>CAXIVR010000001.1:17428276-18663276 GCA_964035755.1 Teleogryllus oceanicus | reverse complement strand
TAAGAACGTATTGGCCTCTACTCCTCTTCATTTTCGACTGTTTTCTAAGGCCGAGGTATACAAATATTCCGTGCGAAGAAAAGCGTTCCAACCTGCTCTCGCGAGGTACGGAGTATAAATCACTTAAAAATGGAATGCAGTAATGAATATGTCATAGTCGTTTTCAAGCATGTTGTAGAGAAACTGATGTGGAGTAGCGCCGCCAGAAGACAATACAGCGGGAAAAGGCCATTTTAGCCAGAAGGCCAAAAGAACGCCGTTTTTCAGGACGTACATTAAATATTTCTCGTTATATTGAAGTTAATAAGTACAGGCATTTTTAGACAATTTTGTAGAGAACGGACATTTTGATAAAGTGCATAATTAACGACATGTAAGCGAATTTTATTGACAAAGAAAAGAGACGGAGCCAGCGACGGAGAGAGAGAGAGACGGAGCCAGCAACGGAGAGAGAGAGAGAGGAGCCAGCACGGAGAGAGAGAGAGACGGAGCCAGCACGGAGAGAGAGAGAGACGGAGCCAGCAACGGAGAGAGAGAGAGAGACGGAGCCAGCAACGGAGAGAGAGAGAGAAACGGAGCCAGCAACGGAGAGAGAGAGAGAGAACGGAGCCAGCAACGGAGAGAGAGAGAGAGAACGGAGCCAGCAACGGAGAGAGAGAGAGAAACGGAGCCAGCAACGGAGAGAGAGAGGGGAGGCGGAGCGAGCGACGAAGAGAGGGGGGCGGAGCGAGCGACGAAGAGAGAGGGAGGCGGAGCGAGCGACGGAGAGAGAGTGGGAGGCGGAGCGAGCGACGGAGAGAGAGGGGGAGGCGGAGCGAGCGACGGAGAGGAGTGGGAGGCGGAGCGAGCGACGGAGAGAGAGTGGGAGGCGGAGCGAGCGACGAGAGAGAGTGGAGGCGGAGCGAGCGACGGAGAGAGAGGAGGCGGAGCGAGCGACGGAGAGAGAGGGAGGCGGAGCGAGCGACGGAGAGAGAGGGGAGGCGGAGCGAGCGACGGAGAGAGAGAGGGAGGCGGAGCGAGCGACGGAGAGAGAGGGAGGGGAGCGAGCGACGGAGAGAGAGAGGGAGGGGGAGCGAGCGACGGAGAGAGAGAGGAGGCGGAGCGAGCGACGGAGAGAGAGAGGAGGCGGAGCGAGCGACGGAGAGAGAGGGGGCAGAGCGAGCAACGGAGAGAGAGAGGAGGCGGAGCGAGCGACGGAGAGAGAGGGAGGTGGAGCGAGCGACGGAGAGAGAGGAGGGAGCGAGCGACGGAGAGAGGAGGGACGGAGGAGCGACGGAGAGAGGGGGCGGAGCGAGGGAGCGAGCGACGGAGAGGGAGAGGGAGAGAGGAGGGAGAGGAGCGAGCGACGGAGAGAGAGAGGGAGGGAGCGATCGAGCGACGGAGAGAGAGAGGAGGGAGCGATCGAGCGACGGAGAGAGAGAGGAGGGAGCGATCGAGCGACGGAGAGAGAGAGAGGAGCGATCGAGCGACGGAGAGAGAGGGAGGAGCGATCGAGCGACGGAGAGGAGGACGACGGGAGAGAGGAGGGACGATGAGCGAGGAGAGAGAGGAGCGATGAACGAGAGGCATCGACGGAGAGAGAGAGGAGCGATCGAGCAGAGAGAGAGGGCGATCGGAGGAGACGACGGAGTAGATGAGAGGAGCGACGAGCGAGCGAGAGGAGGAGCTGACGGAGAGGAGGAAATCGAGCGACGAGAGAGGAGCGAGCGAGAGAGAGGACGAGAGAGAGAGCGACGGAGAGAGGGAGCGAGCGACGGAGAGAGAGGGAGCGAGCGACGGAGAGGAGAGGGAGCGAGCGACGAGAGAGAGGGAGCGAGCGACGGAGAGAGGAGCTGAGCGACGGAGAGGAGGAGCGACGACTGGAGAGAGAGAGCGACGGAGAGGAGGAGAGCACGGAGAGATTTGAGTTGCGACTGACTAGAGTAGGCGACGATATGTAGGTTGCGACGAATATTATTTGCGACGCAGAGTAATGATTGCGACTGAGAATTGTTTGAACGATGATTGCGACGAGAGTTTATAGCTTATCTACGGAGATTGTGACGAGGAGATGGAGCGACGACTGAGATGAGAGTTGTACTTATATATTGTTCGACCCATAATTTGTGACAGATGATTTAGGTTGTCGACTGACATGATGTTTGTATTATTTGTCAATATATTAATTTTGCGACTTATTTATTTGTACGATGAATGGACGTCGACTGAGATGTTATATGTGCAAAGAGGGCGATCGAATGGAGAGCGATAGCGAGGAGATGAGGGAGCGACGGGGGAGCAGATGAGAGGAGGAAGAGGAGCGAGTGAGCGACGGAGAAAGGGGAGCGAGCGACGGAGAATGGGAGCGAGCGACGGAGAATGGGAGCGAGCGACGGAGAATGGAGCGAGGACGGAGAAAGGAGCGAGCGACGGAGAAAGGGAGCGAGCGACGGAGAAAGGGAGCGAGCGACGGAGAAAGGGAGCGAGGGACTGCGAGTGGGAGGGAGCGAGCGACTGAGAGAAGGTGATACAGAGGCTTGAGGGGGAGAGTGTGGGGAGAGGGGTGACGGGTAGAGAGGGTGAAGCGGTGCGAATGTGATGGAGAAATCGATTGTTAATCTTCTAGTTTGCCCTATGCCGAAGCCCATTTAGCCGGAAAATATTTACAGAAATAGACCCAATAAGTCAAGTAAGCAAATGCAAATTAAATATCCAAAATCTATATAGTTTATAATGTATATCAGACAAGTTATTATGTGAGTCCCAATCTTAAAATTAAAGAGAAATACATAATAATAACAAATACGTGAAATACTACATAATAAAAACAGCAATTTTTTCATTCATTCAAAATTCAAATAGTACATGACATAGTGCAGGGATCACAGAATTTTGAAAATGTGCACACAATTCACTTTTCCGCATAGCAGTTTTAACAGTTTTTGACGTTAAATAAATAAATTCAAAAAAATCAAACCTTTTAATAATCTGACATTTCCATCACGCCCATCCTTGCTACTTAATACTCGGAAATTCCTCTCTTGAACACATTCAGGGACCGTGCAGAGTCAATCCTCAAAGGTAGTTTTTCCACAACTGTATTGCTTGAACAAAGAATGATTTTCGATTTTTCTGTTCTAACGTTCTGAATACGAAGTATTTCCTCATTCCAGGTGGGGGCCTTGGCATAACGATTGCCATTAAATTTGTGGATAAGTTAGGTTGGTGAATTAAATTGAGAATTTTGTAGGCTGGTAGGAAAACAAAAGTTTATTTATATATTTTAAGCCAACACAATTTTCTGTAATGAGGTGTTAAGTGTCCATTCATCTTCAGTCTGAATATAAACAATACACGAGTTTAGCGTCCTCAAGTCACTCTCTGCAGATGTTAGTTAGAAGGGCGAGCAATAATCAAAGACTGGGAAAATCAGAGCTTACCAAACCAATCCCAATTTTTTGCAACAATAGTTTATCCAAAAGCCTCAATTGATGATTCGTTCTCCAAGTTTTTCCAGTTACATAAACCACATGCTCTTTCCAATTGAGGCATGAATCTATTATCACACCCAGATTTTGGGCTGAAGGAACATATGCAATGGAAGTATCTATAATATATTTTCAGTATAGATTCCAATGGAAGAGCTGCATCATATCTCTGAAACCCAATTATCATAATTTTGCTTTTATCTGCATTCAGGGTCAACTTATTGCAAGAAGCTCAGTTGTTGATTTCCTGTACATCACTATTTACCCTTGACACGACTAAATCAAATTCCTTAGGAATCCCCATACATATGGATCTGCAGATCATCAGCATAAACTATATAATGACAATTAACTAGCTCCTATGATAAATCATTTATAATAAAAGACAACAACAGAGAACCCAAAACGGATCCCTCCAGAACACCACAACAAGAAGTCCACCAAGTAAAGTTCATCAGTCCCATGTCTGACCGCCTGACGACCTTCAAAATATTCTCCAAATCACCATATAACTTGATCTAAGACATTAAGACCATATAATTTGAGCAACAAGTCGTGGTCCACCAAATCAAAGGCCTTACTGAAGTCAAAACCAGTACAGTTACCTTATGATTATCTATAGCAGCATGAACGTCGTGCACAAGATGTAATAAGGCAGTCTGGGTGGAATGACACACACAAAACCCACACCGCAGGAGGTCAAACAAATTATTTATTGAAGTAAGTGTTCAGCTGCACTAAAACCACAATTTCAAATGTCTTGGACAGTGAACACAATATCGAGATTGGTCGGAAATCATTCAATGAGATTGGATTGTTTTTTCTGGAATAGAAACAACTAATGATTTCTTCCAAATCAATGGGAAGGCTGAGTGAGTAATTTATAATATCCACAATGTAATTTTCAAATATTACAAATAATACATATAGATATATTTGTATTTTAAATATTTGTAAATTAAAAATTACTCAGAAAAATGACTTCAATCAATTAAAAAGTTGATAAAAGAATATATTATATTTCGTATAAACTTTTTCACATAATTGAACAATTCTGAGAAAATAAAATAAATATAATATACAACAAAACGAACAAATTCGTGAAACGAAGAACAATAAACAATTTGTAGTAGAGTTATGTACTAAGAGACTTAGATGATTGATTAGTTTTTAAGAAGCATTTAACTGTCTATAATAAAAACTAATTTAGCAGCAATATCACCCTAACACACACCGAGCTAATTCCCAGAAAAACATGTTTAAAGCTTCAACCGTGTCCATAATTCTAGATTTGTATTAAAACGTCTCTTAAAATTATGAGTATTAATAAAACTTTTATTACTCATTTAATGAACAAAATTAATAGTTAAAACTAATGAAAACAGAAATTAATCTTACTAGTTTTAATAATAATAATAATTATTATTATTATTACTATTACTATTATTATTATTATTAATATTATCATTATCATCATCATCATTATAATTACAATAATCTTTTTCTTTATGCATGTATTGATAAAATTCCATTTTAAGAAGGAAGCATACTTTCCGTTAAAGGATTTGGGACAATGCTCAAGTAACAACCATTATACCCAATTTTTTTTTAATAACAGGACAACTATTAAGTAGAATTTAATATTTCAAAAACTGTCTAGGATTGTTAAAAAAATTTGATGAATTCAGTTGTTTCCAAATTGAAGTGATTTTTGATTCGGGCGGTTTTACAACAAACCAAAAAACAAAAAAATTCTTTGAACAAAGAAGTATTTTTTCTAATCATGCTAATAGATGGTGCCATATGCTTATTCAGTAATGTAGACACAAGAGAATTGTTTCAAGAGGACGAAACAACAAGTAATTCAAATTTAAAGATTTTGTGGGTTAGGGCAGTAATGCACAAATGCGTGCGTGTAAAATTTATTAAATAATTTAATAAATTACAAGATACTTTAAACTTGGTATGGATACACATTTTCACATGATCTATGACGACACCTAGTGAAAACTAGTCAACATCTCCACTCATCAGAATGTGGCAATTACCAAGCTCTTCTCTTTTTATCACACTAAACTGCAAATTTGTAATAGAGGAATGCCTCAGCTTCAGCTTTCATGCCCAAGGCAGGACTCGCACCCGTGACCCTTCGGACCGAAGTGCTGAGTCGGTACTTGCTCTTAGGTACCTCGGCCATCCACGTCGGCCCACTTATTATTAATGCTTTAAAATTTCTCTTCAATAAACTAAAATATTAAGCGATGCTGACCTCATTAATTAAGTAGGGAATATTAGGACAATCTTACTTGACATAAACATTGACAAATAAATCAGACATAATATTTATTACTGATTTACTTTCGGTACTACAAAATCATTGTTTGTTTGTTGTGGTTATTTTTACAATTATCACAATTTATTATTATCACAATCTTTTTAAAGCGTACTTTGGTGATTTCTCAACTCCCAGAGCATAGGTTCGATCCCAGCTGAGGTATGTTGAAAAGAATCCTAGCGAATTAAAAGGACAAATTAATCCTTCGACTTTCTTTAGTCCTAATCAAATTTTATATTAACTTAGCCTAGGAAGGCCTCAAATAATGGATAGATATTGCTGAGGGAGTTGTTAAGGTGGTCCTTGATGGCAAAAACGGGGTCAAAGTTCACAAGCAATACCGAGAGTAATAGGGCGCGAACTAAAAAATGCCCAACAATTTCAGTCCACTACGGACCAATGGATCCCAAGGCATTACACACAATTATTTCTAAAACATGCTATGTAAACATTTCTTTTCCAGATGAACTACTCAAACAATCTCAACAAAAGTTTTTAGTGCCCGATGTCTGTACGTGTATTTTGTATTTTTGTGTATTGTATATAAACATTAATATGAAAAAAGAAATTTTTGTTGAAATGTTGACATCACGCAGAACCTGGCTGTAAGGCAGGTAGTATCAGGATCTGCCAAGGCAGCAGAGCGCAAAGCGGTAAATAAGGTACAGAGTGGATTTGGGCAGCTCGGTGGTGTGGTGTGGTTAACCTAACTTCAATATATTATTTCTGGTCATTAAGGCTTCTCCATGTAAAAATATTAAAGCAAGCCTGATACTACTCCAATATACAGGCTAACACTTCTTTGGTTCGCTCCATAATGGAATATGGAGTAGCATGCTGGGGTCCATAACGGGAAAGGTTAGATTAAAGCATAAAACCGAGTGCAGAACAAAAGCAGCTAAATTCGTAAACAGAAACAATGTTATAAATGTTAATTGGGAATCATTAGTTATCCCAAGTTATACAAAGAAAGGCAGCACAACT
Organism: Teleogryllus oceanicus; assembly: GCA_964035755.1. Taxonomy (NCBI): domain Eukaryota; kingdom Metazoa; phylum Arthropoda; class Insecta; order Orthoptera; family Gryllidae; genus Teleogryllus; species Teleogryllus oceanicus. The sequence continues at coordinate 18,656,490 of CAXIVR010000001.1, read as the reverse complement.
GTGCACCCTTTAAAGTGTGCACAAAGCAACCAGCTTGGAAAGCTATCAGTGAAAGACATGAAATGCTATGCTACATAATTAGGGGCGACCAGACACACAAAATAAAATGTAGAAAACAGGACCATTGCTGACTAGAACAATTTATCTTCAGAGGTGCTAATGACTCTTCCCACTCTTCCCAGGAACACGCAGGTTCTGCATTCAAGCGTTCTCAAGAACGTCTATGTAGAGTGCGCTAATGCGCTGCGATATTTTTCAGGATAAGAAAAGGCAAAAAAGTGTGAGCATGTGTCAAGTGCATATACTTTTAATGTAAAAATTGTTGGATCGCTTAGCAGCGAAGTGGCAAATAGTGCACATTTTATTTATTTTTGTAATGTTTTTACTTGTAGGTTGGTTGGTTGATTGGGCGCGTCAACAACTTAGATCATTAGTCCCGAAAGTGTAGTGCATGTTTTGTTGCTTATATTGTAGTGATTTTCCGCCGCTGGATGGCCTGATCCGGCGCCGACCTACCGCCCGCTAGCGGAGTTTCCCCCTAACCAGGACTCTCCCACCAGCGGGGAACCGCCCCAGCCGGGACTAACTCTAAGCTCTAGACCGGTCTCCCGGAATATGTGGTATTGTAGTGCATGTTAGTGTAGGTGTGTGTGTAAGGGGGAGAGAATAGGACAAGGAAGAGGAAGGAAAGATCGCGCGCGGTCCGTGGCCCGTTTGGTAGGGTACTTCTCCGGCATTTGCCAGGTGTTGATCGGAGAAACCACGGAAAACTACCATCAGAGCAGCCGAGCGCTAGAATTCTCCTCCATACAGCGACTGAATTCGATCTAGCTGAGAAGCTAGTGTCGAAAATCTTGCCGCCGTCAGGACTCGAACCTAGGACCTCCCGGTGAGAGGCACTGAAGTGACATCAGTTGATGCACTGAGCTACCGCTCCCGGTTTTTTACTTGTATTATATTAGTGTTTTTTTACATTTGTATTCTTTTTTATATAATTTTAGTGTAGTAATTGGTAATCTTCCTGACATGAACCAAGTTATTAAAACGTAAATGATTGAAAGTCAGGCGTTTTCAGAGCCTGATTAACCCTTATAAGGAGGCTCCGTGCGGCATTCGTGTGGGTGCCCTTAAAATTCACTTCATTATTCTATCCTGATTTTTGATTAATAATTGCCGTTCCGAGAAATTCGATGAACTTGTAACTCACTACTGCCCGTCACTAAGCTTCGCAATCGGACAAGTCTAACGAGCCTCGTGGGACCACGCTTGCGTTGGTAAGTTCTGCAAAGGCTGACAAACAGTATAGCACGATCCGGAAATCTGGAAAAACATACCGCGAACGACAGCACACATAAAAAGGAGTTTCAAGCAGTAAACATGTTTGCAAAAAGGGTCACTAGCTGCAATAATGTCTAGTCGCCTCTTTCTCGAACGCATTCGCGATTCAAGGAATTTTCGTCGAACCGTCTCAAAGCCATTCTCGCTTAAGGTGACGAGAGAGAATATGCGGGATCGGACACTTTTTCCACTATTTTCTGGTTTTCTGTCTCAGTTTTTCGTCTGCTTGCTTTGAGTTTTTGTGGAATTTATGAGAGAGCCCGAAGCGGTCGCCGCGAGCTTAATCCGGACCTGTGCGTTTTTATCTTCAGCACAGAATGTGCAGAAAGCAATTCACTATGTATAAACATACACATGCAGAATGAATCATTTCAGATGAGGAATGAAACAGTTACACTTCATTCAATAAACAAAAGTTTCTGATATTTTCCTGAGAAACGCTTCATTACTGTACATCAGTTTCTTCACGATATCTCTCCCATAACGTTCAAAACGATGAGCTAAAAGTGAATCGAAGAGCTGAAATTATCTATGTATTGCCGATGATAACATCTTTTTTCTCAGATGGAAACGGCTACAAACTCACATTTGTGAATTGACGGGACTGTGTGCACATTACGGACAGTTCTATAGCGTGCGCAGTCCAGTGGTCGCGTCTACCTCACATTCCGTCCTTTGAATTGCAATACATTCGCTGTTCGCCTCCCGAACCTTCAACATCGCTTCCAGTCTTGTAAATTCAGTGCATCTAGGTTAAAAACTATAAAGGAATTGTTTATTACTAATATTACGAAGAACATTGTGCGTACCCTCATCTAAAATGACTCATATTTTATATACACATTACGAAGAACATTGTGCGTACCCTCATCTAAAATGACTCATTTTATATACACAATGAGTCATTTTAGGAGGGAAAAATACATTAGCGTGGTTCTCGTAATAACAGCAGCATATAATTCCTTTATCGCTTTGGTCTCAAGCACAGATTTCCACAGAGTGCGTAATTTTTTCAATTTCGTCGCAGCCACAGCAGTTTTATACACATTTCCAAGACACGAGAGCAGTTGTAGACTCGGGAGATCAGCATTGTTTGTGAACTGAGGTGCACTGCAGTTCTGAGGCCGGCTGACGGACCCAAGGCCCTCATGACCTGAACTCGGCCTGATCGCAGGGCCGCGCGCGAAACGGGTGTCCCAATTTACACAATACAAACAGAGCTTCTACTTACTATAAGGACAACCTTCAGGACGTTTTTGAAGACAAATTGTCAACGTATTGCTGTGCAGAATCGAAGTTTTCTCAACAAAATTACTTTAGAAACATTCGTTCATCTAATTGAGTAAAGTTTTTTTTGGGGGGGGGATATAATTTACTTACAGGGAATGGAGGGCATTTTTGATCGGCCTGGTGGTGTGAATTGATTTCGCCGATGTAACAGAACACGTGTTTTATAAGGCATCACAACGAATATTCTTGAGCGAGAATGCGTCATATTTCAAATTAAACTTTAATTACTTACATTACTTATAAGACACAGTGACGCTTCGCTACGTATGTCCAAGTCAACGACGGGGCTCCAGTCCAAGCGATTAACGTAAAACATTATTGCCCATGTCCAAAGCATTTCCGAAGTAACTTGGAGCAGCCTTTGGGATTTACACAGTGGCGGACGTGGGTATTCGCACATTCGCGTGTGCACACCCAAATTAATTCGGAACAGTTTCTCTTCAACGTCTGTTAACAAAAGTGTCGTTGAGTACAAGTACTCTTGAGAGCGTTCCTGAAACTTGGTCATTGAAAACGTGTGTCGCTCGGAAGCTGCGATTGACAGTCCGCCTTCCATTGCTCTTTGTGAAAGCCAGCCGGCGCACAACCGGGAATGCGAACGACGAAAGTGCGCCGTTGGCTGGGGCGGGGCCGATGGCTTATGGACGGTTGAAGCACACCAGCGGCGATGCGAGTACTACTGCGCCGGCCCAGTGACGATCTCAGCCAGTGTCTTGACATGTCTCCAAGATACAGCACGCCGCTAGCACAAGTTCTTAATAGAAGAGGGACAATCAACGAAGGAAGTGTGAGATATTTCTGCACTTTAAAGGGCTCTCATCCCTTCCAAAATAGTTCCTCGTAAGCGCGCCAAACGCGAACGCACTGCTGTGCAGTATTGCATTCTTAAGAATGTTAATTGAATATTATAAGAACATTCTCTTGTGTTTTAAAGTGAGTTCAATTTCAAATTCAGTCCGAAGTATTGAAAACACAAGTGTACATTATGAACGTATATAGTTGGCTTATTATCACTGCGTTTTTAAAAATCGAAGTGTGTTCGTTTTCCTGTCACATGTTTGTGTAACTATGAATAACTTCGAAAACATTAAACGCGAGAAATAAAGGATTTCAATGAAAAAGTCACAGAAACATTTGCTGAAAAGAAACAGCGTTGAATGGACTTTGTGTTTCGGCACACACTGTAAAAGGCAAATTATTCGGATTCTTTTTAATATTGTTAGAGAAACTTGTACTTCTAGCCTCAAATATGTAGTCAGCTTATAAAAAATACTATAGCAAAAGTGCGAGTAAAAAAGTTTTGAATAAATGTGAACAATAGAACTCATGACAACCCTAGAAAAACGGTTCTGGAACGACCTGAATCGACACGCGTGCCGACCAGACTGGAACATTTCAGAGGGTCCTTGCCGAACGAAGTCAAAACGGTTGTTGTGGGAAACAAATGCGGGCAACACTCACTGCTGATGGAAGGTTCCGTTCAGCACCCTACCAGACTTCATAAGATATTGTGTTTCATTGTCATTATTTATGTTAATGAATATTTTATACATAACGTGTGTTTATGAGAGCGCGTAGTAGGGAGAGAGAAACGTTGCACATCCTAATGACATGACCACGAGCCACCACTGGATTTACATAAAACATCGGGTATAGCCATTATATGAGGAACTAAATAATAAATATTATGTACTACAATCCTGGGGATGCAATAGTACAGTACTCTCAATCTCTATTTTCGTCTTTTACAATTTCTACTAACCCCACTCAATTTATTGCCATTGTGCTGCACCTCAATAACCCTACGATTGGCAAGGAGACTTATGAAAACCTACAATTGTTAGGTTGGCAACAGATTTTAGCAAATTATCGACGCTTGCCGCATAAGTTGCCAGTAAGTAACCTTCGGCCGTTTTTCCCACGAAATGACTGAAATGGTACGTCGTATGTGTGTATAAGTCATCCCTCTATTTCTAAGAACAGTATCTTTCATGGGTTCAGACGATCTTGCACATATTCATTATATTTTATTGTGATAGTTGTTTCTTTAATATTGCGACGAGCTGCATCGCACAACATACCCCTCGGTTACGCCAATTTTCCCCGTCGCAGACGCCTCCTCCAGAGCATTTCGTCACGCGCATGTGTTGACGCTGGCCGACGTGAACCCACCGCCCCGCCCCCCAAAAGGGCCTCGCAGGGGCACAAAGACAGACTCCCCCGAGCTTTCTCCGCGAGCCGCTGTTTAAGATCCACGTCATCCCTTGTCCCCGGCGAATGTCGAGTTGAGTACCGGAAGTCACGTTAGGGAAGTCGGTGGCACTTCGTCTGTTAATCCCTGAGGACGCGCCAAAAAATAACCAGTGAGACAGCAGACAGCGGGCGCCGCCTCGCTTTCTCCGAGATCGCCACGTGCTCACGGCCGGACGAAGGCGACCAATTAAAAACACACACTAGATCGCTAAAGGGAGGGATTTCCAAGAGTCAATCGACGGAAAATAATAATAATAATAATAATAATAATAATAATAATAATGAGACTCGCGCCATCAGGCCTGCTCTTCCGCCTAACCACGTAATACATAAATTTATAGATAAGAATTGAATTAAGAGATACATTTAGTAAATAAAAACCAATAAATAATAATACTTAGTAATAAGTAAATAATACAACTTACAGATGTCATGCACCTGGGCTCACAAACGCGACAAGAATACAACGTCCCAGCATTTGCCTTAAGCGACCGGGGAAAACCAGGGAAAACAAGGAAGTGTGCATGCTCTTCAACATTGACCAACAACAATATATCTATATATTTAAAAAAATAAGGTATTATGCCATGACTTCGTTTAGAGCTTCCGCTGAATCGATTGTAGTATTTTTTCCTTTAAATGAAAGAATGTGATCATTAGATGTGTTAACAGATATTGTTTGTGTTGATTCACCAACATTTACGGTGTAAATTAATTAATTAAATCATTCTTTAATAGTGCACTTATCAACAGTCAATTGTTTTCTTTTAAAGGGTGGCTGTTTCAAAATCAATTATATGAAACGATAGATGCGAGTCCACGCTGCTTCATGGTGGCGCTGCTTGATGTTTTGTTTTGATTGTTGAGATTTGTTTATAATTCGTCAAAGTTTTGTTTCAGAGTAATAATTGCATTATGGCGTTGACAGCATGTATTTGCTTTCGTGGTGTATTTTGTAGAGAACATTCGGGTAGTGGGTTTTGCTCGGTTGTACTGAAGTAGTGAAGTTGTTCACAGGTTATGTCGAATTCCGAATCGTTGCCCACGCGCTCCAAAAGACGCAAACGTACATTGACTGGCCGCAGGGAAAGAGAAAGTCAGCGTAGGTGTCGTGTTAGTGAGGTCATTTCGTTTTCTGTTGGATCGTTGTCAATGAAATGTCAGTTTTGTACTGCTGTGTACTTCCCATTCGAGAGAAATTCTGCAAACGAGTTTACTCTGTGTTGCTTAAATGGGAAAATTTTACCTTTGAGCAATATGCCAGAAGCAATCAAATTTATTTATAGGAAATGATGACACATCAAAAAACTTTAGAAATAATATCCGTCAGTATAATAGTGGTCTTTCTTTTGTGTCATTTGGTGTATTATTGCAATATGTGGGTCATATTGCACTGCCACCTGTCATGGGCCATACGTGTTCTAAATTTTCCACAGCACAGAGTATCTTCGTTATACCCTGAAGATCCAAACAAGGCAACGTATTGTGAACATTAGTCTGGGCACAGTATTTTACATTTATCTCAGATCTCACCGTCAAATTTTCACGGGTTCCCACTAGTTTAAGATAATTTAAAAAACAAACAATCATTACTGACTGGAAAACTCTAAAGGTGTGCCCGAAATATAAATTCTGAGAGATATTAATTTAGCAATACGTATCAAATGTTAACAAAAAATCTCAAATACATTCATGAATCATAAAAAACAATATGAGAATGCACACAACCACCCGGTCAGGACGTCGGCTTAGGGCCGATTTTAGATTTCAACATCATGTACTAAGGGAAAAGACGCATTCAGTCAGAGCCATGACAAAGTTAAACAATAATGAATTAGAAGTTACTAGTAGATAACACAAAAAATCTTCTAACCCTATAATAGACTTAATTTAGACTAATTATACTATTGTTAATTAAATTAAGAACATAAGAAAACAAAGAAAAGAACAAAACTGTTAAAAAGCCCTATAAAAATTACATTTAACTTACAATTTTGAACTCACTTAAGAACTTAAGAAAATACAAGATGTGAAGAAAAACTGTTAAAAAGCGATATACAATATTACATTTACCTTACAGTTTTAAACATATTTAGTACACACTTTCACATCATACAACATCAGCTCAGAAAAAGAGTATTTAAATGTTTTTTGAATGATCGCAGTGTTTTACATTTCTTAACATTTACTGGAAGGCTATTCCACTCTCTAGTCATTGCTACTAAGTAAGATTTATTGTAAAAGTTAGTGTTGTTTTTACGAATATTGCATAGCAAAGATTTCTCGAATCTTCTTGTTTTAAGATAAGAAATTTTATGAGAGAGGTAAGTAGGTACACCCGTATTTAATATTTTGTAGAAAATGCACCAACTATGAAACATGCGTCGGGCTTTCAAGAAAGATTACTGGAAGGTTCCAAAAGCCTGATGATCGAGCCAATCAGAGGCAAAGCATCACGCACGTGACAGCACAAATTTGCAAATGGGATGGGGAGACGAAAGCGAGGGAGCAACAGAGGATCTAGGGGAGAAAAGACTTGGGCTGAGAACTTTATAGAGAACACTTGAAATGACTTGATAGAGGATACTTGATTTGAGAACTTTGTAGAAGAACTAGTGAGAGACAGACTGGATAGGACGAACTGGAGAGAGAAAGGCTTCATAAGACGAGACCTAGGCAACTATGGCGGTGTCGACTATCTATTGGCGTGAGACTGACGAGTACCTGCCGGCCTAAGCAATTCGATTAACCATCAACTCACTCAATCGGAATTAATTCCTTGTGGTGGATCAGTCAGACCGACACCCCCAAAGCAAGCAAAAAGGTGGGTGAACACAGAAAGGTGACGTTTGACGGCCTTGTCTTGCTCACCGACATCGTCATTCGTCGTTCGTCGTTTCGAGCATGGTCGCGGGCATGCGACGAGAGCACGAGATCCTACCTGCTGTGTACAAGGCCCCTTCAGCCGTGCTTCGTCGGGGCTCCACAGGCGGAATCGACCGGCAAAGGTCCACGGGCGCGGAATCCAACCGAAGTGAAGTAACACTATCATCGCTACCACTTTTTTTGTGTGTTTGCCTATCTCTAAGTTACACAAGTTCTGGACTGGAGATCGTTAGTTAAAATAGTAATTTTAAATTGTACTTAAGACCTTTCTATTTGTCAATAAACATATTCCCGCCACTAAGACGGGTTACACTTTTTAACATCCATCTCCGTGTATTATTCAAATAGTAAACATAATGCATCCCTTCGATCCAGAGTATCCAAATACTGGGATTCTCAATGCAGGAGCAGGATGGCAAGTAAGATGCACGCTTGGCGCCCACTAAACAAATTAGCGTGGGCCGTTATCCACCAATAACCGACGCACTCCGAGTGTGATGGTAACCCCCTTTTGTAGTGTCTACTCAACGGGTCATTACAACATATAGGTCACCAGTTATATCAGTCCACGAAACCGGGAATAAAAATGACAATTACAGGTCTATTTCCCTTGTACCTACACTTTCCGGAGTGTTTGAAAAACTAACAGAATTGCAGATTATTTATTATTAATTCGTATAAGCTGGTTTTAGTACGCATTTAGAAAGAACAATTCTACGTGTGACACTATTATACATTTTGTTCACAACTGCCTCAAAGGGAAAGAAAAATTATATTTGACGCCAATTCGTATGATCTAGCAAACTTCTGAGACTGTATGGCATAGGTCATACTACTTTACCTCCAGTCCATGGGTTTCTATCCCCAGCTGTGACATCAAATCAGTCATATCTAAACAGGTAGACTGTGGAACACCAGAAGGTTTAATATCAGGCCGCCTAGTAATTACCATATATGTGAATGTACAGCCACTCTCAAAACTATTCGGACACCGGGGATATTCCCTTCACTTTCCTTAGAACCCATTTTCTTTTCTATTAGAAAAATTGAGAGGGCGCCCCCCCCCCCCGAGGATGTAGCTCGATTGTTTTCCTTATTGAAACCCTCAAATAATGCCACTCATCGAACTCTTCACCATTAACATTTGAGCAATTTTTCGGCAGCTCTTACCTTTCATATGGTGAAATACGACCAGCTGACGTTGTTCGAAAGTAGTTTCTCCCTCTGCGACTAATGTTACTCCTTCGCAGAGGTTCCCACGGTCCACACTCTTCGGTGACAAGAGCAAACTGTCGCTGGCTTATGGATGACCTTCAGCGTTCGACGTCCGTTGATTTCAACGGTTTCTTTCTATATTTAAAGGACTGATATTTCAGTTCGGTCGCGATCTATCCGAATAGTTTTGAGGCGGCCCACTGATTTGAATAACTAGTGATCAAGAGGTCATTTCACTCCGTAGAGTTACTTTTTTAAGAAGTCGTTTTCGTTATTTACGTGGCTGACTCCAATTTACCAATATGCCAAATTAAAATATAATGACGTGTAAACAATTTGGAGGAAAGTGTCCGAATTGTTTTGGGAGCAACTAAGTGATCTAACACTATTCGAGAGATATGCTGTGTAAGCAGATGTCACCTGTGCCAGTTATAATTCAGCTAACATTGTTCCATTGGTAGCCCTAGAATACTAGTATTAAAATTTATCGCTTGTGATGAATGACATTTATTCTCTTAAAAAGTGAACAATTTCCGCAAAGAAAGGGTTTTAAATTAGGTGAGAAGTAATTATAATAACACTAAACTTTATTAAAATGCCAAAAGACTAATTAAACAATGAAGCTTCTTTCACATTATCCCTTAATAATTTTATGAAGAGACAAGTCATCAAAGCCCTGCTGCACCAGGACTCATAACACTAGTATGGTAAGTTATATTTACATGCCTGCAGACTTTCACTTACTGTAAGAAAACAAATACAATAACACTGCTATAATGCAAATAGTACCATCCAGAGAAAATATTCCACTGTTAGGTGGTATTTTGGCATACCATGACAGTGATGCCATCTGTACAAATAAATGCAAGTAAATTTTGCTCGTCACTAGTAGACTAGATTCAAATGAAACTTGCTGAAAACTGGTATATGTGAATAGCTTGTCCATAAATCTTAACAAAACTCATGAGCTGATGATCCCCTATGGCGAATTACAATTAAATTCCTTGGAATTTTCATACAAGTCAAGCTATACTGGAGATTGTGCAATACAGCATTAGACCCGAAGTTGCTCATGGAGTGCCCATTTTGCAAAAACATCGGCGCCTCTACAGACATTCTACACAGCTTTTTATGATATTTATGAGCAAAGATCCATTCGGTCATATTTTATAAATGGAACACAACATGCACTCAACTGCATTTTTTTTAAGCACAAAAACAGGCAGTCTCATTGGCAAAGTGTCCTCTAGATGCATCTGCAAAATTTGTTTATTGCTCTTGTCTTTACCTCGTTACTTTCTAGTAATCTAACTGAAATTTGAAATTTAGATAAATGCAAATTCTATTTACCCGAATATACGACGGAGTTTTTTCCTAAATATCTCAGTCGAAAAATGCCGGGTCATCTTTCATTCATAGATTAGGTCAAGTCGGCTAGGCTCTATGTTTCTACATTTTCTTTCCATGTCATGAAACAGACAATGTTGACGTCTCAAATATGTCGCGGCTGCGAAGAGAGAAAAAGTTCGCATGTATCTATAATATGTAACTGCATGGAGGAGTTACTCTAAAGGCGCTACTTTGACAGGTCCGGAAACAAATGAACATCTTGTAAGGCGAGAGAATTCCAAGAGAGAGTGATCCTTTTCGAAATGAGGTAACCATGCGTAAACGAACGTACACATGAATTGGATGTATTTGGAACTCCAGTTACGTTGCCAGCAGAAGCTGACAAAGCGGTCCTTCTTAGATAATCTCTCTATTCGCAGTCGAATTCTCGGCATCCACCGCGAATTTGCCGGACTATTCAGACCGATATTTTTGAAAGGGTGAGAAAGGAGAGAAATCCAAACTAACGGCATTGTATCAAGTGAAACGGAACGAAAAAGTGAATGCTGAGATTTTGTTATACGACGAGGGTTCGCGCGGAATCTCGGTTCGACGTCCAGCGAGTGCGAATCGGCGTATTGGAAGAGACGGGAATGAAAAAATCACGCAAGGTATTACTGTGCCGGCGCAGTGACGATCTCAGTGAGAGTGCCTTAACATGTCTCAAAGATAGAGCACTCCGCTAGCACAAGTTCTTATAGAAGTGTGACATTGAACGAAGGAAGTGTGAGATGTCTCTTCACTTGAACTCTCATCCTTTCCAAACTAGCAGTTCCTCGCTAGCACGCGAAACGCGAAAGCATTGCTGTCCAGTGTTGCATTCATGAGAATGTTAATTGAATGAAAAAATTACAATGATAGATGTACGCATTCTACATCCAACAACAGAAAAGAATGATAAGAAAAAAATTCTAGCAAAAACTTCCCAAACTTGAAAACTTCTCGCTCTCTCACAGTTTACCCGCGAAACAGTGGGTCGGAGATTCACAATTCGATCACACGAACATTAAACGATGCTAATTTCAAGTACATTCTGTTAAATAATGTGAAAGAACTGTTAAAGAAATAAAGTCCATTAACAAGTGCCGGACATATCTCATGACACAGAAGGGAATGTTCTTAGATGGCGGCAGATGCAAGACTAAGAACAACGCAAAATCAAAGCGCAAGACCTTCGGAGGGGTCTAAGAAAATCAGATGTTGCAGCAAGGAAACATGTCAAACAGGAAGCGTGTCAAAAAGAAACATGTGAAGATAATTAGGTCAGTGCCAGAAACAATGATTACCATGATTTTAAGAAGCAAGAAAATGATACAAGCAATAAATCTAAACACACTCGTCAAGGCAATTTTCTTCTAGTAAATTAAACAATTTGCAATTTTACTTTGACTAAATAGCAATAATTGGTTGAAAATTAAAAAACGTTTCTTCAAAATACGGGGGGGGGGAATATGGTCATATTCGGGTAAATATGGTATTTGATAATCTTCGACAAGATCGTTGTTCTATTGCAAATAAGCCGGTTGTCTAGCAGACGTCCATTTCTCACGGAACTTACGTGTCTGGGTTCAAATTCCAGCCCAGCCAAATATTCTTTGGTGGATCGAGAATATTTTGGCAATTGGTACTATGTTACGTAACCGTTTCAGCCAGACTTCAACTCTAGTCTTAACATATGTATTTCAGTTTGCTATGCATTAAAGAAAATCTGACAAGCTTTCACATAAATGCACACACTCAGCTATCACACAAGACAGTAGCAACATAGTTATGAAAAAGAATTTTAGGCACATCAAAACTCTGAAGATCTGCAAACATACATCTATCAGGTTGTTTAATTAAATACATTCTGATATTTGAAATTTGAAGTTAAAAGATGCACAAATTCAATTAAAAATGTGCTGGACGGAAACTGTTTCTACAGAACTAATGCATTCTTAAATTTCAATTCCTAAACTCTAAGAATCCTATTATCTTTAATCTAAAATCCGTGGTGGCCGGTACAGAATTCTATTGGTGGTGCCAGTTAGTAATGCGACATTGATAACAAAATACCGATGTTCAAAATTAAATCATCAATGTTAGTAAACCATCAATCAAATACCATATTGATGTGATAGTTTAAAACTGGTTTAGTAATATCTAAAATAAAATTTGTGGAGAACAAAATTTAATTTTACAGTGTTTATTAAGTTACGTATGTTTATTAAGTTATAAGGAAGATAAAACTGTAAACAAACTAAAAATAATGAGAACAAATAAAAATACTCTGCCTGAAAGCCTGAGCGCCCACAGTAATCTCAAGAGGTCACAACTTCCTGAGTTTGCTGAAGAAGGGTATGGGACAAAGGGGGAAGCCTTATGCCCATAGCATTCGCTGCCTCTCCATTTGCAAAACACAAGGAAAGACATACAAAACAAGGCAACAGGGCATCCGGAGTGGGAGAGATTCTGCTCGATGAAGTTAGTGCCATTAGTGCACTGTACGGAACAGAACATGCACTACTGTCAGTTCAATTTTGGCACTGGCTCATCCATAAGAGATGCATACAAACCAGCACAGCGTTCTTTATATGGCATTAAATGGACAGAGACAGTGTCAATTGAAAGGTGGTTCAGAGGTTTAGGAGGAGGCCAATATATATCATGCCCTGTGCATTTGAAGAGAGTATTGATAGAGCATCGAATTACAAAGCGCTTGTTCAAATGAATTACTCTAAAGAAAGATATTTTGAAGAAACAATATTTTACACACACATTTGAAATGGAAAATCTATTTTCCTTCCTTTCCGCTGGTAGTGACATGGCACACTGGCACTACAAGTTGCCACAGACAAAAATTAAAAATAATGTCATATTACTGAATACCTTTTATTAGGTTACGATTGTTTACTTACTAGTATTACTTTCTCAGCAATGTGAACTTATATACACAAATAAGTTGATGTCAAAGTGTCAAGTGTCAAAGGTTGCAAATTACTGCTGCTTTGTCAATGGATTGTTAAGAGGCCTAAATATAAATTAGGATTTTATATGTAACCAAATTTATTATTATTATTATTATTATTATTATAAGTTTAACAGTTCTTAACAATTTTTTTCGAGCATAAATTCTGAATTTAACTAAAGAAATTTCACAAAGAGAAATATAAGCATATTTGTACCCCAGCAACTCAAATATAATTTCCTTGTTCTCAGTCACATCACAAAATGAATCTGTCATAAACATAATTTCCCGCCTTAATTTCTAGGATGGATAACAAATATATTGTCAGAATTCTTCTGCAGTAAAAGCTAACTCAGAATTGTTGCAAATCTTTACAACTCCAACATTTCCTCCAAGACAACAGGGTTCAGTAAACATCATACACATAATTTTTGTCCAGCTCAAATCTAGCATCTGGTAACTCACCGATGCACCCAATCAATCAGGTTATCTTGAACAGCATCTTGAACCGATGAGGCAACAAATGTTGTGACATGCTCCCATGCAGCAAGGAGAGCATTCACTTTATCCTGGTACATCTTCTTCGAATCCTTCAAGGTTGCCTCAAGTCCCTGTAAGAAGAAAAAAATTTTCATAATTGGAACAGTACATTCATATACTAGAATTCAACAACTCTGCACATTAAAATTACAAACATAGAATAAATTGAAATGAAGGCTGCATTATCTTTTATTCTTCCAACATTGTTAATAAGTTTTTCTCTATAGAAAAACATTTTATAAACTAATTAGATTGTCCAACATTTCCTCCATTACTTCCTGCCAATTCCTTTCATGATGTGGAGTTTTATGAGTTGTGCAAGCCTGACAATAACAATCATGCAATAAGATGATCAACCACTTCAGCATTCATACACTTCATCAAATACACAAACCAATAACACCTCCAATTTTCAATATATACAAAGAAAAATGCAAGATAAACCTTTTTTCCCCAAGGGCATAAGGCATTAAATTGTATGCTAGAAATACAACTGATAATTAAACCTTCAAAAACCAGCAAATGAGAAAATATGCAATATCCAAAGTTTTAGATTTAATTCATGAATAGTTCATTTCATGCTGTCAATACATTTTCTACCCACTCCCATTTTTCATAATCAAGCCAACAGGAAAAACAAATTGAAATTGTCAATTATGTGTCACTAAATTTGTAATTACACAGATGGTGTAAAATGCATCAATGAAAGTCCTGAAGGAATACCAATCTCCTATCCATCCCTCAACCATTGTAATGTTAAATATCCTAGAGACTTTTACTATAATTATAGTTAATGAAAATAATAATCATTTTTGAAAATCAAAGAGACTATCCAATTTTTGCCAAAGCTTCAAAACAAGATAACCCAAATCTGTGCTTTTCAAATAAGCACTTACACATGAATGCTACATAAAGTTAAAACGCAATGCAATGCAATGCAATGGGCACACACATTAGCATTTCTTGCAGTTACAGGATATACAACTGACTAGTTTTAGGTTGAATAATAGAAGGGAAACTTTAGACGGAATACCAAATTATATAAAAAAATTACTTTCCTGATAGCAAAATTTTAAACAGCTTTCTCTAAATCTGAAATGTTCTTCATTTATTTTTTATTGGTGCTTACTTTCACAAACACACACTCTCTCACTTTCTCCTTATCCTCTTAAACAAATACATTCACACACCTGCATTCCTCCACAAACTTGCCAAAATAACAAAATGCAACAAAGACTTATCATCCTCCTTTGAACCTTCAAACTATGTCATTCATTTACAAAACTTGCATGTATCCATCAACAGCAGTGTGTTGAGGAGGGTTCAGCTGCAGACCATGAAGTGCTTCTGCATACACTGAATGCCCTCTGTCAACTCCGACCCAGTTCATAATCAAGAGTGCTGCACACCACTATTTCCCCCTCCCCAGTCCTTGCATCTCATAAGCATTCATTACAATCACACTCAAATTAGTATTGATAACACACACACACACCAATACCTATAACCTATTTGAACGTATCTGTCTCATGGCAGTACATGTAACTGACAATATACTAACGCTCATCTCATTTCTTATCAAGCACCAGTTTCTTTACTGTACTTCGGTCAAAAAAAAAAATTTTGATGAGAACTTGAGGCTTTTATTGCCTTGGAAATCATATTACAAACATATTCTACAAATCTTTAAAATTTTCCAAGCTAATTTTAACCTCCATCTCTACTCCACTAATTACTGCAATACTTCTAATATAAATGGGAGTACTACAAAATAGTTAATTGCTCCAGAACAGAACTTCAAAAAAATTACGAGCAGGAGAACAAGAATACATAATAAATGTACCAGTAAGTGAAAGTTGGCAAATGCATTTAGAAAATAAAAAGAATAGCATGGCAACTTCGTTTCACATTCAGAATAGCATGAAAAACATGCAAGTAAAATTCACTACGAGTGTAAGCATATAAAGAATCACGGAAAATGCTTCAGATTTTTAAAAAATAAAATAAAATAAAAAACATACCACAAACCTTAGTTGGAACTTCATGACTAAGAAACCAACAATAATAGAAACTTGACTACCAAATCAGATAATACACAAGATGAAACAACTCGCATAAAACAATTCACATGAGAAATAATGAGCAAAGGCTAAAGTCCTGAACAAACTACTATGAAGAAGTTCTCTTACTGCATTTCACCAAATTCTAAAACCCTAAAGGAGAAAATTTACTAGATATATTATACTAGAATGTTTACAAATAAAGTTAAAACAATTTTCTACACTGCCACTTTCTTTGCAAAATTAAAAGTTATAACACCTTGTAAAGCCAATAGATTTTTATTTACTTCAAGCCAATTATTTGAATTACTGAATTTTCTATTCTTAAAGAGATACTTCAGTTTATTTCTTTCAAGGGCAATTGTTACTAATGTAATACTATAAAAGACTTTATGAAAATCTTTCCATAATCCAGCATAACAATCACCTGTGCCACCATGTTCTCATGTGAAATACAGGTCTCAGCATTTTGTTCAGAGCCACATGCACTGCTTCCATAGCCACAAACACTCATCACATCTCACTTCCCCATCATGAAATAGCTACAGCTACAGATTTTATAGAATGTGTACTACAAACATTAAGCAGCAGGTCAATGTATGACCAGTTTCGTGTAAGAAAGAATACCTCCACCTTTACATCAGCACTGCTCTACATTGACATAAGACATGTTTCACAATGTACTAATTCCAATGTAAGCCTCCACTGAAAGTTCAGAGCTACTCTACAATACCGTGGACAATTAGCATTCCAGTCTACCACTTAGTGGTCATATACAGCACTTACACTTTACTTACATGTAACTGACAATATTCTAAATAGCCGGCCATTGTGGGGCACATAGGGTCTCATCAACAAGCCCTCTTCTCTTCAAGAGCCTTCCTACAAGAAGAAAGGCTTGTATATTTCCCCACACATTGGAAAGATGTCATACATTCACACATACATATACACCCATGCACACAGTGGCACAACAGGTAGTCAGGATAAGGGTTCATAACAATTAAGAATTTCACCTCCACATGCCCTAACAAAAAGTGACTCCCAAAAAGAACAGCCAGCTCCAGATTAAATTCACTGAATAAAGCATCAAATTAATCATCAACTAATCTGTAACATTGTAAGTGCATGCAATCCTTCATGCATACTACTTTTGACACACTTATCTAGGCCACACAACAAACATTACAGAATATCAACTAATGCTCGTTTAAACATGCTAAAAATGTTTAAATGCAACTATCTTCTGCTTTCAGCATGGAACCTGTTATTTACAAATTAATATAGTACTTAAATTGAAGAGAGACTGCATTTCAAGACAGAAAATGGCACAGAATCACAAACAAGTTCGCAGTTCTCTCTTTGTTGAGATCGTTACTGCAAACTAGCACAAGGTCACTAACACAAACTGTCCTAAACAAGACGGCCTAAGAGAACAATAATACTGCAATGTCTTGACAATAAATATCATATCCCTATGAAACCACTACTAATCCTTCCTCACAATGGATCACTGTAACTGCTTCTATCATGTGCAAAACAAAATGGAAACAAACAATATCATGCCAAAAGAATAGAAAAATAGATTTTTTCTCATGCACCACCATAGAAAATAAAATTAGACCAAATGCAAAGAGCACCTTTAACTCAAGTTATTCATATGTTTAAATTATTTATTTAATCTTAAAAGCAACATCCACCAACAACTGAATGAACGCTTATGGAAATTCCCTAAACAGACTTAAGACAATAATCAAATTAATCTCAGCACAAGGATTTACATTCCTTTCTCTACACATCAACTCTACAGTAAGACTATGAAAACAAAATTCCTGGTTGCACAAAGAACTGAACTAGAGGCAACAGATAATACAACTCAAAACTGAATAAATAAAAATGTTGATAAACAAAAATAAATGGAACTCATCCACACTGTCTAAAATATCCTCTACTTTAAATGAATTGAAAAACTAATTATTCCTAGAAAAATATTGAACCGCATTGCCATCATCCACATTACAAGTGAAATGTCCACATTATTACAAACAAATTTGTATTAGTCCAATGCATTATAGTTCTTATCAGCACATCAAGTTTTATCTAAAATATTTCTAGTAAATTTTTTATTCTATAAAACTTTCACACACACTAACCAACCTAGTAAGTGCATCCAAACAAATACACAAGACAAAACATAAAGGAGAAATTAGAATATAGGTCAACATTCACAATTACTTGATGTAGAAACAAATTTCAGCCATAACTATTAAATATTCAACTCTCACTAATATTATGAATTGATATTGCACACAACACACAGCATGCATTACAGATCACTAGCACATAAATATAGAAGTTTTACACCAGCCACAAAAAAATATAAAAAAATGAAAAAGCTATGCCAGATAAGAATGCGTATTAATGACAATGGGTTAGGTTAATGGGTATTCTGGATGTGTAATAAGGCTAACAGATCAAACATGACTACCAGAAAACTGAATTCACTCAATCCATTAATATCATTAATTTGATATGAAAATTGTCCTTCAAATATTTTTATCAAATCTATTAAAACAAGACCTGAAAGAATGTTTCAAATATATGTACACAAGCATACGTATAAACATGAAAATTAAATGTCAACACTTGCTTCACTGAATTATCTGTCAACCTCCCTCCACAAATTTGTCAAAAAGCATTTCTGAGGAATGAACTAATGTGATATATTCTATTTAAAATCTGTAGACTACATCTTTCACTACAAAAACATATGCACCACGAATGTCATTGCAATGCAAAAACCATAACAATTCAGACAACATACTCCAGTACATTTTATTATAATATTACAACTCCGAAATTGTTAAGATATAGGTATTGGGTACTCCACATTCTGTTATTGTAAGGTAAGTAACAATTAAACATCTCGACTTTCAGGAGGCACACCTGTTTCCTGAATTACATCAGGTGCAGCACCCACAAGATTACTGTAAACACTGAACGTCGCAGGTAGCATGACTGCATCATAAAAGCGGTAACTTCGCGCACAGCAAGAAACACATATACGAAGTAAAGAGAACGAGAATCGCAAAGCACATTATACACAAACAAGTGATGAGCAAGCTCCTGAAGTTACGCCTACCGCTCATCTTGTTAACACATATTCATCCTCTTCGTAGCAACTTAACAATCTTCTTTCACCATTTCTTGTGAACACTACTTCATGATCTCATCAAAATAACAATAACAAGACAAAGTATAGGCACCACACACAACAAAATCGAAAAGGAATGAAACCGAACCATCCGTCAAAGACCGTAACATGGCGGATAAATTTCAGCAAGAACTAGTAAAGAACTATTTTCCCCAAGCAAGACACGTCTAATTCAACTTCTGCACAATCAACTGAAAGTCACTTTCCGTATAATTACCTTATACACGGCTAATATATGATTTCCATTGTGGGACGCAAATTCAGATATAAAATTAACATTCACTAGACTACTTTCTTTCACTGACGCCATATTTTGCCAACCAAGGGTCACATAGTACCGCCATTTCTCATTGGAGGGCGCACGGCTACTTGGACACTCAAAAGCCAAATGTGTACGTGACTGTTCAGATAGTAACAAAAACTTACTCGGAAATTCTCGAAAATGTTCATTTTCTCTGAATAATGGTGGAAATTGTTTTGAAACGCTTATTCGTCGATGTTTGTTGGGTCGTTGATAGTTGGATGATATCGAAAATATCAATCACATTATTAATCGTGAGTCTCGAAATACTTACCAATAGCCAACAATGTGTAATAGAAACAACAACAAAAAAAAGTATTTGATTGTATTCCCCCATAAATTAATTAAGCAATGTTTTTTCCTACAGTGAACATGAAGTCATCTTATGTTCACTGTATGTTCACTGTTTGTCTACAGTGAACAAGGATTTCCAAAAATGCCCTTTACTTTTCAATTAATTTCTCATAATGTTTTGTAAAAATCACTCCCTCCCATTTACAAAATACAAATATTGAGCAATTTACTCCAAAATGTAGAGCCGTGACCAAGAAAAACCAAACATAAAGAGAAATGATCTAACTTACGTCTTACGTATCTAATTAAGCATTATATTGTTGACTGTTCTTGTTGTAAAGAAGGTAATTATATGTCAAATTGTGCACTGTCTTCAAGGAATACAATACGAAGCATCGCGTTTCTTTTATGGTGAATAATTATTTTTCTGTTAACAATTTCAATTATAACGTCGAGCACACTGCATCGAACAGGTAACAACGATTCCATTGATTAACATATTCATCCATGACGATTATGCATTCCACAAGCAAATGAGACTTGAGACAGAGTTATTTTTGAAGCCGCAGGTTCAGATTACTATCGCTGTACCCGATAAAAACTACATTTCCCTAGCGCTAACATTATGACTGACTGGACGTGTACGCCTGCCCACGGTTCCGTCAGCGCATAAGCGTAATCGTGACAGTTCTCTCGCCACGTGCTGTGGTACGTCATGTGATCTGCTCTGAAGCAATCGGCTTGGCGAGATTTGTTTACATTGCCATGGTTACCAAAGGCAGGGATCATGTCCCCCCTCCCCTCCTACTCGCACAAAACATCTTTTTTGTAATTTCACCCAATTTATTCAAAATAGTTACTTCATATTTATCGCATCAAATCCACAGGAGCATTCTCATTACCCACTCCATACACCTCTCCTAAAAAAATTTCGAGCTAACAATTGAAAATAATTTTATTTCAAAATATTAAGTAATGAAAATGCCTTCTCCCCCAGAAATATTTTCTGGATCAGACCCTGTCTGCCATGGATCAGTGTTGTCGCTCGTCTGACAAAACATCGCTGTTGACTTTGACATGTCGCAATGAGAACTCCATGGGGGAACTACGGTAGATAGTTGTTACCCTAATGAATATTTACTAGTTTAATACATTTCACACAACAAAATTTTAATGACTTTAACAGTTTGTGTAAACATTTTTCATATGGAAATATAAAATGAACATTTCATTATCAAGCGTTGTGGACTGATAGTTCGGAAGTTTGATATCGTGAGTCCGCACAGCCCGTCTCGTTTCCTTTCTTCCTGCATTGTCTCGCACTTGTTTCGGTTCGCTCATTCGGAGTGTGTCTAGAACTTGGTGTCACTTCCTGATATAGAGGCACGTTTTCTTGAGCCCCTGAATCCCTATGCCCACTCCTTTACAACATCAGTTGAATTAAGAATCAATCAATCAATGAAGTCGTATTTTCCGTGACGAGCTCAGGCCGAGGCCTGCTCTTCCGCCTGACCACGCAAATTCCACTACGCTCCTTTTATCGTCTGACAAAGGAGGTATCACTCGGATAACGAAACAGGAGATTTGAAGACTTCATTTAGGCTTGAGGGTCTTTTACAAGCAGTAAATGTTGTAACATGGGAAACTGGCTTTACTTCTCCGAAGAAAGGCGGAGGATTGTTTGCCTTTAAAATAACACAGATTCGATCGGGTTTGAACCCACCGACTTGCGTGTAACAATCGGATACGCTAATCGTTGCACCACCGAAGCTTCAATAAATTATGCGCAGATTGTACGAAGGAGCGTTGTTGACAAAATCCAATAAACAGAAATGTTCACTCCAGAGTAATATAAACTAGTTTGCATCGAAAATGATATATATATATATACTGCCATTGAAATTATCAATCTCTTACTTCTTTGGCATCCACTGAAATGACGCAAGAAAACGCGCGCGGATGATATTGAGAAAGGGCCCCGTACCGAGCGTGAAACAACACGCTTGTACTGTAATGAAACCGAACGGCGAATTGACAGCGATCAGCTGGGACGCGGTCATCCAATCGAAAGCTTCGTTACAACTTAATTTTTGATATTGAAGCTCTGGATTGGATAACCAGGTCCCAGGTGATCAAAAGGCAATTTGCCGTGTTATAATTAATATATTCTACTTTGTATTATATTATCTAATATATACAGTATGTATACACACGCACGTAAGTACGCAGGTACACGCGAGGCGCGTGCCCCCTTCCCACTATTATAGAGGCATGTGCATTCTGGTAGGCAGACAGTAATACTGCCTGTCCGCGTGGATATCCAGTTGTATTAGAATCGTAGCTTGTTTATTTCGGTATCAAGTAGACAAACAAAATTATTATTATTATTATTATTATTATTATTATTATTATTATTATTATTATTATTATTATTATTATTATTATTATTATTATTATTATTATTATCATCATCGTCATCATCATCATCATCAACATCATCTTTTTCTCGGGATTTTCTCACCCGGGGTTTCAGGTTTGAGGGGCCTTTCGGCATACCATATTCCTAATTTTACATATTTAGAATCGTCCTAATAATCCGACAGGTTTCAACAATGACTTTTGAACGTTTGGAATAATTTTGTGAAGAGGAAGACCTACTTTTTCTAAACAATACTGTAGATTTTTGTCAACAAGACCAGTTGCTGTTACGACAATTAGTATAATTTCAACAGACTCAATTTTGTACATTTCTTTATATTCTATTGAGAGGGTAATGCATTTTGAGAATTTTTTTCTGTTTCTGCATAATTGATGTTGGAATCAGGGTGTGTTGGATATTCAGTGTTGTTGTGTGGTGGCTGTAGGTACTGTTGTGTGTCGGTGTAGATACAGTGCTGATGAGATTTGTGCACCCTGTGATGATGCGATCTATTGTCTCTGATGGTCAATGACATGCTCTACATTCATCATTAACAACGGCGGCTTGTATGGTAGTGCCACTGTGCCAATGTCTCCTCCACCACCACCACCACCACCCCCACCACCACCACCACCACCACCACCACCACCACCACCACCACCACAACAACAACAACAACAACAACAACAACAACAACAACAACAACAACAACAACAAAAAGGAAGGTAATACATTTTCACCGCAAATGTGTCTATAAAATTTCGTTTCTTCAAAATACCTCGCAGAATATCTCCCGCTCAGGATGACACCGATGCTCTGGTATTTGGTCTTTCCCTGTTTCGTAAATGGAGAGGCAGCGTACACCGTGGGCGTAAGGCTCCCCCTTCCTCCCGTACCCTATTCAGCGAACTCAAGAAGCTAAGACGACTTGAGATTACCGTGGGCGCTCAGGGTTTCAAGCTGAGTATTTTATTTGTGCTCATTATTTTTAGTTTGTTTTCAGTTTATTCTTCTTTATAATAAACACTGTCTGTAAAATTAAATTTTGTTCCCACGAATTCTATTTTAGATATTACTACAATAGTTTTAAAACATCGCATTGATGTTTAAAAACATACATGGTTTTAGAGCGATGTTTTATTAACATTGATGTTTTGTTATCGATGTCGCATTACAAACTGGCACCATCAATATAATTCCGTCCCGGCCGCAGAGCCGGAACAAGACAATTTTCAGCCCGGGGCAATGCTGTGACGTAGCCCCCGAAAAAATTTAAAATGTGAAAGTTGTATCAAGAAACTACAGTTGTCGCCGGTCATAGTGAACTGAACTTTTGAGGACTAGCAGTTTTGGTTCAAAAGGTTCATTTGGTTCAATCCGACGTTCACTATATCCGATAATGTCGAAATTAAATACATTTCTCCATAACGATTGATTTTATTAACATAGAGATTCAACAAAATACATTAACAACACTAACTGAAATTTTCAATATCTTTATTGAATTTGTATATCTTTGTTGCGGAAACAAAGGTCGTGACCACGCAGGACACGACCTTTGTTTCCACAGTGAAACAGTAGCATAAGGTCATCAGTAAGGTGCCCATTCCGGGTCCGCAGTCCGCATTTACCTCAGGGGAGACTTATGGGTCAATTATGACCATTGGCCGACGGTATTTTTTTCATGCTGCCTAGTTTAGGAATTTGTGGCTCTGAGGCGATGTACTTATTCCAGAAAATAATTAATTTCCAGGGCGTTGTATTTCCCACGTTCACTATAGCCGAGGTTCAGGTTCATAACCGAATCTTCTTGTGCTTATTTGTAATGTAAGTGAAACGGGACCAGTGACTTAAGTCCACAATAACCGAGAGTTCACTATAACCGGAGACGACTGAATACGAGTTATTTTATTTCAACAAATAACAGAAATTACAACGTTTAAACAAGAAAAAGGTTTTGGAAATATTTAAATTTTTTGGTAAAAAGTTTTTGGTAATATTTAAATAATAGTATTAAGTAAAAGTATTTAGTGATTAAATAATATAATGTCCATGGTGGGCTTAAAACGCTAAAAAAAGGCTGTTGTTTACTGTTTACTAAAATCACTTGTAAAAATTCATGGAATAACAAATATGAATTCCAGTATTTATATGAATTCAGAATTTTAATGTTAGCGTCATTTGATTAATTTCTTAAAGTCCAGCCTTATACGTAATGACTAATTACTCTACCGCGACTTATAAAATTATGATAACGATTTTTTCGAATTCTAATTTGGGACTTCCATATCTGTAATCTTCCCTTGACTGTTTCGGCCAAGGCAAGTAACGCGGGGATTAAGTGATTAATTACTAATATAACATTACAGATACTAATATTACATCTTACATTCGTAGGCATTTTAAGAAGAAAAATTAAACAATAAAAAATATATACAACCACAACTTCAAAATAAACATTTTAATAATAATTTAATTTTTAATTGTCTTTATGGATTCGTTCACTCATGTTCTAGTTTTTCACACATGAGTTTTCTCACTAAATGACAAGTGTCCAAAATCACAGACTTCTGCATCATCATTAATTTTTCTGTTGCACCCATTACGTCCAATTGAGATTTGGTATATTGTGGTATTATTCCTGTGGTCGAGGTTATTATAAGTCAGTATTGGTTTTCTTTATTTTTCAGAGTTTTTCAATTTCGTCAGATAGGTATTTTATTTTGTTATTTTTGTACTATACATAGTAAAAATGTTGTTATTAAGTCGAATTGAAACATCAATTATATGTGAGATTCTTATACAGCAGCAGAATATTAGGACGATTTTCTCGTATAGTGACATCAGTTCAAACTTCACGGTCTCAGTATTGTTGTATGTGGTTGTTTTTAATGACAGGAGAAGGTTTTTATTTGTTGTATAGGTGTTTCCACGTAAGTCAAGTCCCTAAAATTTCAACATGGCGGAGTTTTGGCACTGCCAACCTCATCAAAATGAAACGCGAAAGTGCATTGAGGATACCGACGCGGCGTGCTTAAATGTACGTAGTGTTCTTAAAAAATACAGTTTTGCTCACAACATTTTATTAATGTTTTGCGATTTATAAATCGCAACGGGCATACGGTATCATAATTTAATTTATAATTTAAACATGAAAATAAAAATTTCATAATCTTCTTTAAACTGAAGAATATATGAAATAGTAGAATTGTATTTTATAATAAAAGTTATATAAATGTCATAATCAGAGGATTTATGGAATAAAGATGAAATTGAATGCATGGCTCAAAATAATTTTAATTTTCTAGCAATATAGTGTAATGAAATAAAGTTATATTTCACTGAACTAGAAATATCTGTATCATAATGATTATATATATATATATATATATATATATATATATATATATAACACATGACTGTGATAAGAACATATTGAAGGAATGAACATAGTTATTGAACTGAAATGACAAATATTTGAACTTAAGTGAAAACTGAATGAACTGGATGTATGAATTCATTCAACTTAAAGGTTTACTAAAGGATAAATTTATGCACCACAGGTGGGTTACATTTTAATAAGTTGCAAGCAGCAGTCATTAAAATTTCTTAAACAATGGTTCATAGCAATTATATTCATATTTGACTTGAAAGTTCCAATTATTAATTTATAGACAGTCAAAGAAATTTTTTTTTTACTTATTTATTATTACATATTAAAACATAAATCATTACAAGATTTTCTGGCAACGTTTCGGAGGTGAGGTGTACCTCCATCATCAGGCCGTGGCCTACATTGACATACGTTGGGGAAACGTTGGCTAGGTACTAAAATTAAAGATGGTCGACTCCATTCTGAGGTCAAGTTGTCGCTGGAGGTGCGGGAGATCCTACTACGGAGGTCGTAACGGCAGGATGTTTATTCAAAAATAACTTATTAAATTATTCCTGCCGTTACGACCTCCGTAGTAGGATCTCCCGCACCTCCAGCGACAACTTGACCTCAGAATGGAGTCAACCATCTTTATTTAGTACCTAGCCAACGTTTCCAACTATGTCAATGAGGCCACGCCCTGATGATAGTACACCTCACCTCAACGTTGCAAAATCTGTAATGATTTATGTTTTAATATGTAATAATAAATAAGTAAAAAAAAATTTTCTTTGACTGTCTATAAATTAATAATTGGAACTTTCAAGTCAAATCGTTTCTAACAGACAGCCTATTGCTACCTTCTATATTCATATTTATCACTGAATTTTTGTGACAAATTGCCTGGGCTTATTAACATACATTTCATTCATGTATGTATCTTAAACAATGGGGAGAAAAACAGGAAAAACAAAAGAATAAGTTTACTACCTCCATACATATAAAATAAATTAAATCAAATATTTAATTAATTCTAAATTTGTTTTTGTAAAAACTATCACTAAAATTAAGCATCTAGATTGTGGGTAACCCTACAAATTAATGTAATGTTAGTCTGTAAATTTTAATATATTGACAGTATACTCGCTCTTAATCAAGATGATAATTGAGAGCCAATTTCTAGCATGCATATAGAAACCTGTGTCAAAACAATGGAGATCTAGAATTTGCAATATTACCATAAATAATTCCAATTTTTGAAAATGAAAAATATTCTATTAAACACTGCAATCTTGCAACAAAGAAAAATTGAATCTAATGCTCGAATGCTGAGGTGTGATAAATTCAGTAAAAAGGCGTTTTTTTATACAAGAACAAAAATATTTGAGAAAGTAGTAACATACAACCAATAATGTTCTTCAAAGGAAAACAAAACAGAAGGAAGTTGGGAAAATGTACATTAATAAATAAAAATTTGCATTCTCCTTCTTATAAAACTTTCAACTTACCAATACGATTCAAAATCTCCAGTCAAATACAAACACAACCACATCTCTAAAATATAATCAAACATAATCTTGATTCTCTTTTGTTGATATATTAAAACTTCTACTCTCTACTTCAAATTACACATCTTTAATTTTCAACACAGTTTAACAAATTATTTCTACAATTATTCCAAAAATTCTTACTTTATTTCAAAACATTTTTCCTCAACTTATTAATGTTTATTAATACAAATAGCTATTCTATTACACCAATAAAACGGTATTCTAATGGTCTAAAATGACAACAAAATATTTTTCATCCCTTTTATTTATTTCATAATATTGACATCACATGTATTTCTGAAACACGTTACCCTAAAGAAAATCCGTACTTAAAAGATTATAACATTTATAGAAATCATAGAATTTCTAACCATGCTTCTGCGGACTAGCAATAACGACAATATGAATAATAATAATAATAATAATAATAATAATAATAATAATAATAATAATAATAAAGGTCGCGAAGCAAGTCCCAGAATACCTACTTCGAATCATAGAGAATAACTTATCCGGAAGGAAGATTACGTACGATGATGCTTTCAGGCTGGAGGAAGAAATGACATGTGGAGTAAACAAGGTTCCAAACTAGGCCCACGCTTATGGAACGGCATGTATGACGACCTACTAAAACTCGACCTACCACAACATACCCAGCTTATTGGATATGCAGACGACACGCTGATTACTAGCGACAGAGAAAACACAGAACTGCTAGAGATGCATCTAAACGAGTCTCTCTTCAGGCTTAAAAGATGGATGACGCAAAGGGACGAGCAAATGGCAGCTGAAAAGACAGAGGCAGTACTAGTAAGGGACAGAAGAGTTATCCAATTCCCCCGCATCACTTTGGACGGAGTAAATATCCCCTGGAAACACCAAATTACATACTTAGGTGTCGAAATAGACCATAGGCTGAGTTTCGGGCCCCATACAGCAAAATGGCAGACAAGGCAGCAGCGACTGGAGCCAACCTCTCCAGAATTATGCTAAATATAGGAGGACCAAAATAATTGGAATGATTGAAGGCGTTGTCATTGTCAACAATAGTACTATTGTTGACAATGACAACGCCTTCAATCATTCCAATTATGTAAATGTCAACTACACCTCACCACTGAATCAATGGACCAAAAGAATCCAAGAGACGTATGATTGCCAGCGTAGCTCACTCACAAATACTTTATTTGGCGTTTCCAGGGGATATTTACTCCGTTCAAAGTGATGCGGGGGAATTGGATAGCTCTTCTGTCCCTTACTAGTACTGCCTCTGTCTTCTCAGCTGCCATTTGCTAGCCCCTTTGCGTCATCCATCTTTTAACCCTGAAGAGAGACTCATTTAGGTGCATCTCTAGCAGTTCTGTGTTTTCACTGTGGCTAGTAATCAGCGTGTCGTCTGCATATTCAATAAGGCAATCCGGTGTGGGCTGACAAACTAGGTAAAGCAAGTGTGGGACTGCAGTACGCGCAAGTGCAACGGAGATTGGGGCTGAGAATAGTGTCAGCTTATCGCACAGTATCCGACAGCGCAGTAGGGGTACTGGCCAGAATACCCCCATTGATATGTTGGCTAGAGAAAGAAAAGCGGTGTATGACAAAGCGCAAAAGTCTGCTGACTCCAGCGGGGAACAACCGGCGAGTAGGACGAAAGAAGACATTAAGAAGTGCGCCCGAACATCACTACTGGTGGAATGGCTGGAGCGTAGGACGGGGGTCCTAAAGGAAGGTGGACACACCTCTTGATACCACATATCGAACCATGGTTCAGTAGAACGCACGGAGAAGTAAACTTCTACCTCACACAAGTGCTCACAGGTCATGGTTGTTTAAAATCCTACCTATTTAGATTTAAAAGAGCATATGACTCAAAATGTGAATTCTGTGATTACGAGGATGATGACGCCATGCACACAATATTTGCATGTGTAGCATGGGACACATGAAGAAGGAGATTGAACGAGAGTTTGGAGGCAGACATTTCTCCATTAAACATAGTTCGGCTTATGCTAAAGTCGGAGGAAAGGTGGACAACAATACAAGAGTTCTTGATCCTTGTGATGAAAAGGAAAGAAGAGCGACTCCGAACGTAAAATGAAATAAAGGCTCAGCTACCTGCCTGCCTCTCCATGAAGTAATGTCTCGCGACGATTCCGTGGAGAGGCGCATCGGCATAAGAAGAGAGGTTTTTTAGTGGATATACCACTGAGAGTGGGAGTCCCACACACCAGGGATTATACCATCTGAATCCCTGACGGTGCATAATGCATTTTTTCCTCTCAAAAAAAATAATAATAATAATAATAATAATAATAATAATAATAATAATAATAATAATAATAATAATAATGTATTTGCCGTTTTGGGTCGGTAGTCCGACTTCGCCGGCCAGCTAACGGTGTCCCCCTTGCCTGAGCCTAGTTAAATTGCCATGCATGGGGGTAAAAGGCAAATATGACTTGTTCTCTTCACCGTAACTAGCAACATCCGCCTGCTTGAGCTTTTCTTCTTCACACAGCTACAGAAACTGAGATGATTTGAAAGGAAAGCCACAAATATATTTTTGCCTCAACCGGGAATCGAACACTGGGACCACAGCACGGTAAGCTAGTACGCTGTCCATGAGACATCCCAGACATGATGATGATGATGATGATGAATTCTATATTCCATCAACAAATATTTTTGTCTTGACATTTTAAAATGTATAGCTTTACAAATTAAATTAAGTAACACTATTTACTTTCTATATTCTATTTATAAACCCCAAACACACCCTTTCCTACTCAAATTTATAATTTCATTTTTTAATCTTCTAATCCAATTACTCTCTTAGGAGACTTCAACAGTAAAATCATTTTCTGGGGATGCAACTCATCCAATCTCCAAGGTATCCATTTACAACAAATATATCATTTAAAATAATTTAGTCATATATCCTCCCTTCAAACCATGTATTACTCTAATCACAAAAATATAATACAATACATTTTTAAGTAAAATAATTACAAAAACTGTAAATCTACAATGCTTTCAATATTCACTTCCTGAATTAGATATTGATCATTTCCTTATTAAAACATTTTTTAATTCTGCACAATTAAAAATCAATTATTCCTAAATAACATTTGTATAAACTGGAAAATATAACGTCCATACATAAATTTAAATTTTAACTTCCCAAAAACAATAAATACACAAATAGATAATACACAAAAATATATAGAAACAGAAAAAATACTAAAACATCTCTATAGGCTTATAAATATTCCAGCACACACATTTAATCTTCCATTAATACTCTCTCTCTCTCTCTATATTACTTAAATCTTATTAAATTCAAATATAATTTAAGACATTTTTGGCAACAAACTCCTTGACATGCAAACTTAATAATTTACTACAAACTATGAAAGTATGTGTAGACCAATATCAATTAGACAAGTTTCAAAACTATATTCATAAATACCCAATATCAGACCACAATGGTCAAGATTTCAAATTTAAAAAATTCCCCATATTAAACAACAGCCTATATCAGGAACTGTCAGCATCAATTTTCAAAAATCACATTTCACTGCACAAGAACTAGAAAAATCAACACAAATAACATAGTCATTTAAATATTACTGACTTCAATGTCAAAAAATGTAATGTAATATTTACTCACGAAATCGACTTAGGAACTGAGTTCCATTGAAAGAAAACATCTAAATAAAATATTGCAAGTTCAGAGGCCATAATTGCATACCTGAAACCTATAGTAATGTGTTTCACTCACGTGTTAACTCATGAAAAGCATATTCATTTAATTCACTAAGCAACCATATTTCATCTGAACAGAAAAAACAAAGAACTGATAGGAACAGCTGACCATAATATGAGCGATTTAATACACATCTCAACAGAACAGATTATACAGAATGTTCAAAAATGAATGTCACTGAAAAAGGTTGTGACCTATAATTATTTTTAATATAATTTATCTAGAAATATTTTTGTTCTTGTAATTTTCTCGGGCTATCGTCGGTAGCCCCGGAAGCCCACAGTATACGCCTTTGCAGGGAACTACAATTAATGTAACTTCATTATCTGTGCACGTCTTCTAGAATTCTGTGGGAAATCTAGTTATTCAAATTATCGTTTCCATGTTGTCACGGCAGGAAGTATTATTCCCAGGGACAACGTGGATAAGAACCCAAACTTTTTTGCTTATTTGTCCTTGAAAATATATTTTTATTACATGGGAGCTTTTTTTTCCTTCATTCATTCAAAATTCAAGTAGTGTATGACTTAGTGGAGGGATCACGGAATTTTGAAAATGTGCACACAATTCACTTCTCCTCATAGCACGTCATACGCAGTTTTAACTGTTTTTGACGTACAATAAATAAAATAAATAAATAAACATGTCAACATGTAACTACCCTATCATCATGCTGTAAATGCAGTTTTCTCAATTCACATTGTGTTCAAAGTTGCAAAGAAAGTCGGAGAAGCATGAGCATCAGATGGTTGAATTTCTCGGTAAAGCTAGCGATAGTGATAAAGCATGCGAGATAAAATGACGCGATAGCTGCCTTTTCCCTTCTTACATTCCACTGCATTCTCTTCTTACATTCCCTTCTGCCCTTTCAAACAGTCTTGTTACCATAGCAAATACGAGAGAGACATCTACGTAATTTCAGAAATGCTTTTCAAATTGCTGAAATTTTCTCAATATATAGTCCAAAACGGAATCAGAAGAAAAATGCCGCAATAATGGAAAGGTGTAGCTAAACAGGAAAGTAGTAGTGTTACAACACCACATACTTTCTCGCATTATTTCTAAATTTGCAATTTTCGAAAATCCATAGACTTCAACGGAAATTAGACCCCGACATTCTTTTAAGAGTTCCTTCCCTAATCCGTCGAAAAATTTAAAGAAAAAGTTTGAAACGGTTATTGAGGATTTTTTTTAGAAATTGCATAAATTTCAACCCATTATGCAAAACGACTAGCTTTTTTTAAAAAAAAATGAACATGACCTTTTTTAAGAGCTCATCATTTACAACCGACTTTGTCTGAGGCCAATACCTTTTCATCCAAATTGTAGTATCGAAATTGAGATTTAAGTTACTTTCTGCAATTTTGGAAAAACTGAGAGTTTGCCGAAAAGTGAATAAATATTATATTTTTATCCTTCCTTATTACATACATAGAGAAATTTTTAAAGAAACAATTTCAAGCATTTTTTGAGACAAAATTGTTATTTTATAAACTGTCTATTATTCGCATAAAGTTACGCGAAAATTACTAATATTTTTGAAAAATTGAACTTCAACCTACTTGAGATTTATCTTTAAGAAGCATTTTTCATTAAAGAAAAATATGTCTATTTTCAATTTTAATGATTCAGGGAGTCGCCCAAAGATAATTGCAAATTTTGAAAATATCTGAGATTTCAATGAATATGAGAATAGCACCTTAGGGTAAAAGACACTTCCGAAAACAAAGTTTGATATTGTTGAAAAAATTGGAATCTTTATTGAAAAAAAAAATAATGTTTTTAAAGCTTCATATAAAGTACCCACAAAAATCAAAATATCCGTTTGAAACTTTCATAGTCTTCAGTTCGTTTAGATCGATCACGGAATATCGATTTTGGAAAACATCAGCTGATCGGTTTATGCACTGCGTTGAACACAAAAGGAAAAAAAACACAGAGACAGACAGACGGACAGAAAGACTGGATAGACAGACGAACAGACAGAAAAACGGAGAGAGAAAAAACGGACAAACAGACAAACGGACAGACACACAAACGGACAGACAGGCAGACAAACAGACGACAGACGGACAACAGACGACAGACGACGGACAGACAGACGGCAGAAGGACGGACAGACCGACGGAAAGAAACGGACAACAGACGGCCAGACGGACAGACAGACGGACAGACAGACGGACAGACAGACGGACAGACAGACGGACAGACAGACGGACAGACAGACGGACAAACAGACGGACAAATAGACGGACAGACAGACGGACAGAAAGACGAACAGAAAGGCGGACAGACGGACAGACAGACGGACAGAAAGACGGACAGACGGACAGACAGACACAGATGCAGGATGTGTAACCCGTAGGGCTGAAAGAAAGTGTTTGTTTATATGATGTTATCAGGGGAAGGGCCCATCCCAATCAATATTCGAAATCAATACTCGCTAAGTATTCTAGTCAGTCGATTTTTGTTCGTGGACGTGAGTAAAGATGGTGGATGTGCAGTAGTAAAGAAAAGTTGGTATGTAATTTAGTCAATAATGTAGTGGGTCAATTTAATGAGACCAAAATGGATTGCAGAGAAAAAGGTGAAATAATTAAAAGTGGTAAGAAAATTTTAAAAATATTTGCGAACTTAAAAGGAAAAATCTAAATCGGAATCAATCGTTTGAATCGATTTTGCAGAGCAACAAGCATCAGAAGACATTCCTTCTTTAGAATGGAAACGGAAACTGAAAATGGAGAAATACCGACCCCCAGGAAAATTAAGTTAACTTGACTGAAGTATCAAACCAGTAGGGAAATGAAGTACGATGATTTTGTACATACGGTACATCTCAAATTCCATGCGTTTCTATTTAAGAATGTTCCTGCAAAAATCATGTGTAAAATCAAAGACGTTAATAATAAATATTTACCAAATTTCAAATATTGTACATTTTATCGCTTATTATTGGAAATGGGATTTGAATTTGAAAAGCGAGAAAAAAGACAGAAATGATAGAAAGAAATGATGTAATCATCTGCCGATATTCATATCTACGCGGGCTCAAACCCAGCATATAATTGCAGGTTCAAGCCTCGCGATTCTTCGTCTTTCCATCCTTCATTATCATCATCATTCCATCTTCCATCCCCCCCGGGACTAAACCGGGAGCGGTAGCTCAGTGCATCAACTGATGCTACTGCAGCGCCTGTGACCGGGTGATCGTACTTTCGAGTCCGGGCGGCGGCAGGATTTTCGATACTAACTTTTTAGTTAGGTCGAATTCAGTCGCTATCTGGAGGAGAATTCTAGCGACCGGCTACCAGGCGAAAGCCGAAGCAGTAACGTAACAAATGATCGGAAGCAGTAACGTAAAAAATGCTCTGATCGGTAGTTTTCCGTGGTTTCTCCGATCAACACCAAGCGAATGCCGGAGCAGTACCCTACCAAACGGGCCACGGACCGCGCGCAATCTTTCCTTCCTCTTCCTTGTCCTATCCTCTCTTCTTACACACATACACTTACACTAACATGCACATATTCTGGGAGATCGGTTGGAAGCTTATAGCTTGTCCCAGCTGGCTCTGTGCCCCCTAGTGGGAGAGTCCTGGTTACGGGAAAACCCCGCTAGCCGACGGTAGAACGGCGCTGGATCTCGCCATCCAGCGGGGGAACATCTCCCAAAGGAAAATTGCAACTTTTTTCATTTCCATGGTGTGGACTGGCTTTACGGCCTTGCCCTATCGTCTTGTTAGCTGCCATATATCATCGCCCAAAGTACATGTTTTGACATTTTCTCAATATTTCGGTTCTTAATAGTAGAACCGACATATTACTTCATGAATTATATATATATAATATTACTTCAAGAAGAGTAAAACCTTATCATCTATATATCCTCATATCATCCTAAATAGAAATTTGTATTAAAAAATTTTAAGCCATTCTTAGGAATATGGCGATTAAGTATTACTGT
The DNA here is from genome assembly GCA_964035755.1 of Teleogryllus oceanicus. Lineage (NCBI taxonomy): Eukaryota > Metazoa > Arthropoda > Insecta > Orthoptera > Gryllidae > Teleogryllus > Teleogryllus oceanicus. Next base: position 18,621,697 of record CAXIVR010000001.1, on the reverse strand, counting down.
TAATGCAAAATTGGAAGCTTTTTCACAGATATCTGTAGAGTAATTGTAAAACTTCATTTGAAGTCATTTGAAGCATTTCCACTCACAAAAGTACTAATATAAATCAATTAAAATGTGCATATTAACGGCCGCGCGAGATATTTAAAAAATTACATTTGTGTAATTGTTGAAGAAACAAAAGAAAAAACGTCACATTAAACAGTACAATTAGCACTATCCATTGAAAAAAAATTGAAGAAAAGACTGCGCCAATTTTCAGAAAATGGCATTTGAGTGTTTCTGAAAATGCGGAATTTTGAGCTCATTTTAACAAAAAGCTGTTGTGTTTCTTGTGAAACTTTATTTGACATTATTTAAAACATGTGTTCTCATAAATAAAATAATGGAAAGAAATCGCCTCTAATGTAAATATTACCGACGTGAGAGAAGTCAAACAATTAATATTTGTAATTTTTGAAAAAACAAAAGAATAGAGTAATATGGCGTTTATGTCATCTTATACATTGCATACATGCCAAAAAACTATAGAAAAAAATTGGAGCCTTTTTTGGAAAATCTTTTCTGCAATATTTTTTAAAATTGCACATATTGCACGCTGTCTTGCCCGAAAACTACTACAATTTTCAAAAATATCTACATGACCTTTATGAAAGAACTATTTATGGACATCAAATATCAATCGAAGGAAAAGTCTCTGTCTTCAATTTTGTAGTTGTGGGAAGACACTGGAAAAAATTCATAGTTTTGCAATTTTCAAAAATTCAGAGTTAACCGTGAAAATCGGATCCATACCACTTTTATAAGTGTATTGTACTCTATTCTTGTAAGAAATTTAAAGAACAATTTGGAGCCGTTTTTGAGAAAATTTTGAACGGGTACGGATGGACGGGCATTTTTGAATGAACCACTTTTCGGTTACAGTTGACCCCAAAACGTGTATTTCTGTTGAAATCTCGAAATCGATTTTCCGCAGCATTACATAATTTTCTCTATACTACGTATATTATTCCCGTATGTACGTACGGACGAGAAAGTAAAAATCGGATTTAACCTAATGCTCATTCTCTGACGAATCACATACCCTTGCCAATGCAATGCATGTCTGCGTGTTCCGAGACGGCCTAATCGCGGACAATAAAAATTCTGCGAAAAAAGTTTTTTTTCAGTAGACGCATGTATTGAGAAAGGCAGACGTGATTTTGACGATTCTGGAGCGAGCGGGCAAGTGAACGTGACGCATCGGCAACAACGTAGGGATTCTCCACAGGACCCACTGTGTCTTCACAACGTGGAAAGCAGTATAGTGTTTGTGGTGCTGCAGAGCATAGTAACGAAGACTGGCGCTCACAGTGAACGTTTCACGCAAAGAAGTGGCCAATCTGTCGTGCGACACAGACCAATCAACAGTTCATGCTGTTAGTCAAGCCCTGATACCGCTTCACAATAGTGGCATCAACGGCGACGAAATTTCGACGCCGCAAACTCTACCACCAGGGGAAGCCATGAAAGTGGGACTCACCATGGCCTCGCTCCTGACTAGCATTGAAGGAAGTTCGGAGTCTACCCAGTCAACTGGAGCTACACTCAGCATGGGGCAATAACCCAGAACGCCAGGAGCGGTCAACAGGAAAAATTCAGTCGGTGAACTTGATGAGTTCCATAATAAAAAAAAGTGCGAGAGCCAGCAATTACAGTGAGTCAAGTGACCATGATAGTTTTCTTGCATTTCATGACCATTTCCTCGAAAGGGGGAATCACGATGGCGTAGGTAGTCGTGATTTCTGGTCGTGTCGTAGACGACCATCCGGACCCTGACTCGCGGCGCCACTCACGTCGTTAGCTTAAAGATGCAGACAGTGAGAAGGCGATGCTAATCTCCTGGTAGTCGGATCCGCCCAGCTACCCATCAGTTGGGCTAATGGCATGTTGGCCTTGGAGCAGGATTGGGTGAAGGATGCTTTTCGGAGTACTCCGGATCCTACTTTAAAGTCCGGCGGGAAACTAGATACAACCCGTCAGGTTGCCCAAGTTGCCCCGGTTCGGCCCACGTTGATAGTTTGGCGGTGCGGGCAGTGGGGAGACAGGATGGGGGCTCCGAGCCGCCTGGACCTTAGTTCATGTGGCCTCCAGTTGGGCTCTCAGCTTCGTCGTGTCAGTGGCTCGATACTCTGGGCCAAGAGGAGGGAACTTGTTCTCGGTGCATGTGAGTAGCTAGGAGTGCTGAGCTGGCAGGGTGGTCTGACCCAGGCATTGTATGGGGAGGTTACCGTGAGGGTCAACTGCGTTCTGGCGAGACCCAGATACCATACCAAAGACGTTCTTGTACGCCTACGGGTGGTGAGGATGGGAGGCTAGCGCCTAGGTGCCCACTTCGGGGTTAATTCCCCCTGGTGAAGACACGTGCGTGATAGGCGCTCGCTAGACACATACACTGACCACGATAATGACCTACAATATAACGTGCCAGTCTTGAACAGATTCGATTTGCTTGCTAGTAAAGGCCCCATCCCCAAGGACACAAGGTTCGAGTTTCTTAAAGATCACCAAGATCAAATAAGTTCACCCATTCTCTCCGTATCAAATAAAATCCCACCAATATTTGTTGTCCACATTTATCAAGTTTATAATTTCATCAATGAACTAAAAACAAATGTAACACAACATTTCATAGCAGATATAAAAAACAACAACATTAAAATCAGTCCTAACACATCTACAGACTTTCGTAACATTATTAAATATTTAATACAAACGCAGAGAAATATTCACTCGTTTAAAGGTTCACCTAAAAATATTCAGTTGTTTTTAAATACGTGTATCAGTCAATTACGGAACCAGAAATCTTTTCAGATTTAAAACCATAATCAATAACCAGTCCATCAATGCAGTTATCCATCAATTAACATAGTTACAAGACTAGTAAATGACAATAACCCAATTCCTGTGGTGGCCGCCGAGTATAATGGAGCCGAATCAGTAAAAACAATTTTATCAATAACGTAAATTTATAATTACAATGTGAAAACAGAAATACCAGGAAACCTCTAGGCCCCTTGCTGTATCAAAGATGTTTAGATTACGGTCGCTCAAGAATAATTGCAATCATGTCATCAATTCTGTTTTTTGTGCCGGAAATCACTATTCTGCGACGTTTCCAAAAACAATGAAATCCCTTTTTGATTGAACTGCCGCGGCAACCACAGAGCGGACATACAAAATCAAAACGATACTTATTTTAAAGACATTCGGGAAAGAAAAATCATAGCAAAACTTTCTGAAATGTAAACTTTGAATCCCCTCTCCTCTCCCTCTTCCAAACCAATCCAGAAACAACTAACAACCTCCGCCCATTCTCCATCCACAAGATTCTGAATATAATAACCCAATTATCAATGCAATAATTAACTCAGAAATAACAATAAATCTAATAATAGATAATAGAAATAACAATAAAATACAACAATTAACTCAGAATAACTTAATCTCGTGTATCATTAATTTCATATATTCTTTAATCCCTTCCATCATCACATCATTCAAAATTTAGTCACCGCATATCTAAGCAATAACCATGTCAGCCCAACCCAATAATAGCATGTCATTCATGAATTGGAATTCTAATAATATTACTAATTGTCGCGTGGCCGCAGACAGCTGGCGCCCGCGTAAGCATAATTGCGTAGCTCCGCTTCGGAAAAAGCGTCTCAGCAGTAAAGGCCTATATAACAGCTTGACCTCTCCTTAGCGGGGGGACGAATGCTACTCGTGAGCTCGTCGCCCGTGTGCACGGTCCTTCCACTCCTCCGTCGGTCCAGATCGGCCGAAACTGGTCCTGACGACTCCTAGTCGGTACAGATCGGTCCAAACTGGCCCTGTTGACATCCTTTCACCCCTCTGTCGGTTCAGATCGGCCCAACTACCCCTGCCGACACTCCTACGCCCCGCTAGTTCAGATCGACCATCTGGGGCCCTGCTAGCAGTTTCCCGCCCCCTCCCCTGACCGCTGTGCACGTCGAATGTCGCTAACCCGTCCGATGGCCACAGCAAAGTCTCTCTTCCGGAGAACAGTCCTTGGCGAGGCTGGACTACGTCAGGTGCCAATGTAAGTAACACTACCCCAGTAAACTGCTGTTCGCCATGGTCTGGGGTCATCCCTTTTCTTATTGCTCCCTCTCATCCGCCTTAGGCCTATAAGAGAATAGGGAACGGCCCAGCGAGACGTGTGTGAAGTTGGCGGCCTGTAATTTGAAAATCCTAAATAATTTATAAGTTCTGAGTAGCGAACAAAGAGTTTTAGAGTTCTCGACAAGTTTCAAAACAGTTCCGCAAAAATTAGAAAGTTACTACAAAAAGAAATTTAAAATCCAAAAAAGGGCTGCGGGCAAAAGTCCAAATAATCAAAATTTTCTAACAAGTAAGGATGAGGTCAAAGAGTTCTACAGTTCTCACAAAATTCACACTCAAAACTCAAAAAATAACAAAGATATTCAAAAAATATCTACCACTTTCCGAAAAAAAAATATTATTCAGCAGATCTACAGCAAAACAAAAATCTGACCACATTTCTGAATAGCGAAGAAAAAGTTCTAAAGAAAGTTTCCTTACAATTTTTTCGTACGACATCAACAGAGGGAAATATGCAATATTTTCTTGTTCTTATTTTTGAAGCTCAAGAGAGAAAAAAATGAAATCATTCATTACTTCTGATCAGAGATCTGAGTAGCGAACAAAGAGTTCTAATGAAAGTTCTAATACACTTTTCTCGTCCGCGTCAAACACGGAAATTATTTAATAAAATTAGGTTCATTTTGTGAACATTCCATTTGCAGAAATAAAATTTCAAAATTCACTTTCGGCAGTTCTGATCAGAGTTCTGGGTAGCGAACAAAGGGTTATAATGAAAGTTCTAATTCATTTTTAGCGTCCGACGTCAAATCCGGGATTTATTTAAAAAATGTATGCTCACTTTCTTGAACTTCGCCATTCGGAGGAAAAAATCTAAAAACTACCTTTCAAGAGTTCTGACCAGACATCTTGGTAGCGAAAAAAGAGTTCTAATAAAAGTTCTAATACTCTTTCCCCGTCGGATGTCAAACACGGGAATTATTTAAAAAATGTATGTTCACTTTATTGAACATTGGCATTCGGAGGCAAAAAATCTAAAAACTACCTTTCAACAGTTCTGACCAGAGATATGGGTAGCGAAAAACAGTGTGAAATGTATTGAATACCGGTATTTTTTTATAGCTCTATCAAAGAATATGCCAAGCCCACAGCTGTGTTTCGTACCGCGGGAAGACATACCAGTTTGTAGCAAACTTCACAATAACCAAGGGAACAACCCAGTACTTCGCACGGTCGGCATCACAAACACTTCCGCGCTACCAACTCAGTTCCGATACTTTCCGGCATCCCATTTTTAATTGTCCCCTCTCCAGTAGCGCTGCGGAGGAGGAAATTTATTCATTTACTGGGGTTACAATTTTGCTTCAGCTGTTTAATTTTATGAAGCTTGAGGAGGGCTTTATCTTAAATAAACTATCTTACAATTAAATTAAAACTATTTACATGCTTCTTTGGGCGTTGTTGTTTTCATTACAGAGGTTTTTCATTATTTTTGTGAAAAGTTCATATTGTTTTCTTTTCTTTATTTTTTTTCCGTTCCGGGTCCCGGGCCAGTTACAGATGGTCTGGGGCCGAAGCTGCCCCAGACTCGCTCCCGAAGCCTCATGTTTGCTGGAGCGGTTATCGCCTTGCTGTTGTCTTGTAATATACCGCGCGCGCTAACTACGAAGTTGGCTACGTACAAGCTAAAATAAAATCGTAAAAAAATCGTTTGTAAAGAAATTGCCTCTAATGAAAATATTACTGACGTGAGAGACAAGTAAAAAAATCACAGTTTTGAAATTTAAAAAAAAAACACAAAAGAATAGAACAATATGGTGTTTATGTCATCGTACAGGGTATATTTGGAGTTACTTCTACCAAATATTTAAAGAAAAAAATTGGAGCCGATTTTGTGAAAATCTTGTTCTTGTAATTTTTTGAAATTGCAATTATTGCACGCGATATTGCGCGAAAATTACTAAAATATTCAAAAAATCTTCATGGCCTTATTAAAATAACTAATTATGAGCAAAAAATTTCATTTGAAGGAACTGAAAGACGCCGAAAAATTCAAACTTTTGCAATATTCGAAAATTCAGTTAACCTCAAAAATCAGATATATGCCACTTTTATAAGTGTATTTTACTCTATTCTTACAAAAAAATTAAAGAAAAAATTTTGACCCGTTTTTGAGAAAATTTTGAAAATGTCCGGGGGCTTCATTTAAAGTACCCCTAAATTTTAAAGAATGTTTTTCGAAATTTCAAAGCTTCAACTGGAACCAGATGAACAGTGTTTCTTCAATTTGGAAAACATCGTACGTGTGGTTTAGGCGTGGTTTAGGTTTAGTAGTGTTCACAGACGGACGGAAACACGGACGGAAAGACGGACGGACAGACGTTTTGAAAAGAACCACTTTTTGGGTATCAGGGACCCCAAAACGTGTATTTCGGTTGAAATCTCGAAATCGATTTTCCGCAGCATTATATAACTTTCTCTATACTACATATATTACTCCAGTATATACGTTCCTATAGGAGAAAGTAACTAGAAGTGCTACAGAATTGTACAGACTTTCTTGTACCATTTTTTTCTAATTTCCTTGGTGACGAGTGTCTTTGAGGTCTTGCTCCATTCTCTGACCAGCTGCCATCTATCGTCCCCCAATGTTGGGAACAGTAGAACATCTAAAAATGCCTACTCTGTCTTTCCTGGTCCCTTTTGCTCCAGTCTGCTATTCGACATAACTTTGTTATCGTGAAAATACAACTTTATTTTAGAGAAAAAAGAACATCTCATTGTGAGAAAGTGTACAAAAGCAAAACAAAAAAGCTTTTAAACCGTTATAGGCAGAGGAAAACCTCCAATGAAGAATGATCTGGACGTTTTAGAAGAAAATCGACACTTATGTCGTGTTTTATCCATAAGCTCACGGCTTCCAGAATCTTTCCGCTTGCCACACAGAGGCGACGGTGCTGTCGTCCGAATTACTAAAAGTCAGGTTTTCTGGAAATCTCTATACCAAGGAGGTTATTAGTATATATATATATGTTGTGTGTGTGTTTTTTGGGGTGTGTGGTGTGTGTGTGTGTGTGCGGCGCGCGCGTGGTGCGGCGCGTGTGCGTGTGTGTGCGTGTGCGTGTGTGTGTGCGTGCGTGCGTGCGTGCGTGCGTGTGTGTGTGTGTGTGTGTGTGTGAGTGAGGAGCAAGCATTTAAAACGTTATATGTCCATTTTACTCCTCTTCGAAAAATAGGCAAAAATGTTATAACATCAAAATTATGCAAATATTTTATTTGTACTCAATTCTTAATTATGTATTAAGGATAGCTAAATATATTATGACTATAAAACATAAATATTTTATGTCTGGTTCAATTTTATAGCTAGATTCATGTCGGACATGTCTTGTTTTGAATGAACGCGAAGGACATGTCATGCTTTTATTGAATAATAGATCATGCTTTTATTGAAGGATAGATGAATGATATTAATGAAAAATCAATTATTACTTTTTCGTATACATACGTATATACGGAGTGATATACGTAGTACAGAGAAAGTTATGTAAAAAAAATGGCATTTATAAAAGTTTTATTCATTTAACATGAAATTATACAAGTAAAAACTAAAAAAAATTAAAATTATTTAGAATATTTCTTCCCCATTGGGTCTTCTATTTATGTTCGAATTCGGCCAAAGATTTAAGGAATATATTGTAGCGATATCTGTTTTTACTTCCTATGAGAAAGTAAAAACAGATATCCCTACATACATATATATCCGTACATACATATATACGGGAGTAATATACGAAATATAAAGAAAGTTATGTAATGCTGCGGAAAAACGATTTCGTGATTTCAACGGAAATACACGTTTTGGGGTCCCCTAATAAAGAAAAAGTGTTGTTTTTTTCAAAACGTCCGTCCGTCTGTGAACACTACTAGCGGGTAAATCACACATACGATATTTTCCAAATTACAGAAACCATGTCCATCTGGCTCTAGTTGAAGCTTTGAAATTTTGAAAAACATTCTCTAAAATGTGGGGGTATTTTACATGAAGCCTCCGGACATTCTCAAAATTTTTTCAAAATCAGCTCCAAATTTTTTCTTCAAATTTCTTGTAAGAATAGAGTGAAATACACTTAAAAAGGGGCATTGGTTCGATTTTCACGGTAAAAACTGAATTTTCGAAAATTGCAAAAGTTTGAATTTTACGGCGTTTTCCTACAACTACGAAATTGAATGAAATTTGTTGTTCATAAATAGTTCTTTCCTTAAGGTCATGCGTATTTTTTTGACAATTTTAGGTTTTCGTGCAATAGTGCGTTCAAAATTTGCAATTTAAAAAAATAACAAAAACAAGATTTTTTCAAAAACGGGTCTAAATTTTTGGTAGGAGTAATTCCAAATATAGCCTGTACGATGACATAACCGTCATATTGTTCTGTTCTTTTGTTTTTTAAAAATTACAAAGAAAGTTATTTTTTACTTGTCTCTCACGTCAGTAATATTTTCATTAGAGGCAATTTCTTTAGAATATTATATTTATGAGTACATGTGCTTTAAATAATGTCACATAAAGTTTTTCGAATACTGAACAGTTTTCTGTGAAAATGAGTTCAAAATTCCGCATTTTCAGAAATGCTCATAGATAGTGCTAATTGCACTGATGAATGACGTAAAATTCATGTTGAAATATTCTTTTGTTGTTGTTTTTTCAAAATTACGCAAATGTACTCTTTTAAAAATATCTCTCACGGAGTTAAAATGCTTGTTTTCCGAAAACTAAAGAAAAAAGGTAAAAAAGAGCTTCAAATTTTGCATTTACGATAATGCTTAATCAGCGTTTATTTAAAAACGGCTTCACATTTTTCAATGAAAATTTTTATTTAGGACGAGGACGATTTTTACTCTTCTTTAATATTCTTGAAGTAATATTTCAGTTCTAGTATTAAGAAACCGAAAATGAGAAAATGTAAACTTCTTCCCCTAGCACGTCATACGCAGTTTAAAATGTTTTTTGACGTAAAATTAAGAAATAAAATTAAAAAAATACTTTGGACGTCGATAGATGGCAGCTGTTCTGAGATTGAAGCAAGATCTTAAAGCCATTATATTTTTATTATTAAATATTATAAATAGTTTTGATTAATTTTAACAATTTTTTGTCAGTTTGTCTCCATCTATTTATATTTTTTTACTTACGATGTATTTTTTTACTTATACTTGTTTTATTCCATCATTTCATCTCTGAATACATTTACTTTTATTTCTAATACTTTCATTCTAAACAATATCAAAATTTGTTTTCGTTTACAGACAAGTTTATTAATTTTTATTCACACCTGATGATGCGCATAAATATTACGCGAAACACCGTGGTCTATTTATTTATTTATTTATTTATTTATTTATTTATTTATTTATTTATTTATTTATTTATTTATTTATTTATTTATTTATTTATTTATTTATTTATTTATTTATTTATTTATTTATTTATTTATTTATTTATTTATTTATTTATTTATTTATTTATTTATTTATTTATTTATTTATTTATTTATTTATTTATTTATTTATTTATTTATTTTTTATTTTACATAAAAAACAGTTGAAACTGCATATGATGTGCTATGGGGAGACGTGAATTATGTGCACATTTTCAAAAGTCTGTGATCCCTACACTGAGTCATATACTACATAAATTTTAAAAATAAAAAAAAGAAGCTGTTATGTAATAAAATCTATTTTCAAGGATAAATAAGCAATACATTTTGGGCTCTTATCCATGAAGTCCTTCGTCAAGGAATAATACTTCCTGCCGCAACAACATGGAAACGATAATTTGAATAACTATATTTCCCAATGAATTATAGAAGACGTGCACAAATAATGAAGTTACATTTACGTCCAGCAGCAAAACAAGGGGGCCATCCCAGCATTTGCTCAATGGATCAGGGAAACTGGACGAAAAACCTGGGATGGGGGTCATTGACCCGGAGGCTGCAGTACAATACTTGTTACAGGTTGTTTATACACATTTATACAGTCCAAATGGTAAATAATTCATTATGTATCATTGCTAAAATTAATGTTACTTTTCTTGTGATGCTCAGTGTGGTTCAGTACTAGACGATTTTTTTGAAAACTACCTTGACTGACCAAAAATAAAGGTTACTAGACTGATAAAATATTAGTTGTCACAGAATTTTCGCAGTAACTTTCTTTTCCAAATATTAACACATGAACAAAAGCCAGAGTAATTACAAGAAATTAAATATATTACCTATATTTTAAAAATATTTTACATATATACAAGTTTATTTCCCGCCTTAGATACATGACATAGATATGATATGGTACAAATATTTCAGCAATTAAGCATGACTCATAAACATTCGAGTGGCACATGTAGCTATTACACATCACACTTGCAACTTTAGAGGTTCATTGCTGACGTTCGAGGCATCCCAAGGGGCCACTTACAGACTCATCTTGGAAACATTAAAAAATATATGGAAAAATATTTTTCTCGAGTGCGTACCTGCGTGATCATTTTTCCTGGGTAGGCTCCAAAGCAGATTAAGTATTATTTCACACTCCTTATTTGCTTAAAAAACGATTTGATGTAGGTCTTTTAGTCTTAACTGCTAGTTTCCCCTTATAACTTAAATTACTGAAGTACGTTGGGGATTGTCACTAAGGGTCTATGAGATAGTCGTCTGGCAAAGCCATATTTCCTACAGTAAACAATAACACTTGTATTATTCCTCAGCTATTGATCTGAACTAAACGCGATGAACCAACATTAATTTTTCATCTGTCAGGTACAAAGAAGTGAAATCTTCTTAAATTCTTGAGCTGGCTTGTTTCACTATAATATATAAGGTCGTCCGACAATAATATATAATAAGCACAATATTTCAGTGTGTTCGTCACTACTGCAAGAGGTCTGAGGTCTTATTGTCAACTGAGGTCTTATTGTCTGACCGTGCATGCAGATGTCGCACACACAGGGTTGCGAAGATGGCGAGCGGTCATCCTACACATCTGGGCCCATACGAGCTATTCCACGTCAAATCGCACAAGAGTTGACAAGAATTTTTTTAAATGTACGATAATTTTTTTCTTAAATCTGGACATCAAAAAAAGAGACACGTGTTTTTTATTTGCCTGAAGATTGATTATTTGTGTAGTTATGCCTATATTAAATTTAGGAATTTTCCGCACACTAAACAAAAAAGATCAACTGCTGTTCCGAAAGTACTTAATATAAAAATTTCTGATTTGTTTCATTTAATACTTTGAAATGTATATTTTATTCTTCTGCATATACATTTCCCAAAAAATAAATAATTACATTTTACATCATTAATTACAACATTTTAATTACATTTTAATAATTACATAAGCTTGATGAGAAATTTTTTTAAAAATATAGGCTTATTCCTCGTTCAATTTTCTATAAAATACACTAAGAAACAAAGTGGGCTCTCCACACATACAGTTCTAAAAATCAATTTTAAGTATGAAGGCGCGCTCTGCCTACCCACGCACTAGCGAATTGAGTTCGGGCAGTCTTCGGGCGCTGAAGAGCAATAAAAAGAATGACCGTCTCCCTGATTAGGACTTCAAGAGTTATTAGTATTTCAGATGTTCACTCTGGTCCCAGAATGGATGGGTGACAGCGAAACGAATTCAAATACGAGCCATTCCACGTCAATTCGCACAAGAATTGACACATTTTGTTTAATTGTATGATTTTTTTTTAATTTGGACATAAAAAAGTGACACATGTTTCTTTATTTACCTGAAAATTGATTATTTGTATAGTTAAGCCTATATTAAATGATACGCGTATATTATACGTGTGTATTATATTACGGCGGTATATTATTGCGGAGTACGCGTATTAAATTGTACACGTACTCCGCAAACTATAATTGGTTGATGCTCTGAATAAACTTAACATAAAAAATTCTGGTTTGTTTCATTTAATACTTTGATATGCGTATTTTTTCTCTAAATTATTTACTCAAAAAATAAATATTACATTAAAAATTGTAATTATTAAAAAAAACGAAACTTTATGTATGAACTCGTTCAGATAAAAATTGGAAAAAATATAGGCGTATTTCTTATTCAATTTAAACAAAACACAACAAGAAAAAAGTGTGCAATGAACACGTACAGATCTAAAAAAAATCTATTGTAAGTATGTGGGGGCGCGCTTCTTGCCCCTGCACTAACGAATTGTGTTTGATCAGTCAAGTGCCAAAACGAATGGCTTCTGCCTGATTAGGGTTTCAAGAAATATTAGTGACTCATGTGTTCACTATGTCCCCACAAGGGATGGGTGACAGCGAAATGAACTCTACCACTGCTTTTCGTTGAGACGAATTTTGCAACTGAGTCACTTTGCGTGCTAGGGATGGGGTGCTCTCCTGACAGTGCTCGTGAAATACAACAGACCACTTGTCAAGGGACTTGAGTAAAATTTTCTGAGCATCAGTCGGAATACGCATCTTATAAAGAGTGCTAGAGTTTGTTCTGGGAATCGTGCGTGTACTGTGCAACATGATTAGCAATCACCGTATGAGATACGACAGATGTTTCAATCAATATAATATTTCTGATCACGATTTGAAGAAAAGAAAACCTTTAAGTCGCGTAAACTACGATTTACTCGTAAAACTTGATTTTGGAGAGTCATTAGATTGGCGAATTTGGGAGTCATGTCAAAAAAAGGAATTTGGCTTCCTTGAGAGCGTGAGAAATCAGTGGCTCCCGTGGCATTAACGAAAGTCCAGTGAAAACAGTGGAAATCAGGGAAATGACAATTTAAGCTCTTCAGATAGTTCGTCATGTGTCTGCGAAATGAATGTAGAGAAGATAAACAAGAGTTTCATTGCAAAAGGAAATACCCCAGTGAAGAAAAGAAAATTGCAAAAAAACGGCATTCTCATGAGAAATTTCACAGTACAAAGTGCTACCAAAGATAATTTTCTCACACTAAAGATCCTTCGACCTTAATTTGAAAAATCAGATATGAAAGACATTATTAAGAAACTTATCCATTCCTTTCACTCAACAGATCACAAGTCATTGAAAATTCAAATTTTGAAAGTTAGAGGTACAATAAAATTAAACACTTCGCAGCAACCAATCACATGATAAAAGTTGCTAAAAAGTTGGATAAAGAAAATGGAATTTTGTCCAGACCTGAAAGTAAATTCGGTAAGGCATTAGAGCTGTGCATTGTGTCGAAAGTTCAGGAATTCTAAGGTAAGCGAGTACAAATATTGAAGTAAGTAATGAGGGACCAGAAAGTTTCAAAATATCAGTCATAATGTGAGTCAAGAATCCGTCATTTAATAACCAAACACAATCGTTAAGTTATACTACCTCAAGAAGTACTTCAATTACTGCTTCATCCAAAGAAACCCATCCCCAGTAACGCAAGAAACGCGTCTGTTGCAGCAGTCTACTGCACATTGGTTCGTACAAAATTAATATTTCTTACAGTTACTGAGATTCCACTTTGATTTTATCTGGAGTTGTCAACAATACTCTAGTGCGTTTATTAATATTTAAAAAAATAGCTCATCGAGTTTACAAAAATATTATATTTTCAAAATTGAATTTAAAAAAATGAAATTTTAAGAAATTAAAAATTTGCAAAATCTCAAAATTTAAACATGTTTTTAAGTTTCGAATGGAATTTGAACGGAATTTCTATAATTATTGCATTCAAATAAGAAGTGAGTGCGCGTCACTTTTAGCAAATTTTATTATGCATTATTTTCGAAAATAATAAAGTTAGAAAAAATAAAAATACACATGTTAGCTTATTTGATCCATATAATAAATAGAAAATTATTATTATAAATAATTTAATTAATTTAAAATTAGAAAATAATTAAAAATATGAAGGCCAAATTTTGGTCTTTTTGTGCGATTTGACGTGGAATGGCTCATACCAGCGAGTGATTGAGTGTGAGAGGGCCCGCCGCTGGCCCCGACTGATCTCAGGGATTCCGAAGGGGACCTTCGGCGGACCCAAGCGGCCCGTATGAGCAGAATATCTGCATCTGCGGGCACATGTTCTGCGCATGCGTTGAAGGCTCGGAAAGGCCAGAGCCTTTGTTCTCTCTCGCGTAAGTTAGTTAGTTAATGCCTTATTTTACGTGGCGAGACTCGGGCCATCAGGCCCGCTCTTCCGTCTCACCACGCAAATTTCGCTACGCTCCTTTCACCACCTAGCGGAGAAAGGAGGTATTATCTTGGGCGACGAAACAGGCGGATCTCAATTTTGCTCAGAGGCTTCTTTTAGGCTTAAGGATCTTTTACATGCAGTAAATCTACTAACATGGGACAGCCGGCTTTACTTTCCCTCCGAAGGAAAGCGTACGAAGGATTTTTCGCCCTTAAAAATCCACGGCTTCGATCGGGTTTGAGCCCGCAAACTCGGGTACAACAGTCCGGTACGCTGACCGTTATACCACCAAATCAGCAAGTTCGCAATTGAGCGGGGAGTATAAAGCGATTTTCCTAAGGATGAGCGAAAGTGAAAGCTAGTGCTGGCAACATAACTGAAGGTGATGTGGTCGTAGTGCCCTTGAGCTTATTAGACTCCCTTCCCGCATTCGTTCGTTTGCAGTTGGCTAACTTGTAAATGGCTTCGGCTCTTCCTTTTCCTCCTCCGACAAAAATATAGTGCGCCACGAGAAATAATTGAAATTAGGAAGTGCAGTGTTATGTGCTCTTCTGTAAAAAAATCTTTTTTTCTTCATATATTACATTTTATTTACTTTTTGAGTGATAAATATTATTTTTATTTTAAAACAGATACTTGAATGCGAGATGCATACTGTTGCACGTGGTACCCGCTATTGTGCTGTTGTGTGGCGAGCTGCAATTAAGAGCTTTCTATTCACATTCGTGGCAGTTTACTTTTACTGATTGAAAGAGCATGTTAAGAGATTTTCCACATACGAAATTAAATGTATATATTTCCCCGACTCGCGTACATTCATATGCCTTAGCGAAACTGTTAAGACTTCTGCATAGGAATGTCATAGGCGCCATTAGCACTTTACGAAGGGGCGTAGCTGAACAGCTTTCGCGGCGAAGGGATACTTCCCTGAAATACATGTGTTGTTCACTTGTTTTCGTGAACTGTCACTTTGGCTCATCCTTAGGAAAATCGCTCTATACAAGATGGCAAACCTACAAAGCCAGACGATTCATTCGATTGTCCATTCGAAAATTATCAATAAAAACATTATTAAGTTTTTAAAAATAAAAAGCATTTTTTGCTTATCAGAAAATATTTGGGTAGGCTCCGCCTTGCAGCCTAATAGGAAGCTACGCCACTGGTGACAAATTCACATCTTTGAATTATTATGGCAGCTACATAGAGACGGCGAAACGGTATGGCGTGGTTATATTCGGCAATGAAAAATACTTTTCTATCATTCGACCAAAATACTACCTTTGATCTCGTAATCCAAGAGCGCCTAAAAAAATGACACTTTCAATTCATTAGGGCGTACAGTTTGAGACGCGATATCGGTATTGCATGCAACTCCATACTTTGTACCAGGAGCGGTAGCTCAGTCCATCAACTGATGTCACTGCAGCGCTTCTGACCGGGAGGTCTTAGGTTCGAGTCCTGACGGCAGGATTTTCGACCCTAGCCCTTCAGCTAAGTCGAATTCAGTCGCTGTCTGGAGGAGAATTCTAGCGGCCGGCTGCTCTGATCGGTAGTTTTTCGTGGTTTCTCCGATCAACACCAGGCGAATGCCGCAGCAGTACCCTAACAAACGGGCCACGGACCGCGCGCGATCTTTCCTTTCTCTTCCTTGCCCTATCCTCTCCCCTTACACACACACTTACACTAACATGCACTACACTACCACATATTCCGAGAGACCGGTCGGGAGCTTAGAGCTTGTTCCAGCTTGGGCGGTGCCCCGCTGGTGGGAGAGTCCTGGCCAGAGGAAAACTCCACTAACCGACGGTAGGTCGGTGCCGGATCTCGCCATCCAGCGGGGGAAGATCATCGCCATCTCCCGCGAAACAAAACATTCACTACACTAACGGGACTAATGACGAAAGCAGTTGACGCGCCCGGAAACACGAACAAATCAATCAATCAATCAGTCCACTCTTTCGTTAGCTAGCGAACAACATAGAGTAAGAATTAGCTGTGTATTCTTTCCCCAAAGACATAGTTTTTTTCGACACGTTCAAAACATTGAGGACGCAATGCCGACTTCTACAGGCCGCCATCCTTGTGTTTCCCTATTCATAACACTGGCTAACTTCTCAAAAACTTTTAATTTTGAGTGTTTTTTCTTGCTGGATCCCGGCCTATTAGAAGCCATTAGATGATGTTACAAGGTGGCGAGGCGTCATTTATTAGAGTAACTGTGGCACCAGAGTGTACTCAGAACGGTTACCCTATTTTACAGCTCAGCCTACAAGTCTATTTTGACTTTTATTTAATATCTGATTTATTGTATCTACGTGCATTCTTCTACTCTCTCTCTCCTCATTTACCCGCATTATACCCAGCTTAACTTTTATTCCAACGCACTTCCCTAGTTGGAGTTCAATATTCCCCAATTGGGAAACATTCTTTTACTTAATACATCACGTACAGAGTAATTTCAGTTTTTCCTGAGTGTTCTTGTAATCTTACACTCAGCCTGTATTTGATACTCGTGTTTCTCGCGGTGTTAGGCCTCATATTTCATTGGTCTCCTCGTATGTCATTGCGAGGGGCGTCTTCCAAACTGGAATTGCAGTTTTCTTCAACGCTTCAAAAACTTCTGTGGTGTCGGGATATATATCTATATCTATCTATCTATTTATCTATCTATCTACCTATCTATCTATCTATCTATCTATCTATCTATCTATCTATCTATCTATCTATCTATCTATCTATCTATCTATCTCTCTATCTATCTATCTCTCTCTCTCTCTCTCTCTCTCTTCCATCTATCTATCTATCTATCTATCTATCTTTCTATCTATCTATCTATCTATCTATCTATCTATCTATCTTTCTCTCTCTCTCTCTCTCTCTCTCTCTCTCTCTCTCTCTCTCTCTCTCTCTGTATGTGTGTATATATATACACAAACACACACACACAGTGCTTGATTTCTAAAATGTTAGGTCCCGGAACGCGCCCCAAATTAACTATTATCACATTAAATATTACTATATACTTATATATTATATACATATTTAATAAATATTACACACGTATATATATTATATATACATATTTACTATTGCACATTATTTATTCAATTGTGTCGTAATGGTATCCAATTTCAACATGCGAACATCCTGATCTGGAAATAATTTATTTAAAAAGTTTGTGCCTCTGAACCTGGGACTTAAACAACTTGCTCTCTACCTTTCTTCGCCTTTCACTACAAGGCATTTCTGATTCTCCGCTATTCTATCGACATAATTATTCCAACACTTCCTCTCTGCTGCGAATAACGTGACAGAGGGTGGCGATCGCGTTCCGTTGGCTTCACTCACCGACTTCACAGTTTCAATTATTGTTGTTTGTTGTTTCTGTTGCACGTCCGCACGTTGCAGTTGAAATTCCGTCTCTGCAGCCGACTGCTGCAGTAGTTGCGGAATTTCCTCCATTTGTACACTTCGTGTTTCACTCGCCATTTTCATCACCTAGCAATTTGTTGTGAATAAAGTACATAATCAAAGAAAATTTGTCGAGAAACGTCGGTTCATGAGTAGAGAAAGTCTGTGAAAAACGGGTTAACGATAACCAGACGGAGTCCCTTTGACGTACACAACTTGTGACTATCCGGGAGACGAGAACTTAAAGAGGCGGCCAATCACCTACCACGAAACTTCGGCTCTAACTGGAAGTGCCTCCGATGGTTCGGTCGTCACTACGCTCTTCTCCCGGAGAAGAACCCCCTCTCCCAGAGAAGCGCAAGCCCCAGACTCGCCACCAGTCTTCCGAGTGGGGGTCTCAGTGCTGTCACGCGCCTTGGCGCGCGCTTCATTTATATCCGAGGAGTAATTGACACGAACAGGGTTGGTCAGTATTTAAATACTTCTATTGAAAATACGTATTTTAAATACATTTTGTATTTGAAAAACTGTATTTTTGAGTTTTGGGGTATGCATTTTAGAGATATATTTAAATACATAATGTAGGTGTATTTAAAAATAAATACTTAAAATACGAACGAAGAAGAAGATAGTTTAGAACGAGGATAGTTTCTTTTTGTTTGATTCTGCAAATGAATGCACCTCGTTGAAACAAAAATAAAAGCTCCTTTCATGTGTTTAATTTGGATTCTCTTCATTTCTAAATAATAAAACTAAATCATTAAAATTGCTGGACAATTATCAGGCAATAAAAATGCATTTATTCGTTATAACACTAGTTTATGTTCATCCACGCCAGTTGAATGACTGTCTTCCTTTGCAGGTTTTATACATTTGCCAACTAGAGGTTTATTGTCTGATGATTTGTTTGAAAAATTAGTCATTTTAAAAGGAAATTCTATTTCTTTGTGTTAGACATTTTTGATATCATTTTGTATTCGAAAATGTTGATACATATTGCTACAATACATTACAATCAGTGGTGGATTTAGGCATGTGGGCACTGGCCCCAGGGCGGCAAATTTTTAGGGGCGGCAAATTTTCTTTAATTTAAAAGATATTTCTATTCTTAAAATTATTTATTGACAAGATTGAATTGCCCATGTTTTTACGTTAAGGGCACTTGCGGTCGGACAGTTGACCTGCAGAGAATGATATCGTAGATTTTTTAACAAAATTATGTAAAATCAATTTTTTTAGTACTACAGCTCTCATTTTTTAAGAACGCATTTTTTTACTTTTTTGTTATATGAACATGTTTATTAAATTCCGTAAGGAGATATTATATTTTATTATTATTATTATTATTATTATTATTATTATTATTAATTGAATAAATGATTTAGAAATCATTGAAACTTTATTGTTTTTATTGAAAATTAAAGAATAGAATCTAGTGGGACTAAACAGCACATACTTTCTCGCCCTTAGCAATGGTTATGTAATACTATTTATTGCAATTTCTGTCTTAATTAACACATCGCAATCATAATTTTTTGTAAAACTCTTCACAAATCGAAGTGCGAAAACTCAATATTTTCAAGCATATATCGAAACAAAATTGACAGTTAAACAGCATTTCACACAGCTAAATAATGTTCCAACACTGATACGAAATTCACAAAAGTAAATAAACCACTTATCTTGTCGCAGTTCTACAATAAACTTCTCAACTATCCATTGATGTGTTGCCCAAGGTAGTGTCCGGTGATAATATAAAATTAATGTTAAATAAAAGTTCCTACAAATTTATGGTACTCAATTTTTCTTTCATGTTACATTTAAATTGTATTTTTAAGAAAGAAAACGTAATAGGGCTCATTTCAATCAGAATTTGAGGATTGCTTGAAAGAAAGTACATCAATAGATCAATAGACAATTGAAAACAAATAGATTCTTCGCAAAACGAACAAAAAAATTGGATTATCAAATACGTTTTATATGATTTCTAAATGATTAATTTGTGAATATATAACAAAAGCTGGCATGTAAAAGACGAACAGAGAAATATGAAATAATATACAAATTTTGCCTCACGTAGCACCCAACTTCCTCCAAGCACTCCTCAAATTATTCAAGAAACGCGAGAAATTCGAAGCAGGCGACTATGTTTGACAATGAAATTACACAAAAAATACTTATATTTTCGAAAAATTGAACATGACTTTATTACAAGATATGTTTTTGATTCTCTTAAGCGTTCTACATGCTATCCGAGGTCAACATTTTATCAAAAATTTCACGCAAAACTACGGGAAAGGTACTCATATTTTCGAAAAATTAATCATGACTTTATTTCAAAATCTGTCTTTTAGGACCAGATTTTATTAAGGGGAAAAATCTCTCTCTTTAATATTTAAGTTGTAGGAAGTCGCTGAAAAAATTTGAAGTTTTGCAATTTTTGAAACATCACAGTTTTCATTGAAAAGGTGTGCTAAAAACGCACTACCTAACAATAAAATTTAATCAAAAAATTTGGAGCCATTTTTCGAAAATTTTGAAAATATTCCAGGGATTATGTAAAAGCACCCCGCAAAACATTGGTTTCATATTTGGGGGAGGGACCGTGGCATCAGCCAGATCGATTGGGGAATATTGATTTTGGAGAAAATCAGCTGAACTGTTTAGCCGATAGCGTTATTCACAGTCGGCCGGCCGGACGTTTTGCCATTAATCGATTTTTCGGTATCAAAGACCCACAAAACATGGATTTTGGGTACACCATGTGTTAGAGGATATTTTTTCTAAATTAAGCAAGTGATCCAAGTTTTCAGGACCCGGCAATAAGTTTTTCTGTGCAAAATTAACCTTTTTTCATGCAGCATAACATAACTTTCTCTCCACTGTGTAATCGGTGGCAAAAAAGTAACTATAGGCACTACAGAATGGCACAGACTTTCTGGTAGCAATTTTTTTCTAATTTCCTTCGCGTTGACTGACTTTAAGGTCTTGCTCCAATCTCAGACGAGCCTCTATCTATCGTCGCCCAAAGTATATTTTTTTGACATTTTCTCAACTTTTCGGTTTCTTAATAGTGAAACTGAAATATTACTTCAAGAATATTAAAGAAGAATAACACCTCGTCCTAAATACAAGTTTTCATTGAAAAATATGAAGCCGTTTTTTTTTAAAAAAAGCATTACTGTAAATGCGAAATATCAAGCTCTTATTCACATACATTGAGTTTTCGAAAAACATAATTTAAAGCCATTTGAAGCACATCCACTCACAAATGTAATAATGTATACAAATCGATGAAAATGTGCATATTAACTCGTTGAAAGATATTTCACAAAAAGTACATTTGTGAAATTTTTGAAAAAAACGAAAGAATACACCAAATTGAACTTTGCGTCACCTTAAATAGTTGAATTAGCATCTGTTGGGAAATGTTGAAGAAAAAATTGAAGCCATTTTTGAGAAAATGGCGTTTGGGCGTTTCTGAAATTGCGGAATGTTGAGTTCATTTTCGCAGTGATTGAGTTGCCAGATATGTCTTCAGAAAAAAGTGAACCTGGAGTGGCGCGGGGAGAGAGGGGGGAATATATAGTAAGATAAGACATATATTTTTAAAAAATTACATTTAGATGTATTAATATAACATTCATCTGCTGTAATATTGTATGATCTTTGAATACAGTAGTCTATTTATTTATTTATTTTACATAAAAAAAAGTTAAAAAACTGCGTATGGTATAGTCCAATTATAATTAAATATATTAAAATCACAATGGCTTGCTTTGGATATCTTCTTTTAGATATGATTTATTTAACATAATCGATTAACTATTTCCGGTAATACTTTTTGTTTGATTGAGTAGGTTTTACTTTAAAATTCCTCTGGAATAATTCTTTACCTTCTGTAAAAAAATGTACCGCTCGCTTCGAACTGACTCAACCTTCATTCTGTTGCGGTCGTCTGTCCAAACATTATTCATAGCACTGAAATTTCTTTCGATGAATTGAAGTCTGGAACTGATGCACAATATTGAAACAATATCAGTAAATTCGGTACCAATTCCTTACTGAAAAATTGTTTCAATTTTGCAAGAGATGACAACCCCTGAAGTTGAAGATACACTTCTTTCAACTCTTGGATTTCGTCGAGCAAATCATCAGGTGGGTGTCCATTTCGCCATGGTGACTACATCCAAAGATCTGTGACTCCTGTAGTTGGTAATGTCTCACGGTCAATATGATTGAGACAACTGAAGGTTTGATACTCAAATCACTGAAGTGCCTCTGACCGGGATGTTCTAGAGTTCGTGTACCGACGCTGGTGGAAATTCATTCGGCAGTTCTTCTTCAATTGAAATTTTCGACAAATTTGAAAGTATCGCTTCTCCAATGGTATAGCGCAGGTATGCCCTCATTATTTTCAAACACGAAAAATTACGCTTTTTCAGAAGCACTAGTAGAGGGAATATTTAGTATTAAATAAATAAGCCTCAATGCCTTTTTAACAACTTCACTCTCAACAGTTTTTAAAAACGAATAGGATTAAGCTTTATGGTATTGTTCACTACTATTAATTATTGGTAATTAAGCTTTTAACATTTGCAGTTGAACATTATAAAAAATAAAAATCTTTTACCTTATTTAAATAATTTATTGGAAAGTCTTCGGAAAAGATGAGACATTTTGAAACTTAATCTAATGAATTTTGTTATTTACATAAAAACAAATATTAATTTGTATTGTAACTATTCTTTTTATATTCATAACTTTGTACTTTTAAAAAACTCGATCTTGTGTAAGCGTAAATCTCTTGCGACCCTCGTGGTGATCTGTGGGAAGCGTTGTTCGCGATAGAGCAGTTTCAAACAATTTGGAACCATATGATCATCTCTCTTACTGTCCAAAACTGTCTTAGCATTAATAATTTGTTAAACATAGTAATTAATTGCAAATGGTTTGTTTTGCAGGCCACTATAAATCACATCAGCAAAACCGAAAATGTCACTGAAATCAATCGTGAAGCATGAGCGAGGGGAAAGTCCAAATATTGTCAACAGCCTAGATTTGGATAGCGGATTAACACAGGGAGTTCGCATAAAGACGCAGTTAGGACGCGATTCTGGAATTCTACTTAATTAGGCCGAAAATATGTTCATATCTTGTTAAGTTCTTAAGGGCATTAGCGATGACAAAGCGGTTAATCTTGATTTAGACGAAAATATTTCAAGGAAAGGCATTGCGATAGGAACAAAAGTGCGGCAATACAAGAAAGGAAATGAAGACGAGCTTCAAGGCTTTTTATGTCCCTTAATTTAGCAGGACCCATTTAGCAGAAACAAAAATCACTACATGCAGAATAAAAGGCTAATTATAGGCTGATAAAGTGCCCTATTCGCGAGTTTAAGGCTTTGCGATTTTTTTAAAAACACGGACCTACTAACAATAGAAAAAGATAGCAGGACCCGTTTTCAAAACACTAAAAAAACTAATAAGAAATAAAAAACATTAATCAGGGAATTAAAGGCTAATTAGAGACTTGCCAACATGGCTTTAAGAACTCAGATTGCCAACATGAATTTAGAAAATCAAAATCAACGGAAACAGCTATATTTTCTTTTCTTAAAGATGTCGCCTCATTATTGGATCAAAACGAGGCACCTATTGGATTATTTTTAGATCTTTCAAAAGCTTTTGACGTCATTGATCATGACATTTTACTTTCCAAATTACCTTCATATGGAATTCGTGGTATTGCTCTAGATTGGTTATGTTCGTACCTTAAACAACGATCTCAGAGAGTGGAAATACCTTACTGGATTGATGGAACATTACGTACGCACCTCTCCGGCTCTTTGCCCATTGCACGTGGAGTTCCTCAAGGATCGATTTTAGGCCCTATTCTGTTCCTACTTTACGTAAACGATATGCCCTCGACGATTCGAAACGGAAGATTGGTTCTCTTCGCAGATGATACAAACATCCTTTGCAATAAAGGAACCGTAAATAGTACAATATCAGATGTTTCAAATTGGTTCCGAAATAACAAATTAATAGTAAACGAATAGAAAACGGTTCTAATGCAGTTTTCCATTTCAAATAAACAATTCTTTGCTTTATTTAAAATGAACGGTGTACCATTGGGTGATGTTAAGGCAACAACATTTTTAGGTCTCTCAATTCAGTCAAACCTTAAATGGAACGTCCATTTAAATGAATTGAACACAAAAATACGTTCATTATGCTACGCGTTCAGAATTGTTGCAAATTGAGTTAGCCTTCATACAGTTCGTTGTGTATATTTCGCGAATGTTCATTCCCGCCTGAGATTTGGCATCATATTCTGGGGAAATACATCTTATAGCTCCCAGACTTTTAGATTACAAAACGAATTGTACGAATAATTACCAAATCTCACGCACGTGATTCTCTTCATTAATCTACGAATTTTACCATTACCTTGTCTGTTTATTTACGAATCAGTGGCTTTTATAGGGCAGGGAATATATTTTCAGAAAATGCCGATGTCTATTACTATAACACTCGACGTAGAAATCATATTCATCAGGTGACAGTATCAACAGCTCATTACAAAAAATTCACATACAATACATGTACATTATTTTACAACACTTTGCCAGATGACATTAAACGATTAAATTCGATAGAAAAGTTTAAATCCCAAGTGAAATCGTTTCTGCTGCATAACTGTTTCTATACAATGAGAGACAATACTGAGCATCACAAGAAAAGTAACATTAATTTTAACAATGATACATAATGCATTACTTACTATTTCAACTATAAATGTGTATAAACAACCTGTAACAAGTATTGTATTGCAGCCCCCGGGTCAATGACCCCCATCTCGATCAGGTTTTTCGTCCAGTTTCCTAGATCCATTAAGCAAATGCTGAGATGGCCCCTTGTTTTGCTTCTGGACATAAATGTAACTTCATTTTCTGTGCACGTCTTCTAGAATTCAGAGGGAAATACAATTATTCAAATTATCGTTTCCATGTTGTCGTGGCAGGAGGTATTATTCCGAAGGACAACGTGGATAAAAGCCATAATTTATTGCCTTTTTATCCTTGAAAATAGATTTTATTAGATGGGAGCTCTTTTTTTCTTCTTCAAAATTTAAGTAGTATATGACTTAGTGTAGGGATCACAGAATTTTGAAAATGTGCACACAATTCACTTTTTCCCCATAGCACGTCATACGCAGTTTTTAACTGTTTTTTTGATGTAATATAAATAAAAAAAGAAAGAAAGAAAGAACAGAGGGAGATATGGAAGAACTATCTGGCGCATTAAAAGATTTTATATAAAAAGCTTTGCAAAATTTTTTTCCCTGTAAAACTCTAAAAAAAAATAATCCGGATCCAGAATACTATGATGCAAAAATTAAACGATTGAAGAGGATAAGAAGAAAGGCATTTAAGAATAGAAAACATATTAGTGAGCATATGAATATATTTCAAAATCATTCAAAACAATTAGAAGGAGAAAAGAAAATAGCTCAAGATGCATATTTGAAAATATTCTAGATGGGAAGGGGAATAACTGGACAGTATAACTGACATATGTTCGTAGGTGGAAGGGAAATAAAGAGGTTGTCCTTGAAAATGGAAAGCCGCATATTGCTGACGATCTAGCAAAAGCTAATACGTTTAATAAATATTACAGTTCGGTTTTCAAAAGGAATACGAATCACTCAAGAGCTTTCGATTACAAATCAGTTTAATATCGTAGTAAAAGTCTATGGAATAAAATAAAATCTATGAAAAATTGTAAGTCCAGGGCTTCAGATGACATTTTTACTGACATCATTAAACTCGGAGAGGCAATATTACCTAACTAATTAGAATATTTCACGTGTCAATGAACAATTTAAAAGTACCAGAAAACTCGCATAATATCGTTTTGCGATATTATGTAATTATAGGCCGGTAGGTCTTACGTTAGTGGTCTGCAAACTTATGGAGCATTTAGTTGCGAGTTACATCAAGCAAGAATGGGAAATAAAAAATGGCTCTACGATTGCCAACACGGGTTCAGGAATGGTTATTCATGCGAAAGCCACGCATGATCTAGCAGATCAAATTGACGCAGACGGGAAACGCTGTAGTTGTAGATTATGCCAAAGCTTTCGATGTCGTCCCACACGATCGGGTTGAACAGAAATTAATGAATTCATGCACAGATCCTAGGGTGGTGGTGGATTGGCCGGTTTCTGTGAGACAGAAAACAGATAGTCCGAGTTGGGCAAGACTTGCGTTATCTTCCGGGACAAAAGTTACGTCAGGAATACCGCAGGGGAGTGTCGTTGGAACTCTTCTATTTATAGCGTTCGCCAATGATCTGTCAGGTCATGAAGCAGGTCATTACATCTGACCGAAGATTGGGAAGCAAGCATTGTTAGCGTATCAAGAAGCATTGCGAAGAAAGCTATGCAAGACACGCAGAACTGCACAGGCACTGAACTTCTGATGCTGGTAAACATGAAACGCGAGACACAAAAAATGTTAAAGAAATCGTGGAGAGATAAACCATTTTGTGGACTGTATCTAAAGAGAATGGACAAGGTGCAGATCAATAATGATCATTCATTTGTCTTAGATGTTAAAAGAGGAAAAATGAAGCCAGAGTCGGAAGCAGGTCTAATAGCAGCCCAAGATGAGGTGAGAACACGACATTACGACAAAGCAGTTCTCAAAATTTCCCAAGACGATAAATGCCGCATCTGCCAGGATCAAGTACAAACCATTGATAATCATATTGACCATATCATATTGACCACCTCAGCTTATCCAATTCTAGCAAAGACCGAATTTTTGAAAAAACACGACAGGGTGTGTAGTTACCTCCACTGCCAGATCTGTACCGCTTCAAAGTTCCAAATACGTGCTCCAAGTGGTAAGAACTCTCACCAAATCCGATGACGTCTCTTGGACTGTGTACCACACTGTTCGAAAAACAAAATCAAACTGATCGCACGATTGTAGGAAACAAACCGGATATTTTTATACTGAATTTGAAGAAAAAACATGTCTACTGGTTGCTGTGCCTTGGGATCAAAACGCCATAACCAAGGAGACAGAAACATCTTAAATACAAGAGTTTGGAAATCGAGATCAGTCGAATGTGGGGCGTAAAAACAGGCGTCGTCCCGATAGTTATCGGAGCTCTGAATTCGTTTCGCAAAATTTGATAGGAACTTGGCTAAACTCCCTGGTAATTCAAAGGTCTGGGAAGTGCAAGATATTTCTTTATTCGAAACAGCCCACATTTTGCGCAAAGTTTTGTAGAAGCACCGGCGGACCTTAGATATGCTCCTTAGGAATCTGGTAGCAACCTGAAGTATATTTTATATTCAACCGACTCATAACGTCGTGAATTAGAATAATAATAATAATAATAATAATAATAATAATAATAATAATAATAATAATAATAATAATCACAAAATGTACTGGAACAGGTCCATAATAACAGATAGGTCTGTATCATCTAATAAACCGGACATTGTATGGCATGACAAGAAAAATAAAAAGGTGTATCTGATTGATGTCGCAGTCCCACTAGCTCACAACATCTCAAAGAAAAGAAGTGAAAAAATTCTAAAATACCAACCTCTGGCAAATGAGATAAAGGAAATGTGGAGCGACGTGGAAATGGTGACGATTGTACCAATAATTCTAGGCGCCACTGGTGAAATTCCTAAGTTTCTACATGAATCCCTAGCTGAACTGCAACTGAAGAAGGGGTTATACATACAGATGCAAAAGATTGTCATACTGGACACATGTAACACCGTGAGGAAGTTTCTGAACATTGATGGTTGATCCAGTGCTGATTATGACAGTTGGAACGTGTATCTCTTGTTCATGGTAACCGAGACGCACGAGTGGAAACAAGTTAAATTGTGATAATGATGATAATAATAGTAATAATAATAATAATAATAATAATAATAATAATAATAATATCCATCCATCCACATCCCCCCCACGACAGGAATAAGTCAAGTCCACGTCCCCGCCGTGGCCTGCGGGACTTTCCATAGCAATGATTCTAAGGATACTAACGGACCTCTGCGAAATCGAACGGATCAAAAAGCGGAAGATGACAATTGGTCCCAACGGTTCTTACTGCAGGAGAGGCTTCAGAGGAGCATACCCCTATAAAAAGCTAGGCTCAGCAGACTCCGGCTGTCAGTACCTAGCAAGGGCCCCTGGCTTGGGTGCAGGTGAAGAGGACCAACAATGACGGAAGAACATCAAATCTCAACGGCGAAGAAGGCGTACGAGTTCATGTTTATAAACAGAGAGATCCCTCAAAACATTGACCTGAGTAGCAGATCCTCTTCGTCTCGTTATCCAGTACTGGGCCGACCCACCAGAGAAGAATTATGAGTAGTGCTTTAAGGAAAAATCACGCTGGCACCAGCCCTCGCAAGGCCGCGCAGCTGTTTCTAGCACCGGGGCAGCTGTGAGAAATGTGTTACCTGTACTGATGGACAGCGGTGAACCAAAGGGCGCGGCGCCGCTCCACCTAGAGCTACCGCAAATCTCGATGTCGCGTCACAAGATACCGCACCTGGAAGAAGTTTGTGGAACCCAAGGGGATCCCCCATTGCTTCAAGGAATCCAAGCCAACGCATGACAATCGAATTAAATATATCTGTCATGCGTGCATACTACGGAAGCACAGAAAGCGAGACGGAACGTGAGGGCTTCAGAAGAAGGATCCTAACTGGATGGAGAAAGATATATCCGGAAGCGCTCTAAATGAGCAACGTGTGTGCAGCCAACTGAACTCCATCAGGAGAAGAAAAGTTTTTTTCAGATGCAGAATTAATTCTTCTCAAGACGGAAGTGAGACTATAACTAACTAGTGAGGTAGTCCTGGAGCAGCAAGTTAACGAAAATGAAATTGAACAAAGAGTACATGAGAACGAACAACACGTTGTGATTTTCATCCCCCAACTCGAAAACAAAATCGTGGACTCTTAAAGATAGGTAGCAAAGCTTCACTACCAAGGAATATCATTAGATCTAAGACCAAGAATACCAAAAATGAAATGCAGCGCTAACGCCTATGAGATCAAAATGAACCAAATTATTGTAAAAAAGAAAACGCACAGTTTATCAGTGGGCTGGATTGATTTCCGAAAGGCATTTGATTCCATTCCGCATTCTTGGTTGCAGTGAACCCTTCAACTTTACAGGGTTGACCCTCTATCATTAAATTTCTTACAACGTGTATGAGCAGCTGGTGAACAACACTGCTTGTAATGAGAGGAAACTTGCTTTTAACACTTTTGTTGCTCCCAAAAAGAAGTGATGTTGTTTCATCTCTCATTTCTCGTCGTGAGACGCTCCCCGGTCTTTTTTTATTTTCTTGAGAGTACATTGTTTAAATTTTTTATATATCTTTCATTTGAGAATAAATGTATCTATGAATTTAAACCTAAGACAAATGAGTTAATCTTTAATCAACTACTCTAATACAAATGAAGCTAATCTAACCTAGTGAAACTAATCTAATACAAGGTCTAATACAAAACTAACTAATCTAATACAATTGAGCTAATCCTAATAGAAATGAATTTAATCTTAACCTAGCTTTGTCCCTAAAATGTAATGCTAAATATAATACAAGTGAGTTTATTCCTTGACCTAAACCTAAGAAGTTTTATCCTAGTGTTACATGTTTACATGAAGAGTTTGTATTAAGTTTGTTTACCTATTTATATATTTACAAGAAAGGGTCCTATTAGTAATTGTTTTGGAAATAACTATTTTATTTTTTACCTATTTACAATTACACATTTTATTTACATTTTATTTACCCTGACACTATGATTTGAGAAGTTTAGTTTAATTTAAGTACCATTTGAACGTAGGTGAGCTGCGGAGGCTGGGGCGTGCTGGTGGGGTGTTTGGTGTGTTAGTGCTGAGTGTAGTTGAGTGTGTAAGGTATTAAGTGCATGTGTGTTGGTTGTATGCAAGTGAATGTTTCTACGGTGGTTTTTGGAAGATATCTGTGGCGTGGCGTGACTTTTTGTTGTAATACTGTGTGAATGGTTCAAAGTGGGGGTGGAGGTGGATATTGGTGAAGATATTTGTGATTCTTCCGTGGCAAGGTGTGTGTGGCGAAGGTGATGGTACTAGTGTTTCTGTTTGTAAGTTCTGTGTCTAAGATTGTTCCAGGTTGGGGCTTGAAAGCGGCGGGAATGAAAGAGTGTTCCGCGCGCGTGAGATTCTCACGGCGCTGTTCCCCAGCCGTTGCCCATACCTCACATGCGTAGAGCCCCGCGCTCCGTACACACGCGAGGTATAGGCGGATTTTAAGCTTATCCTGAAGGGATTTGCTTCTAAATAGAGGAAGAAGGCGGTGTATGCGTTGTGTCATGTTTTGTCTGGTGCGTTGTAGGTGTGTTTTCCAAGTGAGGCGGCGGTCAAAGAAGACCCCGAGGTATTTAATTTCGTCTTGCCATGGGAGAGAGTGCGTGTAGGCGGATGGGAGCGACAGTGTGCGCGTTGTGAGAAAGTTTGTGGGTGAAGAGAATGGCCTGGGATTTCTGCGCATTCAGCGTGAGGCCGTTTTCCGCACTCCAATTCGTAAGTGCATTTGCGGCACGCTAAAGTTTTGCTATTGCAAATGTTATTCGGCAATCCTTGACTGCAAACGCTACGTCATCGGCGTAGATGAATTCGCTCACTCCGGCAGTGGAAGGTGCATCATTTGAGAAAAGAGAAAAGAAAGGGAGAGAGTACGGCTCCTTGTGGGACGCCGACGAGAATGGGGCGAGCAGAGGAAGTGTGAGATTTATAGACTACAGAGAAGGAGCGAGATAGGTAACTAGTAATAAGATTTAATAGAAAGGTGGGGACGTAGGGGCGAAGTTTGTGGAGAAGAAGTGGGTGGTGGACGGTATCAACGGCGAAAGAGAAATCGAACAAGAGAGCTGGAAGAGAACAGCGGTTTATATAAGATTTAGAGTAGATGATGCAAAGAGAGCGAAACGAAGTGCCTGAAGTGCGGAGGAGCGATTCTTAAGAAAGCCGAACTGCGTCCCCCTTATGATTCCTCTCTGCTCGAAGTCGGGCAGGATTCTCTTGAGAAGGAGTTTCTCAAAGAGTTTGCCAAGAATCGGCAGGAGCGAGATCGGGCGATAATTTTCCGGGAGACGCGGGTTTTTGTTCGGTTTCGGAAGTACCGTTACAGTCGCGGATTTCCATACCGCGGGGAAGTATTGCACAGAAATGCAGGCGGTGTAGATGGAAGGTAAGAGACGGGCAGCCTTAGGAGGGAGTTCCTTAAGCATTTCGCCTGAGAGTTTATCCGGCCCGCCCGCTCGTTTTGTGTTAATGTTTTTGGGTTGGTCGCTTACCTCATCCTCTGTGATGTGCCAGTCAGACGGAATTTTGTCCGGGGGCGTGGGTGTGTAATAGATTTCCGCGGCGGTGGCTGGGAGAGAGCGAGCTATAGAGGGTGGGGAAAACGCTATTGCAGGGTATCGGCGAAAACCTCTGCTTTGACTGCGGGGACGTAGGTGGGTGGAAGGCCGTTGGGGCGATTGAGTGCTGTGGTGGCCGGCTGTGGGCTTCGTAAGACCCGCTGCAATTTCTACAGATCTTGTGCGTTGCTGATTTCGGATTTTTTAACGTAAGTTTCCCACATCGCATTTCTGTGCTCCCGCAGAAGCCTGGAGGTTTTCCGCCGAATAGATTGGTACGTCGCTTTCGCTGCACGTTCGTGAGAGAGGTGGTATGGTCTTTGCGCCTTTCGACGCTCCTGAATGAGGCGAATCAGCTCGACGGGTGTTTGGCTTGTGTTATGGGAAGATGTGGGTAATTTGGAGTTTTCATGATAAGCAGTTTTTATTTGATGTGTAAGGTGAGTGATGGCACGATCTATGTGTTGGGGGAATCAAGGATTCCGATGAATTTGTTCGCAACTTTTGTTTTGAACGATGCCCAATCGGTGGTGGGTTTGGGTTTTGGGGCGGGGCGGGGAAGAGATCTCTTTACAGAGTAAAGAGAATTCGGAGGTGGTCAGATGGTAGATCGTGGAGGGGCTTCGGGATTGTGATTGTGAGATGGGGGAGTGAAGGGCGATATCGAGAATATCACCTTCGATTTGGTTGGTGAAGGGGTTTGTGCGTAGGTGGGTGACGGATGATGTAGCGGAGATGATGAGCTGATTTCTGAGATTCAGGTAGGAGAGCATGCGATTTCCCGCAGCGTTCCGCACACGGCAGCCCCAGTCCGCGTGCTTTGCATTTAGATCGCCTGCTAATATTATTGACGATCCGAGCGTCAGCAACGTATCCAGGTCGCCTTCCTCTAATTGAAGTTGAGGCCGCTTGTAGATGGAGATGAGCGTAATCGGTCCTTGCGGCGTTCCTACTTCAATAGCTGTGGCTTCTATTGCGGCGAGACGCGGTATTACCAGAGGTGTATGTAGGATATTGCGTCTAATAGCGATTAGGGTGCCACCGCCGCGGGGCGGCCCTGGACGACTTGTTTTATAGATATGGTAGTTTCTTAATTAAAACGATGCTGGGAGGAGTTGTGTCTCCTGGATGAGGAAGACGTGGGGGGAGTAGTCAGATAAGAACTGTTCAATTTCAGCTTTTTTCTTAATTATACCACCATTTCCGTTCCAGGAGATTATTTTAAACAGTGAATTTAGTGAGGGGTTCAGGGGAATGTTTTTTCAATAAAGGGGATTATAACTGTTAGTTTTTCGAATATGTTTCCTTGGCCACGGAGGATGTTGAGAATTTCTTTTATTAAGTTGATGATTTTGCGTATTTCTGCTCCGCGGAGAAGCTGGAGGAGTTCTGAAAGATCGGAGAGGCCGGCGAGAGCTGGGGCAGAGTTCGAATTTGCCTGGGGCGCAGCGAGCGGCGTGATTGGTCAGTTTCCTATGGTGGCAGCGAAGGAGGCCAATGAGGGGCCTGTGCCGGCAGTGACGTTAGCAAAGGAGGCCAATGGTGTGCCAGCGGTGTAGGGGCAACGGGGGCCAATCCTGGCGGAGTTGGAAATGCTGCTTGGGAGGGAGCAGCGCCGGCCAATCTTGTCGCGCCGGCGCGGGTGCTGACCATTGCGGTGCGAGGCAAGGTGAAGTTGTTTTGTCGCCTGGTTTGGTTTGTCGTGGAGCGCGTCTGCCGGACTCCCGCGAGGAGCTGTGCTCGTGCAGCTTTGTAATTTATTAGCGCAGGGCATTCGCCGAAGTTCGACGTGTGCGGCCCTTGGCAGTTGGCGCACCGCGGTTCCCCCGTGCGCGTGCATGCGTCGAGGGCGTGGCCGCCCCGCAGTTCAGACAAGCAATGTTCCTGCGGCACCCGTTGTGGGAGTGGCCCCACATTTGACACCGCTTGCAATGTGGCACTCGGTCCGTGCCGCGGTATTCTTCCCATGAGATGATGCAATTTTGTAAGGTCTTAATGGTTTTAGCTAGGTTTATTTGCGAGTGGTCGACTTCGACAATGTATAATTCCAGGCTCTTGAATAATTTTCCCTGCTCGCTGTAGAGAGGGCGCTGCATTTCACTGATGTGGTGGGTGGTGAGCCCGGATTGTTGAAGTTCCGTGCGTAGTTCATCTGGGTTTAGATGGGGGAGGCCGCGAATCACCAGTCTGTGGCGACGTTGTTGCGCGCCGGAAAATGAATTGTGCGTCTCTGTTAAAAGTTTGCAGCTTTTCTAAAATTTGAATTATTTCCGTGATCAGCACGGTTTCCGGGTTTTAATGTTAGGAACGCGGGGGTGGTAGTTCCGCGTAGGGAGGCGGTGAGGTGGGGCGTTAAGATTCCTATGATTTCTTTTACATTTACTGGCTGTTGTATGCATATTTCGCCAATGGCTTCCCGTGGGCGTGGAGGTTGGGCGCGAGTGGGTGGATTAGTGGTGCCAGTGTTTTACTGCGCCGGTGCGGGTGGTGCCTGAGGGGTGGGGGAGGGGCCTTCTTTTCCGGCGTCAGTATTTGATATCTATTTCTAACTGGCACTGAATACAGCGGGAGGTGGTTTTGGTGGCGGAGAAAGGCTCGAGTCGCCACCAGTTGCCAGTTTCCTTCATCGTCTTCTTCGTTTATTGCGGTTTGATTTACTGCAATATTGGCGGTTTCCATGACGCTAGTAGCGACAGCATTTTCGTCGCTTTGCACGGGGGAATTTGGGGCGCTGGTGGGGTTTTCATTGAGTGGGAGGGAGCTCTCGGCGGCACTCATGTTGGGGGCGTCTCACTGGCTTTGTTATATTATTTCGGGGGGTGGATTTGGCACGCACGCCTCAGCGGCGTTCTCCGCAGACCGACCATTTGACGTGTGGGTGTTGTCAGCCCTACTATCAGCGTCAGCAACAGCAGTGGTGTCTCCGGCAGGCTGGGTTTCTGCGACACAGCGGCGGCAGCAAGTGCACACTCTCTGCGCAGGCGTTGTGTTTCCCTGGCGATGTCTTCGTCTAATACGCGTGGTACCGAACAGGAGTGAAAGGTGTTTGTCTCCTTGTATCTACATGCTTTGCAGTAGTTACGGTGTCTGAACTGTATTTTTGGTCCTACAGAGATTTTTCGCTGTTGACGCGTTTGTATGGGTGAGACAGTAACTTCGGTCTGGAGGATGTGATCCTCGGACATTTGTGTACTGCCTATCTGCTAAATTTTTGCTCCGCACTTTACTACTACATATGACTACCATATACTGTACTTGAGGGAGCCGAGCTCAACCTCTTCCCTGAACACTATCACTATAGTCCTCGGTGCAAAGGGAGCCGAGCTCAACTTTTGCACACACAGTGAATCTACCAAACTTTTACTTTACTTGTGAGGAAGGCCGCACCTACAAAAATTCTACTACGCCTAAACTTTCTGCGACTGCGTGACGTAGCCGGGCTTGCTTCTAGTCACTTCTACTACGCACTCACTAACAACGTCTACTACGCGTTAAACTTTCCGCGACTGCGTGACATAGAAGGAGCCGGGCTCGACTTCTACTCACTGCTAAGCTATACTACGCACTCACAAACAACAATTTCTACTGAACGCGAACTGAACAACTTCTGAGAACTACACAACTGAACAACTTCACGAACTGAACAACTACGGAACCTCACACAAACACACACACACACACGAGAGCGTATTCCTCTGTCTCTGGCGGTATGCTCCTTTGCAGGAGCTCTTCCGCGCACTTGTTAAAATAAATAGTTTTTATAGTTTTTCCACTCTTGTCGGTTTTCCCGACGTTGAGTGTTTTTGTGATCACTTTTTTCTCGTATGCTTGTGTTTGGTCTATTGGACTTTTTGTCTTCCCTTGAAGTACCAAGATGCTGCTCCCATTTGAAGTTGTCATTTCCCTGTTCACGGACGGTCTCCGGTTTCACTTTTTTTTACATTTATTTAGTTTGTTTATTTACATATCAGTTTTTGTACATTTAGTTCTATTCTATTCTAACTAACTACCTATTCTTATTTATTTTTTTAATACTAGTTTAAGTTTAATGTTTTTTAGTGGAGTTTATGTCTATGTTTAAATCTATTTACATTATAGTACATTTATTATTAATATTCTTTTTTGTTTATTGTGGCATTTTTTAACAGAATTTGCAGTGGTTTTGTGGTACAGTTTTGTATTGAATTTTTGTAGGTGAGTGTTGCGTGTCTTTTGGTTTTTTTTTGGGGGTTTTTGAGGTAAATGATGTCTGTTGGTAGTTTTTTGAGTTTGTAGCGTGTGGGTTTGGGTAATATTGTGGTGGGTATCTAAATGTGTGAAGATGTCGTGAATTCTTTCCGTGGCAAGTTTGTGTATTGTGTTGATCGTGTCAGTGTTTCTGTTTGTGAGTTGATCTGCAAAAACTGAACCTGGGTGGGGGCGAAATGCAGAGCGAATGAAGTAATTTTCGGCTCGCGGGAGAAGTAGAAGATTTGTTGCCGCGGCCGTTGCCCATATTTCGCAAGCGTAGAGCCCCGCGCTCCGTACGCATAGTCGACCTCCGGCCAAAAGCTCCTCTTCGCCCGGCCGACGGCGCCTTCCGCGGATAAAGGGTTCCGAAACGCCCGTAAGCGCCCGCATCCTCCTCCGCGCGCCGCCGACCGCTCGGCTCGTTACCACCAACCACCACAGCTCTGCTCAGGGCTCCCGGACTCTGCGAAATACTCTTCCGAGGCTTTCGCCCTGTTTCTCAGGCAGCGTGCATAGTAAAGGCGAATTTTGAGGTGGTCTTTTAAAGTTTTGCTTCTAAAAATTGGGAGAAGAGAGGAAATGCGCCAAGTCATGTTCTTATGAGCATGGGAAATGTGTTGTTTCCAGGTTAGTTTGCGATCAAAGGTTACGCCTAGATATTTAACAGTGTTTTGCCACGGAATAGTGTGACCATTTAGGCGGATGGGAGCGACAGTGTGCGTGTTGTGTGAGAATTTGTGAGTGAAGAGAATTGCTTGACATTCCTGTGCATTCAGCGTGAGGCCGTTTTCCGCACTCCACTTCGATAGTGCATTTGCGGCACGCTGTAGTCGCCGAACCGCAACTTGTACTCTTGTCTCTTTAACCGCGTACGCTATATCATCCGCGTAGATGTATTCACTCACTCTGGCATTTGTGGGAATGTCATTTAAGAATAACGAAAAGAGGAAAGGAGAGAGTACGGCTCCCTGGGGGACGCCGGCGAGAATTGGGCGAGGAGATGAAGTGAAAGACTGATAGCGGACAGAGAAAGTTCGTGATGATAAGTAGCTTGTGATTAGGTTGAGAATGAACTGTGAGACATATGGGCGTAATTTTTGTAAAAGAAGAGAGTGATGAACAGTATCGAAAGCATAAGAGTAATCAAAGAAAAGAGCTGGGACGGTGCAGCGGTGAAGAAAGGTTGAAGAGACACATAAGGTAAAACGTAAAGCTTGTAGGGCGGAGGAGCGGTTTTTCCTAAAACCGAACTGCGTTCCTCTTATTATGCCACGTTTCTCGAGATCCTTGCGGATTCTGTTGAGAATTATTCTCTCCAGGATTTTTCCAAAGAACGGCAAGAGGGAGATGGGGCGGTAATTCTCCGGGAGACGCGAGTTCTTTCCCGGTTTAGGTATTAGCGTAACGGTCGCAGATTTCCACGCTGTTGGAAAGTACTGCGCAGAAATGCAAGCTGTGTAGATGTAAGCGAGAAGAGTGGCGGCCCTGTTAGGAAGTTGCATAAGCATTGTTGCTGAGATTTTGTCTGGGCCGCCAGCTCTGTTTGTATTTATGTTCTTAAGATGGTCGCTGATCTCATCCGCTTCAATGTGCCAGTCAGGCGGTATTTCGGCGCGGGGCGTGAGCGTGATGGGGATTTCCGCGGCGTTGGCTGGGAGGTTAAAAGTAATTTGGGGTGGCGTAAAGCGTTTGGCCAGTAGTGAGGCAAAGATTTCAGCTTTTACGGCCGGGTCGTATGTGGGTGGGAGGTTATCGGGGCGATTTAGCGATGTTGTAGCAGGCTGTGGATTGCGTAGTACTCTTTGTACTTTCCACCAGTCTTTAGCGTTGTTTATTTCGCTTTTTTCCATGAACTGTTCCCACATAGCGTTCTTGTGCTCCCGCAGAAGCCTGGAGGTTTTCCGCCGAATAGTTTGGTACGCTGCCTTCGCGTCGGGGTCGTGCGTTTGCTGGTAAGCACGCTGAGCCTTACGGCGTTCCTGAATAAGGCGAATCAATTCCACTGGAGTTTGAGAGTCGGGAGGTTTTGGTGCCAGTTTTTTTGAGTTTTCATCGAAAGCAGATTTTATTAGGTATGTCAGGTGTTGAATGGCTCTGTCGATGTTGGCTGGGTTGTCTAATTCAGGGTCTCGTATTAGTTTGTCATTTGGTTTTTGCTTAAAATTAGTCCAGTTTGTCTCATTTAATTTTTGTTGAGAATGGAGGTGGGAACATTTCTCTTTGTAGAGCGAATATTATGGGAAGATGGTCTGACGTGAGGTCGTGGAGGGGCTTTGGAGTTGTGATCTGAATGGCGTGGGAGTGTAGTGCAAAATCGAGAATGTCTCCTTCAATTTGTTGGGTAAAGAAGTCAGCTCGGAGGTGTGTGATAGGAGAGGGAGGGGAGATGGTGAGTTGATTCGACCTGTTTAGGTATCTTAGCAGGCGTTCTCCCGCCGAGTTCCGCACACGGCAGCCCCAATCCGTGTGCTTGGCGTTTAGATCACCTGCTATGATAATATTTTCCCCTAGCGTTTGCAGCGCATCAAGGTCAGCTTCCTCGAGTTGAATCTGAGGCCTCTTATAAGCGGACACTAGGGCAATGCGCGGCGCACTATGGGGCAAATGACAACAAAACCTGGCAGAAATTTAAAAAACCAAAATTATTTAGGGTGAAAATTTCTTATGGTTTCGTGCAAAGGAGAACCTCCACGAACATGTCCTAGCATGTCACGCCGCTTGGGCTCTCCGTCTCCACAGTAGAGCTTTCAGTTCATGCAGTGTTGTAGTGGCGATCGGACGTGCTTTTCATTAGTGAGAATTTATCTCTAGGTTCGTGGTGTTTTTCAGTCAGTGTGTGTAAAGAAAACCAACTTTTTGCAATGGAAGCTTCAAGTTCAGGTATTAAATGTTATTTAGCATGTGACAAACACAAAATCTAGGACTTAATATTAATAGAAATAAAACTACAAAGAAATAGCATTTAACATTTCAAACTTACGTCTTATTTTGTGAAACAAATAACTTTTTAATTATGCCTTGATCAAGCCTTGATCTTTGTTTCTCGCTATTCAGTAATGTTCCAAATATATTATACAGCTGTTTTTTCTTGTTACTTTTTGCTACTTTCTCTACCAGAATGAATTTTTACGGAAGTGTCTGCACGTAAAATATCAGAAATGAATTGTGTACTAGGTATTTTTTTTTTGCAGGCAAGAGTTCGAATACTGTTCATATCGAGAGAAAAGAACTTTTAGATATTATGTGAAGTACTAATGAGAGAGAAACAGACAAAAAATTAATTTCTTGACTGAAAACTGAAGACAAAAACAAAGTGTGGTTCACGAAATATTAGTGATATAAAGCAAAAAGTAAGTCATCTCAAGTCTCAATTCAAGTTGCAATGGATGAAGGCTTGCAGAATACGTGAAAACTTTGATAAAAATAATGAGAAATGGCTTCAAAGTTTCGTTTCGTTTAACCAGTATCCACTGAAGAGATGTGGGCGCTGGGAAATTTCTTTTGAATCCAGTTCTGTGCGAACAAAGTGACAAAAAACTAAAGAATTGCGAAATGCTACACCATCTAATATTTTAACATTCGCCACACAAATGAACATGAGAGCTGAAGGGCAGCCGCAGGCTTCGAAATTACTGTTAGAAATGACTTCAAGTCCGACACGTGCCCAGAAATACAGAGCAGCTTACAGAAAATCATTGGAACCAAAACAGATGACTGGCGAAGATGCTCTATCAGTTTTGGTCGAAGCTAAATTGACTAGACATCAATATCACATCATAAGGACAAGTGCTCCAGAAACATTTCCGTCATATAAAATAATTCAGGATGCGAAAAAACTCTGTTTCCCTACAAGTATGCACATTACAAAAATTTTGCTCTCATTCCACTGCAAGCTTTGCTTGATCACACTGTGAAGCGCCTTCTAATGTCACTGGAATCTGTAATTGAATCACTTCCAAATGCAGTATTTCATCAACTCACTCTGATATCAAAATGGGGGTTTGATGGCTCTTCGGGACACATATCTTACAAGCAGGTATTTCAAAATAATGATGCTGATGATTCTCCTATTTTCATTACAAATATTGTTCCTCTTCGTCTTTGTAATGAAAAGATTGTTTGCAAAATCCGCGACCTGCATCGACAAGATATTGTATACCTGTTCACATACAGTATATAAAGGAATCGAAGGAAGTATGTATCAAGGAAAAAATGAGAGTTGACGATGAAATCAAAAATATTCAAACAAGCAAGGTAATGTTTAGAGAGAGAGAATTACAAGTTGATCACAATATGATATTTGCCATGGTTGATGGAAAAATATGTAATGCTCTGACTGAAACTACTTCAACTCAAAAGTGTTACATATGTAATGCCACTTCAAAAATTTCAATAATGTGAATAAAATGACTGAGAGGACAATTAAGAAAGAAAATTTGAAATTTGGTTTGTCAATCCTACATGGGTGGATACGCATGTTTGAGTGACTATTGCATTTGGCTTATAAGTTACCTATTAAGAAGTGGAAAGCGCGAGGGAATGATAAAAACATTGTGGCTGAAAATAAAGCTCGTATTCAGAGAGAGTTTCGAGATGATTGTGGATCAGCCAAAACCAGGATCCGGTCATACAAATACCGGAAATACAGCTACACGGTTCTTTCAGAACCCTGAACTATCTGCTGAAATTACGCGCATTGATGTAAATTTAATTAAAATTATGCACATAATTATGATTGTCGTATCAAGTGACTTTGAAATTCATGTTGAAAAGTTTCGGGCTTTTGCTCATAACACGGCTCGGTATTTTGTTAAAAATTATCCATGGTACATGTCACCTACACTGCACAAGTATTTTATTCATGGACCTGAGATTGTCTCGTCAGCTTTGCTTCAAATTGGACAATTAACAGAGGAAGCTCAAGAAGCACTTAACAAAGATTTTAAAAAAACAGAGAGCACTTCTCCCGAAAATGTTCCCGTGAAAAAACTAATAGTGATGTTTTAAATTTACTGCTCTTAAGATCATATCCACTTATCACCAACAAGAGAAAATTACCTATGAAAAATGTGCAAAGCCTCCCAAAAGAAGCTCAGGAACTATTGGTTCATCCACCCGAACACATAGTTCCTTCTGAAAATTATGAGGCCCGCACGGATGATGATTGCGATGACACAGTTCATACTGTTGATAGCGATGGGGATGATGATGATTTTTTCATGATTTAATATAATTTCACTATATTTATATTTGATTTTAATTTATGTAATTAGTAAAACCTTTAATTTTTTGCTCCCCCTCAATAAAACGTAATGTAACGTTATTTGTTGTTTTTATTTACAATGCGTATTCCAAGAAAATTGACTATTTTTTGTCAGATGAAGATGTATCGAATAGGAAGTTACACCATTTCTTTCAACATTAATTTCTCTTTACAGTGATATGCAATACTATGGGTTATAGGTGTTACTCGAATTAATGCCAGAAATTCTCTCTTGCCTCTCTTGCCCCACTGTGCGGCGTTCCGATCTCAACTGAGGTCGCTTCTATTGCGACGAGAGGCGGATTTACCAGGGGCGTATGCGGGACAGTTCGCTTGATTGCAATTAATGTGCCACCGCCACGGTGGGGGCCTGAACGATCCTGACGGTGAATGTAGAAATTTGGAAGAGTGAAGTAATCGTTTTTGAGAAGGTGGGTTTCTTGTATAAGAAAGGTGTCGGGGGAGTAATCTTCAATAAATTGGAGGATTTCTGGCTTCTTTTTGTTCAGGCCCCCGTTTGCATTCCAGGAGATAATTTTGAAGAATTGCGTCCGAAAGTTTTTATTGTTTCTGCTCATTGGAATGTTGAGGCGAGCAGGGGGAGAATAGCTTGGACAGTTCTGCTTTGGCTGCTTTGGACAGTATGTTGCCCGGACCTTTGAGGATTTCGAGCGTTTCCGTACTAGCGACAGTAGCGCGCGCATGTCTACACCTTGCAGAAGTTGCAGGAGTTCTGAAATTTCTCCGAGGCCCGTTAGTGAGGAGAGCGAGGATGACGAAGCTGTTGGGGGCTCTGCCATTGGTCTGCCGGGAGCTGCGTCGGCGAATACAGTACCGGGTGTGGTGGGGGGGGGTCAGCGACCAATCCTGGCAGTGCAGGAAGGGCTCCGCTTGTCGGACGGCGTGGGCGAGCACTGGGGCGCTGCGAGTTACTGCGTTTGTGCGGGGCAGAGCAAAGGCATGGTATTGGGGGATTCGCTACCTGACCGCCGAGGAGGACGGACGCGCCGAGGAAGAGCTCCTGCTACCTGGGGATCCGGCCTTCGTGGGACGACCAGCCCTTCTAAGGGCTAAAGAGCAAAAGTGTAGCGAGGCTAGGCAGTAGCCTACTAATAGCCCTTTTAAGGGCTAAGAGCGAAACAGCCGTAGCGAGGCCCTCGCGGCCATCATGTCTTCGCCAGCTCCGTCGCCCGGCGGGAGCCTTTTCCACACTCCTTCGGAGGGTGGAAGCGGCGACCGCGGACGCACGCAGCGGCGAACGCCGAAGCGTTTTCGCGTCGGCTCGCCATCGACCGAGCGCATATGCGCTAACAAGCGTCCTGTTTCTGTCCGCAGGACCACGGACGGAAGCGGGCCATCCGGCCTACGCCGCAACGCCGCCTCCGCGGCCTCTACATCGGGCGCCACCGCGGCCGCTGCCGCGGCGCCGCCGACGCCGACGCCGGCGCCTACGCCGACGTCGCAGACATCAACGCAGACGATGCTGCCGGACCAGCCGCCTCCGGGACCGGACCGCGGCGATGCCGAAGAGGAGGACGACGAGGGATTCACCCTCGTCCGCCGGCAACGGCGCCCGCCGCCCATATTAGTATACGGTAGCGGAGACGTGTTCTCCCTATTGGAGGCGCTGCGTGGGGTGTGCGGTGACCCGGTCGCTGCTGAAGCGACTGGCGAAGCTGTGCGCCTCCGCACGCAGACAATGGAGGACTACACGGCCTCCGTCTCGCTGCTGCAGGAGCGATCGACCGAGTACCACACGTACTCGGTCGGCAATGCGCGGAAGCTGCGGGTGGTCATCCGCGGCGTTCCGCTTAGCACGGACGAGAATACGCTAACCGCCGCCCTCGGGCGGTCTCCTTATGCGTTCCAGGTGGAGAAGGCGGAACGCATCAAGAGCAGGAAGCCAGGGCGCCGAGGACGGCCACTCCCGCTCGTCCTCCTGACGCTGCCCGACGAGCCGGCGCAGAGGGGCATTCTGCGCCTACGGGAGCTACGCGGGCTCTGCGTCGCGGTGGAGCGGTATCGGCCACCGCGAGGACCAGTGCAGTGCCGCAACTGCCTTGACTTCGGTCATGGCAGCGGCACTGCGCCCGCCACCCGCGCTGTGGGAAGTGCGGCGCTGCGCACGACACGGCGGCCTGCCCCCTCGGGGACAATCCGCGCGTGGAGGACCGGCGCTGCGCTAACTGCGGCGGCGACCATCACGGCGCGCGATATCGGGGTTGCCCCGAATATCAGCGCCGTTGTTTCAGGGGCGACGAGGCGCAGAGGCGGCGAGAGGCTCGCCGCAACCAGGATCGGGCCCGCCGGGCCAGGATTCAGCAGCGCCGCGCATCGAGCGCGTCCAGCGCGGAGACGGCGGCCACGCGCTCTCCCTCACGGGACGCAGCGCCGCCGCGCCGCCGCAGCCCAACGCCGCAGCAGCAGGCGCTCCCGCAGCGCACGCCGCGCCGCGCTCACCGCCGCCCGACCACCTCCTCCATCCCGCCCCGCAATTCGCCGTCTTCGTCGCTCTCGTCGACGTCTCGGCAGTTGACGGAGACGCAGAGGCAGGACGTGAGACGGATGGATTTCCTCCCGTCCCACTCAACCGCCGACCGCATCCATTCGTCAACCGGGCGGCGGAGGATCTCGCCCTAAACGGCGTCGATCTCCTGCACGCCACGTCCGTCATTACCCGCTCCGTCACCGGTCACCCCCCGAGCGCGTGGCCTAAGCTGATTCTGCAGGCAGTCATGCGACTGCTGCTCCTCCACTCGGAAGAGAGCGCGAATCAGCTGGGCTCGTCGGTCGGGGCCACGGCCGGCTCCAATCCCGCCCCCGCCGCTCCGTGATGGCTTCTAACGCCTCACAAACTTGTATTTCAGCTGCTCCAGATCGCCTCACGCTCGCCTTTTGGAACTGCAACAGCATAGTTAGCAGGAACAAACAGGCGGAGCTCGCCGCATTCGCCGCGAAGCACAAAATTTCAATTCTGTTGCTTGGCGAGACACATTTGCAGCCAATGCATCGCTTCTCTTTGCCTGGTTTTCTGTTACAGGACCGATAGATCAGCACGACTTCCGCACGCAAATCCGGGCGGAGGAACAGCAGTTCTAGTGAAACGCGACATCGCACATCACGAAACTGTTTTGCCTTCTTTTCAGTCCCTGGAGGCCACGGCGATCGTGGTTCAGACGAAAGCGGGTCCGCTGCGCATCATCTCGGCCTACCTTCCGCCGACGTGCAGCGCTTCTCTAGTACGGAGCGACCTCGACGCCCTACTGGAACCTCACGTCCGCGTTCCCACCTTCCTTGCGGGCGATTTCAACGCGAAACACCCGGCTTGAAATTCCACACCATCTCACCTCGCGGCCGCGAGCTGAAAAACTTTGCGGATGCGCACGGCT
Organism: Teleogryllus oceanicus; assembly: GCA_964035755.1. Taxonomy (NCBI): domain Eukaryota; kingdom Metazoa; phylum Arthropoda; class Insecta; order Orthoptera; family Gryllidae; genus Teleogryllus; species Teleogryllus oceanicus. The sequence continues at coordinate 18,577,610 of CAXIVR010000001.1, read as the reverse complement.
ACGAGGTGATAGGTCCTCACAACCCACCCACTTCCTGTCAACGCGGGACGGCCTGATGTTCTCGACATCGCCGTCACTCGCGACATTGACAAAAACATCCTTCTCTCCACTTCCTGCGAACTCACCTCAGATCACCTCCCAGTCATAGCCGAGGTGGGGCGCGGTGGCCCGCTTTCGATCTCTGCACTTCCACCCGCCCGCAGACGAACTAACTGGCTTCTTTTTCAGAAGGAACTGGAGAAGCGCCTCCCGGAAGCGGAAATCATCTCGGACCCGCAGCAGATCGAGCAAGGCGCAAAAAGCTCGCGGATTCTATTTCAGATAGCTTGAATGCGGCCGCCTTCGCCGGGCGACACGAGCAGCGAACCCAGGAACTCCCCCCAAGAATAGTCGCGCTCATCCAGCGCAAAAACAGGGCGCGCAGGGAGTGGCAGCGCACGCGACATTCGGCCGACAAGCTTCGTCTGAATCAGCTAAGGCGGCGTGTAGACGACGCCTTAACTGAATACAGAAACACAAAGTGGGAAACCTACTAGCTGTCGCCGGAGGATCGCTCGCTATGGCAACTAACGCGAGCTCTCACAAGGTCTTCTGTTTCAGTGCCGCCGCTGCGCAACGCGAACGGCGACAACGTGGAGGCGACCGAGGACAAAGCGGAGCTTTTCGCTGACGCACTCGAGTCGCAATTCCGGCCTGTTGAGGAGCAGCCGCCTGCGGAGCACGCAGAAAGTGTGCTTTGCAGCGTAGCAGCGGCCTTACACGCCCCCGCAGACGAACCGGAGCTCACGGACGCCGCGGAAGTAGCGGAAACCATCGCCGCGCTACGGAGCGGAAAAGCGCCAGGACCGGACGGCATCACAAACGATGTCCTTAAAAGCTCCGCGTAGTGCCATTAACAACATTGTGTGCTTGTTTAACGCAATTTTCATGTTTCAGATATTTCCGGCGCAATGGAAACATGCACGCGTGCTCAACTTTCCAAAACCTGGAAAGGATAAGAGGCTGCCGCAGTCATATAGGCCTATTAGCCTGCTAAATACGCTCGGCAAACTCTTTGAGAAAATTCTCCTTAAGAGAATTTTAAAATTTACAGAACAGCACGATTTAATTAATAATGAACAATTTGGTTTCAGGGCACACCATAGCACCACCCATCAGCTAGTGCGCATAGTTGACAGAATTCGGCGCAACTTTAACGAGCGGCGATTCACTGGCGGAGTTTTCCTAGACGTCGCCAGCGCCTTCGACAAGGTTTGGCACGACGGCCTCCTCGCCAAATTAATTTCCGCAAACTTCCCAACTTACATTGTCCACATCATCCACTCCTACCTCGCGAACAGATCGTTCCAAGTGGCGATTCTGAACGCAAAATCTACCACTCGCCGCATTCGGGCGGGAGTGCCACAGGGGAGTATTCTCTCTCCGGTACTCTACTGCCTGTATGTGCGAGATATCCCAACCTCTCCCCAGACCGAACTCGCCATGTATGCAGACGACACGGCTGTAATAGCCACGTCAAAAAAAGTCGACCTGCTCGTTAAATACTTGGATCAACATTTACTCCAGATCCAGGAGTGGCTGCGGCGCTGGCGCGTGAAAGTTAACGTGGAGAAGAGCACGGCGGTGCTCTTCACACGTAAATATAAATACGCTACGCCGCGGCCACTCGCGCTATGTAATTCTACTATTGAATGGCGCGCAAGTACCAAATACCTAGGAATCACGCTCGATCGCGCCTTAACTTTCCGCGAGCACGCGGACGCGACTTCTAAAAAAGCGTGGCAACGCCTGGGCATGCTGCGAAGCTTATTTCATAAGCGGAGCAAATTGTCCACAGCGAACAGCCTGCTTCTTTATAAAGTAATGATTAGGCCCATTATGGACTACGCCTGCCCAAGTTGGGGAATCGCGGCGCATGCGCATTTACAGAAGCTGCAAATAGTTCAAAATGCGTGCCTACGAAAAATTCTTTGCGCACCACTTTTCATTAGAAATACAGAAATTCATTCAGTTTTAAAAATCCAATTCTTAGAAGATCATTTTAAAGAACTAGCAAAAAATTTCTTTTCAAAATTAGACAAATCAAACAATCAATTAATTGCTAACTTAGCCCTGTACGAGCCGGACACTTCGGCAACGTACAAACGCCCGCGAGATATGATAGAATAAAACGGGCTTAACGCCAATACTGGCAAGAAAATTGCGGTAAACAACGCCACAAGCGCGCCGAACGGCTATTGTCATTTCTGACCATGTTTTTCCATTTTCAGATCAGCCATAGATGTCCGCAAGGATAGGGATGGCTCCACAGCAGGGAAGTGTGGCTGCATTGCACTTAGCGGCCACACGGAACTGTGCTGTATAGCAGAGCTGGGGAGCAAAGGCATTTGCTCTCTGAGCGTGGTGGGCATCCTCACACCGAATCCTCACACCAAGTATGCACCGGCCTCCGCAGATCGCCAAGGTTCTCATACTCACTCGCATTCACTTCACTTCATTCATTAAACTAACCATCAATCACAAGTCACCTTGAAAACCATGTAAATATTCCCACATCACCTATGTACTCATAAATATATAAAAATAAATATAGTATAAATTAGTAGTATAAATAGTAGTATAAATTCATAGAAATAAACTCACTAGGTTAGATTAGTTTCATTAGAATTAGGTACACACCCATTTCATTCTTTCATTTACCTTTTATGTATTGTATGTATTCTATATATTTATGTATTATGTATGTATTGTTTTATGTATTTGTTTCTATGCATTTGAGTTTATGTGTATCATGTATTATGTAGTTGTGTCTCGTAACTACATTTGTGTTTTCTATTTTTAATATTAGATTAGTTAGACCAAAAATTATCCTCACTTGCTGTGTATAAATTATTAGAAATAAATTCACGGTTTTACATTAGGTCATATCTGTATTAGGTATATATTTATATTAGGTTGTATATTAGGTATTAAATTTATATTAGGTATTCAAATTGTAAATTAGGTATTCAATATATTTATATTAGGTATTCAAAGAAATAAAAAAAAAGACCGGGAAGCGTCTCACGACGGGAAATGGCAGGGTGAAACATCACTTCTTTTTGGCAGCAACTAAGAGAAAATGAGCGAAGAAAAACGCAAACAACAAAAAATAAACAGAAAATGACAAAGCGCGCCGCCCAAAACACGAGAAAATCGTAAGGCGGCCGCAAAAAAGACTAACAAACACATCAAGAGAAACCACCGGCGGAAGATATCCCCACCAGGAGCAAGCCGCCAACTTTAAACCAGAGACGGTATCGGCGTGGTGGGCGACTGTTCACGCCTGGCGCGCTCCGCCAAGCTGGCGTGCTCTAGCGTCTTTATACGCCAGCAGGGTGGGGCATTCCGAGAAGCTAGCAACGTGCGCTTCACCGCAGTTGGCGCATCGCGGCTGTTCTGGTCTGGTGCAGGCGTCAAAATTGTGGGCTCCCCCGCAGTAGAGGCATACCGCATTTCTACGGCAGCCATTCTGCGTGTGCCCCCAGAGCTGACAGCGCTTGCAGTGAGGTACACGGTCTCTCCCCCTGTACTCTTCCCAGCGAATAGTCTGTTGTTGGAGGGTTGCGATTTGTTTTGCCTGGTTTATTTGGGCGTGGTTAAGTTCAGTCACGTACAGCCCCATGGAAATAAAGGTTTTTGCCCCTGTTTCCAAGTAGCAAACCCTCTTCATTTCGCTGGCGTGATGAACTGTGACGCCGTGAGCTGCAATTTCGGCTTGAAGAGCCGTTAAGTCCTCTCCATCGCGAAGGCCGCGAATGACCAGTCGGTGGCATCTTTCTTCAGTCGCCCGTCTAAAGAAAAACTGCACATGCTGGTTGTAGGTCTGCATGCGCGTTAATTGTTCTACAATTGCTACGTGATCTCTCACGCAGCCTGGCTTAAGAGTGAAGAATTCCCTCGAGGGTAAGCCGCGGAGGGGCATCGTGATGTGGGGACGGAGCGCGCTCATCAATGCCGCAGCATCAATTGGCTGCTCTATACAACTTTCGCCCACCGCTTCGCGTGGGCGCGGAGCAGCGGCGCGTGGGGTGGCAGCGGGGGCGGTCGGCTGAGGGCCATTTGCGGTGGGCGTCGGCTGTGGGGTTGGGGTTAGGGCGGCGCGAGGCGCGAGCATCTGGTACCGATTTGTAGTCGGCACAGGTTGCGGCTGAGAAGGGGCGTTCTGGGTGGTGCGGGGGCGGAATATGCGGGTGACGAGTTGCCATCCCTCAGTTTCTGTGCTGTCGGGGTTTTCGCTCTTTTGCAGGGGTTTCACTGCGCTCATCAGTGGTGGGCCGGGCGCTCGGTGCTTCGGAGCACTCGCTCCCTGAAATTGAAATCGCGTGGCCTCGGAGACGTCAGATTCTGATTCCGCCATTTCGGCGGTTTCTGTTTGGGGGCGCCTGACTGGTCTATGTGGGGCAGGGCGGGGGGTCAGGGGACGCGAAAGCGTCAGAGCACGGCAACTCATCGTTGTTTGTTGTGTCCTGTTGTGTGTTTGTAGAAGGAGAATAGGCTGCTTCGTGGGTAGTGTTGGCAGCTCTGCGCGGTTGGCGCAGTACAGCTTTCCTTTCGGCGTCTGCGCGCCGCAGATGGTCGATTTCCCTTCGGATGTCCGGGTCCAAGACGCGTTGCACACAACACGTGTGCGGTGAGTTAGTGTCGATGTATTGGCACGCTCTGCGTCTGTTTCTACGGGGGACTGAGGACGAGCGACTAAGTTTCTTCAGCGCTCGAGAGCGCGTGAGCACAGGGCTATTTGTTAGAGTTCCTGATAATGTCTTGTCCGTTTGCATTTACAAGAGTGGCATAATTTGTTTCGGTGAAACGAATTAAAGTGCCTAAACCTAACTATATATAATTGTCTTTACACTAGTCCTATAAATTTTCTGTACACTAAATTTCTTTGCACGCGTTGTGCACAGCTCTTACTACGATCTTTAAAGTTTGTTCGGCAGACGGCGCGGCACGACCTTACACAGAAAAACACATCGCGGCTCTGTGCGGGGCGGAGGGAGCAGAAGTGCGTCAACCTCCACACCCACGCAAACAGCCACGGTGATACGCCTACCCAACACTCCACTCAACACTCCACCACACTCCAAACCACACTCCAAACCACACTCCAAACCACACTCCAAACCACACTCCGCACTATATACTCCACCTCACTCCCAACTATCAAACTCCTATCAAACTATCAAAACTGAACCTCGCAGAGCCGCGCGCCGCCCTAGTTACTGCCAGCGCACCCGCGCTCGCCCAAAGCGTCCGACCAGCCTTCCCGCCGCTCTCATTGGCTCCCGTCGCCCCCACTCCCATCGGCACCGGATTTACCGACGCCACAGCCGGCCGACCAATCGCAGCCTCCGCCGAAACTGCGCCCGCTTCAAACGCCTTAAAACCTTCCGAATCTGGTCTCGGCGAGCTCTTCGAACTTTTCAAACTTCTGCAGGGTTCAGAAGTTAAGAAAATCATCAACCTAATCAAAACAACAATCGAAATTCTTAAAACCCCTGGTGATATCTTCTCCAAACTAATTAAAATCGCTCCACTCATTCAGGAAGCATTTCCATAATCAACCTAATCAAATTAATATTCTGGAATGCAAACGGGGGACTCAACAGAAAAAAATGAAATTCTTCAATTTATCTCCGATTTCCCCCCTCTTTCTAATTCAAGAAAGCCATCTTCTGCGAAGCGACAGATTCGCCCTCAGAAACTTCATCATTTACCGCTCTGGTCACTCTGGTCTACACCGCGGCTGTGGCACTTTAATTGCGATTCGGCGTACGATCCCGCCTCTCACCAACATCGAGGCCACAGCGGTGGAGATTGGAACGCCGGGGCGTCGTGGCGTCTCCGCCTACAAGCGGCCTCAGGTACACTCGCGGAGCTCGACCTCGATGCACTGCTGACGCTCGGGGCGCCGATCATCATAGCGGGCGACCTCAATGCGAAGCATCTGGATTGGAGATGCCTCGTTGGAAACTCCTCGGGCGCGCGTCTATTAGCTTATCTAAACCAAAGCGGTCAGCTCAGCAACGCCCCGCCCTCTTCTTTCACCCACCTACACACAAATCCCATCACCAACACTATCGAAAGCCATATTCTCGACATCGCTCTTCACTCTCCTTCTCTCTTTCAACTCAAAACCGCTTCATGACCTCACCTCTGATCAGCTTCCTGTCATTTTCGCCCTTCATAATGATATTTTCGCCGCCCCCGCTCCCTCCAAGCTCAAATCTGAAACCTCCTGGAAAACTTACCAATCTAAATTAAATAAACTCATATCAAATCCCTCTTTCTCCACCTCACACGATATTGACCGCGCCATCAACCACCTAAATTATCAGATCAAATCTGCCTTTTCCGAATCCACCATTAAACACCCCGAAACACCGTCTTCTCCCTCACAAACCCCGGTTGAGCTGATTCGCCTTATACAAGAGCGCCGAAAGGCACAAAGATATTATTAGCGATCGCGCGACCCCGATGCAAAGGCTGCGTATATGCGCATTAGGAGGAAAAGAACTCGCCTCCTGAGAGAACACAGAAACGCGATGTGGGAAGAGTACGTCGAAAAATCCCAAATAAATAACGCAGAAGACCTGTTGAAACTGCAGCGAGCCCTCAGAAATCCCACCCCCGCCGTCACCGCCCTCGAACGCCCAAACGGCCTAGCTCCGACCTGCGACCCCGCTGTCACGGCAGAAGTGTTCGTCGACATGCTGGCGAACAGATACACGCCCCCATGCATTTCACGCTCGCTGCAGCTCCCAGCCACCGCCGCGGAAATTCAAATCAACATCGCTCCTTCTATCGACATCTCGTCCGACTGGCACATCGAAGCGGATGAAGTGCGCGACCTCCTTAAGAACACAAACACGAAGAAGTCGGGCGGCCCCGATAAGCTCACGGGGGCAATGATCAAACACTTGCCGCAAAAGACCGCCCACCTCTTAGCGCAAATTTACACAGGCTGCATTTCTGTGCAGTACTATCCATCAGTATGGAAAGCGGCTACCATCACTCTACTTACGAAACCAAATAAGATCTCGCGCCTCCCGGAAAATTACCGGCCCATTTCTCTCCTGCCGATTCTCCGAAAACTCCTTGAGCAAATTATTCTCGCGAGAATCCAACGGGATCTCGAGAACAAAGGCATCATCAGGGAGGAGCAATTCGGTTTTCGTAAGCAGCGTCGTTCCTCGGCTATGCAGGCGCTTCGCTTCGCTTTTTTCGCTTCTTCGGCTTTGGGCCGCCACTGCTCTGTTCCCGCTCTTTTCTTCGACTTCTCGTCCGCCTTCGACACTGTTCACCACCCCCTTCTTCTTCACAAACTACCTACATCCTCCTACTACCCTACATCCCTCTACACAAACTACCTACTACCCTACCCTACATCCCTCTTCACATTCTCAACTTAATTACAAGCTCTCCCACCGCTCCTTCGCGGTAAAATACCAACTCTTCACTTCTTCCTCTCGCCCTATCCACGCCGGCGTCCTCCACGGCGCCGTCCTCTCTCCCTTCCTATTTTCTCTCTTCATAAACGATGTGCCGGCGATCACCGGAGTGCATAGCTTCGTCTACGCAGACGACATAGCGTACGCTGAGAAGGATAGCCGGATCAACTCGCTTCCTTGATTCGTCTGGGCCACCATCGTTCTTCTATGGCGAGCACCCTCGTGTCTTCCAACAGTAAGTCATGTCCGGTTTCCCAAGCATGTTCGGCTACAGCGAAGCGCTGCACATTCTTGTGTTTGATGTAGCGAATGTGATCGCGTAGCCGTTCCTCCACTGCTCTGCCTGTCTCGCCGATGAAGTCGCGCACACAGCTACAAGGCACAGCGTATACTCCTGCTGTCTGGAGTGGCGGGAGCTGATCCTTGACCCGCACCAGGGTTTGACCGAGCTTATGGTGGGCCTTAAAGGTGGGTTTCACCCTGAACCGACTCAATAACTTTCCAATTCGGTCTGTGATGCCCCGAATGTAAGGGAGTGCCACTGTTGTTTTGTCTTCAGTTTCGGTGGTGCTGGTTTCTCTGTGAGCAGTCGGGTGGTGGGCGAGTCGTAAGGCTTCCTGGATCGTAGGTCCGTTGTACCCATTAGCCGCGAAGGTCTTCTTGAGAATTTCCCGCTCAGCAGGAAGGCTAGCTTCATCACAGATTCTGGCTACTCGGGTGGCGACAACACTCAGAACACCGTTCTTTGTCGCAGGATGGTGGTGCGATTCTGCATGAAGGTAGCAGTTGGTGTGCGTCTGCTTCCTGTACACCACATGTCCTAGGCTGCCGTCGTCACGTCTGATAACCAAAACGTACAGGAAGTGTTATCGTCCATCCTTTTCCACCTCCATAGTAAACTTGATTTTAGAATGGACGCTGTTCAGATGATCAAAAATTTTTGGAGGGTGTCCTGTCCGTGGGGCCATATAACGAATGTATCGTCTACATATCTGACCCACATTGCGGGTTTCGGCCTGGCGTTTTCCAGCGTTTCCTTCTCGAAGGCCTCCATGAAGAGGTTGGCCGCTATGGGTGATAAGAGAGAGCCCATGACCGCTCCTTCTACCTGGGCATACAGGCTGCCCCGGAACTGGAAGAAGGTGGATGAAAGGCAAAAGTGGGCGAGGTCGGCCCATTCTGTTGGTAGTCCGTGGGCTTCTAATTTGTTCCGGATGACAGTGATTGCTTCGTCAACCGGGACCATGGTAAAGAGTGATGTTACGTCGAAACTGACTAGAATGTCGGTATTCTTAAGCAACCTACCTTGCAGCAGGTCGATGAAGTGGCTGGAGTTCTTGACAGCCGACTCTACATCTTCTGTCAGAGGGCGCAACTTGTTAGCAATGTGGCGTGCCAGCGGATGTGTGGGAGAGTTTGCGGCGCTCACAATTGGTCGCAAAGGGTATATCGGGCTTGTGGATTTTAGGAAGCCCGTACAGCCGTGGCATGGAGCTGTTGCCCATCATTAATCTCCGTTTGATATCGGCTTCAATAACGGTGGATTTGTTGACGCGGGCGGCGACTTCTCCTCGAAGTTTCCGGAGAGGATTGTACTGAAACGGGGCGTAGGCCTCGTCGTCAAGTAGGGCGGCCACTTTGTTGTTATATGCTTCCGTCTCCATAACCACGGTAGCATTGGCTTTGTCCGCAGGTAGGATGACGATGTCATCGCGCTGGCGTGACGTGCGCAGTGCAAGGCGTTCTTGCCGAGAAATGTTGCTGCGCGGTCGCTTGGCCCGTGTTAGAATGCGATAGTGCAATTAGCACTATCCGTTAGAAAGCTTTGAATAAAACATTTAAAAACATTTTTGAGAAAAAGGTGTTTGAACGTTAATGCGGAATGTTGAAATCATTTGCACAGAAAACTGTTGTGTTTTTGAGACACTTTATGACACTATTTACAGCACATTTACTCATAAATACTGTAACGAATATTGCGACACTGGCCGGCAACATCACGAACTACCTGTATGCGCGGATTGCGTCATCTGTCGGCGGTCCCTGCACTAGATTACTAACATTATCAGAAAAATGTACTTGACCTTAATGAAAGAACTAAATACAATAATGTGAACAAATTTTACTTCAAGAAAAAATCTTTATATTAAATTTTGTAGTTGTAGGAAGTCTCCGAAAACTGTTCAAACTTTTAGAACTTTCGAAAATCCACAGTTAACAGTGAAAATCGGACCCATGCCTCCTTTATAAGTGCATTTCATTCTATTCATACAAGAAATTTAAAGAAAGAATTTGGAGACATTTTTCAGAAAATTTTTCAAATGTCGCAGTGGCTTCATGTAAACAACTTCCAAAAATTAATCATTTTTTTCACAATCGCGAAGCTTCGTTTGAGGCTGGATCGTCAGGGGGTTATTTACTAGGCAATCCTACGCATAATTTAGGCGCGTGCTGTTCACATACACCAGGCAAGCAGACGGACGAACGGACGTTAAAAAAACACTTTTTCGGTACCAGAGAACCCCAAAACGTGTATATCTATTGAAATCTCGAAATCAATTTTCTGCAGCATTACATTAATTTTTTCTAAACTATGTATATTATTCCGTATATACATGCGTATACGAGAAAATAAAAAAAATACGCCTTGTCATGCTAAAAGTTATAGTTCTAAAAAAATGAATACGTTCATAATTTTGTTTAAAAAAATTCCACGATATCGTTCTTCGCGGCCCAACTGACCGACCGCAAATGCCCTTGTTGAATCAACACGAGCAATTGTAATTCCTCCCAGTAAATAATTTTTCAAATAAAAAAAACCCTTTTGGATTAAAGAAAATATGCCTCCCCCCCAAAAGTTTGCCGCCCACGTGCCTAAATCCACCACTGCCTCGCAGTGTTGGTTTATACAATTCACTTTCATAAATATCCAATATTTCTTTAATTTGGGACTCATTAAAGAACATTTCCACATTCTCTTTGCCACTTTGAAAATTAATGGCTTAACACTTACCCAACTTTCCTTAAATGCTATAAATTCCTTAAAAGGTGCACTCAGGAGCGCTTGGTATATCACATATTTTACATTCAAATACCCATTGTCTACGTTCGTATATGTGATGACGGCACGGAGAAGATTCTGTCTCTTTCTGTCAATTTTCTGTCTAAAGTTTCTTGAAGAAAGTCACATGATCCATTAAAACGTCAATTATTTGATGCAGCTGTGTCAAAACAAAGAATCTGTACTTTGTCTTCGATATCCCAGTGCGTTAACACATTCTAAACAGCGTTTGCTTGCTCTTTACCAGAAGAATTCCGCAATTTTGGAAACACGAGTTGTTCACTGTTCCCAAATGTAACGGCAATTGGAAGTCTTCCTTCCTTTTAGCTTCCTGATTTGTTACTTTATTTAGGTCCCTTGAAACTAATGTAGGCAACAGTCTACCATGCTAATGAACAGTAAACATTTCAGATTTCCACTTTTAAAGATTTGTTTCGTAACGTGTGTCTGATTTGAAGAAGTTATTAATAGAGCACGCGCGCTTGCTTAGAACTGGGGCGGTGCCCCACTGGAGGGAGATACCTAGAGAGTGAACGCCCCGCAAGCCAATGTGTATGTTGAAAAGAATTTACAAAATTGAAGTAGACAAAACTTCTACAAAATACATTAACTTCAGTGGCACACTCATGGGAGAGATCATATGGCTTCTGGGGGTCAGAGGCCAATGATACATCTTAAAAAATATAATTCTATAATTTTCTATACTAGGGATTTTTTTCAACGAAAATTGTAGTTTTCGAGAAACTTATCGCTGGAAATGTGCATATTAACGGCGTGAGAGATATTTTTAAAAAATTAGCAAATTTTGGGAAAAACAAGAGAATACAGCAAAATTAACTTTTATGTCATTTTTACCGTGCAATTAACACTACCTGTTGCAAAAACATTGGAGCAATTTTTGAGAAAATGGCGTTTGATCGCTTCGAAAAATGCGGGATTTTGAGCTCATTTTAACAAAAAACTGTTGTTTTTTTCGAGAATCTTTATATGACATTATTTAAAATACATGTACTCATAAATGCAATAAGGTGAACAAATTGCCGCTAGTGTAAACATTAACAACGTGAGAAAAGTCAAAATAACTACGTTTTTGTAAGTTTTGAAAAACAAAAGAATACAGCGATATGGCGTTATCTTGTAGGGTGCATTTAGCACTATCCCTACCAAAAGTGTAAAGAAAAAAATTTCAGCCGTTTTCAAGAAAATCATGTTTTTGTTATCTTTTAAAATATTGAGCAAATATTGAGCGTAATATTGCGCGAAAACTTCTAAAAATTTCAAATAAATGTGCGTGATCTGAATGAAAGAATTAACCATGGACAACATATTTCATTTAAAGGAAAAATCGCTATCTTCAATTTTAAGTTGTCCATGCCGAAAAATTCAAAAATTTTGCAATGTTCGAAAATTCAAAGTTAACCGTGAAAATTGGACCTATGCCACATTGATAAGAGTATTTTACAAGAAATTTAAAGAAAAAATTGGAGCAGTTTCTAAGAAAATTTTGAAAATGTCCGGGGGTTTCATGCAAAGTAATCTCAAATTTTGAAAAAAGTTTTCTAAAATCGCAGCGCTTTGAGTCGAGACAGATCGACGGGGAGTCTTCATTTTGGGAAAAATCCTACGTATGGTTTACGCGCCAGCGGTATTCACAGACGGACGTTTTGAATTCTATTGAGAGAGGAGAGAGAGGGGGAGAGAGGGGAAGAGAGGGGGGAAGAGAGGAGGAGGGAGAGAGGGGAGAGAGCGAGAGAGAGAGAGAGAGAGAGAGAGAGAGAGAGAGAGAGAGAGAGAGAGAGAGAGAGAGAGAGAAACACTTTTTCGGTATCAGAACCTCCAAACATTACATAACTTTCTCGTATACGTAATAACGTACACGAGAAAGTAATGCACTACATATATACTTACGAATACGAGGAAGTAAAATGCGAAGAAATAAAAAGAGAAATTGTTAGGTTTTGTTGATGCAATTTTCAAAGTGATGCAGACATATCTCGAGGTGATAACACACAATTTGAATTCAGTACCTTCGAAATCATTAAAAAAGAGCTGAGAAAAATCTTCCGGAACCTTTTCCGGGATCGGTTTTAGAGCACTAATTGACTGGACTACACAAATTGGCTTTGACTATAACAAGTCCCCAGGACAATAATATAAAGTTGATGCTCCTGGGCACAGACCTATGCGAAAGCCTGGATACATTCTTCAATACGTGACTAAAAAGTCTCTAATCAGAGACCTTTTTCATTATCTTATTACAGTTATCTCACTTCGGGACACGTGTCTCCCAGCTTGTCGAATGCATCTCGGTTCTCCGACACTTTCAGATATATTCCAGATCAAGTGGAACAGGCCATAGGGATGGCGCATCTTTCGGTCCTTTCCGGCATGGGAACAGGATAAAAGGAGGGATCACGCGTGGCCGCTTGTTTGAAGTCCTCCTCTAGCACCCACCTGGAGTCGATGGGAGGGATCCATGAAACCGAACTATGGCCGTTGACCTATGACCGTTGCCGGTTTCCGAAGCTTTACTTGCGACTACATACGCTATCACAGTCATTAGTCAATAATCTAGGCGGGGCATTTTCTAAATTCAATTAAAAGTAATACGGGGAACTTCATTGTTGAAACGTGTTTAATTGAATAGCACTGCCATGCGTGCATTCAGTCAATCGAAAGAATCCACTTCTGTACCTTCCCAGGATGTCAGAACTGAGAGAGAGGCTAACTAGAACTTCCTTTTCTTTCTCGAAATTTCCAAGATTTTTTTCATTGCCTTTTTACGTTTCTTTTTTGTGTCTGCAAGTACCACTCACAACTTTGTTTCAGTACATTGCTTGGTCGTATCAAAGTTTAATAATCTAGATTAAGGCATTTTTACTTCATTACTGGATATTAGAAACCATGCTCATTCTCCTTCACCTATCTATTTAAGTTAATTAACCACAATTAAGATGGAATGGAAACCACTCGTAGATTATTTCACTTTGATTTTTCCAAGAAAATATGCTTATTTTTTCCACATTTTTGTTTTATAAGTGAAAAGTTTAGAGACAATTTGTATAACAACTTTCATTTCTGAAAATTTTAAATTAAGGGATTTTTAGGTAAGTTGTACATTGTATAACAATTCTTTTCATTTAAAACCAATCATTTTTTTTAAATAATTTTTTGATTACTTAAGAACTGACTGCCTGGGGGTTTTAGAGAAAACCTTGTATAATAATTGATCCTTTCCAAATCAAATTGAGAATTTTTAAATAAATTATATTTTGACTGTTCAAAGAACTGCCTGCCCCAGCCAGGGCAGTCAATTCCCAGTAGTTTCCTTACTGGGAACGGTGAAAATATAATTTATAACAATTACATCATGCTAAGTAACTATAGAATTGCAAAGGTAGTTGACAATTGTGAAAAGGGAACCATACCCCACGTAATTAGACACCAAATCATATTGAAAAATGGAAGATCTCTTGTGCCTCTTCTCAAATCTTTTTATAGAATTTACATTAACCTAGGGAATTTAACCTGAAATGAATCACCAATATAAGATTCTGATTTTTTTTTTTTATCTCCAGGTTTCATATATCAATATTGAATGCAATGAAGAGTAAATTGATGGTACATTCACAAAAGTTCTAAAATAATCATCAGGCCATGCCTTGATTTTTTGTTTACAAAATGAAGATGGATGTAGCTACACACATTTGCCTGGCTCCAGTTTTGCAACAATCTGAATTATTTATAAGTTTTCTTTTCTCAATTAACCAACTGTCAGTAGGTACCCACAGGTTTTAACTGGGAAATGTGTGAAATTCGGAGAAGCAAAACATTTCAAAAATATGAAAAAGAGTGTCACCATTAATTTGGTAACAATGTAATTTTCATAATTAAAATTAACGAATTTGACATAAGATAAATTTAATCAGAGAACACAGGGCTGTTATTTGTGCACAAGTACATGAAACAAAATAAAAATACATTAAAATTCAAACAAAAAACAGGACAGAAAAGAAAGGAAGAGGAAAAGGTAGATCAGTTTGTCTCCATGAGACTAATTCTTGAATAAGTCTGCATATTACAATATGCATATAGACCCATTTAATGGTGACAGTTTCTGGCATTCAGAAGTAGGCAAACTGTCCAGAAATTTGCCAGTAATATTACAATCTGCTTAGAATATCTTTTCTAAAGGTTTTCTTAGAATGAACGATAAAACAGTACATCAGTAAAATAATTATAGAAAACACACTATTTACGGCGTGAATTCACAATAGGGTAGCATTGCCACTAATACAAAATATTAAGTATGTCAATGCATACAATGCAGGGGGGGGGAGGAAAACACATACTGCTACACGAAAGAAGGTTTATGAATGTAAACTAAACATTTTTTTATAAGAACACATTTATATTATTTCTATTATCACAACACATACTACCAATAAATTATATAACAAGCAGTAGAGAATGCATGTATAAGGGTAGGTAAGAACATCTTATCTATTACAGAAATAGGTTTTGTACAGTGAGAAAGAGATATGACTGACAACAGAGGGAGAAAGTGTCATGTAACAGCTCATTAGCTTTCCAGCCACACCGGCATTTTAGCAAGAACAACCTATTCAGTTCTCAGCAAGATGCCTTTCTAAGCTACAGATGGACACAGAAAGAGAACCAGCCTTTTGCTTATACAGTGCAACAGACATCAAACATGTATTTAGAGTATGGCAGAAAACGGTCAAATTTGAATCCATGAAATGGCAATGAAAATGATTAAATATTATGAAGTATACACTACACTTACAAAGAAAGACATCTTTCTGAATCACATATAGGAAACTGGAAATAAGCTGTTACACTTTCACAAAGACAGAGTGTGTCTTAGTTCCCATAGTTTCACACTAGCCAAAAATGCTGAAATTCATATACTTGCCAAAGTATCATTTCCTTAAAGAAAAGAAAAAAGGAGTAGTCACGGAAATTTTTTTCCAATGATATGGGTACATAAACAATGTTCAATGCCATAACACTAATGGTTGAATGCAATACAACACGCCATGTTTACACTGGGAACAAGAGCAGTATCAATATACCACAGACCCTTCAGCTTTAGATCCCAGGTAAGTTTACCTCTGACAAGGATTCATATGCTTAGAAATTAATTGGACGGTTCCCACTGTATGTGACTTCCAGTTCATAAGGCAAACTGTTACATGTTGAGGATCATGCATCAACAAAATATCTCAATATGAGATTCTTCAAAATGAAACCACTGCATGCTAGAAATTGAATGTCTCCTCAAAGAGTTTGGCAATCCAGTAGATAATTATTTCATGACAGGTTTTCGTGCTACAATGTAGTGCCAAAAAGCCAAGCACTTCTTACCTCTCAACCAAATAATAATTGTCTAAATAAATTTCACATATTTTGACACCTTTTTTTAAAAAAATAAACAAGCCAATTGAAAAGGAACACCACCTTGAAAGAAAGCCATATTATGAACATATTTACCTCTGTTGCTCTTTGGTACACACATTCTTTCACTATGTAACAATGAGCAGCATATTAGGACAGCTGAATAACTTTAGAAGAATCTTTAAGATGCAACAATTCATACATAAGAATGGAAATATCATCACACTCTTGTAAAACTGAATCCTTGTCAAGGAGAAATAAAAAAATCAGAAGTGGCCTGACCAATGACAATACAATGTAGAGACTTGCCATGAAATATATCTTAAATATTATAAATATATCTGAATTCAATCCACTAACTGTCTTATAGTAAACAACAAGAATTATTAAAGAACCAGGCATATTAGCTAAACATAAATATCAACATTAAAACTGGTGAAACACAACTTTAATATTTAACAATGTAGTACTATGACAAGTATTATTTCATGTGCCATGTATGCCTTGTGTTTAAAATAGAGTTTTCAAGAATGTCTCACAAGTCAAAAAACAATCTACAATGAAAACAGAAACATGACTTTACATACAATATACAAAATCTACAGTGCACATAGATACAGGATACGAAATTAAAATAAAATAAAAAATTAAAGAAAATTTCAATTTGCACCAGGCAGATGCCATGCCCGAGGCACCCAGGCTGAGCGAGCTGCAGAGAACGACAAGGACACAGATCTGCCTTCAATACTGACATGAAATAGTACATCAATACATGTCCTGGGTGGCTTTATCATACAAGGAACAACTCCCCATGATCATCTTGTCTGAACCTGAGTGTAATAAGATCCATGCAATTTTAAAAAAATTCCGATCATGTACATGATTCTATGAAATAAAATACTTTTCATATGAATGTAAGGAAACAAACGTCCCAAAAACATTTACGTATGTACACAATCCACAACATCTTCATGGAAGTAACAACCCACAATATCATCAGAAAAACTACACTTTATCATCTAATATAGAAATCATAGAGAACATCTGACAAGTTCAGTATTATAAATCATACATTACAAGCGAAGAATATAAACATCTTTAAACTAATACAAAATCTCATTTAAAACATCTTAAATTAGCTTGAACATACAACACACTTATTCCCAGAGAAGAGATTGAATTTTGAAGTTTAGCCATCAACACAATTGACTCAACATATGACAACAATTTTTGTCTTCAGAGATTCTGTTTTAAAGCCTGGCAATTGGCTGGATCCTACACCATTGGGTGAGCAGCTGCCACACACTCCATGCAACGTTCCGTCACAGCTAGTACAGTTTGTACAATTTAAAAGTTTAAGGAAGTCTCCAGCTGAAAGTACATCCAGCTATTACAATAATGCAACATTAAAGAAAGATTAAAATCTCATCTTTGACATGCAAAGTTGAGTTTATGTAAAACTAGTTTCACAAACATTCACATTGCATTTGACACATGCACCGTCTCTTATAGATCACATTGTTTGGTTACCAGCAGTCCAACACTCCAAAAGTTGAGCTACAAATATTGCACTACCCTGCCTGCAAGCAGTGACTTGCAACAAGTCCAATCTGCTTATTTTATATTGAAATGCAATGTGAACATGTGTGAATGCTACATCCACTCTCTGAACCGTACACACGTACATACATACATATATCACACAAACGCAATCACACATACATAGAACACTGGCTATTAAGGCCAGTGGATGAGGCAGTGGCCAGTCGGCTAGCTTAGCCTGCACCACTCGCTCAGCCAACAACACACAAGTAACATAGAACATAGGCCCAGCACAATATGGACTTAAAAATTGTACCACTTCAAATACAAGGAAAATATTCTGTATACTATATGAATGAGAGCCAACCATAAGCCAATTCCAAGGATGCACAATACACAGTACTGTCAATAATGGTTTGCGCAAATTTTAAGAAAATTCCTTGAAAGTTGTGAAAACATGTTGATATTACAAGCCACGTTTTCAGCCTCTTTTTAGTCATTTACCCTGTGCAGTTTTCGTTTAACAGAAGTAGTGTTAGTTATATGAACAGAACACAGGCTGTTGAATACACTAACACATCTGTTCACTACATGATAATAGAAACTTCTTTAACAGGACTGTATAAAAAAAACTATGCAACCATGTGATATAATTCATTAGATTCTTATAAAGTTAAATATAAATTTTAGAATACAACAAACACTGGATTACAAGCACACTTCACTGTATATGTTATCAATCAACCTTGTATTCACTACCATACAAACACAATGCACATAGAACTGATGTATCTGTTCCTATTTTGTTTCCATCTTTGCCTTCTCTGGTTTAAAACGGAATAATTATTATCAGAAGCCACCAAACCCGATATCCATACGATCCTGTTTTATTCGATCGAGCACATGGTTTGGAAGATAACTGGCCTGTGGATAAGAGCTTGCAGAATATGGGGAAGGGTATGGGTAATTAGGGCTGGGCACATGCAAGTTATGAGTAGGGGTGTACTGGAAACTGCCACCTGCAGGTCCTGGATAGGATGCCGCCCCGTGTGAATATTGGCTATATGGATATGGTAATGAGGAGCTCATGGGGTTGGGCAAACCAACAGGTGCTCCCAAGGATCCCATAGAGCTGCCCATTCCACATGCTCTATCCATTATACCACCACTCATCCCACTTCCGAACATGCCTCCCCCCATACTATTGGTGCTGCTCACCATGTGGCTTGCCATAGGGTGAGCTGCTCCCATCAGGCCTGGATTCATTGATGTGTAGTTGGATGCTAAGCTGCTCACTGAAAATGAACTGCTCACCTGCCCCCCAATTTCAGCGCCTGATGTGCTGCTGTTGGCCAGGGAGGTCACAGAAAAGTTCATACTCGCACTACTATGATGGAGGTTATAACTGTTGGAAGTACTGACTGAATAATTTGTACTTGCACTTGTAAAGTGTGGACTGTAGTTACTAGAGTTATTACTATTGGAACCACTATACTGTTGACTGTTGGAATACCCAGACATATAAGCTCCATCATCACTGAACTGACTAGCAGGAGCATGACTGGATTCAAATTGTTCCTCTCCACTGCTACTGCCAACAACAGCATTATGAGCAGCATCCCCCTCAGCAATACTCGGGATTTGATCAACAAGAGACTCCAATCCTGAGAGGCTTTTGGAGGAAACATCTTGAGCTAAATTGCGTTTTGTATTATAGTCTGGAGTAGTTCCATGGGAATACCCCATTACATTGTGAGGTTCTGAATTAGGCTGAAAATTACTGAAATTTTGATACGTTAAATTAGGAGCATCCCCTGATGGAGTTGGGCTTGAGAAACGACATTCGTTTGGGTTTTGAGTATTGTCCCCTGGATTAACTTCATCCTTTGTTAGTCTTGAGGTATTCTGATGGTCCTCAGCAGTATCTTCTGGCATGCTACTAGGAGGTTCAAAGTCAGGAGGACCTAGACTTGGAGATGTGGGAGAAGGAGAACCAAGGTTGTGTTCGGAGGAAATAGCTGCACTGATTTCTGAGGACAAGTCTGAGTGTGTAAAAGGTTGTGAAGTGGGTTGAGGAGATTGGCTATAGTGCTGGGGCTGAGGGACAGGTGAATGATGATAATTGTGAGGTTCCGAAGGTGACTGTGAGGGGTTCTGAGAATAGGGATGTGGCTGGTTAGGGTAAGAGGAAGAAAAATTTTGTTGGGTAAAATTAGTGGGTGACTGTATAGGAGGAGAAAAACAATTAGACAGGCCTGCAGATGAATTTGTGTGATCAGCTATCCCAGTGTTGGGGACAAGTACATCTTCTGATTTTATCTTTTTAGGCCGCCCTCTCTTCTTTTTCGGCATTTCACCACAATTGCTATCATGTTCCTTCTTCGGTGTTTCGGGACCAATCTTTTTTGGTTCCACACTATCCGTTTTAATTTTCTTCGGTCTACCTCGTTTCTTCTTTGCAGGAGGTTGGTCTTCTTTCTTGGTTACAGCATTGCTCAGATCAGTTAATTCGCCATTGTTTGGCAGTCTACCATATGTAATAAAAGGGTGTTCTTCTTTAGGCTCTTCCTTCAACTCTGGTTCAAAATAGTTTTTCAATTTGGAATCAGAAAACACAACCTCTGTTTCATCCAGATCAGTTATCATACCATTTAAATAATCCCGGAACTTCTTCAAAGCTGCATAAAACGGAACCTTATCAGCAGCTCGAGGCAGTTGAGCACAGCGGGCACTGGAGGATGGCATCACCCACATATACTGGAAATAATACACAAGGTATCAGTAAATACATTAGCACTGAATAACAAGTCCTGCAATAGACAATATAACACAGATGAGTAATTTTTTCTTCTATTACAGATAAATCACAATCCTCAAACAAAACATTTGCAACATTTGTTTTCTTCATTCACTATAAATGAGATTACTACTGGAGATCAGCAAAGATGTTGCAGCATTGTGAATATTCTTTAATTCTTACAGCACAAATCATTAACTAACACTTTCAAATAATAAACCACTTATCTCTGAATCAAGTTGTCTTTGGTTGTTTAAATCCTCTACAAGAATAAATAAACTGTATAGAAAATGTCCCTGTTCCTAAAAATACTTATTCAACAAACAAAATACATTGATACTTACAGTGTTAGTGCCATCCACAAAGTCAGGCTGCCTGCCAAAACTAAAATCTTTTTTCCCCGAAAAAACTTCAAAAATCAGCTTTCCATTGAAAACAGCAATTTTTGGTTTGAACTTCTGCAATTTTTCAAGCAAAATCTGGCTACCTGTAAATCAATAAATCACATATCACCGTCAAATTTCTAACACAAAACAAGCATCACATTATTATTGATCATTAATCGTACCTTCTTTGATTTCTTTTCTTGTGAGGTCTGCACTACCCTTTGTAGCTCTTGCAACCATATTGGTGAATCCTATACCAACTTGAAGTAGCTTGTAATCATCATCTGCAGTCATCGGTTCTGGTGTGAGTCCCGACAGATACAAACACTTCCCTGAAAATAAAGGAGAGGTATGAAGACTATTAATTTTCTGAGAAAATAACCATCCTGTGCTGTGGTGCCACTGGGCTACCTTCCATGTCCAAGGACACCAATGTACCAAAGGCAAAGGAGCATGCAGTAGAGGCAGGAGGCAATGCACAAGTTTCTACAGGCAGCCAATCAGCAAAACAGATGTTGGAAAAGAAATTTTCTACTGATATCATGTAAAGCGAGAAACTGCATCTTCCCAGCTCACTCTTTGGAAAACATTTGATGATACAATTCTGAATGGCATGTAAAAACACACATGTTTACATGCAGTGAGAACAACCCAGAAGCTAACAGAGGTTTGTTTAAAAGTTTTATGTATTAATTTGATAATTATTATATGAATGATTCATATTCAGTGAGATTGAAAAGAATAGTGATCCTCAAGCTGTGACAAACAGGGTACCGTTTGGAATATTCTCAAGCTCTTTTTCTCAATAGTTTTAATTATGCATCACGAGATAAACATATTTCGCATAACTGATAAATACTTGTAAAAAAACGCTCCTTAAACCAAAATATATTTAATGTTAACACTCACTGACAAGATAAGAATTAAGGTGATATGGATGTAATGCAATTAAAATACCCAGAAGTTAGCAGGTTAATTGGCTTCTGAGACTGCAGACAAAAAAAAATTTAATTCTAAAAAATCTAAAATTCTAAAAACACTGATTTCCAGTATTTCTCCTGCAAAGGCCAAAATAACTCGCAAAACAAAACTTTTGGCAAGCACAGCAGACATGTCAGCTTATTTCTGAAAATCTACTTTTGTTTTAAAAACATCTAAATGAAAAAATTATGAATGTCCTGATCTAACCTTACAAGATGTCTAGTATTAATCAAACAATACTATATGTAATAATATGAACAAAATACATTTATTCTTGAATGTCAAAAATAAGTGGAACATTTTGATTAATAATAATTGACAACATTCATTGGAAAGAAAAAAGGTAAGATGTCTAGATAAGATGACAAATCAACTGATAATACTAGACTGAATTAAAATAATATTAATCAATTTTGTTTCTCTTTAACGACAAAGTCGCAACCAGCGAGCAGACACTCCACATATTGAGAATATACATCACTGGGAACTTTTAAAGATCTTCTTGAGAAAGAGACATTTTACAGCTATATGAGATTTTGATATCTACTGTTTCTTTGTTCCAAAAGATAAAACCATTCTTTTTTACTGACAAATTTTGCATAGCTCTCCAAATATGAATTGCACAGTTCATTTTATGATAAATACATTCACCAATGAGCAGGGCAAAAACCATGATATCAGAGGAATATATAATTGCAAAAGGGTCATGGTATAAAATAGTAGAACTGCAAAAGCATATTCTTTCTGATGTTATTGGTAACTACAACTATCACCTTTCCCGTCACTTTGTTGGACGCGATATGACCAGAGAATAGGTTCTGCAGGCATGAAGATATCCAAACTGTGACCTTGCTACTAAGTAACAATGTATTTTAATAATTAAATTTGTTCAAAGAACTGGTCACTCCAACTGGGATTCGAACCTGGGCCTTTTGGTTTACGTCCAGCTGCTCTGATCACTAAGCTACCGAGACAACCGATTTTTTGAACAGTTTTCACAAGCGCAATTATCGCTCCTTGTATGTTTATAATTGTCACCTTTCCCGTCACCTTGTTGGATGTAATACAAACAAATTTTTTGAACCATTTAATTGTTATTGGAACATTTAAAACATCTTTAAAAAAAGAAGATTTTATACTGAAAAATTGATTACATTAAATAATATTGAAGGTCTATTTATTATGGCAGGTTCGAAAAAAATTTGAAAAACTTTTGTTTCACCTTAACTCAAATTACCCCAAAATATTTTGAAAAAAGGTGCATAACAAGAATTAATGATACAATTTTGAAGAATATATTACAATAACAAAAAATTCTTTAGCTTCAATCATAAATGTGTACGATAGGTCTGAAAAAAATCTGAACTACAGAAATTTTCTAAATTCAAGAAGTTTTAATAAAAATTGAACTTACACTTATATTAAGCAAACTTTCCTCTATTCAAGCCAAACATTTTCAAAAAAATTGGGAGTTGTTTTGGGGAAATTTTTTTCTTTAATATTAAAATTTCACTACAAATTATGCAAAAACTACTCATATATATCTATATCTATATATCAGTAATATCAAAATTAAAGCAAATTGACATTACTTGTGAAAAGGAATTTGATTAAAAACAATTTGTTTTCATGGAAAAAACAATTCCATTACCTCTGTCAAAGAATGTATGCAAATTTCAATCACATACTTCCCTGACTTCTTTTGATATGAAAGTATTATCAAATTAAAAAACATTCATAAATTTGTATCTTTTTAATTTTGGTTTTCTTTTTTCTTAAGTTTTAATTTTAAATTTTTTTTTTTTTTTTAAAAAACTGTGCGAATTCCTTTAATTGGTTGAATGTGCATGCAAATCAAAACATTGATTTCTTATTCAAAAGTGCAATCGACTTTAATAATTTCAATTACAATACAATTTTCAATTCTTAAAAATCAGGGCATTCAATTATGAAATTCTGGGGTATATCTGTAATTTTTCTCCTTATTAAAGACTGTTCAATTTGAAAGCAGCTCATACTCATTACTAGAGCCAGGAAGTTTGACAAAATTCTTTTTTGTTATTGTTACTATTTTATGACTTGACAACATTACTCACTCAATTGCACTTCTGGAGCAGTTTTAGTAGAATTTCATTTTGACCTTTTCTTTCCTATTTTTGCCGTTCTGTCTTACAGTTGCCTTTTTCTCCCCTTTTCCTCATTATTTTGCTTTTTTCCCCCCTCTTGGTACCGTTCATGATCATTCTTCAATTTGCCTTGCTCGTGGCACATAGCGAAGTCGCTAGCCTTTCACCACTGAGGTCCGGGTTCGATTCCTGTTGAACCTCAATTTGTTCCAACAAAACGAGTTTGGCTGCTTCACAAGGGCTAGTCCAACCCTTGTGAAGTATCGTAAACCCTGCCCCTATCCTTATTCCTTCCAAATTCTGGCCTCTGGGTAGTGATGCAGGATTGTGTAGCAGGAGGCGCATACGCAGAGATGCTACCTGGTCCTTTTGCCAACTGACAATGTGACATGACATGACAAAAAGTTAATGGAGGATTACTCCACAAGCACGCAATACAATGTAGGATTATTCCCCAGCGCAAAGTGCTCAACACCCTTTAAAGGGCTTGGAGACACGTTGTGTCAAAATGGCAGACGCAACAAATTAAAAAAAATTAAATATATATATATATATATATATACACACACACACACACATACACACTGAAAATCTATATGAAAAAGGTGGATATACCATTCAACGATTTTGAATTTTTTCATTGATTCCGGCAGGCTTTGACCATTCATGAGGGAGTGATGCTATTTCAGGATTCAAAAGGGAGTTCACAGTAGCACATCGAAGATGAGTAAAACTAATTCATGGTCATCATACAGGATGGGCATGTGGATCTAGATTACAATAAAAGATTGTTTCCTTACACTTCAAGTGCAAATGCAGATTTTAGAGTTAGAATAAAAATGTGAATCATTTTAATTATTGTTTTTTTTTACACTAATTCCTTTTAAATGTGATTTTTCATTGTTTACATGCCCTTTTCACCCCCTTCTGTAGCTCAAACAAATGCTTTTTCACACCCCTATTTGAGTAAAAATAATTGCCTTTTTGCCTACCTATTAAAGGTAAAATAAATGCCTGAACTTTCGAGCTCTACTCTTACACACTGAGTAACAAACAACAAATATTCATAAAATTACATAGAACTTAACGAGTTGACATTTCAACATACACTTCCATGTCCCTTCTACAGAATACCACCCTTCAGAGGCTTCAAGTAATTCTGAAAGGATCTAAACCACACACAAGACAACTCAATAATGACATATCAAAGGTTATTACTAAATCATGATCAAACTTTGGGGTGGGATTTTCCTAAAATATAGTGATTTTGGAAATTTATGATGACCAGATACATCAAACTCAGTATGAATTAAGCCATTTATATCATCCTAAATGATACATTTTTAAATGGTGATGCAAACCAGAAACTAATAGTTTCATACATACATTTTGTGAGAAATCCATGACATTAAACAAAATAAATATCAACAACTTTCTCACTGTTTCTTGGAAGTGCATGGACTTATTGAGAAAGTAAGCATCAAGACTTACTAATTGGGTTTTATAATGTAAAAATGGTTTGGGTGTTTTCAAATAATACATTCTCTGGTTAAATGAGGCACAAGTGGATTTTCTGGAATTTGGATAAAAAAGACAAATAATAAGTTTGTTCAGAACTTAGAAGCAACTTAAAAGCATAGTATTCCCTGACATTTACAAAACTTTTCCTGACAACATGTCACCTGTTAACTGATTGTCAACTCGTTACTCTACGACACAATTTTTATGAATTTGACAACTCGATGAAAAGTATAAAATGATGTGGTTCAGTACTCAAAATTCTAGTGTGAGGTTAACTGGTAAAGTCAGTCTCGAAATAAAATATCTTTATTAAAAGCATGTGCCAAAAATAGGAAGTTTGTTTTATAGATTTAAAAAATGGGACAAATACTTATTAAAAAGTTTGTGACTTGCCAGCAAGTACTTATAACACACCAATTAGACACCATGACCAGATATCACAAACAAGATTAAAAAAATAAAAAATAAAAAGGCGGTTATCAGGAAAGCAGTAGAAATCTGAAGAATATGCTTTTTGGTTTAAAGCTTTTACTTCATAAACAGCAATTCTAAAACAACATCAGTACACCACTATCGTCGTGAACAGAAGAATTTGGCACCTAAATGAAACCTAACATATTATGGAACATAAATTTAAAATGGTCCTTGGTTCAAGGGAAATACATAATACATGATTAACAATTGCATCTACTACAATGCTGCTTCTGTTCTCGGTTCCTATGGACAACACAACTTTTAAAGAATTGATACTACTGATATTAGTGTGCAAGGAAGCCAACGTTACCTAGATCAGAATAATAATAATAATAATAATAATAATAATAATAATAATAATAATAATAATCAGTAATAATAGCAAAAAACCTGCAGGAGCAAGGTATTTTCATCAGAGATAGACCAGTATCCTCAAGTACAAGATCCAAGTTCTCAAAGTTGTTGTGTCCATTCAGAATAGAAAGTTAGATTGATAAGTTTTTTATCGGTCGTACATTGTAATTTGAAATAAATGAATGTTAATCACTTCTCCACTTATGGAAAGACTGTCTAAGCTTTTCATAAGAATCTCTCACAGTATATTTTTACTTATAATAAGCACAGTTATCAATATGTAACACACACAGGTCTATTGAATCAAACTGATTAGACTGTCACTCCCAACGATTATCAGAATCATAATAGTATCAAAAAATTATCACATCTTTTCTGGATAGTGTACATTACCTAGAAAAACTTAGTTGAAAGCAATATTAAAATGAAAAACAATTTTTAAAAACAATGTGGAAATTGAATTGCAATTAAAATCCTTAGTAGTTTCCTTTTCACGAAAGAAAAAATACCAAATATATTCAAATACCAAAATAAAATAACAAATAAAAGAACTATGCTGCAGTACTGCTTTTGGCAAAGATGTAACATTTTCTATCAATCACAACATTAAAATTTAATTGGCGATATAAATTTTTAAGATATTTCAATTCAAGCAATCAATTGTGGGCACATACACTCTTCAAATCATTACAGCTGTGACACTTCAGAAATGCAGCAGTTACTTGCCATCATTTTCATTCCAAGACATATTAGTATACAATTTTGCATTCACAGATACTACTATATGCCTAATTCCTAACATGAAACCACTGTTGCTGAAACCACGGTTGCGCTGCACCAACCATTGTTGATCATTTTTATCATCAACAGCAATCCTGACGCCTCTACAAATGCTCAATGAATGCAAAAGCAGTTAAGGCACCACACAGCAGCCTTTTAACAGAAGTTGACAGGGAGGCAATTTAACATTCATACACTACCTCAAGGAAAGAAGGAGGGAGGGAAGGAAGGAGGGAGGGAGAGGAAAGAGGGAGGGAAGGAAGGAGGAAGGAGGGAAGGAAGGAGGAAGGGAAGGAAGGAGGGAGGGAAGGAGGGAGGGAAGGAGGGAGGGAAGGAGGGAGGGAAGGAGGGAGGGAAGGAGGGAGGGAAGGAGGGAGGGAAGGAGGGAGGGAAGGAGGGGGGAAGGAGGGAGGGAAGGAGGAGGAAGGAGGGAGGAAGGAGGAGGAAGGAGGAGGAGGAGGGAGGAAGGAGGGAGGGAAGGAGGAGGGAAGGAGGGAGGGAAGGAAGGAGAGAGGGGAGGGAAGGAAGGAGATAAGAAAGGAGGGAAGGCGAGAAAGATTGGCAGCCAAGTTACCTCCACCAACAAACAGCCGTCAGCAAGACCCTCTAGATCTATTCTTTTTACTGTACATATGTGCAAGTAGCTGGGAACTTCATCATATATAGTACGGGTGACATTCACCCTGTCACGGAGAACATCAGTGCTAGTATTTCTTACATTTTGTAAGATGAAGAATGCTCGTATAACTGTTGAATCTTTAGTTTCCTTTATAAATGTTATTTAATACTAAAACCTTTATTAAGTAATAAGTATTCTGCACCCAAATTGCAGCTTTCTAGTTTGCTTCCTAATATAGACTAACATCATAGAGCTAGATACTCCCCAACCTCCTCTTGTGCCATTGTTGGGGAAGAGGTGGGAACTAAGCCCTTCCGAGTCCCCTTTTCCACTAAACTTTATTTGTACATGACGTTTTCTAGTAAATAAATAAAATTATCTAGAAGAAGAATGAAAACACGAATTCACTGATAATTAACAAATACAACTACGTTGAACTATTTATGGGATTGCCAGATGGTTTAAAGAATTTCTTTCCCAAATATCGTGTATCAAGTATCAAATCCCCAAAGTAATTTAAAGGAGGATAAAATGGCAAACAAGGAATTATTTCTAATACTTGGACACACACACACCATGTGCATACACATAGTAGTTCGATTTTCTTCTAGGGGCTTCTCGAGATTAAAGTAGAGCTCACAACTCGTTCATTTGTTGCTCTCTGTCGCTGATCGATGTCGTCGGCGGGGGCACAAGAAAACGATAAGAGACCTGCGTTTTTCTCACTTCTTTCAACTGCTTGTTAAGCAGTTCTCCGGTTCTAAAAACTTGGCGGACTTCCACGCCCTTCAGTGGTCGTAGCACTTTACACTGAATTCACAGGGATGTTTCTGACAATTGAATACAAGGGACATTTCAGAAGTCTTGGCAACTATTTTATATATTCCGAATAACCACATATGCGGTTATTGTACTATATACATTTGATAACATGGAGTATAGGATGCGACCGCCAGATGACGTCTGAGTGCATTGCTGACTATATAGATGACAACACATGCAAACATTAATGACAGAGACAGTGTTCCGAGATGGATGCCGCTAAAGTTGAACAGCGGGCATACGTAAAAATTGCATTTCTGCGTAGCAGAAATGCTCGCGAGTGTCATGGCGAGCTAAGAGAAGCATTGTGTGATAGGGCGTTGCTCTATCAAACCGTTGCACGTTGGGTGGAGTAGTCAAACGTGGACGCGTAGCAACTGTTGACCCGCCGCGCAGTGATCGTCCAGTGCCTGCTCACACAGATGTAAAAGTGGCTGTTGTCGAACACTGTTTAGCAGATGAAAGGTGTTGGACTGTGGCGGAATTAGCCGCATATACTGGTATGTCTGCGTTGACAATGTTCTGCATTTTACAGAATGACGGAGATGCACAAGCTCTGAGCAAAGTTGGTGCCACATGCTTTAAGAGGTGGGAAAAAAAAGGACTCTACAAGACATGCCGCATCAATCTGGAGCGGCTCCAATATGAAGGAAATAAGATTTGAATCTCATTATTGCAACTGATGAAACGTGGGAACGAGCGTATAAACCAGCACTAAAGAAGCAATCAAATGAATGGCGGCGGCGTGGTTCACCATGAAAACACAAGTTTCGACAGAATCCATCACCCACGAAGATCATGCTTATAATAGCCAAGGTATTCTTGTGAGTCATTTTGTTTGTGAGGGCCAAGCTGTCACTGCCACGTACTAACGATAATTCCTGCTGCACACCATGCGTTGTACTGCGGAGGAAACGTCCAGGGCAACTCAACTCCATGATAATGCAACAATCCACACTGCCTCTGTAAAGAACCTTTTGCGGCGGTGAGGTGCGGGAGATCTTGGAACACCCTCCGTACTCCCCTAATATGTCCGTGGACTTCGATCTCATTCCAGAAATGAAGACGCTGCTACATGGGAAGCTATTTGCAAACAGGAAGATCATCCTAACTGCATCGACGAGAGGTGGCTCGCATAGACGCATCACACACAGCTGATGGTATTCAGCGCCTTCCTCATAGTTGGCAAAGATATGGCGACGCCTTGAAAGATTTTGAAGATTGTTAGCTCGTAAGAGTACGAGTATTGCGCGTGCTGTTTTGTTTTGTGCTTATGTAATACCAATAAAACTATGATCTCTATTGGGCGTATTTCGATGTCCCTTACCCATAGCGCTTTGTATCTGGATTCCAATTTTGTACCAGCATTGCGAAGAACATTTCAGCGTCGGGCCAAAGCACATATTCAAACCAACTAGTACTCCTATTATCTCTACAATTATATCCATTGGTCCCAAATATTTAATATCCAGTTAGTGCTGTGAGCCTATGTATTTATTGGGGTTAGGGGCCCTTCCACTAAAGTCATTGATATCTACGAGTGATTGAATGAGTAGGTGATAAGGTAGCAAGTCCCCGCTGCGTAGACTGCCATGCGTTACAGCGTTCGCAGGTTCGAATCTTGCCTCAGGCATGGAAGAAGTTTTCCGTGAAGTGGCACGGTCAGGTTCTTTCCAAACCACCAGGAAGCACCTAGCAAAATATACTTTCCTTCACCCACATCCTTTAAGCATTGGTAGGGTGATTTGATGATGCCTGCCGGCTGGGAGGGATGGGTGTAAAGCGCTATCTGCGAATAATAATAATGTGCGCGCAACCTGCACATTACAGTTGTTTCCGAAAAGAGTTTCAAGCGTCGCTACAGGCCCTTTAGTTACATGCGGCGTGTTTGAAGCCGCATCGAATCCATGGGCTTCAGCCGTGTTAAGGAGGATTAAAAAGGTCTGACGCATGTGTATCAGGGTGCCGAAGGGAAATGAGAAAACGGTAAGTTACGACGTTGAACCCTGTAATGCTTAGAGACCGTATTTTTATGTAATCTATCATCTATTTCAGTTCTCAAAAATGTAATCTTTATGAACAATGATATATACTAACATGATATCCACATTTTTCATTACATATTTTGCAAAACTTTTTAAATATACCAATTTTATTGAAAATTACTTTGCAAAAAGCATCAATAAATTTTTAAAGATTTTTATTTTAAAATCTGCATTTTTCCTTACCCATATTTAGACTTGCGTGAAGGTGTTTCACCGCGAAAATACGGTCATATCTGCACTGCATAAACATTGCAACAAGTGCGCGTGAGCATCGCGAACTTTATCTTTAAGTACAGAAAATGTCACTGACGTCACGTTTCATGATTTTTAATCTCTTCATTGAAGTCTTGTTGAGGTTATGTTGATATGTTGTTTTGTGTTAACTTTTAAGTGGTATTAATGATTGTTCACACTTGCTGAATTTATTGAGATTTAAAGTTTCCAACATTAATACCAGAAAACAACAAATGTTTGCTCATAAGTTTAATAAACATTCATACACAGCTAAGAACCCTATTAACAGAATGTATATAACAGCTAATAAGTCTAATATGAATTTTTATTTGTCAAATGATGCAGCTTTCAGCAATAATGTGAAGAGTAAACTTTTTAAGTTGGAATGATTTCTTATACTATGTTATTAATATTTGGTATTTTTCTCTATTTTTCCAATATTCCTGTAATTTTCATTGTACTACTTTTGTTTCCTATAAAAAACGCCCACGCGCGCGCACGTGTGTGTGTGTGTGTGTGTGTGTGTGTGTGTGTGTGTGGCGTGCGTGCGTGCGTGCGTGTGTGTGTGTGTGTGTCGATTGTATTTTGAGTAATTGACATGTAATTTGAGTTACTAGTTCTTTATGTACTCATTTGGACAAATTGCCCATTAAATTGAAAATAAATAAATAAATAATTTCAAATTGTGTAAATTTATTTCATTCACAATTGTCCAATAAATTAGAGCGTACTTTGGTATTACATATTATATCCTTTTTTTACACATTGTTACATATGGACAAACTGATTTGAGACAGTTTGTCCCTAATTTTCGACCAGATAGTTACAATTAACTTCTACAATATGAAGGACTTTAACACAGAGTTGATTGTGGCATGTAAATGTGCAATGGATTCATTTTCAGAACAATTATTGAAATTTTACCTGATGATGGAGCCACAAAGAGCTCTGAAACATTGTTAACGGAGATGCAAATGTTTGCAATTGAAATAGTCTGTTTGAAATTGTTGAGGTGCATATATAAACAATTACATTAAACGACATGAAACAAAATTTGATGACCAGCTAACTGCAGACCAGGATGTTAATCTTATGTTGTAAAAGTACAGTTAAGCACATTTCTAATGTTTTCATCTTTTACTGACAATATTGAGTACTTATCTCACCGAAACCACTAATCTAGCGGCAAAGTTGTCTTTTTACAGTGCTCAATGTTTCTAGATACTGACTATCTAGATCTAAGGCTTTAGGCCAAACTGCTACTGACCAAACAATAGCCATAAACTGTCAACATTGCAACATATAAAGTGTGGAATCTGATCAAAACCAGTGGCAAAAGCACTAGAAAAACAAAGTTATTAAAATTCAATTATCCAAAACCATTTTGTAAGTAAGAAAAGTTAAAATCGAGAAAAGATTTGTTTGTAATGACTTCAAATGTGAACACACATTGTTGCACAATGTGTGTTCATGTGCTAAATCAGAAAAAAAATGTTCATCCTAATACACAGTGGTGGACATAAGTTGGGCAGCTAATGGGGCTAGAATACTTCATAAATAACTACAAGTAAACAAATTAAAATAAATTTTAAACAAGAGCGTAATTATTTTTTATTTGAAAATATCAAGTTACCTGGTCATTACACCTACACTCTCCATAAAAAATCCTGGTCGCGTACATTAATTAATATTTTTTTTTGCAATTATACATGACTGAATTGAACTCGTTATCTAAGAACAATATGCTGCCAAAATATTATGGCTCGCTGTTCTATTATCCTCAAATTTTCAAGTACTTCTTAACAAAATATAATCAATAAAATCCTATTTCCAGAAACTATTTAAATTATTTGTAAGTAACTGACATTGGCATTCAACTGTTAAGAAAGCTGTCATTTGTCATGTGTGTGTGTGTGTGTGTGCGTATGTGTGTGCGTATGTGTGTGCGTATGTGTGTGTGTGTGTGTGCGCGCGCCCCATGAGCCGTTTTTTATCGCCCAGGGAGAAACGAAACAATTGCAGTACAAGGAGGTCTTGTAAGACTGGTTCCCAGAGATGAAGATTACATGTTAATACATAGGCTTCCATAACCAGACAGATTCTTAGCTATCTGGGAGATACCCCCAACCTAGGCATAGTTATAATGAGTTAGTTGTCATACTGAGACTACCTTCAGGGTGAAATGACAATACATGTTCATGCACAGCTCTACCCGATGTCACAGAGAGAGATACAGTATCCCTGGCTCAAAATGTACCTGTTTTGTTGTTCCTTCAACATTCACCTTTCTTTAACCCTCATTGAAAATGTTAAGTTACCCAAATTGGAAGCAACCATAGTTGTTTTGAGAACTCACAGCCAACCGAATAAAACAAAACAGTACTAAGAAAAAAAATTTAAAATTCAGAACATTCCAAAAAAAAGGCAAAGGGTAGTGTGACAAAATATTAAATGGCTAATTGGCACACAACATTTCTATCAAATCAATATTTTCTTTACCACACCAAATTACTACCCAGAAAGACTTGCCAATTTAAAAATTGGAAAAATGGCACTGGCCCCAATATTTTATCAAACTACTGAATGTATGTTTATTACAAATAAATACACTAAATTTCACGAATTAATTTTAGGTTTCTCAATGTTTGACATCTTGTTTATTAGTGTCCAAGCTTGAATTACTCATTTAAATTTCTTTGTACCCAAATTCACCCAGTTTAATACCAATAATTGGAATTCTACTATTAGATACTATTTTTATAAACCTACTTTAAAAAATTCATTCAAATTAAAATAGTAATGTTAATTTCTGATTTTGACACAGTTTAGAATTAGACACTTACTAAATGTCTATGTTGTTAATTTTAACCAAATTTCACATACCAGAACTTTAGTTATTTTACTAACATGATTGAAGAAAAACTTGCATTACATGGACAAATCCAAGAAAACAAAGCATTTGTTAAGATTTAGAGAATAAATAAACAATTTGCTATAAAAGGAAATCAAACTGCTGTTACAGGTTCTTCAAAATTTTGCAGACAGTGACAAGTAACCAAAATGTCTGTCTTTGAATAGGTTGTAAACTCTGTTCAGAATTGAGCTACTCCAGATGATTGATCAATGATTTTAGTACTAAACAGTTTTAAATTAACCATTGGAATAAGTTTTGTAATTGTAGGCTTCCAGAGTCAATTTTTAGACCAAGATCTCCGTTTCAAAATTTTCTTATTTAAGCCACTTTCCTGCTGTACGCTAGCAGTTATTATCACCATCACTGTCATCATAATTATTACTATTATTATTTTCTACACTTTGCCACAATTTGCATTGCAACACACAAGGACATTTTTTGAGATTCAGAAACATCTTTCTTCATGTCAAGAGGGCCTGCAAGGATAATTCTGTCAAGACTCATAATACAGATTCCTTCATTGCAATCAGCATACAAATATACTTTAACGCTTAAAACTCCCAAGAGAGGATCTTCCTACCACTTTTTTTTTGTATTTGTTTTGCTTGAAGTTGTACTGGGTATCATATAGAGATTCCAGAGTATTGGTACTGATGAAATCTCCATGTTCAAGCAAAAATAAATAAAGTGTTTCTGCTCTTCTAAGACAAGATATCCAGATTGTAGGGTCACATTACACCGGTTATGAACATCCAATACCACAGAGAAATAACGATGCAGTGAACAGTTGTGTCATTCACACCCTCATTCTAAACAATACATCTTCAATGATACTGTGTGAACTGAGTAGCTCCAGGTATTTGATCTGCGGGGACTGATGTCAACTATCGCCAATGCTATAGCTAGGACATAAACATCAGTAATGATGACAGAACATTGCCAGATTGAATGGAATACAGCCTGAATATCCTTTTTCATATTCATGATTCCTGAGACTTAATCTCATAGTCATATCCATGTTTTTCCATTTTCTAAGTTGCAAAATAATTGTTCATTACAAATAGAATAATTTTAAATAAAAGTTGTTGCAAGCAATCAGTGTTTTACCTGAATAAGAAATGTACAAGACAACCCTTTTCATAATCGAATCCTGCATACGCATGGATGTATTTGTGATTGTCCCTTCACCCCTCATTATCATCCTATCACCACATAGTTCATAATTCAAGGCTAACAACTTGGGTCTCAAAAATGGATCCAGCTGAAAAAGGCTGTCTCTCATAGTGAGTAAAGACATGTTAATCTCTCCATGATAAACATGACTGGGCCTATGAGAATAAAATGGTGTGGGATTCAAGATGGCTGATATTCACAAAGAAAAATAAAATGTAACTTTTTCTTTTTTATCATATCAGCAAAAATGCCTCAATGACCTGTAGAAACATTTTATTAGAGGCACATTATATTTACAAAATTACCAAAGCCCTCTTCCTCAGATTTAATAGAATCTTCTTAATAGTGCCATTTTAACATTTTTCCATACATCTGCATACCAGCATACTCATTGTTCAGGAACTATTCCTTACAAATTCAATACATAAAATATAAATCAAATTAATAATGTCTAGATTTGTAACCAAAACAAGTCTGAAGAAGCCACATGAAATTAAGCAAGTATCAATTTCCACAGTGATTTAAAATAACTTGAGAGAATTTTGAACATCTGAATCAATACTATTTGGGAATTGAACGGAAAATTGGATTAACTGGGTTAAGCTGTTTTTCCGTTTCTTAGCTTCATTAGATTTGACAAATGAATGACACTGCACAGAACAAGAGGCTGTGCAAAAGCTGTTTGTCCATCAAACTCGTTGCAAAGTTTGTCACAAATTGCTCTAATTCGTTGTGCTGCTCAAATTCAATCTTTAAGTCAATCTATATAATTTGTTCCTGTTCCTTAAGAGTTTTATGAACGATTTCTCTCGTGTTGCTTTTATTGTGAGGATAATTATCATACTAGACAAAATAATAATGAGCCACGAGGAAGAAACTTATTCTGGTACCTTGTTTTTAATCAGATTCAATTCAGTATTATTTTGTCAAATAAACTACACATTATGGAGAAAATCTACATTTTATATTAATATCTAACTATCGTGTAACAAGTTTAAAATTTGTCTCCAGAACAATACCTTCAATGAAAACATGGGAAAGAATCTAATATCTGGAAGAACTGCTCAAGATGCACCGATTTTATATTGTTATATTTAGAGTAGGTACATATTTGCTGCACATTAAGCAATTGCATTGTGTTACCAGAGAAATTATTAAAATAAATATACTACATTTCAGATTACTACTGTTGAACGAGATATGGTAAAATCACATGTGAAAACTAAACTTGTTTTCAAAGTTAAGCTGTTCTTCCATCCAACTTCCCAAATGTTTCTGAGAACAAGCAATATCAATCCTACTTGATCAAGATTCAATCATGTCAATGCATTTTAGAGGGGAGGTTATCTGAAGGGGATGGTAGCATATGGTGGAAACTTCAGTTTATTTTTGCAAGACAGTATGTTGAGCAAATGAAAAACTGGATTAAGACTGGATGAAGGTCAGTGCCTGAATACAAGATTTACCAATTAATAAGTGATAATGTTATTTCTTGTATTCTCAATTTTATATCTGTATACACGGCAGAGAACACTCTAGTAGAATGTTTATACATAAACATCAACATTATGAATTTATTTCATTTAATGTTCACTTAAATTCAAAGGACTTAAAACTTAAGTTAATCTTCTTCCTTGAAATGTTTACTAAATAGCTGATTTCATAATCAATCTATTTACTTTTCATTATTTATATTTCAAGAAAAATTAGAAAATTACATCTGGAGAATGATACAATAGATTCTTGTATCATTATATGCAACAGCAAACAATCTAATTGAACAAAGGTTGTATTATCTAGTCTATCCGGGTTGAGCCATATCTCTGTCATGGTGGCTGCTGTTTCCACCAACACAGAGTGGCCTTCCTCAAAGCATACAACTGAATGAAGGTTGTTCAGTAAAACTTTAGGATAACTCATTTTCAGAAAGTATTATTCTGACAAATGGAACCATACTGAATTGATCTACTGTATGTTTGAAGAACTTGGAACTTATCTTTTGCCAACTAGTGTTTGTATACTTGTTAATTGCATTGTTAAAATGGACCTCTGGAGGCATTTTCAACAATACAGTTTAGTTTAGATCATGCATTTAATTGTATATGCTTTTAGATATATCAGACATTCTTGATGAAAGCCAATATCACTATGATGATCATGATTATTTTAGCAACTAATGCTCCAAATAAAATGTTCATAGTCGTTCTCATTTACATGCACTGACTTTTTTCAGTTTCGAGGGTTATTGGACATCTTGTGGACATTGTGGACAGATCTTCAGCTTAAGTTGACAAGGAATGAAAAAAGAATAGTGCTACAACATGGCACAGACTTTCTTGTAGTATTTGCAATGATTACATTAAAATAATCATATACTGCAATTAATATACTACGAGGGCTTCAGCTATCTCCTTTAAAAAAACACTTGCTTGTTTCAACATACTTGTCTGAATTTTCTACATCTTTTAAGGGCCAACTTCATAAGAAAAAATTTCTTATGAACTGGGCCTTACAAGATGTAGGAAATTAACCCATATTTTCTGCATGTTGCCAACAATCAACTTATAAATCCTCAATGTCTACATCTAAATCATTTCCAACAGAAATTAGTGCCAAAGAAACCATACTCTCAAGCTTTTCAGTATTAAATACTGCATCTCTCGCACCAATAAACTACACGTTTCCTTAAAATTTATAAACTATCCACATATGTAAAAAAAACAATCTACATAACGTTTCAACTAACATGATGGTTTAGTTATTGTTACTATAATACTGTGTGTTTTGATTAAACACCTACATTCTTTCACATTTTCTTAAAATTTTGATTTCCAAATTCGAATATCAGAGATCAAGATCCGTATTAAAATTTAAAATGGAGCAGGTAAAAGACATTTTATGCGAGTGTTTTTTGAAACTGTGCCATTATTGTATTACTTTAAGTGAGATTCACAACTAAGAAACTTGTTACGAGATTCACAATATATTTTGAAACCATTGCACTAGATACTAAAATTTACACATATTCTCCATTCATATTTCAATGAAATTGATCTGACACTAGTAATTGACAACCCTGAAAGCTGTTATGTAGATGTGAAAAAAAAAATAGCTATATTTCTCATTCTCATCACTTGAAGTTATTAATTTTGTTCTAAAATATGCTGGAAGCCATATCTCACAAGCAATGTACAACATTCAAGAAAATTCTGTTTAAAACGTTCATTAAACCATGTAATCTGGTAAATAAAATGTACTTGATGAAATATCAACTTACTGTCCTCTTTAAGAAAGAACAGCATTTGTTCTTAACTATGTTGAAGTCGCTTTTGAGATGAACGGTATGCTTTGGCAAACAGCAAACCTCTCTCATGAAAATGTTTGTCAAATTTCTGATGACAAAATTCAATATTATTGAGGATGCAATAAAAAAAAAGTTTAAACAAAATGTGTTACTGGTTTAGAGAAAAAAGTTTAATTGCTTCCCAATGCAGACCTTGAAATCAAAAACTTAAATTGTCACCAAGAAGTAAATTAGAAACTTCTGCTTTCAAATGTCTAACATTACATATAGAACAACAAAATTAAAGTTGCACATCTCAGAGTCTCACAATAACCAAATGAAATTCAAATCCACAATACATATTAATTTTATTCAAGCATGCAACTGCACTTTCAGTATGGAATTTAATGGAATGAGAAAAAAGCAACACTAAATAATCAAATGATGCATTGATTTTGTTTCAAACAAATATAGATGCAACTGTTTCTAGTACTAACTACTTAGCTGGCTAACTAGCTGCAACTGAAATTGTCCGACTTCGATAAGCTTGCCATAAATCTTGCAATGTCCTGAATTTGCAGGCAAACATCAGATAACTTCATTTCAAGTTTAAAGTTCCAAACTTTCAACCAATGAAATTGTTTCAGTTATAACTGTGATGCCTATTTTAGATTCAAATCTCAGAATGAAGTACATGTTCTAGAAAAGCTAATGAAAAAGGTAGAACAAAGCCACCATCTGTGGAATTTTAAAAAGGCACTTGTCAATTTTCCAGGATTTTGTCTCCACCTGGCAAATGCATATATACAAAGTTTTGAAGCCACAATTCACACACTATCTCTCTCTTTCATTTTTCAAGGTTTAGTGTATGAACAGAAGTACATTTACCACACACCTTATGGAATTTAACAACTTGCATTACGGAAAAATTACTTCAATGCCACAATAGTTTGTCCTGAGAAATGACAACCAGAGAAATATTCTGATGTTATCAGTTTAATCTCATTTTTCAATTTATTGTATTAATTCCTTCTAAGATTTCCAAAAATTACTCATAAATAGTCAGGCATCCCAATTAATTAACAATAGCAAACAGCATTCAAATGAAAGCCATGCAGCTAAATAGATTCATAAACAAAGCAAAATTTATACATTAATTTTATTCACTCTCACAAAAATAAGACAAGCAACACAGTATAAAATAATATTCCCAAGCTTTCTCTGACAATGAGAAGACCCTTCGTGGTCTGGTATAAAAAAATGTGAACCCAGCCTGTTTGCACTCTGCTCCTGACAAAACTCTAGCTCTCTCACACACACTCACACACGCAAGGACCATACTGTATTGTCAGGAGCAGCCATCTGAGACTTTTGTACTTCAAGGACAGTGGTCACAAGGTGACAAGATGAAGCTGCACATTATACCATTTTGGTCCAGAATGTTACTCCCCCACAGTAGAATAAAGAAAACAAGCAAAGATGTAGCAAAGTGCGCGCTTCAAGTACTGTCCCAAATTATGGTAGAGTGCATCCATTTTTAGACTATAAGAGTGGTTGTGGTCTTCACTATATGATTTCCATTTTGTGTTTGACACTACCCATTTCAAAAAATCAAATTTACACATGCAAATATCGATTGTTCTTATATGAAAAACTTGTTTTAACATTAATTTTTAATGAGCCAAGGAATGGAGTTGTGTACAACTGGAAAGCAAGGATTGTGAGCTCTTTACTCAGATATCAAATAATACCCATCAATTCCAATGAAAAGTATACCCCCCATTACAGTGCTTTACAAGCCAAACTACTAAACGAAAGCTTAACAGAAGTACTTTACACATGCCAGCAAACAAGTCTTTCCCACACACACTCACACATTCACAATACTAGATTGCCACCAGCCAAGACAGCCCAGAGGCACATGGGAGATGCAACACTGAGCACACAAGCTATTTCCAGTGACACATACACCAGGGCTTTAAAAAAGGGAGACCCACACCACCGCACAGAGGCAACCCATGATACGAGACCAAGGGTCCAAATCAAGAAGCTCTGATAGCACTTCAAAGGGCATGTCTATGCAAGTATACCCAGTGTTACCCATCCACAGGAAGGCAACATAATATACATTCATGTACATAAATTGAAACATGACAAAGGTAAAAAGTGACAGAAGAAAATTTACTACATCAAATATTCTAAAATGTAATAAAGTACAACATCTAAAAGTACTGATTTCACATGGTTCATGTACAACACATTATTAGGGCACCAATGTAAGAAAAAGTGAGAACAAGAAAGAATAGGAAAGAAATTTCTTACAGAAGTGGTTCCCTGGTCCTGCATAGTGGTGGCCTTTATAGGCAGCGAACAGGCCGGGGTTGATGCCGATCTGTATCAAGGGAAAAGGTGCAGTTCAATGTGGTTATACACTCTTGCATCTGCGGTACGCTACACTTCAAATCTTTAAGCACATGTGACACTGAATGCAATGGCTTCACAGCACTGTATGAGAGAAGACTGGAGGATTCTCAGTGGTTCATAAGGGAGATTGGAGTTTTAACCACCCACTGCAAATCAAGCAAGTGGCACCACTGCTTATACCCGTCGGGTTCATGTGCTATCCAACAGGGAGGGGCTCAAGGACTATTTACACGTGGCAACACAGGCAGCATGCGCTCACCAATGCCTGAGCCCAGCACATGCACCCGCCCTGGGGCATCACTTGCCTCAAGTCTTCAGGTACATCAGACACCGTGCCAGACATCGCATTGCACAGCACACGTCACACTGCCCTTCCAGCAAGACAAGAAAACTTAGGTTTGACAGTTTACACAAGTCTAATAAGAGTAAGCTATCTCCCTGTACCTCGATAAAACAGCACAAAATGATAATATTTGAGTAAAACTGGACCTCTCGACAATTCAACGACAAAGCCTGGTTTTCATTTATTCCTCCATTAAGAAAATTATTTTGAACTCTTCCTTACTAAAAATTAACAAAGTTTTTGATATTATACATTAACAAGAAGCAATTTCCACATCCCTTTTAAAGTAAGAATCCATGACATTTTAATAATGCTCAATGTCTTCCACTGCACGTTCACTATCCATTATCATTTCACAGAAACTTCACAGCCATCTCCAAACCTGCAGGTTCCAACAAATTGTGGATACCAACAACTGTTAAAGCAATAATAAAATTAACAAGAACTAAAATTATTTAATACTGCTGATAAAGTACATAGAAATGCATATTCTAAAAAGATTAATAATTTTCCAGATAAAAATTGAGGAATAGAAAATTTGAAAAAGGGTAGAATAAATGAAAAGCCAGTGTGCAAATCACACCACTAAAGAATCATCTGGATCCAAATTACCCAAATATTACCTCTACGCCATTCACACTGAGCACGCAGGTCGTAGGGTGGGCAGGGTGGCACACGCAGGCAGTGGCAGTGCTCATGGGTGGCAGGTGTCATGCAGCCCAGCAGTGGATCAGTGAGGTGACACCATTCCAACACACCCATGAGTAAGTCTCTAATATCAGAAAAGAGGATGTAGCCTAACTACAAGAATATTGCTATTCTTATTACATTACATGATCAAATGGAGAGAGTTAAAAAATTACCTACTATATTTTTGACCAATAGAGAATGTAAGTTTTAATCCAATCCAGCACATTTTCTTTCTCCAAAAAATTCAGAGAAACTTGATAATGTGCTCTCTACAAATGAGCTCAGAAACATTGCCATGCACACTTTTCTACACCCACCACCACAAGGGGATGTGGTGGAAAAGTCAACTAATACATTTTACACAAGTCATCACAACTTAACCCACAATTAGAATCCTTATACTCCCTGCAAATGTTGCAAATGATGTGCCTTTCTCCTGCCCATTGTCTACTACACCTGTCTTATGATAGTGGATCAGGACAGGACAGGACAGGACAGTATAGATGTTTACATAAATATATGCATCTCTAATTAAGG
Organism: Teleogryllus oceanicus; assembly: GCA_964035755.1. Taxonomy (NCBI): domain Eukaryota; kingdom Metazoa; phylum Arthropoda; class Insecta; order Orthoptera; family Gryllidae; genus Teleogryllus; species Teleogryllus oceanicus. Next base: position 18,535,596 of record CAXIVR010000001.1, on the reverse strand, counting down.
TGCAAAGAGTAATTCTATTATGCAGGTCATACAATAAATCAATAGCCATGAAAAAGACTGCAGAAATATTTAAAAAGTTTCTAATAGAACTTGCACTGAAATGAATTCATACTAGCCCAGAAATATAGCAAGATTCTATAGAAACATAAGATATGAAATATGAAGCCAGTATATTCTCAACCTTCCAACCAACTCGCTGTCACATCACTGCCCTCTACTAAAAACAATTTATACCCTAAGGTGCAATACGTACAACTCTCCAGCCAACACTATTCTTCCCATAAGAGTAAACAGCAGCTGAAATGAACTTCATCCCTAACAAATGTGAAAATTAAAATATGATGACTTGCTTCTGCAACAAGAACGCAAGCAAAACAAGGTAGTCCATAAAAGCTATATATCTATAAATAAAATGCAACAAAATTATTAGAAGGCAGAAAAATTACAATGGCACACTACAAGCAATGTGCATCTCACTAAAACCAAAATATCTATTTACCATCAACTAAAACAAAAAATGGGTATGACTTGTGTAAAACATAAGAAGCTAGTTCATTTCTACTCAAGCAAATCACGCTCTTGTGATTGTTGTTGCTGCTTTTTATCACTCAAGTGCTTACGAGGACCAGTTCTCGAAATAGCGAAATTGGGGAAGCCCACATGCACTAAAGTAAGAACAATTCTGCTCTATTCACTAAAGGATATATAATAAGTAATATTTTTTTAAAATATAAATAATATTTTTTTACTGGAGCAAATGCAGTGATCTCCATTACAAAAAAGGAAAAAAAAAGTCATTTTCTTCATTTCTTAACTAGAAAGACAGAACACTTCAAAACCCCCAATTAAAAATTAAAAGAATTCAACAAAAATCCTCCACTGAAATACACACACTTAGTGAATTTCTAACAAGTACTGACTGTCCCTAAAATTTTACATCTGATCCACAATCAAGCAATTTCCCATCCCTATATTAATAACATTCATGACTTTTCATACAATGTTCTGTACTTACAATTACTATGTCTAAATTCAATGCCAAATGGTCAGGCAGAGTTCTTTTGGACACCTCTTCTTCAGGCATGCCATTAAAGCGATCATGTTTTTTCCGTTCTTTGAACATTGGCATGAACTTCTCTTCTTTCAACTTCTTTTTCACCAGTGTGTCACCATTTATTAAATTTTCTGTATTTTCCAACCTATAAAATCCAAAGTAAAGTCAGAGTGTAATCAATAATTTGTGAGCATATTAAACAATTTAATATGAAAGAAGTGGTAAGACTAACTCCTTACCCTCCTTCGAGAATGTTCTTTTTCTTGCGCCCACGTTTCTTCGGAACAGGCTGCATAATTACAGGTGGAGCACGAGGTTGAGGTGTGGGCGTGGGATCGTCATCCACAAAACTGTAGGGATCTTCTGGTGGTTCACACTTAAGGTTATGGCCCCCAGCATTCTGGATATGGCTGAGACACTTCTGGTTGTCTCGTTGTGTACGTAATTCCAGATCTCCACTAGTCTCATATCCATCATCATGTGGTTCCAACTTCATTGCCCCATCCAGGAATGCTGACCTACTGCAAATCAAAGTTTCTCATTCAAAAGCACTGGTCAATAAGCACATCTAGAGAAAAAAATGCAAAACTTTAATAGTTGATCAAATAAATCCGAGCCTATTTCCCAAACAATACAGGAAAAGAAGAAATAGTGGATCTGGATTCTGTTATTTAGAATGTTTTTGTTTTAAACAACTTCTCGAAGATACTCATGGCCAACAAAAATTTCTGGACTAGCGATTTAGTGTTCCACTCTTGTGACTAGGATAGTACACAGGACTCAAAGCATGTATTCCTATGTACTCATCCTTTTCCCAACAGCCTGACTATAAACATACTCAGATGAAAAGCTATTTTCAAGTTCAAACCTACTAACAAAACAAAACTACATTATAAACTTTGCTATAACTTGTTTAATACGTTTAAAATGAATTAATTCACTAAGAAAAAAGGTAAACAAGCTATTTTTACATAATTACAACTTTCCTAACCATTCAGGCAACAGTGTTAATCAGATTCCAGAGCAACAAATTCTAATTTGCTTTAACTAACGCCATGCATTTCATTTTTACAATGGAATTTAAAAGTGCATATAAATTTTAAATGAGATACATTAAAAATCAATGTATGTGTGGTATTAAGTGAGTGGAGTATGGACTAATTTGTTTAACTGCACAATAATCACAATATACGCTCAGACAAGTGCAATAATGTACCTTTTTACCATTGAATAGAATAATTATAGTTATATTCATTCATTTATATGCTTACGAACTTTTCATTATTCCCACTGAATAAACAAAAACAAATCTTTACATCAAAAACCATACAACAATAAAATTTGATTACAACATCAAAACACTAACCAATGTAACCCAAACTACAACACCTTGTCATTCTGTCACTATTACAAAGTTTCTTCGAGCATTTCAGAACAACACCAAGAATGAGATACTGCACTAACATTATCACACTATATTAACTTCACCTGCTTCAAATGCTGGTCACAGATACTCACTACACATCACAAAATCACACGGCTCAACATGTTTCCATAGTGAACACACTTTTCTTTGCATGCGAGAGACAATGTCACAAATTGTATTTTCTTCTGTCCTCTGATATAACTAATTTTGAAATCTTAATCATTCAATACTGTAATCCACTTCATACAATGAATTGAACCAAGAGAACAAAACTGGACAACACAAACTTTCACTTATTCATGTTTAATAATATCTTCAAAAAATCTTGTACACAACAGCACCTATGTCATAATACTGTATGAGCCACAAGAGCACCACAAACGGACTGATCTTCTGCATGCGGCATTTTGAATACGAAAGAATTATGCCAACATTCAGAACTGTCAGAAAAAGTCCAAAACAAAGCATTTTCACATCACATATACCGAATACAATACTTACAATTTAAACGCTTGAGGGTCAACACCACTCGCTTCTTGGGTTTCCATACTAGCGCCAAGGAGCGTAGCAGTTTCCCTAAAAAGAGTAGCCACCTGCATCGAGATTCTTGTTATATTTCACGTATCAACACAAAACAACTTCAATACGACTTTATCCTTAGGAACATAACACCTATTCCACCTAATGGCTGTCCATTTAAATATGGCTAACCACACGAGCATCGAAACCTCACCCTTTAAAAAAGAGTGAACTCCTCCGTGATTGGTTAACGGTTTGATGAGGAAAAATCAATAACAGGCACTGTGTTCCATTTTTGGGAGATTTCCAGAGTTGAGAACAAGCACAAACTCAGCGAAGTATTCGTTAACGAAGAATATTTTTAAATCAGCGGAAGAAACGATAAATTTCTTATAGCGAGTATCAGAAGGCGCTCCATTGGCAAAATTACCTAATGAACTTTGAGAAAATAACATTGCATGTTAGCAAAAATCTTTTCAGTCCTCATTTCTGTCGTTACAAATTTTAAATGATTTGGCAAACAAGTTTGTCATATATGCAGAATAAAAATTTAAAATATTTTTAAGCTGCATATTTTTCATTTTTTTCTTTAAAAGAACTATATTTTGTATTTTTACAAAAACTCACAAGAGGTCTAGTTTCTATCAGAGTTCTCGTGGAAGTATCTACGTACAAGACTAATTCTTTTGGAAAAAGTATCCGTCTCCTTGTATTTCTAAGTCTTCAGGAGTATTTTGATTTTCATTTTAGCTACCTTTTCCAAAATAACGACACGATTCGACAGTGAGATAACTTCGAGAATTACGCTCCCTGTGAACGGTGCAATGGAAGTGATTTTATTAGCACAGCGTCTACGTTCAACACGCAACTTCTTTTACTGAAGTTTGATATATCTTAAAATGAAAGCACGTTCACAGTGACGTCAGAAAGTACCCTAAAATACAGAATAATTGAGTCGAAAAATAATTAACCTCTAGATTTTTGACTGAAACGTAATTTCGGTATTGATAAAATAATCATCTGCACCCTTTGTTTTGTTCCTTTAATCCTTTGCTTAAAAGCAACTACTTGCGTAACTGAAGAGATGCCTCGAGAAATCCGACAAGTATCGCGTCCAGAATTTTCATTACTTTTAGGCTACATTTAAACGAATGGTTTCCACAAAACAAAATGGCGTACGAATTAAAAAAATGTAGGTACGCGCAAAATGGTAAGAACTTTCATGCTCATTAGTATTTCGTGGCAAATTGCCATAAAGTTATCAAAATTATGACGTATGAAATTTTTTTTTTTTAAGAATTACGTAAATGCAACAAATCGTAATAATAGTAATTGATTAACGCCAGAGATATGGTCATACTCACTAATTATCCAAATTGGGAAGAAAACATTACATGGGTTTTTCATTTGGAGCCTTCGAGCTTGAATCAAGCAAGATACGTACCTTATTTATTCTTGAAGCTAAGTCAAATTAATTAAAAAGGTTTGTTAACAGCCCAAAAGGAAAAAATTTTAAAAATTTTATTTTAGCATTACTAATCAAATTTTAAAAAAAAAGGTTTTTAAAGGTTACACTTTCAATAATTTAGTGTCACTTGAAATTAAATTTATATGTAGAAAAATTTACATTACACATAACGTAATAAATTTATTGGTAAAAATGTGTATGCTTATAGAGTAACACAGGCATAGTATACTTCAAAACAATTGCATCTTATAAAAATATACATTGATCCCTAAGAAACAATGCTGCATTGATCTTTCTGTAGGACTGCATCTTGTTCCAGTTCATGCACGTTACTTATCAGAAATTACATTTGTTAGGACCTGCCCTGCAGCTGAACTCTCACTGCACATTTCGTGCATCAATTATCTCCTGTTAAATGTTTTAGAATAAAGCACCAGTTTTCTCAGATTGATCAAGATAATAGTTTTATATTTATTCCTAAAAAGTATTTGAAGGAACATTGTATACTGACAAAATATAGGTAATATTGAATCAGAGTTACAATGCCAATCCTTGTAAATTATTAGCACAGCCATATCTTCTAGAGAAGTATAACAGTCCCTGAAAAAAAAAGCTGCACAGAAGCAAGCATGCTGTTCCATTCACCTCCCTCCACTGTTTGTAAGCTCAGGCATTTAACACATGCACGCTTCTGTGCAAAATCAAGAAATCACCAACAGGCCACTCTTTAGTCTACAAGAATGGTTCCTTTGCCTGGATTAATTCCTTGGTATCCTTAAATTATGAGAATTTCATCTTATAAGATCTTTTTAATACCAATGAACAATTCTTTGCTTTTACTTCCTTTTATGAAAATTTTATAAATAATTATTCTGGATCTCCACAGAACTTTACCAGGAAAAGTAGTTAAAAATTCAGGTAATGAAGAAAAATAATATGTGTAAAACTAGTGACCTTGCAAAAATTTAATGGCAGTTCAGGCCTCATTGTCAGATTAGCAAATAAAAGTAAATAATATACAAGAATTAGCATATTGTAACTTATCTACATCAACTTCAAACAGAAACATGATCCAGGAATTACACAAACGAGAATTTTTAAATTCTAACAAATGCTAACATTTGCAAAAGAAACAAAGTTCAATAACATTAAAGTTTGCTTTTCTCTTTCAAATGAAATGTATACTTCCAATTGATCTTAACAAATTTTAGCATCATATTCTCAACATACAATTTTCCACTTATACATTACAAATTAACACTATCCACATTGGAACATTTAAATGCTCTTATGTAAAAGATTTCTTTGCAAAATCACATAATAAATATTTATAAATGCAAGTTTCTCGTTGCACATTAATATTAAAGATGTTCGCATAGGCAAGGCAGAACCATTGGTTTACATTTAGTTAAGAACTGGAAAACATTGAACAGTATTATACCCAGTACCTGATCTTTCAACCCAAACAATTTATTAATATAAAAAATTATATAACCACACACAAATACAGTAACTCCCTTTTTTTTATTGATTCAATGTTCAGGTGACTTATTTTATAGTGGCTATTACTCCCACTTTCTGGACATGAAAGCTAAATATGCAGTACCAATAAATTTAAGCAATGCACATTTATGCTTTAGGATTGTTCACAGAAAAATCTCCAAAACTGGAGGTCAATCACAGTATAACCAGAAATTATGTAACCCAACTGTTATTTTCAATGTCGATGCAAGTCCGCACAGATAGCAATATTCAGCCACATGTAGTTCATCTCCAATAGAAAGTAGCTCCAAGAGATGCACGAGCTCTGATATTGTATCTTTGTCAACTACATGTAAACATGAGCTGTGTTAATTCCTACTCCACAGATGGTTACATTTATCAAGACTTGCAGAGCAATCGCTACTACAATATCTACAAGCACTACAGCTCCAGGCCAGTGTACAAAATCTCCTGAATTCCCCTAGCCTAATCAATGGACAAATGATATGCACAAGTCTACTACACTATGTAGCAAATTACATTACATTTTAATGTGATACTGTATAGAATATACACAGAAAACTGTGAACATTCAGTCCACTAGAATTAAAAAATACAATGGCTTCACTTAATACAAATTCAATGACTACTAGTGTCAACAATGACCAATTGCTAACTTTGGAACTTCATATACAAAACTATGCAGTGCATTGGAAACTATTCTTGTTGACGATTAGCGAGGTTGCCACACAAGTTAAGGCATTATGTGCCCCTGTAACTATTGAATTATCTTCCGAACTGCCCTACCTTTATCAGCCATAAGAAGTAAGTTTTGAAAGCCATTGTAAACAAATAGTCCTTTGCAAGTGCCTTCAGTTAATAGGAAAGGAGAAAATAATCTAGGGTCTGATTTGGTAAACTATATGTACCACAAAACAAGATTTGATTTTTAATTTAAACAAATGCATAGGCCTTGTTTCATTAAAAGCAGTCAGGCTCATGTACTATCCACACACTTAGGTGCATAATATCATTTGTGTGTAACAAAACTGAATGTAATTATAATCTATCATTACATATTTTACACTTCATCCTTTTGCAAAAATTTCAATTTGTTCCCATATTACAGAAACAATTTCTGCACCTCTTCAAAAATCTTGCTATTTCTTAAGAGCTATTCATACACACTTGACATCACAACTTTTTAGCAACACTTATATATGTAACAATGGTCTTTCCAATTTAGGTTTGCTATTCACAGGATGGTGTAAATAAAGAACAAAAAATGAAGCTTTGCAAACAAAACCCTTTTTATTTAATTTCAAAAGCTTATTATTTTTTTGTTCAGTATGCTGATCTGATGCATTGATTTTCATATAGTACTGCCGAATATAATAATCAAGCTTGAATTTGAGAAAAGTGTTATTTCTGTGTTGCTAATCATCTGTGATAGAAAGTGTTTGAACATTGATGACCTACAATAAAAGCAAATTGAAAGGAAGCTGATTTTCAGTGTTCAAAATACACAATTATAATCATTATTATCAATATTATTAATAATTATTATCATTATTACTATTATTATTGTTATTATAGTCATCATCAAATGTGATACCTAGTGTATCTAACTTCATAATTTAAGCATTTCAATTTGAAAACCAATCATCGCCAATAAGATACATGACTGTTTTCCACTTCACCCATGATTTTGCCAATAAATTTCCTAATAATAAATAGCAGGAGCAAATGCCTCTGCAAACAGAAACAAAAAACCTATATAGCAAAGAATAAATGAAATTAATTTCATATTTTATTACACATTTCAGTTCTGCATTTTGAAACACAAATGCTCCATGAAAAACACTGACTTTTCATTTATAAAAGCAAGTTAGAACAAAAAAATATTTGCTTGAAGAATTTCATTTTCTCTTTGCTTCTTTGTTAGTATGTACCTGTACTGGAAAGGGTTGAAGGACAGGGACTAAGCACCATTAAAAATCTGAACTCTTAACTTATGCCTTTTTTTTGTTGTTGATGTTGTTTTTCCCCAGTTTTTTTAAGATCTTCAGCCAATTAAACCATATCTGTGCTGAATCACAAACCACAGAATAAATTTTTATGGTCAATTCATAACCCTCAGAGGGTTACCTCGATGTAGAAGGCCGATCTAATTCATTTTCACAAGTTTCTTTTTCTTCATTTCGAACTTTTTTTAATCTGTCCATGTACTCTTGCTGTGAAGTAGCCAGAACCTGAGCAAGAATGCCAGCATCCTCCCAGTCTGTCAGGCCTGCAACCCAAATTAAAAACCATCAGAAACAAAAGTACCAAAATTTTAATATTTTTTTTCCACTGATCATTCAACAAATGGTACACCTGCAGAAAGTTCTGTTATTTTTATGACTATAAATTACAAGCACCAGAAGAGCATAACTTTGTCTATCAGAATCATAGGAAAGTAGCTGAATAACTAGAAAGTTTTGAAATTCTGAAGCCAAACATCTTACAAAACTTACCAAACATCTCTGGAGAAAGCCTATTGATGAAGGAAGCAGTCTCCAAAAGGTTAAAAGATTGACATGGATTATCATTTGAACCTTTTTTTCCAGCATCTTTTGCACACTCAGAAGCATCTTCCTTATGATTCACTGCTTCACTATACTTGGGTGATCCATGTTGTGACTCTGTTTTAGCAGGGGATGAAAGTCCACTTCGAGATCGCGGTGAAGATCGTAATTCTGCTGATGTTACTGTTGCAGAACTGCTGGTTTCTGATGCGGACCTCTACAACAAAAGCAATTTCATCAAGAGACAAATGAACAACTACACCAATCCATCACCAGTTTGAAGAAACTTTGTCTCCCACCACACTGGAATTCCTCTTCTCATTGTCACGGAGCCACTGCAAGTAACTTTCTCGAGCAACTTGCTCTTCGATTGCTTCATTGGTAGCTTCCCAATCAGTTGCACGTAGTTTGTCTTCAAGCATTGTCTGCAAAATACATAAATTAGCTTTTTAGTTACAATAATAAAACAAAAGTATAGAAATAAAATTTAAAAATTAAATTAATTTTTACACAAAATACCAATTTTTAGCTTCTTCAAATACAAACATGTAGACCAAAAGTCAGGCAAAAAAACCTTCATAAATACATCATTTTTGACATTAGGAAAATTTACACAATGCTAGACATGACTAATAATCTTAATAATGTATACATATATAATGCATACACACAATTCTTAATGATACAAGATTCTTGGACTCTTAATTTACATCTCTTTCATAAAATGTTTACAAACCTGGCAATATAAAACAACTGTTACACTGTAAAAATGTACTGATCCAAATCAAACAATTTTGGAAACAAAATGAATTATTTTACCATAATGTACATAAAGAAACTAACAATCCAAACTTCACAGATATTTTCTTTATTGTTTTTATTATTCATATCTACATTATACTTAACTTAATAATATACATGTATTCATTTGAGAGATGATTCTACTTTAGTTCTAATAAGTCTGTAATACTGAAAGTAACCACATGAGTAAATATCCACAATTGATATTTAATAAACAAACTTGCTGCTGTGCCCACGATTATTTTCTTTTACTCTACAGCAGCATCATACAACAAAGAGAAATTATATTTTCAAGACAATTAAGTACCTGCTCAATTTGAAAATCTTCACTCAGACTCACAGCCTCCTTCATCAAATTCTTGTCAGCCAAGCCAGGAGTATAACTAGGTAATCCAAGACCAACACCTATGGTAGCTTTGAAGGGATCCACAATACTATTATAATGTCGCCCACGTTGATACGAAAGTCTTATTGGTTCATTGTCTGTTTTATGTTTACCATGAAATATATTTATTGGCTCTGGAAATATAGGTTACAACATATTCTTAAATGTTTTTAAAATTAGGGGAAGGGGCAGAGGGGGAGGAAAGAAACCTGAATGGACTTACCCACTCCATAGCAAAAAACCTCCACCGTCCTATTGTACATTTCACTCATTGCTTGCATCTCAATATGATTACCATGTACGTAATCACGACGCTTTCTATTCACGTATCTGTCAAAATCTTCTGTTACATAATGAGAGAAATAATCTCCATTTGCTGCCTATAAGAATAATAATTTTGTAAATTTCAGAAATAATATTAGGAATAGAAAGAAAAAATAACTACTTGAGTACCCACTATATAGTCCATGCAATGGTTTCGCACCACATTGTGCATCTCTTGATCACCGTATACCTGATCAGCTACTGCACGAAACAAACAAGCTCCATCTTCCTCCATTTTCTTGATTACGAAACCTTTCCGCCTAATGTTTTTCTCAAACCACCGATCTCGCTGGAAGATAAATCACAAGTAGAAGAAACTTCAATAAATTTTGAGAGCATACTATTGAATGTTTACAAGTTTCTTGAAAACAAAACAAAAAAAAATTAAGAAATATTAATCAGACAAATACTTATTAAAGACTTTATACATGTTAAATATTATTATCTGTCTCCTGGTTCTCATTCTTTCACAGGCAACAAGGCATTATCACTAAATGTTTGAAAAAATCCCATTAAAAATGGTTACAGAATGTGTGGACAATGGCCCATATTCTTGAACTGCCACATTCTATAACCATTTTAAAATAATTTTTGTTTCCCTAAGTGAAAAATGCACAGAAGAGTCTCTGAAATCAGATAAGTTTGCTGATTCTTTGAAGGCCACTGACATCAAAGATCTTAACTTTGTAGTATTCAAAAATGTATGGACTTAACTATCAGCCATTTTTCAAGGACAATTTATGATGGGAGAGAAGTCCCAATGATCAATCAGGAATTTTCAACTTCCTAGAAATCATGACTGGTGAATAAGAATATACAAGTAGAAGAGACCTAAGCGACTGATGGATTGGGAATGATTTGCAAGATTTTCAAGTTTTCATCCTGTATGTTGTGTGTGATAATGAGAGGGCCAAGAAGATATGAAACAAGCTCATACGCTACAGCAGCATTCCCAAAATGATTGATATTGACTCCCAAGGGTTGATAGTTTCAATAACAAAATTTGTGGGAGGTAGATTGCTAAATACAATTTCCCTTGCCACTGACCACTAATTAAATTATTGTAATTTGTTGGTTTCAAAACTATACGATTTCACTACATAGTACCCAATAAATAAAAAAACAAACATGTTTTATCTTGTCTACACAGGCCAATGAATCCCACAAAGAAACATTAATATTTCCGCATGAACAAAATGTGAAGCCCTTCATATCTGTGCATTAAACCCTTCGTATCAGTTCAGACGAAGAAAGGCCAGAGCAGGGGAAAAGAATCTTAGTATGCACAAACTTGGAAGCATTGAGAAATATGGTAATTTTTTCATTTTTATTTTTAATAATGTAATTTTAATTTGTGAACTTATTTTAATTTTCATATTTATTTTCTAAATGTAAAAGGTGCTCATTATGCATTTTAATTTTCTTAGGTGCAGATTTTGATATTAAATGTTATTAAAAATTAAATAATGGTAACGCCATTTGTCCAAACACATTTATTTTCCAATGATTTACAACTAATAACTAAAACTCAGTTTTTGATAACTAATGTAATATTTAATACACAACTTTTGTTTGAAAAGGAAAGGTTTAATCCTATAAGAAGTCAATAGTTTTCAGAATTTTTTGCAACAAGGTTCAGGGATATATAAAAAAAAAGTTTAGGAAAACTGTGTAAAGCATTGTAGTGCAGACAACTTAATGCACAAAACAGATGCTAAGGAAAATGCTGCTGAAATACAGGTATTAAAAATTTACTGACTGCAAGAAAAAAGTGGCACTTTATTTAAAAGAAAGGAGGCAAAACAGTAAAAACAGAGGAAGTGGAAAAGACAAGAAGAAAGTGAAGAGGAGGAAAATAGCAAGAGTCAAAAGGAAAGAGATGAGGAAAATAGAAACAGAAAAAAGCAGATGGCACGAGGGCAGGAGAGAAGAAAAAGTAGAGAATGACATAAGAGAATTTATTTATTTTGTTTCTTGGCCTATCAACTGTTAGGTTTATTAATACCGTATGTTTGTGCATTTTATATCATGGGAGATGACTATGTTCCTCTTCACTGGAATGTGACAGAAGAGGGGGAAAAGGAAAGAGAAGAGGAGGGGGCAAAGAGAAGGAAGGGAAGGAGAGGGAGGCAGAGAAGGAGAGAGAGAGAAGGGAAAGGGAGAGAAGAGAGAGAGGGAAAGGGGAAGAAGAGAGAAGGGGAAAGGGAGAGAGAGAGAGAAGGGGGAAAGGGGGAGAGAGAGAGAAGGGGGAAAGGGGGGAGAGAGAGAAGGGGAAAGGGGAGAGAGAAGAGAAGGGGGAGAGAGAAGGGAAGGGGAGAGAGAGAAGAGGGAAGAGGGGAGAGAGAGAGAAGAGGGAAAGGAGAGAGAGAGAAGAGGGAAAGGGAGAGAAGAGGGAAAGGGAGAGAGAGAGAGAAGGGGGAAAGGGAAAAACCAAAACCAAAAATTTTTGACTCTTGATACTGTACCTTATCAATATGTTTCCAGTTCTACTAAAATTAAGAATTAAAATAAGTAATAATACTATTTCCTATTCAGAATCCAGTTTTAACATTTATTTTCAATTCAAAACCGTCCTTAAACTACAAAATTTTTACTGCATATTCCTGTAACTTGTAAAAAAATACCTCAATCCATTCAGATTCAGAAAGACGATCAGATACTGGTCCATATTCATCATCACTGTTGTAACCATTGGCATTATCTGGGTCATCCCCAACTCGAGAAGGACCAGCTTCAGGAGAAGAGTTGACAACACTGCTACTGGCAGAGTATGTGGGTGAAGCTGAGGCAGAATTTCTCTCTCTATGTTTACACCTATTGGTTCTGTAATTCAAAGTTCACATGTTAAAATGAGAAGTAGATTAAGAAATGAATACAGGGAAATATGGAATGTAGAAACAAAAAAGGAAATGAAGAAAATGCATGTTTGTTATTTCTAATATTAACAACAACAACAACATTAACCCACTAAAACACAGAATTTCCTCATAATATTGAAACATTACATAAAGAGTGATTGTGCCTAATAAAGAGAAGAAAATCAATGCCCAACCTTAACATTCATGAGTCTTCTGCCAGTCTCTGGGTCCTTGGGTCAAAAGTTTGGTCTCTCATGAAATTTGAGGTGGAGTGGATAACCTGGGATTACACACTGTTCTGATTAGATTCTCCCTATTACCGAACCCATTCTTCCCTTATAACTCTTATCATGGAATATGTGTAGCCAAGATTTTGGACAATATTGAACCAAAAACTTCATCATGTTACCTCAAATTTGAAATTTTGGATACTACACATTTTATTCAAAACTTTGGACTCCATGAACTCCATATGTGTTGTTGTCTTAGTTTAATGCAAGGTCATAATTGCAAAGTTTTTCTACTACCCAATGAAACAAATCCACTCTTTCACATGCTTTCCAGTTTGTGTGAGAGTGATAGACATACAATATACTAAACACAGGAAAAGGAAACGATGACTTGAAATAGAACAACAGTTCCTTTGCGGATGATATGAATGTTCTTAGCAATAAAAAAAACATGAATAATACAATAACAGACATTTCAAATTAGTCGCAAATATTCATTCCCGCCTGGATTAGCATAATATTCTGGGGAACACATCCTATAGCTTCCAGACTTTTAGATTACAAAAAAGATTTCTATGAATAAGCAAATCCCACCCCCATGATTCTTGTAAGCCTCTCTTCATTAAGCTAGGATTTCTACCATTGCTATGCCTCTAGATTTATGAATCAGTGGTTTTTATTAAAAACGACTTTACTCAAGGGTGAGAACATCGCTCATGGACTGCAATAGTGGCACAACCCCAAAAATACTAAGTTTGGGTAAATGCACACTCCAGAAACGCAGATTGGTCTACCTTCCAGCAGCATATATTACAGTACTGTATTCCACCAACAAATGGCAGAAGTGTGAATGCAAGAATGATGCATTTCAACACAAGGTGAAACTTCAAACGCACTTATCTCAATATATGATTTTTTGAATTGTGCCACTATTGCAGCCCATGAACATATATTCAGCAAATTCTGATGTGTATAACTAACATTCGATGTAGTAATCACATTCATCATGTGTCGGTATCACCAGCTGACTACAAAGAATTTACATACAAAACATTGTATGTAAACAATGTTGACAACACATTGCCAGATGACATTAAACAATTAAAATGAATAACATGAATTTAAGAGCCAAGTACAATCTTTTTTGATGCATGACAGTTTCTATACTAATAGAGACTATACTGAGCAAGAGGAAAGTAATATATTAATATTAATTTTAACAATGCCATTTCAATTATTTTCGTTTGATATATCAGGTTATTTTGGAAAGAGTATAGATTGCAGAATGACATCTATACCTTGCAAAATATATTATAGAATGATGAGTTGCAGATACCTACAATCAGAAATCAAAAGTAATGGTTTTTGTGGGCAATCATCATTTGAGGTGTAAAATAGTTGTAGAAAACCCCATACTAGAACAAGTGTCAGAATTTAACTACCTTGGACATAACATCTCTTATTGCAACAAAAATGACATCCAGAAAATACTCAATGAATTTCAGGCAATGTGTGGAACAATCCAAAGAAATCTTAAGAACAAAGTAAGAAAGATCACACATGTGAAATTTTACAAGGTGATGGCATATCTTGTACTTGAATATGGTTGCAAAAATTGGAGCCTGTATCGCTCAGACAGAAGGAAAATACAGGCTGCTAAAATATGTCTAAGATCTGTTGCAGGATATATGCTTCTAGACCACATAAGAAGTGAAGACATCAGAAGCAAACTAAAAATATTCAACCTCAATATGAGAATCCAAATGCAAAACTAGAAATGGTTCCATCATATCCAACGAATGACTCTTGAGACACTACCAAATATGCTCCTCCACTATGCACCTGAAGGAATTCAGAATCCAGGTAGACCTAGAAGATGAAGAGATAATCTTTTTGGCGATGGAACGAGCCATTCGGCCTAATCCTTGATGATGATGATGATGATGATGATGATGATGATGATCTTTAATGGATTAGTTATTATTTGAACTGTGTACTTCTAAACAACCTGTAACAAGTTTTGTTCCTCTGCATCTGCATCAAGGACTGCCATATCAATAAGGTTTTTCATCCAATTTCCCTAATCCTTTGAGAGAATGCCGAGATGGCTCCTTGGTTTGCTTCTGGACATTAATGTGTAACATTACTATACTTCGAATTTTCTATAGTGGCCAATTACATTAGGTCATTGTTACACCTCCTGCCTTAAAAAATGAATATTTTTAACAGCACATTTCTGAGGCCATGAGCCCTGTTGAAGAGGATGTTCACAAATTAATTAAAAATGACATTCAGATAATAATGATAATAATAAGCCATGATAATAATATTGATAAATATGCTTTTGTCATGTATAACAAGTGTATTTGTCCTGATAGAAAAAGAAAATTACGAAGAACTAATTAACAACAACAACAATAATAATAATAATAATGATAATGATAATAATAATAACAACAACAACGCACCAATAAATAATCAATTTGATGTTGGATGTTCATTGTCAGAGTGTCACAAGAAGAGAAACAGAATACATGAATTTCATCTCCTGAAATTCCGCCATAAATGCATTGGGGGCAGTTGAAGATTTAGGGAAGTTTGATAATCTCAAGTCTATTTTAGGCTGGGGAAGGTTCCAAGGAGGAACAAGTTTTCAGAGGGGTTTCACAGGGATGGGGAATTTTATATTGAGTTTCTGCTAAGGCGTGTAGAGACTGATACCCAGAGGATGGGGTAACGATGGTCCAAGTGTGTACGATGTCCTGTGACTTGGGGGAAGGACTGCTTGGCGCGAAGGAGTATTTATTGCTGATACTTTTGCACCATAGGAGCCAATTACAATATCTTGCCTTTTGCTCAGGGATGGTTCGCCAGCCTCGCCCAAGAGACATTCAATGCAATTCATGTGGTAGGCGCCTGTGCTGATCCATATACCTGCATTGTGAATAGTATTCAATGGCCAGAGGGTCGACAGAGACGCTGACCCATAAACAATACACCCATAATCTAAGATAGGATGGATAATGGTCCTATATAGGTGGAAGAGACATTCTCGGTCTGTGCCAATGGTCTACAAGTAAGGCTGCGAAGGAGATGATGCACATCGGCTCTCCAAGTTTGGAATACTCTTTCGCCATGTTAAAATCCTGTCGAATATCAGGCCAAGGAAAGTTACACTTTTGAAGGGAAATTGATGACCCACCAAAAAAAGATCAGAATGACATGATCATTGGGGGAATTCTGCGAAGTGCATGCAACTGGATTTTGAGGTAGAGAACATGAATCCATTTCATTGCTCCATTCTTGCAGTTTGTTGAGGACAAGCTGTAACTGCCTCTGAATAACTTGCATGCTCTTTAAGGAGCAAAATACTGCCATGTCGTCAACGAAGAGCGATGCTTTCACAGGCTCTCGAATTACTGATGTGATATTATTGATAGCAATGGCAAACAATGACACTCAGAATTGATCCATGGGGAACAGTTTTCTAACTCGTGACTTTAGGACAAGGTGTCACTAACACGGACACAGGAAATTAAATTCTACTAGAAACAAAGGGAGCCATCCCTTAAGCCCCAGGAATATAAGGTGCAAAGAATGCCAAACCTGTAGGTGATGTCATATGCTTTCTCTATGTTGAAAAAAATTACTACCAGGTGTTGTCGTAGCACGAAGGAAGTGGAGATCTGTGTGGGAAGGGCTACAAAGTAGTCCATGTGCTTATTGTTGACCTGTGCTTCCTGAAACCACATTGAAAAGGTGTAAATATATTCCTTTGTTCCAGGAGCCAGACAAGACTTGTGTTTATCATACGCTCTAGAAGCTTGCACACACAACTTGTTAGCATCATTGGGCGTTAACTTAGGGAGATTGTTCTGTCCTTTCCTTCTTTAGGGATTGGAATACCAATAGCTTCATGCCAAATCCTTGGCATTGCATGTTCAACCCAAATCAAGTTAAAAATGCAGAGGAGAAAAGAACGAGCGTTTTCCTGAAGGTGTTTAAGCATTTGATTATGTATCTGGACGGATCCTGGTGCAGAATCTTTCGTGCAAGCGAGGGCGCAGGAAAATTCATCCATAGGGAAAGTAGCATTGTAATCTACTCCCACGGAACTCGAGAAATCTAGTTTGCAGTTCTTCATTCTTCTTTTGGTGTTCAGAAAGCCAGGAGGGTAAGGCATGGAGCTGGAGATATGCTTGTCATGAGAGGTCAATTCTTCAACTATACCTTCTGGTGAGATGAGATTTCCATTTACCAGAACACCTGAGGCAAGACGACGAAGGGAGTATTTCACCGATCTGTAGAACCTTTCGCCACACTTCAGGGAGCGTACGGCAAGAGTGATAAAATATAAGCTCTCGGGGGAACGCGGCCTCACTTTTCCGTATGGTTAACGTAGCTCTGGCTCGGTATCTTTTATAATTTAGCAGATTATTAATGGTTGGAAACCTACCAAGCTTTGTCAGGGCTCGCTTCCGATCACGCACCGCGGTGGTCCAGTCGACATTCCACCATTGCTCAGGAGAATGTCGTGGGCGACCTGACGACTTCGGGATGGTAATTGAAGTCGCATGACGAACGGCATCAGTAAAATGGGCAACCATAACGTTTGGGCAATTTTCCGACATCCGTATTACTTTCTCGAATGTTTCCCGTTCAGCTCGGTGGGTTAGCGCTAGTGAGAAGGGCGGGCAACGTTTAGGTCGAGAATATCGAAGTTGACAGGAATGTAGAAGTGGTCGGTGCCATGCAGGTCGCCAAGGGCAGTCCACTCAAAGACTGTAGAGAAAGATGGTTTACAGAGAGCCAGATATACAAACGAGAAAGTGTTTGAAGCCACGGGAAAAGGTGTGCTTTCGCCAGTATTCAGAAGAATTACGTTCTTGTCGTCAATAATATTTTCAAGTATATTTCCTCTCGGCCAGGTCCTTGTGCAACCCAAGGCGTAATTGTGAGCATTTAAGTCCCCCACAAAAAGAAAAGGGGCGGGCAACTGAGAAAACACATCAAGTTGTTCCTGTGACACGACTTGCCCAAGCACGATATAGACGTTGCAAATAGTTATGGAGATAGTGCTGAAGTTCACATGAACACAAGATGTCTGAAGAGTGGTTCGTACGTCTATTACATTGGACACCAGGGATTATGTGACAAAGGTAGCGTCTCCGCCATGGGCACGGAGGCCATCATCAATGTCTTCCGTTGTTCGTTCCGTCCGTTCCGACCAACAATCCGTCCCTTCCGTCCCTCCGTTCCTTCCGACCGTCCGTCCGTTTCGTTCGTTCGTTCGTTCCGTCCGTCCGTCCGTTTTCGTCGTTCGTTCGTTCCGACCGTCGTCCGTTCGTTCGTTCGTTCGTTCGTTCGCTCCGACCGTCAGTCCGTTCGTTCGTTCGTTCGCTCCGACCGTCAGTCCGTTCGTTCGTTCGTTCGGACCGTCAGTCCGTTCGTTCGTTCGCTCCGACCGTCAGTCCGTTCGTTCGTTCGCTCCGACCGTCAGTCCGTTCGTTCGTTCGTTCGCTCCGACCGTCAGTCCGTTCGTTCGTTCCGACCGTCAGTCCGTTCGTTCGTTCCGACCGTCATCCGTTCGTTCCCGTTCGTTCTTTCGTTCGAGCGTTTCTTTCTTCCTTTTCTCTCACCCTCTCTTTCTTTCTTTCTTTCTCTCTCTCTCTTTCCCTCCCTCTAAAAACGTCCATTCGTCCGCTGTCCATCGACATAAGTAGCGCCTAATCGTTCACAGTATATTCTTCAAAATGAAGGTCCCTCGATCGACATTAAAATCTCGAAGTGCCTGAATTCTCAAAAGTGGTTTACTTCATTTCATGAGAGATACTTAGCAAAGCAAAATGTTGGAAAGGAACATCACACATGGCCTCTTCCACGATTTTTTGCAATGCCTCTAGCACACCGCCTTATTGTTTGTCACTTTATAAGAATGTGTTCTCCAACATTCAACACCATTTTCGTGCCACCGAATGACGTCAACTAGTGGCTTTTCTTTCATCATGTGCCACTGACTGACTGACTGACTGACTGACTGACTGACTGACTGACTGACTGACTGACTGACTGACTGACTGACTGACTGACTGACTGACTCACTGACTGACTGACTCACTCACTGACTGACTCACTCTGACTACCACCGACTCACTCACGACGACTCACTCACTCACTGACGACTCACTCACTCACTGACGACTCACTCACGACGACTCACTGACGACTCACTCACTCACCGACTCACTGACTGACTCACTGACTCACTGACTGACTCACTGACCGACTGACTCACTGACTGACTGACTCACTGACTGACTGACTCACTGACTGACTCTCACTGACTGACTGACTCACTGACTGACTGACTACGACTGACTGACTGACTCACTCACTGACTGACTCACGACTGACTGACTGACTGACTGACTGACTGACTGCGACTGACTGACTGACTGACTGACTGACTGACTGACTGACTGACTTGAAGCAAGGAGCTATTCTGACAGGAACCATGTAGTTCAGAAGTGGAAACTTAATTTTTTCATCTTGGAAGCTGATCGATGAATTCAATTGCAATCATCAATAATTTTTAAAAATTCCACTTATTGGATTTTCGATCCAGTGGTAGGTGGAAATTTTCTGATCAGGCAATTCAACTCCCCTCATAATTTCATTATAAAATGAAATTGCTTCACGGCATTCAATTGCAATGTTTGGTCCGTCTTTGTGTTTCCTTTGCACTTCCTTGGTCAGTGTTACAGGGCAGTTACTCGTAACTACATTTCAATCTCAATATTATCTTTTCAATCTCTCCATCTAGCACCAAAAATTCCAATATTGTTGGTTTAAAGGTCTAAACATCCCTTATCGTAATTGTGTAAATCTGGCGTTTCTCCTTATCACTGTGTTCTCACAGCAGGATATTTCACTGAATTCAGTAGTCTCCCCACACTCGTGAATCTGCCCCTCACTCATCCACTCATGAATCTAAGTTTAGTCGATAATGAGATACGGGCTATCTAGTCTTACTCTTGGATTGATTGATTTTTTGTGTTTCCGGGCGCGTCAACTGCTTTGGTTATTTGGTCCGTTAGTGTAGTGCAAGTTCTTTTCTCGGGAGATGGCGGTGATCTTCCCCCGCTGGATGGCGAGATTCGGCGCCGACCTACCATCGGCTAGCGGGGTTTCCCCCTAACCAGGACTCTCCCACCAGCAGATCACCGCCCCCAGCTGGGACAAGCTCTAAGCTCCCGACCGGTTTCCTGGAATATGCGATAGTGTAGTGCATGTTAGTGTACGTGTGTGTGTACAGGGAGAGGATAGGACAAGCAAGAGGAAGGACAGATCGCGCGCGGTCCATGGCCCGTTTGATAGGGTACTGCTCCGGCATTCGCCTGGTGTTGATCAGAGAAACCACGGAAAACTACCGATCAAAGCAGCCGGCCGCTAGAATCCTCCTGCAGGCAGCGACTGAATTCGACCTAGTTGAAATGCTAGTGCCGAAAATCTTGCCGCCGTCAGAACTTGAACCTAGGACCTCCCGGTGACATCAGTTGATGCACTGAGCAACCGCTACCGCTACCGCTACCGCTACAGCTCCTGATTTACTTTTGGAAATGTAACTTTCGGACATGACAACACTTCAGTACAATATGTACAATTAATTGAAATATGTGGTAGAATTTCCCAATAGTATCCTTTTGAAACTAGGTGGGACATGTATATCCCGATGGGAGACAAAGCGGTATTTCGTGAGGTTTTCGATTGGGTTTAGGCTGCTCAAATAAAAACTCGGCTCAGACTCGCCGCGATGGCCCGCGTCTCATTCACCTGTCACTAGACAAGGGGAACCAAATGGGCCGCTGCCCACTGGAGAGGCCCTTGTCTGCGAAGTATAGAAACTTCTCTCGTCAACTAGTAGCGTGGATAAGGAGTGAGCGTACCAATCTGAAGCCCATGGTTCTATTCCCGCCATAAAGGCCGCTTATAAATATGGGTTAATCCGATTTTCACTGAAATGTATGAGAGTTCGAAAATTGCAAATTGGAATCTACCATGCTGAAGATAAGTGTTGTACGAGATAAATGTAGAATTAATTAGGATATACCTGCGTGTCCCATTCAAATGATATGAGAAAATCCGTGTTGTCCAAGCACCAGTAAATGAGTTACGCGGCAAACTGCAGGACAAGCCGGAGGGCTGCCCCAAATCAACTCAGATAATTTCCATAATTTGTCACGTCAACTTGCCGTGGACTATGTGAATTAAGCTTTAGATGGTAACGGAATCAAGAGAAAAATCTTATCAATTTGTGAAAGTACATAATACTCAAATGCAGGTGGGTTATTTGCGTCAAACATGAAATCTGACCCTTCCAAAAACGGTTAACATTCAACATTTTTGTTCAATCGAAAACCTGATGTAAATAAAATAGGTTCTCACCACGGCTTATTGTTGAAATTGAGCATTGCGTTTTCAAATTCAGTCAACAGTCAACATAGCTTCGCACGTCTTCCGGCCTTCTTCAAGGCTTAATGTCACTGGTAACTCAGGTTTAGCATATTAGAAGGCGCGAGCACGGCGATCGAAACTTTACGGCATTGCCTTCGGCGCAGTGATGCTTACGATCGCGGTTGCTTTCGTTAATGTGCGAGTTCGTTAATGTAATTTTTGTTTTGTGCGTTTCACCTTCGTTACTATAACCAATTGAATTACAAGATAGGTGCACTTCAATTTTGTGTTCATGACTAGTCAAACGAATGTGACCTTTTAAAAAGTTTAATCAATGTAGTAATGTTTTGCAATGGATTGAAAGCCCAGTAAATTTCCATTCATAATAAAGAAGCAATACTGCCTCAAATGGCAACATGATTTTAATGCAATTTTCTCAGAACATAAATTTAAACAAGTGTGTTTAAAAGTTTCATTATCCACCATAAAAACGTCTAGAAAGGTAATAAAAAATTGCATTTTACAAAATAGATTCAATACGGTTCAATACGATTATTAAATGCACATGAATGTTTTTATATTGCCTATGCAATACGATTTGTTTTTACATTCATTTATTTGATTGTAAAATAATCACTGGAATTGCTTGCGAACAGATGTGACGTCTCAAGACCAAACTTTTTTAGATTGATTTCCGGTTTACTTTTACATGAAGCATCCCATTTCCTTGTTTGAAATCTGAATATCAATGGTTATAAAATAAGTATTACAGATGTACGCACTACTATATAAACTTTTCGTGTATCCACATGCATTTACAAGATACTTTCGTCCGACTTAAATTCGCCATATTTTCTCATTGTTCAGTTTCCGTCCGCCATCTTTCGCATTGTTACGACGTCCGCTCCTAATTTCCTTCATGTTAAAGAACAACAAATTGTTCTCAAGTTACGAAAGCTTATTATATTGTATGGAAACTGTGCGTACGTGTGCGTTTACAAGAAGTCATAATGAAGATGAAAAAATAAAGGTGTGTATGGTCTTGCTCGAAACACAATTCGAAATATAACATTTCTGTCGTGGTTATACTTCAGGAACAAGTTGAAGGAGCATTTGTGTCATTCTAGATTTGGATATCTGAACAGTCTATCAGTGAGTTTTTTCTAAATGACATTAAAATTCGTTTCAAACTTTACAAATCTCCCCAATTGTAATGTGATAATTGTAAGATCATGGATGTTTATGACAGCTAATATTCAAAAATTAATCAAACTCTTTAAAATAAATAGTGGATAAATATATGAAATTTCATAAGTAGGATAGTAGAAATTGGTTTTCCAGTATCAGTAGTACTGAAAATCTCTCTTGAAAAACAAACTTAGGTGTAATGTGATAGTGGAACTGGTCAAACCTTACCAATTTGAACGTATCTTTGTTAACTCTTTATTGTTAAAAACAACAAAATACTAGAACAATTTCCATTTGCAAGAAAAATAAAACTAAGCAATTGTGTACTTGTGATAATGGCATAAAAATATTGCAACAAATGCAGTGTTCTGAACGGTGTTCGAAAAATTGGGTAATAATAGAATAGGTAGTAAGAATAAAGAATAAGTTACTGTCTTGTTTAGATGTCATTTGACCCAAGCTTTTGTTTTGAAGTTTTGCAAAGTTGATAAGTATTCTCTTTTCGGATATCCTGGTGCCTTGTTAGTGATTAATCTTCCTATACACAAAGCATCCACAAAATAACACTATAACATACCAAACAAGGCTCACTAAAAATACAAACACATCTCTTCCAGATTGGGTCAGAAACTTGCTACCTTACCATATCACAAGATTTTACAGCAATTGATGTTTGTGTTTCCATCTAATTTCAATTTCTAGTGTTAAATAGGTTAGATCTGACATCAGAACTTTAAAGTAAGGCTTTCATTTTCAAATATATCAATCAAGATATTTCTTCTTTCACTATTCTATTAGTTCAGTATTGTCTTCAAAAGATAGCATGAATGCCACTTGACATATGGAAACGTGAGAGTTAATTAAAACATTTCTTGCTGAGTTTGTGGATGTAAAACGTTCTTGCGCAGTTTAAACCTTCGCAAGGCACTTAGAATCATGGTCCTTAAACTGTAAAATATTCATTAATACTATTCATTTTTTCACAAAAATATTTTTTTAAAAATATAATTTAACCATAAAGGTTACCATTTAAATAGTGATTTATGTAGCACAAACGGTCAGATAATTAAATAAATAATAAAAAAAGGGGAAACTGATAATCCAACAAATTATATTAAAAGGTATTTGAAAGCTCTCTTAACATATTTTACAAAGATATTTGAAAATATTCTGAGCATGAGAATAAAAGGCTTTTTATTGATGCACAATATTATAAATTCACATCAATATGGGCTGCATGAAAGGAGAAATACTAAAGATGCAATACTACTATTAACTGATCAAAGCGCTAATTGAATTGACAATTTTTCTAGATCTTTCTCAAGCATTCGATACAACTTCTCATGAGATGCAGTTATATATAAAGAAGGATTTAGAAGTATAGCAGAAGTATAGCAAGTCTCCCTGCCTTGTCAGTAAAAGCTTCCTAAAAACCTTAACAGAACTTCAACTACCCAACAATGTTCTGAACATGAGACCGTGCACAGTTCTGTAGCAAATAGCCCATATAGTAAGAATATTTATGTCTTAAATCCAGATATAATATGAACTTTTTTTGTGATCGAACCTGTTCTCAAAATAAATCTGGGGAAGGTGAGCATTTTTGCTAGCGAAAATAGCTGAAAAAAAATATTACAACAATAATAATAAAAATAAATGTAAAAAAAAAAAGACTAAATTATGCCTAACAAAAAACACTACCTTTCAGAGAAAAACACATCAAATTAGATTACGTTGTTCAGAAGATTACATCACACAGATAGACAAAAATAAAAACAATTTATTTGATTATTATATCATTTAATATGCATATGAGATAAGAAAAAGGCAGTCATTTTGAAACCACAGACAGACATTCCAGTTTAATTTATATAGATATAAATGATATGTCCAATCTTTGGAAATTTCATTGGCTGATAACACATGTAATTGTAACAGACTGTGTTACGTGGAATGACGTGTTCACAAAAGCTGAGGATGAACTGAGAGCCATTACAAATTGCCTGAATAAAAATTGTTTGAACGCAATAATAAAAACTGTGTACGGAGCTTTTGGTAGTTACAATGATAGTATTTTGTAAATGATACTTAAGACTACATAAAATAGACTGAGATTTGAATGTAATTGTTTTGTGATTAATAGAGTGGATGTTCTCAAGTATTAGGAAGTCAGATCAAAACTTGAAATTAACTACTCATTTATTAAAAGTTACTACTAAACGTAGGTACTTTATTTTATTAAATGCAAGTAACATTGAATGAAATCAATGATTGATGCTTTATTACTGGTTATTTTGGCCAATGGTAAACTATGGAATAGTAGCTTGGGGAGCGGTAAACAATGTAGGTGTGCTCTCACTACTAAGCACAAAAAAGTTATGAAAAATGATTTATAAAAGAGAGGTTTTATACCCATCTGATGTATAGGATCCAGAAAAAGAAACTATTGACATTAGGTTTTATGTAGAAAAATGTATTGGTTTAATTGATGCGATCTTTGAAAGCAATATGACAGAACATCAAATACTAAAAGAAACCAGGAATTGTACCCCTAAAGTGCAAAAAAGAATTAAGTGGAATACAGCACAATGTAATTTGCATTACATAATGTAACATGTGACAATACGATAAGCAACAATTAAGAATGCTCTATTTTGAGAAACCGTGGATTGAAGTATTATTAAAATTATTAAAAAAATGGTTGATGAGCCAAAATAATATATATATTGATAAGATATTCAATAGGAATTGTAATAAACAAGTTATAATGTACATTAAATATATATATAAATTACTATTTCTTAAAAATATACGCTAATATAATACACCTTTTTTCTCTTGTGACTCTCTGTCTCCCCTCTCTCCACTCTCTTTTATTATTCGTTACCACTTTTTATATATATATATATATATATATATATATATATATATATATATATATATATATATATATATATATATATATATATATATATATATTGTATGAATTGCAGACATCTTGACTTCAATCATATTTGAAGAGCATTGCGCACTGAAGATTTCAAAAGTTGGTTTTCTACATAAATGTGTGGTGTGAAACAGCTGCATTATCAGAACAACAACAGAAATTAAAGCATTGCTGTCCAACAGGATCTACAGATGAAATACATCTACCAACTGCGATAATCTGAAATAATGTAAGTATCTGAATTCCCACAGAATGAATTTGTAGAACCTTATCTTATTACAGTAAAACTTACTCAATGTAGAGTATCATTTTTCTGCATTATTCAAATTAAGTACAATGTTTCAAGAATTTCAGTTTCTATCCATAAAAGACATTCCATAATATATATAATTCTACACTGAATAAACTCTACAGTAATACAGTATTGTCAGTATGGTGAAACTGAGGTGGTGTTCTTTGATATGCACAATAGGTTGACCTATTCAGCAGAACCAATCATTTTCTACTTTGGATTGTTGACTTGTGATTGAATTATCCACATCTAAATGACTTTATCAGAAAAGTATTGGTTTTAAACTAAGAATGTCCCCACATTAAGCATGTTCATGTCATAATTTTTGGAAATGCGTATCTCTAAAACTTTTTCACTCATCTGAGTTTTACTTTCTCACCTACTGCTTATGTAGTTTAGAGAAAGTAAGGTAATGCTGCAAGAAAAAAGGTGAATTTTTGACAAAAGACCTATTAATGCCAGACTCTAGTAAAGAAACAGTGAGTAAATTTGTAAATAAGGAGACATACTTATTTTATTTACTTATGTTGAATTGATGAATATGGAATATCTGAAATTTGTTTGCTGGGCCAGTATAAAATGCTCTGTTGACTGGATCTGGCCCATAGGTTATAGGTCGAATAGCCCTGTTCTATACTATTAATTTGAAAAAACTATGCTTTAGGAAAAATAGCTGTATTTCAATGAAAATTTCAAGCACAATTCTTTTCACAATTACACAACTTTCTCTACACTATGTACAGAAGAGCCAGTTTTAGTTTTAATACAATATAGCAATTCTAGTTTTCAGACTTTGAGACTTTTCCCCATTTTTTAACCGGATTTCCAAAAGCCAAGAGGGACAGGATAAAAAACAATTTTATAGTCATTTCATAGTTATTTTATAGCCAATTTTATAGTGAGTGAGTGAGTGAGTGAGTGAGTGAGTGAGTGAGTGAGTGAGTGAGTGAGGAGTGAGTGAGTGAGTGAGTGAGTGAGTGAGTGAGTGAGTGAGTGAGTGAGTGAGTGAGTGAGTGAGTGAGTGAGTGAGTGAGTGAGTGAGTGAGCGAGTGAGTGAGCGAGTGAGCGAGCGAGAGTGAGTGAGTGAATAAAAAATAAAGCCTAATTTTAAAAAATTGTAAAGGAAGAACTAAAAAATTGTTTAAAAGAACCTTTAAATAAAAAACAACACACAGCTTCGCTTGTGGCACATAGCGAGGTCGCTTGCCTTTCACCACTGAGATCCGGGTTCGATTCCCGTCGAATCTCATGTGAAATTTGTTCTAACAAAACAAATTTGGCTGCTTCACAAGGGCTAGTCCAACCCCTGTGAAGTGTCCTAAACCCTACCCCCCTATCCTTATTCCTTCCCAATTCTGGCCACTGGGTACTGACACAGGAGTGCGTAGCAGGAGGCGCATACACAGAGATGCTACCTGGTGGTCCTCTGGACAGGTGACTACGACCTGACATAAAATGGCTTACAAAGGTAATGGAGGATTACACCTGCACAAAATAATGGAGGATTACTCCCCAATGCAAAGCGCTCATCGCCCCATAAGGGGCTTGGAGATGTGTTGCGTCAATATGTGGATGCTCAAATGATGTTATTTACAATCAATAGCTACAGAAGTGGCAAGTACCTCAACTGAATTTATTACCACTAAATGTATAGTAGAGAAAAAAAGAGGACCATTTATTGAGCTGGATTAGGATCCAAATGCACAAATGAAATTTAAAAAATCAGTGAACTGACAGATTGTGGAAACCATAAGAATGATTGGTGCAGATGTAACAAAGTTCCTGGTTCCTAATGTGCATCCTTTCTCTGAAAGACATGTTATTCTTGAAAAATATGCAAGCTGCTCACCTATGAGGACTGGTGCGGTGGCGTCGCTTGCTGTGGCTGGGACCACTCTCGTGGCTATCATCAAAGTGAGATGAAGAGCACAATGATGATCGTTTCTCATCTCTAGATGACCAGCATGGAGATGAATTCAGTCGTTCATGACTTAGGGTTTCTTGGGCCTGAAATTAATATATTAATTCACATAAATGATATGTCACAGCTATTTTTATCATCCATCATCATCTGTCGTAAAGATTAACAAATAAAAATTTCAGGAATTTTCAAGCAGATACTCATATGTGACAACTTCCATTTGACTTTCTGACAATTATCAAAAATTGAGCCATGCAACAACTTTTTACTAGATAATCTGATTTTTAGGAAATTGTATGTACTAATACACAATAACCTGGAATAGTTCCACACGATTCTTCCACCTCAAAATTCTATAGATTTGTTGAAAAACAGTGGTATTCAAAACAAATACGAAACCTGTACCCTGCAGCTGCATATCAGTACCTTCGCTCCGTAGTACAGTACCTTGAATTCTATTAAAAAACTGCACACTAACTGTTTACCCCTGAATATGGATGTGGATGGGGAAAGCATGGATCGGTTTACACTTGCAGGAGTTCTTGCATTAGTAGATGGGATGGGGAGGACACAACTCAACATCCTGTCATTTTACACTATACACCACCAGAACAGCCAAAACTTTATGGCCCCTGCCCATCGCAAGAATGAAGGTGTCCTGTGCTGTGTGCACAAGACGCAGCAAGGAAAATATGTATACGGAGCAGAGGCAAATGAATTACTCCAGCAACATGTGCACAAAATAGAGAAATCTACCAACATAAATGATTTTGAGGAAGGGCACACGGCACCTGGAAACAAACATTGCAGAAAATGCAAAGCTTGTTGACTGTTCGCAAACTACCGTCACAAACATCCACGGAAGGGGGTTGAAGAACCGTATAACCAGAGTTGAGCAGTATCGAAAACACATGTATTTAAAATTGATCGTGTATTTTATATTTGTATTGAAAATTCTTTCTGATAGTATTTTGTATTTTCAAAATTACAAAAATACTTTTTCATCTGCCATTGGAAATTTGAATTTCAATATACAGTTCAATCTGGTTAACACAAAGGCCGATAATGCATATTTTTGATATTTCAAAGCAAGTAAGTGGAAGAAAATTTATTTCTGGAGGTATTGAAGATATTTATTAACAAATTATGGAGACCACCACATGAATGTTACATTATATTGTCACAATATGCATCACTGTCTCGAAGGAAATTGGGCACACTGATTAAAAGCAGTGCTTCACCATTTAAAGAGCCAATCTTATATATTAAGTGTGGGAATTAATAAACAATCAAAAATCATCATCATCATCATCATGCCCTATTCTAGATGGAACACATTTCATTATTACGTATTAAAGAGTTGGGTGCAAAAGGGAAACTTATGTGCAATTAGTACAATGCGACCACAAATATTAAGACACCCTTGAAGCTAATAATAAACAGTAACATTATAAATTCTAAATCCACAAAATGATGTACAATAGACTGAGATTTACACTGATCATTCTTTTCACAATGAAACAATTGCTTTACACATTTTCGACAAATCATCCTGGTGCCATTTATAATGGCCTGCGGAAGGTCATTAGTCAAACATGGAAGTCCCTTGCAACCAAGTCGGGCGACAACATTGTATGCCTGTCTAACTGTAACTCGTGTTGCTAAAAGAAGCACGTAGTTTCTCGCTCGCATTTTCACGAACAATTACGTGGAAAGTACTCAAATTTCTGAAAGATCGTACGTGCCCTTATTTCAATATTTATATCTTTAAGGAACGCGAGGGGATCTCAAGCTTGACGGACTGGCGAACGACGGACGAACAGACAGACGGACGGACGACAGACGGACGGACGAACAGACAGACGGACGGACGAACAGACAGACGGACGGACGAACAGACAGACGGACGGACGAACAGACAGACGGACGGACGAACAGACAGACGGACGGACGAACAGACAGACGGACGGACGAACAGACAGACGGACGGACGAACAGACAGACGGACGGACGAACAGACAGACGGACGGACGAACAGACAGACGGACGGACGAACAGACAGACGGACGGACGAACAGACAGACGGACGGACGAACAGACAGACGGACGGACGAACAGACAGACGGACGGACGAACAGACGACGGACGGACGAACAGACAGACGGACGGACGAACAGACAGACGGACGGACGAACAGACAGAGGCGGACGAACAGACACAGACGGACGGACGGACAGACAGACGGACGGACGAACAGACAGACGGACGACGAACAGACAGACGGACGGACGAACAGACAGACGGACGGACGAACAGACAGACGGACGGACGAACAGACAGACGGACGAACAGACAGACGGACGAACAGACAAACGGACGAACAGACAAACGGACGAACAGACAGACGGACGAACAGACAGACGGACGAACAGACAGACGGACGAACAGACAGACGGACGAACAGACAGACGGACGAACAGACAAACGGACGAACAGACAGACGGACGAACAGACAGACGGACGAACAGACAGACGGACGAACAGACAGACGGACGAACAGACAGACGGACGAACAGACAGACGGACGAACAGACAGACGGACGAACAGAAAGACGGACGAACAGACAGACGGACGAACAGACAGACGGATGAACAGACACGGACGGACGGACGGACGGACGAACGAACGAACGGATGAACATAAGACACGTTTTGTCATTGGATTTTTCGGTTTCAAGTACCCCAAATCATGGATTGTGGCTACACCGCGTGTGAGAGGATTTTTTTCAAAATTTAGCAACTGGATTTATCCATTTTTTCGTTACCAGGACTCTGTAGTAAGTTTTTCTGTCGAAAATTCGCCGTTTGTTTGCGCCGCATTTGATAACACTCTCTCCACTGCGTAAGTGGTAGCGAGAAAATAAAAATAGATTAAGTTGTAAATTTAATAATCCCATGTGTTTCCCTGCGTTTTGCATGATACGGCTTAATATCACGCATGGGTCCATTCCCTCCCCCCGCTTCAGAGCAGCCAAACGAACTGCCGATATGAATACACGGAAATCAGATGTGGATTGCCCGATTAATGAAAATATGGCCTGCAACCATATTATAGGTTTTAGTTGCTGCCGTTGAGGCCTTGCAAGTTGCACACACGTTCAAATTCACCTACGAGGAAAATGAACAGCAGTAGTGATACTAATGCCATGAAGTTGAAACAAGTTTAACATCTGGTTTCTTTCAATACACAGGAAAAAGGAAAATATCAAACAATATTTGATAATTTTGTTTCAAAATTCATTGTTAATGGAATGAGACCATTATTAATTACAAATAAAAGGAGTAATAGTGATACGTTTAAAAAACTAGTCGTGTTGAAGGGAAACTTGTCCAATTGTATACAACTGTAAATCATAAAGTTTTGAGAAATAAATTGTTGGATCGCTATTGGTTGTATTTAGTATTTTCAAAAATATTTCAAAATACTATTTTGTATTTTGTATCTAAAATACTTTCGAGGAAGTATTTTGTATCTGAAATACTTTCTTGAAGTATTTTGCCCCAATTCTGACTATAACTACATACAGCGACAAGGGTTGGACGCCCATGCCTCATCAAATAACGAGGATGTTGGATGCTTGCCCACTCTGTAGAGCGGAATATGCTGCTATCCAAGGGATATCTGACAGTAGCGAACAATGTTGGCGCAAGCACAAGTGTTTCGGAGCACGCCGTTCAGTGCACGTTATTGAGCACGGGGCTCCGCAGCAGAAGACCCCATGTGTTCCCATATTGACCGAACTACATCGTAATTTACGATGACAGTAGATCATCGCAATTAAAGTGTGGATCAATGGAAATCCGACGCCTGGTCGGATGAATCACTTTTCTTCCAGCGTCAGATCGATGTTCGTGCCGGACACGCCGTCTTTCAGGCTGTCGGTAATGCAGTATTACGCTATGGGGGACAACCACCTGGTCCTTCTTGGGACCTGCGGTAGAAATCAAAAGGCACCATGGAAGCTGTGGACTACTTCAACTATTGCGGACCACCAGCATCCCTTTCTTTCTTTAGGTCTTCTCCAACGACGACGGCGTGTTCCAGTAGGACCGTCCGTGTCACTGCGTTTTTTAATGCGGCATCTGAGGATATTATCTTCAAGGTGGAATAAGGCAGGAGTTTTTTGCGACTCCTCTTGTTCCTGCCGCATGATCGCGTCCGTATCAAGCAGTGCTACAGATCAAGCAACTCTAGCGACAGGACCGAGAAAGACGCGAAAAGCCGCACCATATTCCTTTTTGGAGACACTACCCTCAGATGCCTCGTTAGAAAAACCCAAGTATAGCCCAGAATTTGCTGTGGTTTGAGAAGCACGATAATGAATTCACGTGGAAGTCTTGGCCACGAAATTCGCCTGATCTCGACCAGGTTGAACACATTTGGGCAGTTATCTGGCGCCAGATC
This sequence comes from Teleogryllus oceanicus, assembly GCA_964035755.1. NCBI lineage: Eukaryota > Metazoa > Arthropoda > Insecta > Orthoptera > Gryllidae > Teleogryllus > Teleogryllus oceanicus. Next base: position 18,503,215 of record CAXIVR010000001.1, on the reverse strand, counting down.
CACGCCCACGAACCGGCCCGCAATTTAAGGGAATTGCGTGCCCCGTGTGGGGACATCCGGTGGCAGATACTTCCTTAAACCTACCAAGAACTTGTCGAATCCATGCCACGTCGAAACGCAACTCCGTGCGTTCCAAAGGTGGACCAGCACGCTTCTAATCAGTTCATAATGTTATGGCTCATCAGTCAAGAATTCATTCTTTTTCCTGGTTGTCATAAACACAGGCAATGTTTAGCTTCTTCAATCTTCTATACCTTACATTCTAATTCGAACATAGTTATCGATATTGTCATTTAAAATCGCTACTCGCAAGGCAATATTCTGAGGTGTCCTCACAGATTTTGCTGAATTTCGGATATGCTGAAATGGAAATAAAGACTTTTTTCTACGGACAAACGTTGAAGGCGCAAAATCGTCAGCTAAGTGGAGGCGTGAAGATGTGATTTTACTGTTTTGCATAGAAAAGTAATTGCTACATCACACACATTCTCGTAATATTTGTAACAGTTACGTAGAATTGTAATATTGCAACATCTATCCTAACATTTCATCCTTCACTTGAAAAACTAAGGAAACGACGCCCGAGAAACTCTAAAAATAATCGTATCCTGAATTTTTAAAAATGCAAAAGCTTTAATGAAAATGACGCTGCTATAATTGAAATCAATGCATCTAAAAACGAAAAAATATCTGCGCGGGGCAGGATTCAAACCCCAGGCCAATCGAAAAACGGGTATATAAAATAATTTAAAAAATTAATATGGAGGTATAGATTGCATTCTGAAAACTATGTATCTTCGATATACGGTAGTTGTAAGAATGTGTGCGCATTTTCTCACATACGACCACTTACATAGCATAGAGACCACTTAGAGTAAGTTCTGTATAGAGAAAGTTCAGCATAGAGAAAGTTCTGTAATTCGTAATTTCTGTATTCTGAAAGTTCTGTGGCAAAAATAGTGCGATTTTTCGGCAGAATAAGTATTGTAAGTCCCTGATAACAAAAAAAAAAGGATTGATTATTTCATTTTTCGATGCGTGTCAATTGCTATGGTCATTGGTCCAGTAAGCATAGTGTACGTTTTAGCACGGTGTTCTTCCCCGCTGAATTGTGAGATCTGGCGCCAACTTATACGTTTGTTAGCGGGAATTTCCCCATCTAAGTATCTCCCACCAGCGGGGCACCGCCCCAGCTGGGACAAGCTCTAAGCTTCTAGCATGCGGTAGTGTAGAGCATGGAAGCCCGTTTGTTAAGGTACTGTACATTCGCCTGGTGTTAACAGGAGAAACAACTAAGCAGCGAGTCGCTAGAATTCTCTCCCAGATAGTCGCTGAATTCGACGTAGCTATCTACCTACCTCCAGGTCAGAGGCACTGACATCAAGAGGCGCAGTGACATCAGTTGATGTCATGCGTCACTTAGTCCGGTAAAAAACAATTCTTGTTCTTACGCGTAGTAATTTACCTCTAACATTCTGTGTAGTCAAAATGTACGTTTTGTGGGTCCTTGATACCGAAAAACGGGTTTACAGCATATGTCCGCATGTGAAAATCTCTAGCGGCAGGGTTTTCACCGAAATTGATATTTCCCGATTGATTTGGCTGATATCGCGATCCCTTAAACTTGAAAAGGTATTTTGATTTTTCGACGTACTTTACATGAAGCCCTCTGCCACATTTTCGAAATTTTCTTTAAAATTGCCATTAAAAGTACGCTTCATTTTTTAGCGTCTTCCTACAATACTTAAGTCAGATCTTTTTTTCTCAACGAAATGGTTTGTCGGAACAGCCGGATCAATGTAGCAATTATTAACGCATTATATTCTTCACAATTAGATGTTTAATAAGGTCAGGTATAATTTCTTCAAAATATGAGGAGTTTTCGCATGAAATAAAGGCAATTTTAAAATCAAGATTTCTTTCAGCGGCTCCATTTTTTTCTTTAAACTGTTTGAATGGATAGTGCAATATGCAATGAATAACGTGACAAAAGTTATTTCGGTAGAACCTTTTAATTTTTCAAAATGTACACATTTGTTTTTAGTAGTATAATATATTACGTAACCTTCACAAATCACGCGAGAAATTACGTGCGGTGCATAGGGATCCCACACGCCCCGGTTTTCCCAGACAGTCCTGGATTTTTAACCTTTCTCCGGCACCCCGACAAACCATTTCATGACATTAAAATGTCCCGGTTTACAAAAAATTCGATATTTTATGCTAGCATGTTGTTACTTTGAAGCCATGTCTTTGAATTTTTTTATGAACAGTAAATCAACCTGGCAATGATTCTCTAGAAAGATTTGTTCGTTTACGTGATTCTTTTTCGTTCGCATGCGTAGTGGCAGGGGCGCCCCGAAGAGGAAGGGGAGGGGGGCAGCTGGGGCAACTTGCCCCCAGGCACCGACTTAATTGGGGTTCCGAACTATCTTAATTCACGAGAAATGAAAAATATATTTATCTCAACCATAGTTAACACTATAAGTTATTTCTGATGCATGGTGATATCGTTTATGAATTGGGGAGGAAGGAAGAACATCAACTGTCCCAGGCCCCTGGTTTTCATTGGGCGCCCCTGGGTAGTGGTGAATGTCAAGTTATTCGTATTCGAAATAATCCCAGTCAGTTTAATGTTCGAACTAATAGTGAAGTTTAAATTTAAAAAAGCCAAAAAATGTCAAAGAGAAAATGTGTTTTCAATGAAAATGTAAAGGTATAGTTCTCATTTAAAAAATAATCTATTGACTATTCCAAAGAGTGTAATCTGATACCTACTATGCGGTATTAAATTTAATATTTTTTTTTTTAAGTCTGTGTCACAATTGTCAGCTTATTTCTATCATAACGCTCATTTGTAAACGCATTGAAAGAAGCAAATTATTTCTTTGTCCATAAAGTGTTTTGAATAATGATCCTTTGTTTCATGTAAGATCTCTTTCCCAAATCATAAATTCGTGTTGTCTCGGTTTTTCGTTTTAAAAATTTGGGATCCCTATTGTAGCACCACCAGTTTTCTTTTATTTTTGCCTGGAGTAAAGTGCCCTACGGTACACTATAAATTCGATCCGCATTACTAACAATTGCAAATTCGAATCTCCCACGCTTCCTTCGCTGAAAAAAGGTGCCCGAGATGGCCGAAGAATTAGTAGAATACAATATCGAATTTTACAAGTATAATATTATTTGTACGTACCCACTGCAGGTAAGACTTGAAAATATGATCAGTTGTAGCACTACTAATTTTCTAATTCTCACGATTTCGCCTTAAATTACGTGAAATCTCATATTTTCAAAAAAATATACGTGACAACTCGAATATCGGATTTTGAACATATTTTAATAATAAAAATCTCATTATATAATGTAGTTGTAAGAGGATATCAGGTTATTTATAACTTTTGTAGTTTTCGAAATTGTAGATGTTCTAACAAAAACCGGACTTGGACCATTGATCTAAACGTGTTTTGATGTATTCCAGCATTTTTTTTTATTTTTGGAAGAAAGTCGGACTGAATCAGGAACACACAAACGTGTTTTCTGAGAAAATATCGACACTTTCCCCATATGCGATGATTTCCCTGATGGCATAACTTTCTCTACGATTTACGGAGTGTATGAGAAAGTTAAGATCTGAAAACGAATGGAGCTATAACAGCATATTCTTTCTCGTATTTTTAACGGTTAGGAATTATAAAATAGTTGAAACTGTGCGAATATTTCGCACATTTGAAATCCATACCACGTTGCCGCAATGGCCGAAAACTTGCCTCTGCCAAACGTTTCAACCCGCAAATATATTTGCCCGAGCTGGGGTTTGAACTTGAGCGCACACACTTTGAATCAACGCTCTTATCTACCCATTACAATTATGGCACTAGTTAGGTACATGAACGGTCCCTAAACATAAAAGAAAAACGTTGAATTTCTGCCAATTTTCGAAATTTCAGGTGTTTTCATGAAAATAGGGCATAAGTTACATTATTAAGTGAGCTTTGCGCCATTCGAGCAAAAAACTAAAATAGTCAGTTATGGAAAAAGTACGTACTTTTACTTCCTACCTACAGTTGAGAGAACATTATGTAATGTTGCGAGAAAAACAACGAATTTTCGGCAGAAAAACTCTTATTACAGGGCCCTGGAAACGAAAATGTGGATAAATCCAGTTGCTAAATTCAGAAAAAAAATCTCTAGCACGTGGTGTAGCCAGAATCCATGTTCTGTGGTTCCTTGATACCGAAAAATCTAATGACGGCAAAACGTCTGTCGTCCGTCCGTCTGTAAACGCTAGCGGCAAAACCGTTCTGCCTATTTTCTCCAAAATTGATATTCCCCAATCGATCTGGCTGATGTGGCCCTTTGAATTTGAAACCGATATTGAAATTTTGGTGGGTACTTATGGCTCCACAATTTTCGATTAAATTTTGTGGTAGGATAGTGTAAACGACGTTTAAGAGAATGGTGCAAGTCTCATGTTCGTTGAAAACCATGATTATTCGAAAATTGCAAAAGTTCAAAATTATTCGGCGTGTTCCTCCAAATACAATATTTTACATAGAGATGTTTTCCCTTAATGAAATCTATTCCTTAAAGATAGATTTTTAAATAAGTTCATGTACAATTTTTCGAAAACTTGAGTATATTTCGCGTAATTGTGCGTTAAAATACGGTCTAGAAAGTATGTGCTCTTTAGCACTACTAGTTTTAATTGTTACCATTTCACTCAAAACTACTGTAAAACTTCTCATATTTCGAAAAAATATATAACATTTTAAGATCTAATTTTGAAGAATAGATCCAATTAAGAAAATATCTTCTACTACCCCTTCTATAAATAATAGGCTGTAGTAAGATATGGGTTTTGTACAAGTCGTGAATACAAAAATCCGTAAATGAGCTGTTGGTTAGGAAATTACCTCCTAGGGGTAAGACATTTCAGACGAAAAATTTAGAATTTTCAGATAATGCTTCGAAGAAATCAACAGATGCAAATACAATCTTAAACACAAATTAACGTTTGTAACTCGAAAAGGTGCCTCCTTAAAACACAGTTTGCGGCGCTCTAGATGGTTATATTTGTTTCTTGGATCGCAATCTAAAAACTAGTGGTGCTACACCACGTACAATACTTTCTCGTAATATGGGTAATGATATACTTTAAAAGCACTGTACGTTTCGTAAGTGTACACACCTTGTAGGGCAAGGGTTCATCCCGTACCACGTGCGACTCGGGTACGGGTCAGACCCCTGCGCTGCACCATCTCCATGTGGTTTTGGGTTGGAACCTGGACATAACGTTATTGATATACTTCCATAATTATGTAGCATGTGTGTACATCTTGTATCATTTTTGCATATCGTGTTATTAATTTGTGTAGTCGTATTGGTGACTTCACACCCTGTTTTTACACCAGCCCTGAGGATGGAATAAAAATATTTCGAAACGTTGGCATACTAACTGGTTTAGTTTTTTTCCACTCACTCACCATATCCCGTGAACTACATTCCTAATTAAATATATTCTAATATTCTTCAAACGTTTTAACACGCATTGATCTTTACTCTTCTCGTAGCATGCAATGCTACGAGAAGATTAATTTTCATTGCTCCATTAATTTTCACCATTAAGAAAATGCTCTCAAAAAACCGATAACTAATTATACTTCAGACTAGTGCTGTAACAACACACATTTCCTCGCATTAGTAACAAATACTAAACAATGGTAATTATACTGCAATTTGTGTCCATATTCACACATTTCAGCCATCACTTGCAACCCTCGTTAACCGATCATAGCGTATGAGGTACAAAACTGCGAGAAAATATTATTGCCTAATAATGAAAAGTATTGTCACGCAAAAATTACGCGAAAAAACTTATACTTTCAAAAAATCCTACATGACCTGTCTTAAAGATCGAATTTTCAATAAGAGATACCATTAGTAAAAATAATTCATAATTTTCGGGAATTTTCAATGTTAAGTTTTTGCAATTTTCGAAAATATTGTTAGCTGAAAATGGGGTCTGCATCATTTTTAAGCGTCCTTTGCTCTATCCAACGAAAATGTTTTGAGCCTTTTTTTTAAAGAAATAATTGCTTAATATTTGCAAATATTTCATACTATTTATATATTCGAAAAATTATGCTTGACCAAATTTAAAGATTTGTCTTTGAAGAACAGCTTTCAGTAAGAAACTAGGTCTACAACAGCACATGCTTTCTCGCGCTATTTGTAACTGCTCCACAACACTACTTCATGAATCTGCAAAAGTGTTTTCAACCAGCAATCGTTTCTCCGAACCGAAGTCTAACTCAGGTTCTCCGAGTTAACTCACCGAGGTATCTCTATCCCAAGCAGCCTTCCTGCCGCACCAACTCTGGCCGACGCTTAAATTTCTGGTTGTCTCAACTCAATATTTCCAATATGTAATTTTCGGAAATTCAGAGAGTTTACCTAAAATAAAACCTACACCATTACCTTAAGCGTCCCTTGTTTTATGCTTGGAAAAGATTTAAAGAAAAAATTTGAAGCAGTTTTTGAGAAAATGTTTTTGTAACTAGCATTAATTTCAACCAGAAATTACGAAAAAGATACCAGTTTAAAAAATTGTACGTGACATTTTTAAAGAAATGAGTTTTTGGAATAGATATTGTTTTAAGCAAAACTCGTATCTTCAATTTCGTAATTTTTCAATGTTAAAATTTTGCAGTTATTGAAAACGGTGTTCGCCGGAAATAAAACTAACACCATTTTCCCCCGTCCTTTGGTAGATACGAGGAGAAAACTTAAAGAAAATATTGGAACCGATTGAAAAAATAATTGTTCAAAAAATTAAACCGTATTTTTTCACGCAAAATTTCGCGAGAACTACTAATATTTTCGAAAAAGTGTACGTAACTTTTTTTAGGTCCGTCTTAGAAAACAGATTTCTTTTAGGAAAAAATCTATTTTCCTACATAGAAGTTGCAGGAAGAGACCGGAAAAAATAGGACTTTTTTCGAAAAGCAGGGATTTCAACGAAAATGAGACCTGCACCCCTGCTCTTAAGCTGCCTTTAAGCTATCCAAGAACAAAGTTTATTTTAAAAAATGTAGAGCAATTCTCTACAAAATTTTGAAATTCAAAGTACCTTCAAAAATCGAAATATCCACTGCAAACTCGTAAAGCATAGAGTTCCTTCAGATCTATCGGGTGAAAGGTTTAGGCCCTGATGTAGACGTAAGGACACACGTTTTGCAGTCAATTGATTTTTCGATCTCAAGGACACACAAAACTGATTCTAATTACATAACACGTTAGAAGTAATTTACTGTACATAAGGACACACTTTATCCACTTTTTCGTTACTCGGGCCCGGAAATAAGTTATTCTGCCGAAAATTCGCCGTTTTCTGGCGCACGATTACAATACGTTTTTTTACGATATGCGGGAAAGTAAAAATCCCTCAAAATATTGTAGACGTAGGAAGTTGCAAAATCTCAACCAAGAATATTGTAGTTGTAGAAAATGCAACATACGACATTTTTATATCTACATCAGAGAATAAAATAGGAACCATTTATCAATTTCGGAGAAAATCGGCCGAACAGTTTAGGCGCTAGTGTTGAACACAGACACACACTACTGTTTGCCAAAACCAATTTTTCGGTATCAAGGGCCCACAAAATGTACATTCTTACTACAAAGCATGTTAAAAGGAAGCCATTTACTATATGAAGGAGCAAGATTTATAGACTTTTTCGATATCTGGGACGCACAAAACTGATTTTCTGTCGAATCTCGTTATTTACACACATTCGCACTCTACATGAAATATTGAAGCATATTAATCGGGAAGAAAATCATTCTTCAGACTGTCAATCCAGGTTTTGCGGGACCATTACATCATTTTTCGCGTGCGCGTGTGTGCTTTCCCCTTTATAAACGTCCGTTCATGCATGGGCAGTAGTTTCCATACTTCAAGATGGAAATATTTCAACATTGATTGTAAATGATTGTTATGACTCGACATAACACGGATATTTTCACTTAATATGATCTTCAGATTCAGTGTATTTACTCAGAATACACTCATTTTCATTTAAATATCTCAGGATTAGGGAAAAGAGCGCTCAATATTTTATTTTCCAAACCACCTTCGACGTCTTCGAATTATCGGCAATCACGAATCTTTAAAATATTATACCGCAACCCGCAGCCCTTTGCCTGGTTATTACCTCTCTAATTGGGGGCCCAACGAAAGGACTGAATAGTCTCAGAGCTTCCCTCCGCACGATGTGAGCGTTGCTCTGTTGCGCGGTCTTATGGCGTTGGTATGCTAGACACATTAAGACCCAGGACCTCCAATAGGAATGGGTGATTATTAAAAATTAATTATACTGTTCGATTAATACCCATCGATTAATTTTCACATTTTTACAATAATGCACGAATCGTTTAACTGTATAATCGTAAAGATTAATCGGTGTATAAATTAATCGCGAACAAAATCGATTTCAATTTTTTAATTAAACAGAATCGATTGCACAAAACACAATTAAATTGCCCATCCAAACTTCTTAAGTGTTCCGTCGGGGCACTGGGGTCCACCGCTTCCACTCTTTCCAGTTGTATCAGATCAGGATATTTCGTTATTACTTTCTCATATATTCTTTTATGTTTTGAAGAGAAAGTTGCCAAGAGACTTGTATTTTCACAATCTCCCCTCCCCCGTCTGACCCCGAGCACGGGAAACATCCCATACCGAGACACATCCACAAGACCTTTGAATCTAAGACTAGCTCAACCCAGCAAAGCGATTGCGAATGGCTGGTACTTTCACGAGCCCAGAAATTCGCCTGAGAGCTCCGTTTTGTGGGGGGGAGGGGATGGACATCATCGGGAAGTGACTTCGGGAGAGAACTGCAAGGTTGACAGCATACAGCCATCGGCTCCGAATGCAGGAGCAACGCTAATTATCTTTCACTTTACGACATTCGTAAGGGGCATTGTGCGCAAACACGCAAGATAGTGCGAATAGAATTCCAAAGCAATATTCAAGGTTGAAGACAATGGATAGTGATAGTGAACTTCTTGCAAATCTTTCGCTGTAAACATCACAATTGCTGTGTGAAATTTAATATTTGCAAACTTGCATCCAAATGCATTATGCAAAAACTTTGTTAGTACTTCAAAAAAAATTGAAAACCTTTGTGTACGGAAAATATATTTGAATGTATAATTAAAATTTGTCAAAAAATAAAATGAACGGTTTTTACTTTCTCATATACATACGTATATGCGGAGTAATAAACGTAGTATAAAGTTATGTAATGCTGCGGGAAACCGATTTCGATATTTCAACGATATTTCGTACGGAGGGAATTTTTTCATTAAACTTTACCTACTGGAAGTGCTAATTGCAGTGCTTAATAAGGCGTAAAGTTCATTTTGGGGTATTCTTTTGTTTTTTCAAAAATTACTCAAATGTAATTTTTTTAAATATCTCTCACGACCCCATTTCCAGCAATTTGTAAACACTATTGTACTTGTGAGTTAAAGTACCTCAAATGACTTCAAATAAAGTTTTTCGAAAAATCAAAAACTTTCTGTGAAAAAGAGCTTCAAATTTCGCATTTACAGTAAGGCTTAAACATTTTCTTAAAAATAGCTCCAAATTCTTCATTGGAAATAGCTATTTTGGACGAGGTTTTACTCTTCAATATTCGTAAAGTAATATTTCGGTTACCCTATTAGGAAACTGAAGAGTGAGATATTTATTTAAAAAATGTTCTTGGGCGGCGATAGATGGCAGCTGGCAAGAGGTTGGAGCTATATCTTAAAGCCAGTCCACGCCAAAGAAATTAGAAAATTTTACTATGAAAAAGTCTGCAGCATTCTGTAGCACTTGTTATTTTTAAACTAGTGATGCTAAACCAGCACGTACTTTCTCGCCCGTATTTTTACGCAAAATTACGCGCAAAGTACATTTTCGAACCTTATATCAAAACCTATCATTAAGAAACAGACTTCATTAAGGGAAAAATCCCTACCCCTTCATACTTTTAGTTGTAGGAAGACGCCGATTTTTTTTTTCAATTTTTGCAGTTTTCGAAAAATCAGTTTATAAAGAGGATGAGTCCTGCACCATTCTCTTAAAGGTTCTTTACACAACCAAATATAATAGAAAACGATGAAGCCATTTTGAACACTGAGAATGTCCCAGGGGCTTCGTGTACAGTAACCCTCCCCCCAAAAAAATCAAAATATCTATTTCATATTCAAGGGGCCGCGACATCAGCCAGATTCATTGGGGAATTTCGGTTTAGCCGCTAGCGTTGTTCACAGACGGTCGGAAGTTTTGCCGTCATCCGATTTTTCGGTATCAAGGTCCCACAAAACATGGATTCTGGCTACACCATGTGTTAGAGGATTTCTTTTCTTAATTTAGCAACCGGATTTATCCACATTTATGTTATCAGAGTCCTGCAATAACAGTTTTCCTGCTGAAAATTCACTGTTTTCTTCGCACACAGCATTACAGAACTTACTCTTTTTTGCGTAAGCGGTAGCGAGAAAGAAGAAGTATGAAGTATACGCTAAAAAGACGTTAAAAATACTAAGTAAAAACCGCCTTTTTCATGGTGGAGTGAGGTAGGAACCAATTGTAAATTTATTTTGGATTAAACACTTTCTTCAAACTTTTTAATACTTTCTCTTTTTTCACTCTTATCCTTTTCTTCAGTTGAACAACTATTACAATATAAATTTTATAGGAAATTTGTTTACACATAAATTGATACTGAAACGATTGAAGGTCACTCGCTGCACTCTTCTTTTCCCTTTCCGAAGTGTGCTCCCCGCGAAAACTCCCCTTCAGCTCGCGGGCTGAGCCGCGAGTCATCGCGAGCGCTCGCGCTCTACAGGTCTGCCTCAGATGGTCACGGTGTACACGATGGAAATGCGCTGAAATAAACGTTTGTACGCGACATTCACTGAACTGTAGCAAGTATCTTCTAAACTTGATATTGCTATTGCACTTTATATTCTTATGCTTTTAAAGATCTCTCATATATTAACCTAACGTACGATTATATTAACGTAAAAGCACTTTACCTTAATTTATGACATTATGACGGCTCATCAATTTTAAATAAAACCAGGGATAGTTTATCGAGTGTAAACACAGACGCATAGTGACGATGTCTCGGTTGATTGTGTCGCCCAGGGTTGTGAGGCAAAGCTATTCATAAACAGGCGCGAAGCAGGCCATGTAATCGATAAAACACTAAAGGCCATAGATAATACACGCTTTATTAGTGGCGCCGTAAGAAGTAATTATAAAAAAAGCGATTTCGTGATAGCGACTGTTGACCGTAATATACGAGCAATATAAGACTAAAGCAAATAAGGTTAAAATGAAATGTTATACGAGCAATGTAAGGTTATAATATAATGATATACGAGCAATACAAGGATATAATATAATCACAATCTAAAGATATTGTGAAACCAGCGCTTGCAAGACCCGCGTTGATCGCCGCCACGTATTAGGCTTACCCATATCTTAACGCTCTTGGCTCATAGCGAACTCGCTTGCCTTTCATCACCGAGGGCCGGGTTCGATTCCCGTCGAATCTAATATGAAATTTGTTTAAATAAAACGAGTTTCGCTTCTTCACAAGGGCTATTCCAAACCCTGTGAAGTGTCCTAAACCCTACCCCTTTCCTAATTCCTCCCCAATTCTGGCCGCTGGGTAATGATGCTAGGTCGCGTGGAGGGAGTACGTATCGTACATCACGTACACGGAGATGCTACCTGGCGGTCCTCTTTGACAACTGACGAGACAAGACATAAAATACAGCGCTCTCAGGAATACAGAGAGCGCTTGATAATAGATATTAATGGAGGGTTACTCTGCGCTTAACGCTCGACCAGGGGCAAAGAGACGCGTTGCGTCGATAATTAAGATTTAAGACGCAACAAGTTTTTTTTAAAAAAATGCGTAAAGAACAGGTAACGTTTGGCACAGATTGTCAAGTTCCCAGAGTACCTACAGAAATGACTGCGTGCTCATTTGAAAAATTTGGGAGCAGGTCAATCTTTAAATTAGGTCACCCATACCTACCTGGGAAGGTGGGGAGGCACTCCTAACATGATTTCGTTTAATGTGAGCGAGGGTGAAATAATAGTTCCTTAGCAATACATTTTGGCAAGACTGATTGCAGCGCAGTGATGCCGGCAGGACCGGACTGGGCGAGACGGAGCCACAACACAAGAACGGCACGGTGCAGGGACTAAATAAACGACTTCCGTTTTACACTATAGATAGTATTCGTTCCTTTTCCTGTGTAATAGATTGTGATAAATACTCGGAAGCGGGGTTACTTCGGCTACTCTTAAATAATATGCTGTGTTTTATTTCTTTTCTTCACGCCGACTGAGTTAGCTCGGTGACAGCATTGCCGATATCACTGTAGCGACTCTGACCGGGTCTTAGAGTGCAAGCCCCAGAATGAAGGATTTTCGACACACTTCGGCACTGTCGAAGTCACTCGCTGTCTCGGGGGGTATTTTAGCGACCGGCTGCTCTGTTCGGTATCTTTCCGTTGTTTCTCCAATTAATATCAGGCGAATATCGAAGCAATACTCCAGGAAACGGGCTATGGACCACGCGCGATCTTTCCTTCCCCTTCCACGTCCACTACCACCTAACGCACATGTAAGGAGACCAATCGGGAGCATACGGCTTGTCCCAGCGGGGTGGTGTCCCACTAGGATGATATACCCCGCAAGCTGTAAAGGTCGGAGCCGGTTCGCATGGGAGAGCGGATCACTGGAGATGAACGTCCGTCTTCCAGGATAGTAACATTCACTACACGAACAGAACTAATAACTTCCATGCAGTTGATGTGCACGGAAATATCAATATCATTTCTTCATAAAATATCCACCTTGACGGTAATTTTACATAAGTCTCCACATATTCTGCATTGCACCCAACTGAACGCTGGGCGTATTTCAGAGGCCAGATCTACTCTAAGTTTTGAACGTCGAGCGATACACTGTTAAACCTGCTCAAACGCCACATCGATTAAACACTCACCTCCATTTACGTTCATTTTTTCGTGAAACTGATTAGATTTTACACAAAATTGTCAATATTTCCTTTTCAGCGGCCACCTGATTAAGCGAGCAACGCCTTGGCACATCTTGTAGTCTGGCCTTGATGTCACTTCTAGCGATTTTCAACCGTTTTATAATAAGCGGAAATAGTGATTACTGATGATTCAATATCTTTCTCCGATGAGACACCTCACCAATTTTTTTTTTCAATTAAGAATCGCTTATATCGCAGGAATTCGCCGATTTCGCAGAATTTCTATAGTTTGCTTTCGTGCTTCTTTTCTGTGGGAATCTGTTAACAACTGGAAGACTCGTAGGGTGCGGGAATCCGATCCGAAGGTCATTCGCTAAATCCTTCGACGGACTGCCCAGCTAAAAACCTAAGTTTCTACAGGATAAGAACTGAATCTCCAAGACAAAATAGCTCGTTCCATTCAGTGAGGACGGAACGTGACCCAAATGAAAGGAAAATCAAGGTGTGTTTTAATATTAACCGAGAGGTGGCAAATTATCAAACGGTATATTTTGATTAAACTGTATTTTGAAATAATTGTAATTATAAGTGTTAGAGAAAACAACCTTAATTTCACAGCAATAATCACAATTAGATTTCATTAATGTTTCCAGTAACTTCGTAACCTTGATTTGGTTAACTCATTAAACGGCTATTTTGTCGGAACCATTGGTGACCGTTTAAAATGGGTTTCATTGTATTCGCTGAAGGTATTTTCCGAACGTAACCTCGGACTTCGTAGCAAGGATTCTTCAGTGTGTGTTCATATTTCATCCACACATCGCAAAAGACTGTTTTGGGGATAACATGAAATCAATATTTTAAAAAATGTTACATGCGCCAAGTTTTTAATTGTTTCAAAGGTTGTTTATTAGGACCAAATCGTTTCAGGATGTTTTCAACAAGTTAAGATTTCAATTTCAGAAAATAAGTTCATATCGTAACATATTTTACAGTTTAGTTCAGAGAAGTGAAAACGTATTTTTTCTTTATAGATTCGGGTATTAATTGAATACATATAAACTACATTTCGACACAAAACTATACTATTATACTTGACAATACCTTTATCACTTCCCTTGCCTTCACTTTCCAACAATAAGTACGCTTTAACATTTTTTACACCACAAACTGCAGGAGGCTCAACTCGAAAGACGTATTGGATTAGATTTAAAAGAATATGACAATGCTCCGTTCAGTTGGATTTCACTATCGTGCCAATACACAACATTGTGTTAGCGATCAATGGGTGCTCACCCGCACTCGATCTAGTTCAGCAAAAAAGGCCGGATCCCTAACCGTGCTCCACGAGAAGAATTAGATTCACTACCGCAAGAATATGCAGAACGGTAACCCATATCCAAGAACACATTATTATCGGTTATGACCCGGGCTAGGATTTATATAAAATAACTTGTGCCCAAACGTGTACATACATCTGGACTAAAAATGTTAAAAATAGTAACAATTAATGTATCAATTAAACGTTTAAATTATTACACCAATACATAGAATTGTCAAAAAAAACTACCTTATTAGTGAAAACAAGATCATTTTTGCACTGAGATTTCGAGTTTTTGTGTTGCTTAATGTAAGTTCCATTATCCTTTGATAATTTATGATTTATGAAGCAGTGAGTTACAAAGTAATGGTGAAAATTTTAATTGTGAAAATATGACTTTTACTTCTCAATATTCCTCTGTACTTGCTAAAACTCTGCTTAAGATTTGTAGTAATGGAAACAATTTTGAACTCCGTAATGACTTGAATTAAACATATCTATGTCGAAACCACATAAAACTGCAATAAAGTTAAAAATAATCTACCAAGGCTAATATTGAAAGAAAATAATATGGAAATTTTGCAGATAAACACTTGAAATATGCAATGACATGTGAATTCTTGATAAATCTGTGAAAATATGTATTTACCTGGAAATAAGGATAATCAAATCTTACAAATAACTTAAAAGGACCTGATTTGTAAACAAGACAAAAGTTTGCATAATAACAATAATAATAATAATGAAGCAAATGTGTAATTACATGTACAAATTGGGCCTCTCAGTGTTTAATGAACTTAAAAATAGTTAACTAGTGAGTTTTGTTGTCAAAAATAGTGAGCAAGGAAAAAATGCAAGTTATTATTGAGTTCATATGAAATTATTTATTTAATTTATTATGACGTATAACTACTTTCAGAAGAAAATAAGATTTTACAACTACATTAATTCTAACATTTCTTAACATCAATCTCAAACAATAATACAAGTTTTCCAAAATTACGAAATTTTATTAAAAATACATAATATAATTAAATTATCATATGAGAGGGATAATTTCAAAACCACCTAACTCCAATTTAAAAAAAAAATGTTATTGGTACTCGGTTAATTTTGGCATTAGAACCTACCCTTATAATATCTCAGTTTTGAAAAGTTTATGAAAAGAATTTCCTTCTTAAAAAAAAACGGAAATCAACATCAATGGCTGCAAAAACCAGTAGTTTCAAAGTTCACAATTTTCTAAAATTCTAATTGTAGAAACAAAATTGTTACTTCCCACCATGAATTCATACCGTTATTGTATGTACATAATACAATACTATAATTTGCCAATATATACATAATACATTGTAAATTCCATGTAATTTCTGAAAGAGTAACATTCTCAATTAATAGTGAAAAACTCAAAATTTCTACTTTTCACATCATCAAAGACACCTAACTTCATAATTCTGTTAAATTAAATGGCCGAGCGGTTACTTCACCTTGGCTTTCTTCAAATTTCAAACACCAATTAAACACTCCTAATACATGTATTTTACTGGATAACTCTAAAACAAAATGTGAATGTTTTGATTCAATTATCACTGAAACTAGTAGAAAATGATAAAACTATAACGACCATGAGCAGTTGATTCCTTTTAGCATGATCATCTTAATCCAGCATCTACAGATCACCAGGCATAAGAATAAACTTGTTAATTTCATTGTCACTGTACTTCCATTTTATTGTAAGAACTATGCCTTGGTTTCTCTTTGCAACAGTTGTATATTTATATTGTTGCTCACAAGACCCATTATGCTATTTTAACCTGTGATAAGAAAATGGTGGACTTCTCCACCCCCATAGACACATCATTTTAAATTCAAATGTTCATAATTATTTTTGTTCCTCCACCAATTCTAGCTATAATAATAATAATAACAATTAATAATAATAATAATAATAATAATAATAATAATAATAATAATAATAATACCAACAGAAATGGTATACTTTTTGTTAAATAAGACTTAAATTACTTTCCTCCTCTGTTCTTCCCTCAGAATGCCAAGAAAAACTCATCAAATAGTTTCACATCATCCAGAAGAGAGTATTAGAAGGATTATTTTTCTTTAAAAAAAATAGTTTAAAATGAACACCTAGATTTCTTTGAAATGATAAACTTAAAATTACAGTTAATCCTTTAATATTTAAATTTCTGAATTTTGAAACTTGTAATATTCCCCTCCTGAACAAACCCCTTGTTGATTTGATGTATTATTTAGGAATCCTAATAAGTGTAGGTGCCTTATACCTCCCCAAGTGCTACTCAAATGATAGTTCCTTCATTATCCACAAATAAGTATCCAACAGGGTGAAAGATGTGCGAACAGTTTGTATTCCAAGGACACAGTTTCTTTCTTTTCTTCTCACTTTCTTACGTAGCAGTAAAAAATTATATTTGCAGAAGTATAAGTTCTCAATGATTAATGGTGACAATGAACAATTCTACAAATATTGCAAGTACCATCTGTCTGACAAAGCCACAAATTGCTTAAATGTAGGACAGTTGTGGGGGCAAGAATATTTTTTTCTGCAAGCATCATTTGAGGGTGTTGAAACAATTTTTGTAGTATACAAACCACTTTTTTAATATTATATAAAAAATTATTTTTAATTACAATCATTTTTGGAGCTTTCGGAGGACCTATGCCCTCCTGGCCCCCCTTTGATCCACCTTTAGTTTACCATTACAAAATACCTTCCCATGAATACAAAGTACCATGTGAAAATCTTATCACATCGCACCTCCTAACTTGAAGCCTGAACTCTTATTTATTTATTTATTTATTTATTTATGAATGAATGAATGAATGAATGAATGAATGAATGAATGGAAGGAAGGCTTTATTTTCGTATGATCGAATATGTCCCATAATGAATTACCATGGCTCTCTTCAGTTTAAAAAATTCCCCCAAAAGAGACATAAAAAACACCACAAATCACATTACATCACTAATCAAAAACTGAGAAGTAAAATATTTGTATTCGAATGGGGAAATATTTTTCAGTTGAATCTACGGTACATTGGGCTGCCCAATTTTGTGGTTTCCTGTATTAATACTTACGAACAAGTCGTTGCTTTACAATCAATAACCTCTTGATAAAACAGAATACCGATGGCCAATGAAATGTAGTGCTATGTATTTACACCATGCAAGTACCATGTACTGAGCATTTACGAAAAACATTTTACACTAACAGAAATAGCATTATTACCACAAAACAAGGTTCTTATAATCAGGAATATTTCTTTTATTTATAAGACCATTAAATTAAAACAATCATGTCATTTCGTACCACTTCCTGATATTAAGTATTTCAATATAATATATATTGTACGTTTCTGTATATCAAGAAGTTTCACGCAATAAACTGAAATTTAATGTGCTTGTAAGTTTCATCAAAGTTCAACAATTCCTAATTTAATTTCCTTTTTTCCATTCAGATATATCAGTGAATCAAAACGATACGTTTTAACGTTTGATTTACAATTATTAAAATTTAATAGCATTCATCCCTTAGATGGCAACTTTCCAAATCAACTAATGAAGCCAATTACAATGCTTTAGTTTATTGCATTAAAAATAGCTTGCATGCTTTAGAATATTTGAAGGAGAACTCAACAAAGAAAATTTCAATATTGGAGTGCAAAATTCAAATTACTGCAAAAATCAGTATTTTTCATTAAATTTCAATTTTCCAGTTAATTGAAGAACAAATTCATGGTCCAGATTCAAGTATTTGTTCAGAAATAGAATTTTATTAGGACAGTTCATTCTACAATTAAAGATCCTCTTTTAATTAGCACAGAAAATCTGTTGTACCTGAAAGATTCAACAAGATACATGAAAACCATCTCAGGGAATAAATCTCTTTCATTAGTGTGTTTCAGGCTAAAACTGCTATTCATATTTTTTCTCTTAATTGTATATAAGATTTTATTTTAGAACATATCACAATGAGGTAATATCTGGAAGAATAAATATCTGTCAGTTTTCACAGCAATCTCAGCATTGCCAACTACGTCCTATCATATATTGTTTTCAGGCTCACATGTTCCTCAACATTCCTATGCCAATAAATCAATACATCCCCAAAAATCACGATTTACTTTGGTAATTCATTCCAGCGTAATATTTTAGTAACATACATGTCATTTGTCACTTTTAGGCAATATTTAGAACTCTGTAATGTGATTAGCTAACATTGCAGTTTGAAATAAAGAAAAAGCTTCACAAATACTTAGGACAGAATTATTATATTACCACTGGCAGAGCAAAAACAAATGCATAATGAGCTTTTTAAAAATTTGTATTACATTCCAATAATTTTTCTTGTAACTCCCATTATGTTCTGACACGCATTCCAGTGACCAGAGAAATAATGTTATTACAACAGAAAATGAATGGAGAGTGTGTTAAATAATGAACAGAAATGTAGAGTGAAAATAAACCAGCATATTTAAAAGGTATTTAACATCCTTAACAAATGAGGGTTTCTGCACCATAAAAACACACAAACACTTTAGAACAAAAATTGAGTGTGTTTTTTTGTTGTTTTTGTTTTTAACACAAATCTCTTCAAAAATTATGTCTGATTATATGGCAGACACGACTAATCTTAAAAAGTCATTGCAAAGCAGCAAAGAAAAGCAGCTTGATGAAAACTACTGGGATAGGACAAAATGACAATAAGCATCTGCAACAGCTTTCATAACAAAGCAAAATCATATTTTTTAAAAATTTTAATCAATGAAAAGGCCGCATGGAAAACATGAATTATTAGTACATGCTTCTTTGAACCATTTCTAGAATGTAAACAAGAATGACTCGCACAATAAAAATGGTTGCAATTATTCTTCAATTAAAAAATTCACTTTGAAAGGAGTTGCCATTACTCAAATGTTACTCCTTCAATGTACATGAGATTTGAATATTCGATTTAATAAATTGTAAATAACCAAAGAAATGTCACAGACAACAATGACAAAAGTTTATACCAACTAATAGTCTGCCTTTGTTAATTCTTTAACATCTGTAATACATCCATTTCAATTGTCAAATTTCAATTTCGAGAATACCACGAATCGTGACAATTCTGTAATAACGACAAAAAAAAGGGGTTCACAAATACTGTCACACACAGTGCAACAATAAGAAATTCAAACGTCAATTGTCAATAACCGAGAAACAATTGTAAGTCATTTTGGGGAGGTAACAATTAAGAGACCGATACAAGTTAATTATTTGAAATAGCAAGATGCCAATTGTCAAATATAACGCAAACCATAAGCCCAAGGCACACAAAAGGCAATATCTGGAAGAAAGCACTCGGGAGGTAGGAATTTTGGCGAGCTTAACGTACATGTTTTAAGTAAAGTATACAATGCTACGAGATCATCAGAAATGTTCGCCGTCAGAAGTAACATACCTGCGAATGATTAGGAATGGATGACAAATTCAATGAATGTGAATGAGATCCACCATGATGAGCACTGGCATCCGAGCTCTCTTCAGGTTTACCTTGGTTGTTCTTTTTTTTAGATAAAATAGTCATAATTTCGTTTAGGCAGGAAGTATTGCTGTACGCTACATAAGAAATCTATTTAACAAATAACTCAGCAGCTCCTTGCCAACTTCAACTTATCTCGGGCAATGTTCAAGAATCAACAAGTTACCCCCATTCTCGCCTACACGTAGTCACCGTGCACTGAGACCAGTCTGCGCTCGACCAAACGTAGACCTCCTTCAGAAAGATACCCCAACAAATTTTAACCATTCCAAGTAGGCATGGTACTTACATAAAAACATCTCACGACTCCAGGACGTCTAGTGGATCGTCAGATTTATTATGGAAAGTGGACAAAGAAATTAATCGAAAAGTAGTAATATGTGTTCCCAAGAATGTAGTGACGTATTTATAGTCTCTGAGAAATCTAACACATTACAAATACGAGTTACATTTGAATTAAAAATATAATATTATAATAAAGTAAAGAGGTTCTCCCGGAAGGGCATTGAATATGTACTACTTCGTGCTGCAATCACTCAGCAACTTCTTGTTTTTTGAATAGATATCTTAATGGTTTTGTCCACATCCTTTTCACGAATTTCACAAACAAAAGCTTTCCCGGGCTATGGAACCTCTTTGTTTTGCAGACTGATCGAAATAATGAATCCTGAATCGGGTAATTACTTGTTATTGTTTTGATTTGTATTTTCCCAGTCCCTGTTTATCATTACCCTAGTATTGTTAAAATATATCTCTATTTGAATCGGTTTCTCTTTTCTTTCTCCTAAATATGTGTTGTAGGGAGGGGTAGATAACTGCAATAGTTTTACTTAAACGTATTTTATTAAGTAGAAAGTTTCCTTCAGAAGCTACTAGTGTGACAGTTTTCAGGATGTTGTTCTTTCTATTCCTAGCGTCGTTTTGATTAAACAGGCTTTAACCGTCTCTATTCTCCTAAGATCACGGACTGTGGGTGATTCTCAAGCCATATCAATTCTGTAGGTAATTATTGGCGATACTGAAATACTAAATAGGAAGCGGTTTGTGAACAAATGTTCAGGTTAGGCAAAACAGATTACTGAGCAGCGACAAAACAGATTATTGAACTACATTTTTTGTTGTAAATTTATTCAATTTATTTAAAATAGTTTTCTCACTGATAAGATTACATTCCAGAGCTTTATTTTCATGAAGCACGCACAGGCGTAATTTCAAAATATTGAGATTCTAAGAAAGTGTTGCGAGTTTGTGTTGCTCTAACAATAAACCAGGAATCTGATTCAATTTTTTGTATGCGTTTAAGATTCACTAAATTACATACGTGATCTTTGGACATTTCATGTTTTTGTATAGCTTTTGATAATTTTTTTCATAGCAAAATATCATGTTTTTCAAGCACTCTCCTTAATTAACAAGAAAAGGTATGGTCAACAATAAAACTTAGCTTTAACTTCACTACTTCTTAGACATTTGTATGATTTGTACCACGAAGAATTGAATTTTCTTGCATTTTCTCGTCAGCACGATGTACAAGTACTCAACACAAGAGTAGGTCCACCATTCTCCAAAATTTGTCTTTTTTTCTACATCGTTCAGACGAGAAAACAATAAATGTATTAGTTCATTCATTGTATCAGTCATAATATTAACGTAAAATCAGATTTGAATATAAAAACCATGTAACACTAAATAAGTATCATACTAGTTAAAAAAAAGTAAATACTTCATAAATACTGGAAAAATAACTTTTTCCGTTTGTTAACTTGTCAATAAAACAATACACGTGCTGCTCGCCTTGCACGTGAGTGGAAGTCAGTCTTCCGTGCGGGCAGGCAGCAAGAGAATTCGCTGGCCTACGCCCCCACTAGAAATAAATTAATAATGTTTACAAGCTCATACGCGTTAAATTAAAGCAACATTAACATTAAGTAACAGCTTTATTAGTAAATGATTAAATGTGATACATATATTCTAAGAGGTCATAATAAGGCCAATTGCAAATCATACACTGATAAATATTAAATCTCATAATAAATTCAAAGTAGCGTATACTGTAAACATTAATTCTCACACAAATCATAAAAATTGCCATCCCTCCTATCACATTGGATCCAGTCGTCAGCTGGAGGGTCCTCGACTTCCATTTCGCAAGAAGGACATAGCCATATCAAAGTATTACAATAGTAACTCGTATATTATTCTTTCCCTTTCCACTCTTGTGGAGTTGCAAATAAGCGATATTTGCAATTTATTATTGGCATGACTGGAACATGCGGAGCATCAAGTACGACAAATCTACAATATCTAACATAGGGTCACCGAACATCCTCTACCGTTCTTTGTAGACATTGAACCCGGTACTAAGAACAAAGAAATTTACAGCACTCAAGAAATGCTGAATATGAAAATCAGATTTGAACCCTAAGTTAAAAAACGAGAAATATCTCAGTGTAAAAGATGTCAGCAATTTGAACACACCTGGAAATACTGTGTAAAACCATACAGATGCGTGAAATGTGCCGCGAAACACTTACAGCGAAACGTCAGAATGCAGTAAACAAGGTGCAATACTGAAATGTGCCAATTGTAAAGGCAACCATTCAGCAAGTTACAGAGGGTGTGAATTTTATCAACACGTCAAAAAAT
Organism: Teleogryllus oceanicus; assembly: GCA_964035755.1. NCBI lineage: Eukaryota > Metazoa > Arthropoda > Insecta > Orthoptera > Gryllidae > Teleogryllus > Teleogryllus oceanicus. The sequence continues at coordinate 18,480,605 of CAXIVR010000001.1, read as the reverse complement.
CAAGATATCCGAAAGACAGTGACGACAAGTATTGAGTATTGAGTACAACTTACAACGCTGTAAACAACAAGCAATACTTTCCGCAATTAGGAGTGTCAGAACCACACAATTCATCGTCAATCAGTAATTCAAATTACGCAAATACAGTTAAAACAATATCAACAAGTCACGGTCAAATAACATTGAACCGAACCTAGCAGGAACAATCAAGGAGTCATTCAAGTGCTTTGAAGATATATTGCGAAAGCAGGCAGAATAAATTGCAACATTATTGAACCTCATATCCAAATTAGTAACGAAATTATGAACAAAAGTTTCAAGATAATAGCTGGGAATGCAAACGGTATATTACAACATAGAAGAGAATTAGAAGCAGTTCTAAACGTGCATGAAATTGATATAATGCTAATAGCAGAAGCCCATGCGACCTCTAAAAGTTACTTGCATCTACTTGGATATAACGTAGATCATACAAATCGTCCTGACGGTACCGCCCATGGCGGCATGGCCATAATAATCAACAAAAGTATCTAACACAGTAAACGACATCCTTTTCAAGAACATTATATTCAGGCAACGTCAGAGCAAATGTCCGCCAGCTATGGTAAATTAACAGTGACACATTCTTATAGCCCACCAAAACACAAAATCCACAAAACAGATTATGAATATTTCTTCAATACATTGGGGAAAAGATTTTTGGTTGGTATCGATTTCAACGCAAAGCTCTCGCTGTGGTGATCAAGATTAACAACTTTCAAGGGTAAGCAACTGTACGAAACTACTATTGCAATGCGCATTAATACCCTATCGACGGGACAACCAACATACTGGCCAACAGATATAAGCAAGAAACCAGACGCTATCGATTTTTTTATAATAAAAGGACTGGCTAGAAATTAGACAAAAATGGAACATTTTGAGGATCTGATGTCAGATCATTCGGCTATATTATTGACGTTCGTCAATATTGCCATAAAATAAATGAAGTTAAATTCGCAACGTTAAGTAGTTATAAAATACCTAATTGGAACAGCTTTCAAGAATGGATTCATAAGTATACCTCTGGCTTTATCACAAGAAGATAAAGAGAACGCGTTTACCGAATACTTCCAAGACGTATTCATGCCCAATGCCTCGAATCAATCACCGGATGAAGATGAAGAAGAAAGTACAAACTTTCTCGCATCCTCAATACAATTGTCATCTACAGGAAAGCCATATACATTCAAGGAAATCAAAGAAACTACGAAGAAACTATCTCGCAACAAAGCACCTGGATACGATCACATAACAGCTGAGATCCTTCCAAACCTACCCATTAAATCAAGAGAACTTATTTCATCAATATGTAATGCAATACTATGAATGTTCTACTTCCCTCCACACTGTAAAATGGCCTAAATTATAGCTTTTCCAAAACCAGAGGAAGATCTCCATCATCTGACGTCCTACCGACCCATTAGCGTGTCACCGATTCTCTTGAAAGTGTTTGAGAAACTCATCCTGAAACAAATACTACCAATCTTGAAAACGACCTGATTCCAGACCATCGATTGGGATTCCGACAACAACATTCAACAATTGAACAAGTTCCCAGAAAAGTAAATGATAAATGAAGACTGAAAATAGAAGATATTGCTCAGCAGTATTTATGTGACACAAGCCTTTGACAAAATATGACATCAAGGGTAAAATACAAAATATGACAACCTTGTCAAATTCTATTTAATAAATAGATTCTTCCAAGTAAAATACAAAACAGCCCTGCCGCCATTTCGACAAAGAAAAGCCGGAGTCTCCAAGGAAGTGTTATGGGATCTATATTGTTTCTCGCATTCACTTATGATATACCAAAACAACAAAATTGTAACAGCCACCTTCGCTGATTATACGGCAGTACTAGCATCCAGCAATGATCGCAAAGCAGCATCAGAAGCTCTAGAAAACCACTTAAAATAATAAACATGTGGCTTTCTCGTTGGCACATTAAACTCAACAAACTAAAATCTAAACATATGTCTTTCTCCTCTAAGAAAAGGCGACTGCCCAGCAATAACAATAAACAATAAACAGAGACCTCAAAGTAATAAAATTAAATACTTATGCTTGGGTTTTTCTAACGTGGCGTCTGAGGACAGTATCTCCAAGTTGGAATTCGGCACGACATTTTGAGTCATTCTCAGTCCTGCTGCAAGATGTCGCATGATCGCGACCGCATCAAGCATTGCTGCGACTCTAGAGGCAGGACTGAGAATGACTTAAAAAGGTCGTGCCGAATTCCGTCTTGGAGACACTACCCTCAGCCGCCAAGTTAGAAAAACCCAAGTTCATTTGAATAGAAAATTAACGTGGAAGGTCCATATAAAAAGAAAAGAACTAGAATTAAAAACTAGAAGTAAACACTACAAATGGCTAATCGGTAAACACTCCCAACTATCACTGTCAAACAAAATACTTATATATAAAATATCCTACAACCCATATGGATCTACGGCATTCAACTTTGGCGCTCAGCCAGCGTCTCCAACACCGAAATTCTTCAGCGATTCCAGCCAAAATATCTCCAAAGGTTCCCACGATATAAATTCAGAATTTGAACGTCCTCTCCTAACCAATTTTGCAGCATATTATTGTACTTTCTCGAGAGATTTTATTTGCCCTAAACGATAAGGGTCCCAACATATGGAGCCAAATTCTAATATCGGACGTACTAGAGACGTGTACCCTAATTCCCTTGATTTTCCACTTCCTTGTCTAAGTATTCTAATTACAAAGTGTAATGCCTTCCACGCCTTTTTCACTTCATAATTTACGTGTTCTGTCCAACTCAGATCCTCGTTTAGTACAATTCCCAAATATTTACAGCATTTAGCCCTCGGAATATCCTGATTTCCTAATTTATATATGATATCGTCTGTCTTTCTAGAACGCGCGAATCAATAAACTTGCACTTGCTGGGATTTAATTTCATTTCATTTGTGATAGCCCATGATTCTAGCTTATCTAAATCAACCTAAAATCTAAATCAACCCTAAAATCTTTAATAGAAAGCAAAGTAAAACTGAGAAGGGACGTATCCTAATAAAGGGTTTGGCAGAAAATTGCCAGATAGTTTTTTGTTTAAAATCTCGGGCTAAAAGCCAATATTTGGCATTATCATCTTCTCTTAGATAAGGCTGTACAAGCCAGTCTCTCGCAAAAAGCCAAAAAGCTTGCAGAGAGACGATTCGTCATTACTAAGAATCTCCGCAAGGGAGCTAGCAAGGTCATGCCTTCGACGGTTCTCTCTTATCTTAACACAGTGTAAGAGAACATACTCCACGGTAAGATCTATTTTGCAGTATTCGCATATAGGGGGTGGGTCCCCGTGGAGGAGATAACCGTGGGAGAAATGGCAGTGACCGATTCGGAGGCGTGTTAAAATGATCCCATCTCGCCGAGCATCACGAGATGAGGAAGACCAAGGATTTATGGAACCCTTGATTCTCGTGAGCTTAAACCTGTTATGCCACTTCATTCACTGCGGATAGAGCGTTTTATAATCAGCTTAGTGTCTTCCGTGGAGACTGTGAAGATGTCTAATTCTCTTTTCTTCGAGGCAGACTTTGCTGCCTGGTCAGCTACTTCATTTCCTCTTATTCCCACGTGTCCAGGGACCCAACAAAAGACTAAAATATAGTGGAGGACCAAGAGATGGTGGATTTGCTGTTGGATGGTCATTGTCAGTGGGTCACAAGACGAGGAGGAGATGGATTCAAGAGAGCTTTTTTAATCACTGCACCACTTTCTCTAGTGGCATCGATCCAGCAAATTTAAGTGCCTCCGAGAGCGCAAACTTCTCTGCGGTATAGACGCTGCACAAAGAGTCTAGTCGAAAACTTTGCGTGGATTTACTGCAGTAGAAGGCACATCCGACTTTGCCGTTTTGAGAGGAGCCATCGGTGTAAATAAAGTAATGGCCAGGATAGTAGATTTTATCGCCTCAAATTCCGATAAGAATGTACTGGGTGAGGTAAGGATTTAGGAAGGTTAGACAGTCTAAGATATATTATCGGCCGGTGTAGTTTCCAAGGGGAAACAAGGTTTCGGGGGGGGGGTCACAGGGTTGGGTAGTTTTATATGAAGCTTCTGTAAGAGCATACGGAGACGGACACCCAGGGAATGGAGTAATGACGGTCTAAGCGCACATGAAGTCAGGTGGGTAGGATGGAGGACTGCTTGACGCGAGGGAGTATCAACATTGGATAATTTCGCGCCATAGGTGGTAATCAGAATATCCCGCCTTCGGCTCAGGGATGGTTCTCCAGCCTCGGCCAAGAGGCATTCGATGCGACTCGCGCGGTAGGCGCCTGTATTAATCCTTATGCCAGGATTGTGTATGGTATTTAATGGCCGGAGGGTTGATGGAGATGCTGACCCATACACAATGCATCCGTAATCCAAGATAGGGCGGATGAGAGTTCTATACAAACGCAGAAGACAAACACGGTCTGCGCCCAGAGAGCTACCAGTAAGAGTCCGAAGAAGATTCATAGGTGATACACATGGGCCCTGTAGTTTACGGATGTGTTTTCGCCAGGTTAGGCTCTTGTCGAATGTGAGTCCAAGGAAGGTTGCGGATTCAACGAATGGAAGCTGCTGTCCTCCAAGAAAAAGGTCGGGGTGATTATGGAGGTGATGGATTCTGCAAAAGTGCATGCAAGTGGTTTTTGAGGTAGAGAACTTGAATCCTGTTTCTTCGCTCCTTTCTGCAGTTTGTTGAGCACAAGTTGTAGTTGCCTCTCAATAACTTGCACGCTCTTAGAGGAGCAAAAAATTGCAAAATCGTCAACGAACAGTGATGCTTTCACAGGCTTCCGGATAACTGATGCAATACTATTGATAGTAATGGCAAACAGTGACGCTCAAAATTGATCCCTGGGGAACACCGTTTTCTAACTGGTGAGTAGAGGATAACACGTCGCCAAGGCGGACGCGGAAAGATCTTGATGAAAGAAAACCTACTAGAAACAAAGGGAGCCTCCCCTAAGGCCCCAAGTATGCAAGGTGCGAAGAATACCGTACCTCCAGGTTGTGTCATACGCTTTCTCTATATCGAAGAAAATTGCTACCAGGTGCTGACGTAGCACGAAAGAAGTGGAAATCTGCGTAGCGAGGGTGACTAAGTGGTCCATGGTTGACCTGTGCTTTCTGAAGCCACATTGGAGAGGTGTAAATAGGTTCTTTTGTTCCAGGAGCCAGACCTGACGTGTATTTACCATTCGCTCTAAAAGCTTGCACACACAGCTTGTGAGCGAAATTGGGCGGTAACTTGAGGGGGTTGTTCTGTCCTTTCCTTCTTTAGGGATTGGGAGGACGATGGCCTCACGCCAAATCTTTGGTATAGCGTGTTCAGCCCAAATCTTGTTGAAAATGCTGAGGAGAAACGAACGAGCGTTTTCATTCAAGGTGTTTTCGAACGAGGTTTTCATTTCAGGTGTGTCAACATTTGGTTATGTATCTGGTCTGATCCTGGAGCAGAATTTTTCGCACAAGCGAGGGCACCGGAGAGTTCGTGCATGGAGAAAAAGGCCTTGTAATCTTCCTCCACGCGACTCGAGAAGTCTAATTTACAGTTTTCCATTTTTTTCGTGTTTTGAAAGCCAGCAGAATAGTGTACGTAGCTGGAGATTTGTTCGTAATGAGAGGCCATTTCTTCAGCAATTTCTTGTGGAGAGGTTAGGAGATTTCCATTTACCATAAGCTTTGAAATAGACGGCGAAGGGAGTCTTCCACCGATCTGTCGGACCTTTCTCCACACAAGTTTAGGGGATGAACGGCAAGAGAGTGACGAGATGTAGGCTCTCCAGGACGCAGTCTCACTTTCTCGTATCGTTAACCTAGCTTTGGCTCGGGATCTTTTATAGTTTATTAGGTTTTCCATGGTTGGGAACCTACTAAGGTTAGCCAATGCCCTCTTCCAATCCCGGACCGCGGTGGCACAATCAGCGTTCCACCATGGCACAGGGGGTGTTGTGCATGGCCCAACGACTTCGGGATGGCAAATGAGGCCGCATGAAGGACGGCGTTATTAAAATGGGCAACCATAGCATCGATGGGCAGTTTTCCGATATTCGTAATTCTTTCTTGAATGTTTCCCACTCAGCTCGGTGGGTTAGCCACCGAGGAGGGCGAGCAACGTTCAGATCGGGAATATCGAGGTTGACTCGAATGGGAAAATGGTCACTGCCATGCAGGTCGCCAAGGACAGTCCACTCGAAGATTGTAGAAACGGAGGGACTACAGAGAGCTAGGTCCACGGATGAGAATGTGTTAGAAGCTACGGAAAAGAGTGTGCTTTCGCCAGAATTTAGGATAATTAAGTTTTGGTTATCTATGATATTTTCAAGTAACCTGCCTCTCGTGCACGACCTTGTGCCACCCCAGGCAGGGTTGTGGGCGTTGAAGTCCCCCACAATGAGAAAAGGTGTAGGCACCTGAGAGAGCACATCTTCCAGTTCTTTTTGTGACACTTGTCCAGGCGGGATATAAACGTTGCGAATGTTAACAGAAATAGTTCGGAAATTGACACGAACGCAAGATATCTGCAGAGTGGTTTGTATGTCTATTTCTTTCGATACCAAAGAGTCTGTGATAAAAGTGGCGACTCCGTCATGGGCGCGGAGGCCATCGTCTACGTCTTGCAAACAAAAGCCGCGTAGAGAGAGGGAGTGCTCAGAACGGAGATGTGTTTCCTGCAAGCAGATAACCACGGGTCTATGTATAGACATTATTAACTTCAATTCGTCCAAACGGGTACGAAAGCGTTTGTCTAATATTTCTGAAGAAAAAAATTGCGATTAAACAGAATTCATAAAAATATACTCTTAATTGTATATTGTAATTACTGTGTTATTAACAGCGAAAACATATTTCCAATATCCTATAAAATTTCATCAAATAAATTGAAATTCCTTATTCTCGCAGCAGTATTTCCATAGGAACTACCAAACTCTCTTCACTGAATATCATCCATGACACCTTCCAATTTATATCGCAGAAGTGCCAACTTCACTCCTCAAAACCAGTAATTAGGCTAATCGGACTCTTACCCCACGCGGACTTTTGCTACTCTATTATACATTCTAATTGTTCATACTCTACAATTGACATTGTGGCGGAAGCAATACCCCACGTATACCTATCGGACGCCATGATAAAAAAATTAATGGTAAAACGTGGACATTTCAGACCATATTTTATCAAAGATATTTTATAAAAGAAATCTTTTATTAAATATTAGCTATTACACTGTCATATTTTATTTTATAAAAGATCTTTGACATAGTTCTTTTACAGTGTAATACCGGCCTATAGTAAATGGCTTTGACTCCACACATGATATTGGTGGCTATTGGCCGAAAATACCTTAAAAGTTGCCTCATTGACCGCGTGATGTCGCTGAAGTTCAGATGGGCCATTGCAGGATGTAATCATTATACAAGTACGGAAGTGTGTTGTTGTTCGCTCGTTTGAAGTTGTTTGTAATATTGTATTCGCGCGGTTTTCACAATAAATTTATCTTCAATTCAGTTGTGCCGGTTACTACACATAACCTTATTAGGTTATGGGCTCATCACGGTTGAGCAAATGAAAACGTTAGAAACGTTGCGTTGCGATTTGTATGCAATCATTTGTTTCATTTTTTCGCGTCGTGGTGAGACGTTAGTGCACCATGGCAAGGGCAGAATTAAACATAAAAATCGAGAAACTGTTAGGTACATCTAATTGAGCGAAATGGAAGTGGCAAATAATATGCATTTCGAACAGTACCTCTTGGCAACTATTATTGACGGAACGAGGCAGCATCCGGTAATTGCAAACGGAGCAGAGGCAACGACTGAAGAGAAGAAACAAGTGCAAGATTGGCAACGTAACAATTCTCGAGCAGCGGCGCTGATTCCGAGTGCGTTGAGTCATTCCGTGGCGGATTTCATGTTAACGTATAATAGTGCCTAAGACATATGGGACAAACGAACAAAGAAGTATACAGAGTTTAAGTTTATTGATGACAGATTTTTTCAATTTGCATCGTGATGCAGAAATGGAAATTGCTGCGCATGTGGCAAAAGTTGAAAAACGATTTGCGGGTATATAAATACTGAGCTTCGCAAGCGAGGATCACATGTCATTACAGTGAAGTTATTGTACGGAGAGATTTTAGCAACTGTGCTGAGTACCAGGAATTTAGTAATGTATGGGAGTCTCTCGATAATAACAAACGCACGACAAATTGTTTACTGGAAAAATTGTATTATACAATTGAAAATCGACAAAAGACAGGTACGGCAACATACACCGGTGTCTTTACAGCTCATGAATAAAAAAGTAGTGGTACAAAAGGTCAATGTGCATCAAGTAAATCTGCAACAAACTGTTGCTGGTTCTGAAAAGTCAAACGACTATAAAAAGGAGAAGAGTGGGTGTTTGGACTGCGGGAAGCCGGACCACATTAAGAAATATTGCAGAAAATTGAAAGCTAAAAAGGAGAATACCACGTAGAATAATATTCAAAGTTTTGCGTTTCTAGTATCAAGCGATGCAACGATTGTTATTCATGGTTCAGCATTCCTGACATATTCCGCATTCCACAGTACCACAGTGGCAAAACAAGGGACTGTGATGGAATATGGTTCTGGTATTGTCAACATGGAAATGTTTGTCACCACTAAATGGACTCCGAGATATTTGAAAAATGTTTAATGTGTTCCAGAAGTTGCACGACATTTGTTTTCCATCAAAAGTACGTCTGTGTGAGGAATTGGGATCAATATAGAAAACGGGAAAGTTCAGCTTTATCGAGGTAAACAAATTGTTGGAACCGATGAGTGGAGAGTGCATGCGTATAATTTGCATATGCGAGTTATAGTGCCGCAAGTACCAGTGATAGTAAACATTGCGACAGCAGCTGAGACTCTTCTGGTGTGGCATATGCGTCTTGTATATTAACCCTTTAACGCGGTGGCGAGGGTGTGCGCGGAAGCATTTGAAGGCGGCTTCAAGTGAAAGGGGCTGGTCAGCGGCACCGCGGGAGCAGGTAGCCAGCTGAGCGCATTCGCCGAGGCCTGCTGCGGGAGCATCTCTGCTCAGGCGGCGTTGCATTTCTGAGTGCTCTATCCTGAGAATGCATCGCTTCACACCAATAACAACAATAATAATAATAATAATAATAATAATAATAATAATAATAATAATAATAATAATAAAATTATGACGAATTAAAATTTTGACGAATGAAATAATGACGATAAAATATTATAAATTAATTGTTTTCATAAAAACAGAAATAGAAACACTTTAATCGATATTTAACTATTTGAATAGAAAATAACTCAGAAAGAAACAGAAAATTCGCCGTAACACACAGCCAGCGTCTTGCACGGCACCGACAAGCGACCAGCGTCTGTAGACGGCATACCGCAAATCGGAGGAGAAACAAAAAAGGAAAAACAACGCCCCGTCTGCGCCGCGAGCGCCAACGGAGGAGAAACAGGTAAACGCCTTCCGTCCTGAGACGGCTTACGCGAATGGAAAGGAAAATCCATGCCGTCCAGGGATGGCATACCGCGTTTAGAAGAGAAAGGAAATTGCCGTCTGTAGACGGCATACCACGCTGAAGGGTTAAGATAAACGACATGTCCGGAATGTGTTGAAAAACAATGACATGAATGTAAGTGCATCAGAAACTGGTGATTTTGTGGCGGATGTGCTTTGTGCAAGGCAGATAGAAAACCATTTAAGTCACGGATGAATCGACCTGATGTTGGAGAACAAGTAAATGCAGATGTAAATGGACCGATGTCAGTTGAAACCCTTCAAGTTGAAAGGGTTTTATGTGTTTTAAGGACGATTGTAGGAAATTTCGTATTTTCTTTTTAAAACACAAGAATAAAGTTTCGAGGTGTTTTGACATCTTTCTAAACGAGGCTTTCTAACTATTTTTGGAGTGAATGCATCAGAAGAAGGAAGACAAACAGAAACTAGCAAATTTTACAAAGAGCTACGTTATCGTCAAAACAATCCCCAATGATTACTTAGTTTTAAGCGGCGACTTCATTGCCAGAATTGGCAGCAAACCAAATAAGAATGTAATCGGGACAGAAGAGACAGAAAATGAAAATGGAGGGGAACTCAGATCATTTGCAACTTTCAATAAGTTAAGAATAATGAACAGTTTCTTCCGAAAGAAAGACATCTACAAATTCACATGGACTGCCCGAGGCTTAAGAAAGATTATAGACTACTTAGTAAATTATTTGTTGCAGAAAATAGCGAATGAAAATAATGACGAGGAATGGAACAATATTAAATATTGTGTTACAAAAGCTGCTTTGGAAGCTTTGGGTACAAGGAAAAAGATGTACAAGAGGTTTGAAAATCTGGAATGAAGAAATTGAACATTATAAAAGAAAAGAAAATGCCTACTTACGATTCCTGTAAAGTCTAAAGAAGAAAACAGAATACAATAGGACACGAAATCTAACAAAAAGATAGTCCGACAAGCTCAACAACAATCCTGGAAAAAATTTTAACAAAAAAGGAAAATTTCTAAAAAAAAAAACCAAATACAACCAAACAATATAAAAGAGGAGGAATGGAAAAAATTTCCAAAATTAGGTACGATGATAATGCACGAAGAAAAACCATCAGACGAGAAAATCGAAACCGACCTGTTAACAATAGATGAGCTAGAGGTAGCAATTGCAACAATGAAATACAGAAAAGCATGCGGGCTGGATGAAATAAATTTAGAGCTAATTAAGCATGGTGGTACCCTTACTACATTTTGACTCCTAAACCTTTTAAATATGTGCTGGTGAAAACTTATCTACCATTAGAGTGGAAGCAAACAATGGGTAGCCCTATCTACAAGAAAGGAGACAGAAAAATTGCCCCAACTATAGAGGCATTAGCTTGTTAAATACTAGCTACAAAAATTACGCAAAAATAATAACCGAAAGAGTTCAAGCAATCGTCAAACGTATACTTCTAGAAGAACAGAATAGTTTCAGGAAGAGAATGAGTATTAACCCTCAAACAAATTATTGAAAAACGCCCAGAAATGAACCTAGAAACTACAAGAAGAACAAAATGGTTTCAAGAAGAGAAGGACCTGTGTAGATGGAGTATTCACCCTCAAACAAATTATAGAGAAACGCCAAGAAATGAACATAGAAACATACCTTTTATTCATAGACCTGGAAAAGGCATTTGACAAGTACAATAACAAAAGTAAGACTATGATTTTCAGAGGTAAACATCCCATACGAACAAAAATAGTAATAAACAACAACATTATCGAACAAGTATCAAACTTCCAATATGTAGGATGCAACATAACAAATCTTAATGACATTGACGCGCAACAAAAATATCTAATTTTCAGGCTATCTACGGCACTATAAAACGAACATTGGGAAAGCCCGAAAAGAAACCAAACTCAAGCTTTATAAAACAATGACCATACCTACTCTCCTGTATGGATGCGAAACATGTGTAACAACAAGAGAAAACAGGAGAATTAGTGCCGAAGAAATGATATTTCTCAAGTATGTGAAAGGATGCATATAATGGATCATATTAGAAATGAGGATATAAGAGAAGAATTGGGAATTACCAGATTACAAGAAATCGATGTATCCTGAGTGATCGAGGAATCAGGTCGGTGATGTCTGCCCCTTACACTCCGGAACAAAACGGAGCTGTAGAACGAGAAAACAACAATTGTGGAGTTGGTTCGATCAATGCTTTCAGCGAGTAGATTGTCTAAAACGATGTGGTCAGAAGCATATGAAACAGCAGTTTATTTGTTAAACCGCACAGACAAAACTCCAGGAGAAAATCAATCACCATTGCAATTGTGGAGTGGCAGTACACTTTTAAATTTGGAATGTCTACGCATTTTTGGAACAGAGTGCTATGTTCACGTACCGAAACAGTTTCGCAGAAACTTTACAAGAGTATACCTGGTAAGATGGTTATTGGAATGATGGAGATGGATATCAAATATATGTGCCGTTTCTCAAGAAAACCGTCAAATCACATGATGTTCATTTTAAACTAGAACGAGTTTGTACCATCTTAATAAAAGATAAATTCAACCTAGCAGTGAGGATTTAAGATAAGCCATTCAAACGAAGAAAATGTGGAGTCGTGCTCTGACGAGGAATTACATCAGATGTGCAACCTTTGAAAAAGCTACCTGAAGAACCACAGGAGGAAGTCGTAATCAGAGAACCACAGGAGAAGATACCTGAAGAACAGACAAAGAACAGAACAAGAAAAAACCACGACGCACTGTGAAACCGACAAACCGTTATGAATGACATCCGGAGAATATGAGATGTTTTCACATCTTCAGATAGCGACATTCAGCATCCATACGAAGAGGCCTTAAATTTTGAAAACAAAGCCGACTGGATTGCAGCTATGAAGGAAGAAATGGATGCTTTAGCTGACAATTTTACTTGAATTAGTGAGTCTCCCAAAATGTGCTAAGGTCATTCATAATTGCTGAGTCTTCTGGACGAAGTTGAATAATGATGGATCTGTGACACGCTTTTGTACTCGAGTCGTAGCTAAAGGGTTTGCAAAAAAGCTGACATAAATTATGATGAATCTATTCCAGTTTAGACCAGTGGCACGTTACGACACTGTACTGCTAAGGTGAGGATGCTGTAGCTGGTAAGGAGAAGATGGATTTGTTTGACGTAAAAACAGCATTTTGTATGGTTCATTTCAGGAGGAAGTATGCATGTGTCAGCCAGAAGGGTTCGACGATGGAAGTGATCGTGTTTGTAAATTAAGGGGAAAACCAGTTGCAGACATCTTGAGAAAGCCATTGGGTCGTCAGCGATTCCAACAGCTATGTATGAAGTTGGGTCTTTGTTCAGGAGATATACTGATTGTACTTTAGTTGTCTTTGTTTATTTTGTGTCTGTATAGTTGTGTAATATTTAAGAGGAAGTATTGAGAATGCATACATTACACATGTACCGGAATCTGTACATCTAGAGGAATAATTTGGAAGTTCAATGACACGTTATTCCTTATGGTAGGACCTGCTTGGCACTGCTTAGTGAATCTGACTTTCAAAACGCTATTCGACAATTATTGTCGCAGCTTCGAGTAAATGTTTGGGCCTGGCGCGCCACTGGCGCCTCCAAGCGGCCGGCTAACTGCTGTAAGTCTGGTGTACTTCGAACGCAGAATTATAGTTTTCGTTACATGCAGTTACGTTTTCAGGAACCTTTGTTTTATTGTTCGTATTTATTACATGTTATTTTGTAAACATATAGCTCTATTGAAAGGCATTTGCTATAGTTCTTTTATCTGTAGCTATAATACATTCATAGAAGTGGATCAATCTTTCATTTTGGGGTATGTAGTGATGGCGCATTTTTTTTAATTCGCACTTTTTCACGTTTTTGGCTTGGAACATGAAAACTTCATACTTTTATAGAAAAATGTTCCTTTACACAAATATATACGAGTAACATTACATTATGTCTCATAAGCAATGGCGGCTGTGACCCAACAAAAACTGGAGGTTACAGCTTAATCGAATGACGAAAATGTAATTTTCAAAATTCAGAACACTAATATATAATAAAACGTTAGCAGTTTATGTAAATTAATTAAAACTAAGCTAATAAAGCTTTATATTGAAAAAAATATTTACGCGATTTTAAGAGTAGTGTCCATGTCAGTTCCATTCACCTCACGTGCACGATATTCTGGTTTTGATTTCCAATGAACATTAATTATGCATTGAGATAATTGCCGATAATAGAATTCATACAAAACAAAAAAGTTGGTTTCGAAAACACGGTGATCGCTCGCCCCCAAATTAAAATATCGGTTTCAAATTCAGGGGCCGCTACATCAGCCAGATCGATTGGGGAATACCAATTTTGGAGAAAATCGGCTGACCAGTTTAGCCGCTACCGTTGTTCACAGAGGACGGACAGACAGACGCTTTACCGTCTTTCGATTGTAAACAAACCATATTGAAAGCCAGAAACATATGTTTCTGCCTCTTATTAGTCAAGGTAACTATAGGTAATTGATCGCCGCAGCCAAAGAGAGCTTACATCGACGATTATCGCGTTCGTACCAGGAAAGTAAGTGGTTGATGTTAGACAGTGCTCTCAGAAAATAAGGTCTTACTTATTTTTAATACAATATATAAATAATTTTTTAAAAGATTGCGGATATATTTCACAATTTAATGTTCTCTAGCGACTAAGCCTAAGCTTATGATCTCTAGCGCCTAAGTCTGACTGGAAGTTCTTATGAGACAAAACTAAAATCATTTTTACCACGTGTGTCAAACACTATTTTTAGACAACTTTACAGACTTTTTGTCTTTTTTGCCCCTTTGTCCTTTTTGTATTTTTTTATTTAGGTCCATCCAGTCAGACGAAACTGTTTTGTTTTCTTTGTTGTATTCACAGATTTATCAGAATACTTGAACATCGTCTTACTTTGAGCACTAGAGATAAAAATTGAACTTTTAGCAAAGCTTTTTTTCAAAGTATGCCCTGAAAGAGCTGCGTTTAGTCTGTCTAAAAACATTTCTACAAAAGTGTTTTAAGTTACAAGGGGAAACTGAAAAAAAGGGCTTTTTTGCAGTTCTCTGAGAGAGCTTCACATTTACGAAGTAGGCAAAGTTGAAATCCAGGTTCAGCATCCAAAAACCATACAGAATAATAGAGAAAAAGTTTATTTTTTCTTGGCAAATTACTCTTTGACTGAACTATAGGCCTAAGGAATTACTAGTATATTTTGAAGTTGAGTAATGCTCAATTTTCAAGGAAAAATACAGAAAACTTAATTACAAAAAAATTAATATCCTGCCTATTGAGAGATGGTTTCAATGATGTGCAGTAATGGAAGCATTACAAATTTGGAGTATATACAAATTGTTGTATATACGTAGTAATTATCTCATTTCTAGGTTAGTTTTGAGTTGATTATAATATTATGAATATCGTATTTATCTTTTATATGTATATGAGTATAATCATGTATGAGAACAGGAAATTACTTTCCTCGTGGTGTATCTGGTATCGCTGAGTAAATTGGCACTAATGCAATGAACTGTGATATTTAATTACGGTGTGGTACGGTACTGACGATGTCTTTAAAGAACAATAACTGATAATAAATAAATATAGGGGACACGGGGGTAATGGGGGTCAGGGGTAATAGAAGTCAGCGGTAAAGTGTCTATAAATATTGTAAACAAACCATAGTGAAAGGCAGAAACATACTTCCACCTACTATGAGTCATGATAACCATAACTTCTTGGCTGTCCGGGTGACGCCGCGTAGTGGGCTGAGCGGCCGACATTTCGCCTGTCATGTCGCAGGCTTCCTCAGGGACGCGTTGCTGCGCGTCGGGAATTAACTATTGTCCGGCCTGGGCGCCCGGGTGGGGGCAGGTGCGCCGTGATTGGCGGAGGGGTCCCTCTGATTGGCTAGCGGTCTGTGCCAACCCGGGGACGGTGTGGGGCAGTCGTCACTGCCTTGAGGAAGACTGCAACATGACAGGCGAAACGTCGGCCGCTCAGCCCACTATGCCAACGTCATCCGGACAGCCAAGAAGTCATCGACTCGAAGCTTACGTGTACATGATAATTACAGACAATTGATCGCCGCAGCCAAAGAAAGCTAACATCGACGATTATCGCTTTCGTACGAAAGCGTTAATGTTAGAAAGTGCTCTCAGAAAACAAGGTCTTACGTGAACTTAGAGATTTCTGGAAGAATTAAAATTTGTTGGAAGGGAAGTACTTCAGCGAATCATTTAATACCAATTACGAGTAATTTTAAACATTCCGTAAACGTTTGTGAGTAGTTATAATAAAAATGTGCTTGTGAGGTAATGGTGGTCAGTAATTTTCATTTCTGCAGCGTGACTGTCATTGCCCCAAACAAAATAATTTCGCCTACGTATTTTATATTTATAGGTAATTAAATTTTTTATGCATTTGGTAATGGTTTTCGTTTTTACTGCATTTTTATATTGTTTACGAAGGTATCAATAGATTGGTCAATCTATCATTTGTCGTATTTAGATTTTTAGGATAATTATCCAACTGCATTATTTGGTTCCGAAATAAATTCCAATTTATTAGCGTATTGTACAAAGTAATCATTGGAATGGTTCGGTTGAATAGTATTAATATTGGGTTATGATCCGAATTTAATGCTGGGATTGCGTATTGATATATGGACGAGTTTACATTTTACGTCAATATTATGTCAAGTATATCTGGTTTACTGTTTTTATTATACGGATAGTGAGTGGGTTGTGTGGGTGCATGTATTATCCAATTATTTTTATGACAAATTTCTAATAATATTTTTTCCTTGAGGGTTGGTGATATGACAGTCTCATGCTTGATTTTTTGCATTAAGATCTCCTAATAGTATTATTTTATTATTATTAATATTGTTATTGAGAGAGAGAGAGAGATTGAGAGAGAGAGAGAGAGAGAGAGAGAGAGATGGTTATTGCTACCATTTCTAGATTAATATTTGGTGGGATTATTACAGGGTTTTGCTTTATTTTACGTTTAGTTATGATAGCTACTCCCCCACCTGTGCGGATCGTGCTTCCTTTTCTATAGATTATGTAACTTGCAATATTCGTTTTATCGGGGTTGGGCAAAATACTTTCAAGTTAGTATTTAAATACTTCGCCAAAATACTTCGTAAATAAATATTTAAATATATACTCAAAATACATTAGGTTTTGAATAGCCAAATACATACTTTCTATTTACAAATTATACATACTATTTAAAATACTTAAAATACTCGAAATACAGTAAATACAATATTTTTATTATTACTTTTTATTGCAACAATTTATTGTAATTGACAAAAACAATAAATGATTAATTGGCAGTCATAAATTTCTGGACAATAACTTATAAGTCTAACTCAATAGGAATTTCCTTTTGAAGTTACCAGTTTTTCAAACAAATCATCAGGCAATAAACCTCTATTTGGAGAATGTTTGAAACCCGCGAAGGAATACGATCGTTCAACTGGCGCGGATGAACGTTAACTAAAATAGTATTGAATAAACGCATTTTGGTTGTCGAATATTTGTCCAGCATTTTTAATGATTTATATTTATAATTTAAAAATAAAGAGAATTCAAATTCAATAACTGAAAAGGGCTCTTATTTCTATTTCAATGAGGTTCATTCACTAGCAGAATCAAACCAAAAAAAAAACTATTCTCGTTATCTTCATCTGTATTTGAAGTATTTTACGTATTTCCTTTTTTAAATACACCTAATTTATGTATTTAAATAATCTCTAAAATACATGCCCAAAAACTCAAAAATACAATTATACAAATACAAAGTATATTTAAAATACGTATTTCAAGTAAAAGTATTTAAATATTGCCTAATCCAGCGTTTTATTATTATTATTGAAGTAAGTTTCGGTAAGACAGGCAATATTTTTCGGTCGTGGAGAAAGTGTTTGAACTCGTAGAATTGTCTTTTAAGGCCGTTGACATTCCAGTTTAGTATTCTTATATCGGTATTATGGTCCACGACGACGACGACGACGACGACGACGACGATGATGATGATGATGATGATGATATTAATAATAATAATAACAACAACAACAACAATAACAACAACAACTCCATCTGGGGAGTACATGACATCGACGGTGGTGGAGCTTGCGTACCCCCGTGACCCTGAGAGCTATGCCGGCGGTAGCGTAGCTACTGGTATGGGCTATCCCTGTAGCTACTTACTTCTTTGGAGTGATAAAATGGACGGATACCTCTCTCCAAGGCTTTGACAGAAAACTGAGAACGACACTCACCAAGCATCGACTTCACCATCAGATATGACAGAGGTTATATCTATCTCGAAACGAGCAGGCAGAGGATTGTTAGTTTACAAACACTATGTCAACAGGAAGAAAATCTCCGTCAGTATTTTCTTTCAATGGACACCCCAATCCATAATTCAATTTGCACGCAAGATAAAAATATCAGTCCATTAACTCAAGCCCAAGAGAACAGAGAGTTCCTTTACTTGACAAGGGATGATAGAATTGATATTTGGAAGACGGGGGAACTGCATGGCCGATTTAGAGCAACGTTAACATCTGATGAAATTGATCTGAGGTGGTCCACAGAATGGCTGCGAACAGCGGGACTATGGCGAAACAGAGGGTTTCCTCTTCTCCATTCAGGACCAAGAGATAAAGACCAGAGCATATCGGAAATATATCTTGGGCCAACAGATAGATAGCAAATGCCGCTTATGCAAAAGTACCAATGAGTCTATCCAGCATATATGAAGTGGTTGCCCACACTTGGCTCAGACTGAATACTTGTAACGGCATAATAATGTAGCGAAAGTAGTTCACCAAGCGCTTGCAAAGAAATACCATATAGTTAAACAGGAACAGTCATATTATAAATGTAAGTCTGGGCAAGTCATCAGTAACCATCAGGCACGAATTTTGTGGGACATGACAATTATAACTGACAGAACGGTCGAAGCAAACAGACCTGATATTGTGCTGTTTGATAAAACAGCGATGATTGTCGATGTAGCAGGACGGGGTATGCCAGTTCTTTCTTCTTTGCTTCAGCTCGAACAGTCATTCATGAAACAAAGTCAAATGGGATAAGAAGTTTTATTTATGTTTTTTAAGGGAAGTAGTGTTGTGATTTGTAAATTCCTCCACACTGTAGAACATGTTGTTAAGCAAGTTTTAAATATGATTTATAATTGTTGGCAGAATTTGTTGCAGCAATTGTTGTATTTGTTGGGATAGAACATTAATTATTTCAGATGTTAGTAATGGGATTAAGTTATTTACGTTTGTTGGCAGTTGTGTTACTGGAGCGTAATAAATCGTAAGGTTATTACGTGATTCTGGGGATACTGTTGGAAGTTTTGGGAAGTCACTAATATTGAGTGGGTAAACAGAGCGCTCGTCGCACACCTTCACCGCTAGTGTGGTCAGTGTCTTTAATATGCCGAATTTTGTGGACAGATGGTGATGCGACTCCGCGTGGATGTATCTGTCCGTGTGAGTCTGTTTTTGGTAGACCGAGTGTCCCAAGGTGCCATCTTTGCGCTTGCTGACAAGAACGTCCAAGAAGGGCAGACAACTGTTCATTTCGGTCTGCATAGTGACCTTGATGTTGTGGTGGATATTGTTTAGGCAGAGTAAGAATTTTTGTAGTAATACCGGTCCGTGTGGCCAGATTACAAAGGTGCCGTCCACTTTTGGAGCCGAGACGGTTTGTGTGGGGCGTTCCGAAGAGCCTCGATCTTAAACGCTTCCATGAATAAATGAGCGAACACAACCGCGTCCACTTTCACGTACAGTCTTGATACTGGAAGAAGGTGGACTTTAGGCAGAAGGCGGCCAGTTCCGCCCATTTTGTCGGCTGGTTCCATTTCTGTAGTTTTTGACGCAACACTTCCACGGCTTCGTTCACCGGAACTTTAGTGAACAGAGACGTCACGTGAAAGCTGACCGGCAAGTCGTTCCCATTTAGTCTCTGTCTAAATGTTGTCTAAGAATTTGGTTTTGCTGTATTTCCTCCTGAAGCTGACTTTGCGTTAGTTCCTGTTGTTGAAGTATTTGCTGGTATTGTTGGTGAATAGTGCTCGCATTGTTTAGTTCTCGCATTGTTATGAGTGGAGTGCTCCACCGCCAGGATGTATGGCCTCGGAAAGTCAGACGGGTCAACAGTGACATGGAGTGGGTGGCACAGATTCTAGGGCTTCTTTTCGTAGATCAAAACCGGTGGATCAATGAGACTGGACTCGGTCGTGACGGCGTGCATTTGAACCGCCAAGGTGTCGCCGAGCTCAGTAGGCTCTTCAGTAGAGTTGCTGGGTTTCGCAGCGCACCTGTGCGAAACCATTGACAAGATGGACGCCCAGCGGTGTTGCCCTTCTGTCCGGTGACAGTGGAGAGGGAGCGAGGGTTTTCCTCAAGGGAGGAAACCTCTGTGTTGGCGACGAGGGTGAAGGCGGCGGCACGGTGGAGGAAGCGGCGGAGACAGCGGGGAAGGCAGCATCGGCGTCAACGGCTACAGCGATTAGAAAGTATAAGGGAATATGAGCATTACAGGAGGCGCGTTGCAAAGAGAAGGGGAGCAGCCAAAGCAAGATTCGTTTTCCGAGAAAGGATTAGGGGTGAGTAAAGGAGCTCTTAAGGTGTCGCAGGTAAATTGCCGAAGTGTTGTTAATAAGGAAATTCAGCTTTGGAACTTAATTGAGACGTGATGCGGACGTAGTGATCGGTACTGAGTCATGGCTAAATGAAGAAATATCATATTCAGAAATTTGTCAAAACGACTATAAAATATTTCGGCGGAACAGTGAAACTAGAGGCGGGGGGGGGCTTTATTTTAATTAAATCATGAATAAACGTGAACTTGAAATGGAAAAGCATTGAGCATGAAATGATAGGAGTAGATATAAGCATAGAAAAATTGCAGAAATAGATCTTATTGCATGTTATAGGCCACCAAATGGTAATTATTCCATTCTTGAGAATATTCTCTAACTGGCAGAAAATTTGAATAGCACCCATCCGATTATTATTGGCGGGGATTTAAATGTACGTGATATTAATTGGCAGGATGATGTATGCGATAGAAAAATACAGTTAATAGTAAATAAAATAGTTTGGGATGCAGGAATGACGCCAGTTATTGACAAACCAAATCATCAAAATTCTATCTTAGATATTTTTCTTATTAGACCGATGGACATATTTTACTACTGCGATGTTATTCAGGGAATATGCGATTACAATGTCGTAATTCTTGAAATAAATACTACTATTTTAAGGAGAAATGATAAAATCGGTAATAGAATATGGCAATATCGTAAAGCTGAAGTAAATGGACTGCAGCATTTTCTAAAACAAAGAATGCATTGAGGAAGCTCGATAATGTTTCGCTCCTTTCAAGTACATAAAAAAGAATTCAGATCCAGAGTATTATAATGCGAAAATTCGCAAATTGAAAAGAAAAATAAGAAAAGCGTATAATAGTAAGCATCACAGAGAAGCACATTTACTGAAATTCCGACAAATTATGATAGATATAGAAAATAAAAAGATAACTGTGCAAGAATCGTATCTTAAGTTAATTTTAGATAATAACGAAAATGCTTGAGAAATGTTTTTTAACTTTCTACGCCACCGACGAGGTAAAGAGGAGGACACACCTCCTGTAGGGTGGCAAAATGTATATATTATAGACGATGAAGAGAAAGCCAATGTATTCAATTATTGTTTCTGTTCTGTATACAAACAAAAAGCTAACCAAATTATCATAGGACACAACAACGTGGATCTTGTATTCAAAATTGATCAAACGGAAGTACGTTCACATGTGAAGAAAATGAAAAATTAAGTTTTGCGGTCCGAATGGTATTACAACCGATATGTTAAAGGTAGCAGGGGAAACAATATCATATTTTGTCGGACTTTTCAATATATCAATCAACAACGAAAGTGTACTGGATGATTAGAAATCTGCCTCAATAATGCCAATTTTCAATAACGGACCAAAATGTGAAATGCAAAATTATAGGCCAGTTAGTCTTACGTCAGTAGTCTGTATATTGAATGAAAAATTATTAAGTACCTAATTCGATTAGAACTCATTTGGTTCAAACAGAATGGTTATTTCATGGACAGCGTGGCTTCAGAATTGGCTTTTCTTGTGAAAGTCAGTATATTATTTCCTTACTCGACTTGTCTTTTATATTCCTTACTCGACTTGTCTGAAGTAATTGATGTAGGGGGAAGAGTGGATGCAATAGTTATTGATTTTGCTAAAGCATTTGGTGTGGTGCCGCATGGCATATTGATACTGAAACTTATTGATGATAAAGTTGACAGGTGGGTAATAGCATTGATTTCTTCGCGATAGAAATCAAGAAGTTCGAATTCATCAGCATTAATCGAAAAAGGGTAACATTACTTCCTGGGTTCCTCAGGGCAGTGTCATAGGCCCACTGCTGTTTCTTATCTTTGTAAATGATTTATCGCGAAATATAACGTCAAAAATTCGACTCTTCGCCGACGACTGTATATTATATAGGGAAATTGCAGTGCAGCACGATATGATTCAACTAAAGGACGATTTAAATAAAATTTATGATTGGGCAATAGCTAATAAAATGACTAAATGGAAAGAAAAGTAAATCGATCACATTTTGTAGGGCCAGAGCTTTTCATACAATAACTTATCAGCTAGGTAATTGCATAGTTCCAGGAGTCTCGAACTGTAAATACCTTGGCATCCTTCTGGATAGTAAATTGGGATGGGAGACACAAACGAACTACGTAGCTTGGAGGTCTATGCATTTCGTCATGAGAAATCTTAAAAAATGTTATACGAAAGCAAAAGAAATCACGCGAAATCGCGCTCTATACCTCGCTTGTTAGGCTGGTCGTTGGTCCGTACAGAATAGGTCTTAAAAAGAGCTTAGAGATTATCAGAGAGTATACTAAATGATACAAAACAGAGCGGCAAAATATACATTTCCGAGGGACACACCTGCGCATTGGGAATCATTAGAACGCCGGAGGAAAACGGCACGACTTTGCGCGCTGAATAAATCTTACGTTAGGTGCTCCGCATGGCAGGAAATTCGGGGAAGGCTAGATAAACCAGATTATTTAAATAGATTTGATCACAAATATAAAATTAGAACAAGAATACAAAGAACGGACGTAGGGAAATTCTCCTTTGTAAACAGAACTATAGTAGATTGGAACGATTTGTCTGCGGCAGTTTTTGAGCCCTTCCCTTGCTCAGCGCGAGGTTTTAGAAAAAAAAAATATAGGAAATTAGTCAATAGGGTGAAAACGTATAGTGAATTAAAGTGAAGTGAAAGGTGCGATTATGCGTAGTCTACAGTAAACAGTATGGAACAGTTAATATTTAGATAAAGTGATGTGCAGTGAAGTGAAGTAATGAGAAGGAAAATGATTTCATTTCTTTCTGTTTCTTTCGCTAGTCGAAAACGTCATTCTATAGGCTATTATGACAAGCTGTATTTATTCATTCGTTTGTTTAAAGTAACGAGTGTTTTACGTATTAGAAATGTAAAATTATTATAATTACTATATATTATTACACTGTGGTGTTAGGTAAAAATGTTTATTCCTGTTTGAATGTGAATGAATAGGTGCAGGTTGGTATGTATGCGGGGGTTCCTTGGTCTGTCAATGTATCTACGCGTGTAAGTTTGCATGCGTGTATATTTGTGTACTATGCAAGTTTATTTATTTATATATTAGTATACACGTATTTTCATTTGCAGTATAGGAATGTAAATGCCATCTGCATATCTAGGAAAGGACAAAAACATTTGTTTTTATATTGATTTGTCATACATTATTATTTTATTTGTAATTGTAACTGTACTTTCGTATTTCTGCATTCTGCCATCGGGCAGCATGTGCCCAATTGTAGAATACATTTCTATCTATTTGCGAATTCGTCATCCATTGTTGCGGGAGCACTGTTTGGGTCTATATGCGTTTCTTTGACTGCATTTTCACTGTTCAATATTTGCACTGACCTAGGGGGGACATCGCCGTTTCACATGTGGTTCACTTCACTAGTAACTTTAACTGCAAATCTGAATAGAGAAGTTCTAATGTGCACTTTCGCTACCTTCCACATGGCACCGGCTGCCCCGGGCCTTATCTTGGCACTCTGCGATAAGCACTAGCAACCCTAGGCTCGGTAGGCATGTCTGCTCGCGATTGCTGCCAAGACTGAACTGATGCCGTCTTTTGATTAAAAAAAAAAAAAACAGTTCAAAAATTCGAAGTAAAAAATATCTCGACCACCAGTGATTTTGCACGTGTTTTATAATACGAAATACCTGCACTGCGGCAGTGAAACGAAACATAGATTTATCGATAGGTGTTAGATGTCTTTGTACTCTGCACGATAAAAACGAAAATAACCTACAATTTAAATAAATGATTACGGATAATATTTTGCATTCATTTGTAAACCCCAGTACAAATCGTAGATCATCAAGTGCGAAAACTAATTCTGTTAAAGCTAATAAATCAACCCCAAATTCGACCATTAAAACAGCATTTCATACAGCTCCAACACTTCCCAACAATGAGAAGGAATTCTCCGATTTTCTGCAGTGTCAAAGCGTGGCGTAGTATTCCAATCCGATATCTCCGGAGACTAGCAAATGGAGCAGGGCAAATTCAAATTTGCAAAATTATGCTACTCAAATTTTTTAAAAAAGAACGTACATGACCTTTCTTTTAAGAACTGATTTTTAAAACAATTTCATTTAACTCAACGCTGCCATCAATTTGTAATATTAATTTTTTGTTTACAATTTTCGAAAATAGTGTTAAAAGAATATTGGACCTGTACCACTTTCTCTGCTACATGCGAAGAGAGAAAGAATAGATACGTATACAGCAAGTCCTTGAAGACTAATAGAAGACAAGTTACCATGTTTGTTTGTTTTTTTATTTCTAGTTATTCCAAATAAACATTTAACACAAAGTTAAAAATTGTCATTACTATTGATGTTCTGTAGCAAGGGTTGCCGGTACAGGATCTTGGCATAGTTTTAAAATAACAATCGCAGTGCGCGGAAGGGGGACAAAGCGGAGAAAGGAGGACGAAGAGGGCAAGGGAACAAGAATAAAATCGGGAAAGTGGGAGCAAAGGGTCACATGAGACAAGTGGACAAAATGAACCAATGGGCAAACGGAAAAGGGGGACAAACATTTCAGAATATATTTCTTGTAATACTAACGAAGAGAAATGTCACGGCTTCAAATTGTATTACATTCAGTGGAATGTTGAAAAATATCACAAAATCTATATCAAAACAATTGTAAAAATAAATTTTCTTTACATTTATTCCAAAAAAATATGTATTGTGGCAACATCATAGTAATCCAAAGATTTACGATCACTGGTAAAATCTATACCCGCTAAAATATTAATGGACTCTTTATCATTTTAACGGCCGTTATGGACGCATTGTTTGGTGATGGGCTGCTAAGTAGCTAAGCGCGTGTTTACCAACGTAAAAAAGGGGGGAAACAGTTTTTGAGAAAATGTTTTTTCATGCAAATCGAATTTTCGAAAAATTGTACACTAACTTATTTCAATTCCTATTTTTTGATTATTTCATGAAGAAACAAATTCAGATCTTCAATAATGTACTTCTAGGATAGAAAAAATTTAAACTTTGCAATTTTTGAAAACTCACTGTTGAACGAAAATGCAATCAGCATCACTTTCTTTACTGTTCTTACCGTGATACAAGGAAGAAAATTTGAAGTCTTTTAGAGACTTTTGGGCCCCAAAGTGTTTTTGTTGAAAAATCTTTTTCAATATCACAATACTTTCTCTGTACTGTAGTACACAAGACAAGCAAGAAAAATAAAATATTTAAATTTGATACTATAAGTCATTAATTTTAACCTTGAACTATGCATGTTAAGCCATTTGATAGCACGTGCTTTCATGTGTACTTTAGAATGTGATTTTTAGTAAAGCAAATTGGCATTTCGATTGAAAATATAAAATTGATAAAAATTATAACAAATATGGATCTTTTAATTCCTGAACACTACTATTTGAACATTAAAAAAATTAAACCTGTATGTTCAAACAAATAGGGTTTCCTTAATTAAATCCTTCCTTCCAATTAAAATTGAGACATTGATCCTGAGGAATTGCTGTTGAACAGAAGGTTGTAAAAAGTAGTATGATTATGTACAACTTATGTAAAACCATGTGGTAAATTATCAGTGTTTTTGGATTATTCGTTCATGTATGTGAAATATTTGGTAAGGACTTCACAGTCAAATGTCGGGGATAAAATGTTTCGCTAATATATTAAAAAAACATACAAAATATTACATTACAAACAATAATTGAAACAATAAATAAATTTAGGCATAAAACTGTAGATGAACCAATGATTCTCAACCTTTTTGTACAAAGTATCATTTTCACAAGAAAATAACACGCAAAATATAAATTCTTACATTGCAATTAATTTAAGTAACTTTTATACATGCAAATTCAATCTGGCATTCTTGGAATGGGAAAAAAGACACACAGAGGTAGGCCATGTCCAACAATCTACTTTGTGAGGCTCCATAAGAGCATCACCTGGCTCATATCTCTTACATTCTGGGAATAGCCATCACAGTGAACCAGATGATGCAAAGGATCTCATGTTAGCACTAACATTTCATCAATTAAATTATCTCATTTAAATTTTATACATATAAAAAAAGGCAACTACATATTTATAAGAATGATAATGCCTACATAAAACAACATATGGCACTTTTTGAATGGAGATCACAAGCAATGACTACTCCATTTATAAATACGCTTTTGAAGCAATAAGCAATACTAACAGCATTCTACTGCAAAATGAAGGAGCTAAGAGTAGACACCAAATTACCAATTTATATGGATACACACATACACACAGCTGGTTGAGAAACACTGGAGTAAATCACTGGTTAAAAATCGATTTTTAGCAACATAGTAGGTTTAGGGTTGACTCACTACAGTCGTATTGTGATTAAATAATTTTTCTTGCATTACAATCTTAATGTTCAACATTCACAACATATTTTACCATCTTGAAAGATAAATTTTAGTGCTGGGTTTTTTGAGCTAGTAATTATATGATCTACATATGATAATTCACATTTTCAAAATACAGATTTATATACCAAACACAGTAAAGCAGTATTTCACCAAACACTGAAAACATGCTAGTTTACACCACTGCACTTGTCCAAATTTCTGATGAGAGAGTGGCTCAATAAACACTCCCAGAAACCAGCAATTAACACTAACTCAACAGCATTCACATGTAATGTCTGCGACATTCCCACTTTATAAAGCATCATCTTTTAAGTCTAGTGGCACATAAGGTACATACTGTACCTAATACAGGTTATAGATGTACCGCATAGCAAAAACCAGTTGAAGGCAGAGCTTGAGGCATAAGGGAAGCCTCTCCTACCAACCACACCTCAATAAGTTGGCAGGTTGGCAGATGCACAGCAGCAATCATTCTCGCAACAATCGACTAATGCCAAGGGATTGGCACCCTCCACTTGGTGCATCGTGTTTGAAGAGCATCAACTGTCATCGATACCGAATGCATGGCCACAACATGAAAAATGATGAAGAAGTTACAGAAGGTTCCTGGCAGCAGCCAAGGGTTATGAAGGGGGAGAGCTGTCAATCAAAATTTTAGTGCATGGCAGTGGAAGGTTTTTACTATGCGATTCAACTATTATAGAATATCAGACACATTGAAATCGGTATCTACCATCCAGAATATGGTAAAAGTTTGGAAACGGTATTATTTATTACAACTATGATACAGTATTGTCATGTTTCTATGGCAAATAATAGTTGTTTAGACAGTCCAATTTGAGAATAAAAAGATCTTGCAATATCACGGAAAAAAGGCAAATAATTTTGCTTTTAAGAGTTCCAGGTCTAAAACTGACTTATATACAATAAAAACAAAACATTTTACAAGGTAAGTTAGGGTAGGTTAAATTAAATTTACATGGTGCTATTTCTAGATCCTTTTCTCAAAACGGTAGAATACTAAACAAATAAAAGTATGGAAATATATCAAGTTTGAAAATCGCATAATACTTTTTGTTTATGAACCGAAATCATACCAATGTATGCAAAATTCCATCCTAATTTTCTCTTGCTCCTC
Organism: Teleogryllus oceanicus; assembly: GCA_964035755.1. NCBI lineage: Eukaryota > Metazoa > Arthropoda > Insecta > Orthoptera > Gryllidae > Teleogryllus > Teleogryllus oceanicus. The sequence continues at coordinate 18,452,757 of CAXIVR010000001.1, read as the reverse complement.
TGAGAAACAAAACAACACCATGTTAACATTCTTATACCTCCACTCCTAATTTAATATATGTAATCCATTGACAGGATCATTTTATATCACAATTTTCTTTCAAAAAGTTAATAAAATAAATATTTTTTACAAATTGGAAACAATTTCAATTTAAGTTGCCTGCCAGCCAACTTCAGAATATTTTATTTACAAACATAAACATATAATACATTAGTTAGCAACTTGAATTCTATATACAAACAAAAGCATTTACAATCTATACTATACATAAAGAAAATTTTTTAGCCAGACAATAATATTCACGGAAGCAAGTGCTGTTTCATTTTTCAAAATTGCAATAACAATTTCGATTTAGTTTTCTTTACAATTACCTCCACGGAACATATCTTTTTTGTCTTGACCATGCCATTTTGTGCCCTGAAAACTGCCACTAGCCTCCTGACTTCCTGTTGAAATATCAGCTGCACTATTTTTGGACTCCCAATCAGTACCAGTGTTCTTTGGCTTCTCTTTCACGCTAGAATATTCTGATTCTTTCTGCCGATTTTTCCAGTCTCCTCTGGCACCTGGGCCACTGGTGCTTACCTTATCATCTACTCGCTTGGAATATTTTGATTCCACTGGTTTACTTTTACAAGTATCACTTTTGCTATCCTGGCGGGTTTTACTGGCTTCGGTTTTACTGTCTCCTTTGCCCTTCTTCCCTGCACTATCTGTATTTCTTAATGCACTGTTTTTTTGTTTATCAGATTCTAAAGATGAATTAGGGTCTATCAATGGTTTACTGCTGTGTGAACCAGCCACTGCAGGAGACTGTGCAGCAGCAACGGATGTTAATGGGCCTGACACAGATACTGTATTTGTTACAGTTGAAATTGTTGCTGTTAAAGCTGCTACTGTTGTTGATACAGGGGCAGTAGTAGATATATGAACTGCAGTTGTAGAAACTATGGAGGGTGCGGAGGACACTATGCTCTGGAGACTTTTTAGTGCATCATCTTTGCTGTTGGTAGGAGAGTCTTTCTCTTCTGCAATTCTTGGCAAAGGCTGAGTTGTTCTGTCACTGGGGACAACAGTAGGAACATTCGCTGAGTTCCTGTGCTCTATTTTCAAGTAATCACTGGCACTCAATGCAGTGCAGTGAAGGACATGCTCCTGAGATACTAGCCCTTGGGCAAGAGGCAAGAGTGAGGCCTCACTTCCCGACTTCCTCTCTCTCCTTTCTACTCTTTGCTCTGGGTAAGTGAGAACTTTCTCTGCTGGCAAATCTCGTGTTGACCTGGACAGATGGGGATGCTCAGGAGGTTTAGAAGTAACAACTTGCTCAACACCACTTGCATATTCAGGAGGAGGTCGTGATGATACTGGAGGTGACTGAGATGTAATAGTCACTCTAGGTGCTGCAGAAACAGTCACTTTTAAAGCAGTATTGCATAGAGGAGATATAGAGGTAGAAATGGGTTTAACTTTACTCTCTGCACTGCGAGGGTGCAATCGGTCAGGAGAAAGAGCTCTCCGCAAAAGTGGAGAACCTGGTTCTGCACTCTTAGGGCGATTAAACCCTTTTTTTCCACCAGACCCAGGAGTAGTCAAAGAAGTACCTGGGCTATAAGACTGTGTTGTATTGGAACTCCCCGGTTGGTGACCAGCTGGAAAAGCAAGAGGACTTGGGGAGCGAGTGGGAGAAGATGGAAGAGGAGATGGTGATGGAGTTCTGGCAAGTGGAGACAATGGGATATGGCCTACTGATTTACGGCGACTAGGAGAATGAATACTTTTGGCAGCTGAATGAAGTTTGTGCTTCAGACCATGAAGAGTTGAAGGTCGTTGATAATGCACAGTATTGGTGGCAGGTGCCCCTGCAGGGCTGTTGGGAGCAGTGGAACTTGGCGAACTCGACTGAGAAGAATTTCCTGGGGAATGAGAGAGCTCAGGGGATGAGAATGTGATACGACTGGTGGGAGGAGAACGAAGAGATTTTGGGTGTGTTGGAGAACTCAGCATAGAATCTTGGGGAGGCAAGGAACGAGAGAGTGACTGAAAACTCCTGCTCGGGGTAACCATTGAAGGTGAAGACACACTTGCCATCTGGAATAATAGAATTGACCTTTTAAGTACATTACTTACAAAATGACAAAATAAAAAGGATATACAACACATTAAAGTACTGAAAGCTTGGAAAGAAGTAATCTGAAGAAACTGCAACTCTTCCCTATTTGATGTCAGAAAATATAACTCGAACAGAAACAAAACTGATGAAAATAATTCACCACATTAGGAACAATCTCTGCACTATCCAAATTGTAAGTAATAGAAAACACTGAAAATAACTGTTAGCTTATTGCACACTGGATGCTCATGCAAATACTTCGAATTTCTTCAATAACAAATTTTATTCTCATCATGTCTAAAGCGTATTTGACATTTCATGAACTTTAATTAAAATGATTTTCCTCTATCTAAAAGCCATTTTTAATGTCACCCTAATAAAACATAACAGAGAATTGTTATTGTAGAAAATATACAAAAATATCCACATTAAAAATATTTTTTATAATCTGCACTCATAATTATGAGTTGAACTTCAGGAATTTCCTTTTCTTGTCTCTTCCATTAAGTTACTAATTACAACAGCTTATACTGAATTTTCACAACGAAATGTTCATTGAATAAAATAATGAAGGATTTGGTATAAAGAACCAGAGATAATCCCTTGGAAATCAATTCTAGGCTAAAAATTATAAAATAGATTATTCTCATTTTTATCAGATACAAAAATGGTTTTTGAATAAATCAACTGAACAATGTGGCTAGAAGTGTTTGTGAACATCCACACACCATTAAATTAGTATTCTTATACTTCATATCTTATTTTACAAATAGCATGTCCACATATTGAATTTTTTCCTCTTGATAATAATAAATAAATTCAACATTATCCTCAATAACTATAAAAATTAATCTCAAACAAAATAATTCTTTAAAAGAATATTCAAAAGTTTGAAGGCAAAATTTATACACTCGATAATTTAAGAGGACATGTACACTAAATCTATTCTTCCAAAATGAATTTCTACTTTTGTATTTGACAAGGGAAATTAGTGGTTATTGCACTCCAAACAAAAAAAAAAAATTCATAAATAACAAAAAAAAAATAACAGAAAAAAAAAAAAAAATCATACCATAAACTGAGGCTTACAATCAGATGACAAAACTGGTGCAGACATAGGAGAAGTAATTTTCATTGGCTGGAAATAATTAAGTGCAATTAGAATAAAACTACAAAGAAAGGAAAAATAAATAAATAAAGAATAAGAATTTTCCTAGTAAAAGGAGGAGGGATAGGATTTACATTTGCCACCTCACCTGTTGGAGTTCCACACTAGCACGTTTGCTACTAATACGTCGAAAAAGAGATGGCTTCCGCCGCTTATCTGGGTGATCACGTTTCTGGCGCCTCTGGCGATGTAAACTCCGACGAGCTAGTTTACTTTGCCAAGGTTCACGTTTCCGGCCACCAGTTCGAATGGATGTGTTTTCAAGAGGGGTGGATCGTAAAGTAACATGATCCCCTCCAGACAGCAAAAGTTGAAGGACTTGAGTATGGTAGAGTCCTTGAACAGCTTCACCGTTTATGTGCGTGATCAAATCTCCAGGACGAACTCCAGATTCAAATGCAGGACTACCATCATCCACAGCCTGTAACAACCAAATGAAAATATGAAAAGGACTGCAATGCTTTCAGACATTGAATGTCCATACAGAGAAGGAAGAGAATTGAAGAGGTACATATAACAGAAAAGAATAAATAAAATACACACCATAACCAAATGATGCATAGTGTAGAAATCAGAGTCTCCATAATACACGCGAATGGTGTGAACTGTAAAGCCAAAGCCTCTTGGACCTCGCCGGATGATAATAGGTGGTTTTAAACTAGTAACCAGAGGTGATAATTCACGACACGGTGATGTATCACGAGATGAGGCAGTGCTTGATCCTCCAGGGGACTGAATGGGCTGTGGGGTCGACTCTTCTGAAACAGGACACAATGCATGACTATTTAGAAACTTACATCAGGACACTTTCACCACCCTTTGCTATCAGTAAGAATTAGTAGCAAGCACACTTATTTAGAGAATTTTTCCAAACTTGAAAGAATTAAAAATACAACAAAATCTATTATCCATCTCAATGTATCGTTTGATTTTTGTATATTTTCACCCCAATTTTAATGTTTATTTATTTATTTATAATCTAACGGATTTTCGTCCAATATATAAATACAGAATAGTACAGAAATAAAATTTAAGAAAAATGTATCACTATAACAATACAAATAACATAAATAACCAGAGTTGGCAGTCGAACTGTGAACTCTGGAGCAGAGGAGACAACAAAGAGATTTAATCAAAAAGTTTAAGATTATGAATGGAGGTTGTGATGAAAGGGACCTCTCAAATTTCTTTGAGAGAAGTCTGGATCATCGTCTCAGGGGTCACTCCTTGAAGTTGCGCTGAGAGAAAACAAGGATCTTACAGCAACACACTTTCTCAGCAACTTGTGGAATCCGTCTCGGCAATGCCAGCACAGTGTTGACAAAGCTACAATGGGTTCTTTTATATCAGCCTTACAAAATATGAGGGTTACATGATGTCTCTTAACTTTTGATATGACTGTCACTTTTTGTTTTATTGCTACACGAGGTATTATATAATAAATTTGTAAATTCATATTAAACATTTACAGTTTTTGTATGATATGAGTGAAACAGCAAAATTGCTGCTGCCATTACAAATCAATAAACATTCAATAAATGTGCTGTGACATAACATAACAAACATTTACTTGCTTTTAGGTGATCTTATGCTATTACAAAAGTGGATACTTGGCAAGTCACATGAGGAAATATCATGCCATTCTCACCTTCCTTCTGCCATAGATGTCACCCCCCCCTCTCACTGGCCGCAGTTCTTGAACCACAAAATCTATCATTACATGGAACTTTTTGCACGCAACTATCATTAAAAATCAGTAACTTAATGTAATCCTTACTTGTTTAATTAATGTCACATTTTTATTTGTGACTGTGCCATTCAAAACGGTCTTAGCACAAAGTATGGGCATCAATTCAACTGAAGAATCATCAAGTTACTCATGCAAAGACCAGTTTATATCATATTTACTCAAGTACATGACAATCTTCTAATTTTTACAAGGTCTCCTGGGAATTTTTTAAAGTTTTAACAAATTCTTACAATTTAGTCGAAATAAAATTGCAAATTGTCTAATTGACTAGAAAATTGTCTAGTTGATGAGAATTTTTAATTTTTTGCATGAGCTCCGTTTTCTTCTTCCTTAAAATCATCATTGTGATTTTTGTCACTACCCAATTCATATCTTCTCATGTATCATTGTTTCTTTTTGGCCCTCCTCCCTTATTGCATCATCCTCAGACCTTTCAGGCCTCTCTGAAAGTTGTGCATGTTAAATTTGTATTGGTCTTTCATCTGACACCAACTAAAAACGTTCCATTTTGTGTCATCAGATTTTCATCTTCACCCATTCTAGCTTGTGGCATCTGATTTTTAGCAGTTCTTGCTCCTTCTTTGACAAATACACTTGAAATTCACATTGTTTAATGGTTGTTGGCAACCAAGTTGTGAACTGAAAACTTTTATATCTCCAATTTTCTGTTTAGCAGGTAACTTAGGAGATACCAGTAAGTTTCCAGTTTAGGAAGTTTTTGTTAAAATTATATATTTTATCTTCCTTTGATGTAGTTGTTTGTAGAATGTGTACTACAATCAATGTGGATTTTTTCATTTCCATCTCTTGCGAAATACAGATTCACACTTGCTGGGTCTCAAACCGAGTCCACAAGGTCTCGTCAATCAGCACTTCGTGGAACAAAATCTCGAGAACAATTTTAATTTATTTTCACATTGCATTTCTCTTGAAACAATGCCATTTGTTTCACATTTGTTCTTTAGTGATCCATTTAAAAATATTTATATGAATTCGAAGAATATGTCCATGAATACAATTTGGTAATACATATGCACATGCTATTTTTATTGTCTTTCAGCTTACTATTATATGAATATTTACAATTTTCATGAATTGAAAAGGCAACTCAAAAATAAATTTTAACTGGCAAGGCTTAAACTGTGAAAATTAGGAAAAAATCATTTATACTTACTAAATACAGAAATGAATGAAAAACGTAATTTTGCCTTCTGTAATGGTAGGAGTAGAGCCGGGGGGGGGGACGACTATTTTGTTAGCAATACAAAATAAAATAAAATGAAATATGCAGTTTGTTTACAGATGCAAATAAGTTTTCTACACCTTGGGACCAAAAATGTCTAGTTTTCAAAAGATGCTAACTTTGCTTATTTTGAAACTTTTATTTATCATTCAACTATTTATAGTCAAAATGTTGGGAAGAGAGACTGGAGCTCAAGAAACTGTGCACAGATGGTACTTCCTCCCCGTATGTTACATACAGTTCTTTGACCAAATTATCGAAACTAACATTGGTCCAAGAGTGATGCACGACAATGTAAAATTATTGAGTTTTGGTCTTGTTCATAATATTCAATTTCAGTAATGCATTTTTCTCACTTATATATTTTTTCACTTCAGTCCCCTGAAAACCGTATAAGTGAAGTTGTGTACTGTACTAACAATATTGTTCTAAGGGTCTATAGAAGGTTTTTTTTCACACAAAAATATCAGTGATTTATAGGAATCACTGGAGTCATCTAACACTTTCTTACAGCTAAAGAAAACCATTATTCCTCACCTGAAGGAATCATTAAGGACAAGCCAGATGCTGATGCACTTTTAATAACTGCTCGAGATCTGTGCTTTACACATGAAGAAAGAGGGGGGTTGGTGGGCACTGACATACGAGTATCACTACTTCCCCATCTGTCACCCACAGCCAAAAGAGGCTCTGGACGAACATGAGGGCTGGACTCAGTGTCACCACTGGAAAAAAGGTCATAGATCCATCTATAACAAAGGGCAAATTGCAAAATTTACACATCATAGAAACTATTCTCATATAGGAATAAGTATTCATAACTCCCATCTTTTCTAAGAGAATGTAATACACTCAATAAAAAGTAAATTAAATGTATAATGAATGTTATTAGTCAAAGTAATATATGTTAAAAAAAAGAATCATATGAATAAATATATTTACTAGCAATGTCTTAATTACTGCTACTAGATTATTTTCACTGTCTAACAAATTGGTCAACTGGTCCCAAATACCATAAATTAAATTCCAGTAACCAGTCAAGTCAAAATCATTCTTTTCGAAATCAATAATTCCTTAACTTCTCCTTCCTCTGGTCCTCACCTTGAATGGTTGTCTTCTACAGAAATTGAAAAGCGAGGCAGAGCTTCTTTGCTATGCAGTCGACGTTTCCTCTGAATTTGTGGGGATACATCGTCACTTTCTGTTTGTGATGATTCTGGGGTACTGGGCTGTGCTTGTGGACGAGAAGAACCATCTCCAATTTCTTTCAGGCCTTCAATATCTGGGGTATCCAATGCACTTTCCAAATTGGATGGAGATGATTCAGAATGATCTGACTGACCAGAATCTCCACGGGAAAAAGATTTTTTGAAGGAATTTTCTTCTAATTCTTCATACAAACCAAGCCGAGTGTGAACTTTTCGATACTGAGGTGAACATGAGGAGAAGGAACCAAATAAAGGTGACTCGTCAGTATCATCAGTATCTTCTCCAATATCATGATTGTAACGGTCCATGCGTGCTGTAAATTTCAAAGATATTAAAATTTACTATTGACATTCAACTAAAATAATTACATCTAATGAACCAATAAGATAAACAAGATTGTGAAAGCTTCCATGCCAATTTTGGGATGTTTGAAGTTTTTTAACGTGATGTCACTTAAATAGCAAAAACCAGAGTCCAGAGAAGGACTCTCCAGGTGTCAGCTATCAGTTAGTCACAAGTACCAAATTGAGAGAAATAAATAGTAGTAATAGAGTTTTTTTAATCTTTGGGCAACTACACACACACACACACACACACACACACACACACACACACATACAAATATATTTAAATTAAATATTATTCTATACTAAAAAAAGGGATAAAATATCGAAGATAAACAAATGAGAAAAAACAATACATCTACAAACACACAAAACCAAATATAAAGAAGGTAAACAAATAAACACCTACTATCAAAGTAACTAGTGTCTTCTTCATGGTCAATCTGAGGCACAAACTCCGCCTTCTGGCGCAAAAGAGAGTTCCAATCTACTCCCATGAAGTATGGGTGCTCCTTCACTTCGTGCGAGCCTCCAGTGCCCAGGCGCTCACGAGGGCTCTGCTGTAGCAAGGCTGTGATGATGTCCTTAGCTTCAGGCTGTATCGGCCAATCATCTTCATCTGGCCATTCAATATCATCTGATGACAAAAATATAGAAAATTTCAACGACTACTATGATGAAAACCATTAATAAAATTCAAATAAATATTGGAAGCCCCTAGTTTCTACACATCATTTCAGAAGAAAAGAAGCATTGCAGGATGTGTATTAAATATTTAAAAGTAAATCCATGTAATATTTGCATTTACACATTTCTTTCAGTCCCACTTAACAGCTAATAAACTGAATACTAACAGATCTGAAACTAAAGCCTGAATTTATAATAAGTGGTTCAGTAAAGTAACATTTACAAAGGAACCCAAAGAAAGAGAACTATTTTACAGTTTTCTTGATTCTCCCCATGTTTAGACTTCCACTAATGTTTCACAAAAGAAAACTTCTTTTAGTGCTGACTATCAACATTTCCACTCCCTACAGGAGAAATGTTTAAATTTGAAATATGTATGCAGCCGGTAGTGATTCACTATGAAAGAGACTTTTGTCAAATATTTAAAGGAAAGAAAGGGTCATAAATGATAATTTGTGAAAACAATCATTTCATGGAATCCTATGATCTTGACTCCATGTACTTTGGTTACATCACACATCACATGATACTTCAATCCTGATCACCAGGGCAAGCTTTCGTACATTGTCAGTCATTTAAAGAATGATCCAAGGGTGTCAAGGCTACATTTATGAAAGTAGCAATGGTCATAAATGCTAATACCAGTTCCTTTTTCTTCTTCCACCACCTCAGTGATTTCTTCAGAAGTTCTCTTGAAATAAGTGTTACTCATTTGTGACCAATTTCAGAAAAATATTTACAATGGCAATGGTGAAGTGCTTTGTTTTCCTTTCAAAATATAATGTCTATAGTATGAATAGCATTGTCCTATAGGACTATAGAACTTCAAACCTTATCAAATAAAAATCTCAAAATAAAAAACATCACCAAAATGTTGAGAAATTGACAGAGAAATAAAACATGATTTTTTTTCAATGTTTGTAGGGTCAAGATTTAAATGTTGCACATCAATACCAATTTATTTTAAATTTATTTAACACATGGTGACCAGGCAGTCAGAGCACCCAAACTGTCCCAAAGGACCAAGTCTCTTCTTCCGACACATCAAGAGCAAGGTTATATTCACAATCTATTTTCTTGGAGAAGAGAGTTGCAAATAGAAGAAAAATGCCTGTAACAGATCTTCAGACTAACTACTCAACTCCCAGTTCTACGCCTTTCACTGTCACTACTACATATTATTACAATAAAATGTAAGACACCTCAATAGAACTAGGTGCACATATGGCAGTTTCTGTTACCATCAATGCTGCATGCTGGCTGAACAATTGAGAATTTTGTTGGCTGTCACAAATGTGTTGAGACAGCAGCATCAAAATTTATTTAGATCATTCATAGGTAAAATATAACACAAACATTTGAAAACTTTAATATAATGGTAAGGCCAAGTTAAAAATACCAATATGAAGAAATGACTTAAGTCTGATAGTAAAGTTTTTTTATATGTTATGTGACAAATATAAAATCTTTTAAATTCATTTCCCATTTTCGCAATTCTAAATAAAACAAGCACTAATACATGATAAATTATGGCAATATTTTCACAAAACAAAAAAATATTAAAAGCCAATTGCAATAACAGCCAATAACAAATCAGTTTTGAACAATAAATGACACTTTAATTAACTCACCATTGACAGTATGAGCAAATAACTCTTCTGGTGTTTCTCCAAAAAAGGGCACGCATCCAATAAGAAATTCATACAATATTATTCCCATAGACCACCAGTCAACTGGCTTCCCATATCCTTGCCTGAAAATAACCCAATGAATGTTCACACAACAATTACTATCACACACTTCATCCTCTGTAAAACACACTATTGTCTCAAGCATGTTGCATTAAAAGTATGTTGCATCCTTCATTCAAATTAAATTAAAATTATTCTGACAAGTTTGTTCATTATAACTTATTTGCTTCTACCGTTTTGCAATTGCCTGGAACAAGTGTATCACCTTGAAATACTGGATAATAATTTTTCCTGCTCTATTTATTGTTAAATAGTGTAGTTATTGTTTAATCAGATTTATTCAAGTCCATTCAATTTGAGATCTTTGAGAGTATTGTTTACTATATTACTATAATACATAATTAAATTGTAAAGTAGAATCTCCATTTAACATTATAGGTATTTGGTACATAGTCATTTTGTGGCTTCCAAACAGCAGATAAGAAACAGCTGAACATACATTTCATGTTTTCTGTTATTATATATATGTTATGCGAACCTGAATTTTACATGTTCAATTCAATTTCATTCACTCTTTTGCATAGTGCCTATAAAAAAAAATTATACAATTTACTAAAGCATGATTTTCTTATTTCAAAAGAAATATGTTAATTCTGTAATCTTTTCTTTAAAAAAGTAATTAACCATGCGATGTTAAACATCAGGGGAAAACTCTTTGTTGTCCTCCCTGTTTTGGTGAAAACCTATCAGAATTTGATAGTAATGAGAAGAAAACTACGGAAGTGACACTCATTGGTCTTTGGCTTAAAAGATTCACTTCACTAAAACCACACACTCAGACTACCCCAGATGATGATGAAACAACAATTGCTTTTGATAAATTGATTGGAACTCTCAGAACAAAATGAAGTAATGAACAAATGACAGTAGATAAGAGTCCATTGTACTAATTTAAGATATTAACTGGTAGTGTTCATACTATACAACTGATTAAGAAGAGCAAGTGGTAATATATTTACAGCCCACTACCTACAGTTAAAGAAATGGTTGAATAGAAAGCTCAAACAGTTTCTTATCAAAAACCCTCAGTATATTTAATATTAAAAAGATGCCTACTTTGTACGCAGGCCACCTTTATTTAGTAAACACCTCCATTTAAAAGTAAAGAAATGAAATTGCCAGCGATTCATTTAACAGAGACTCTGAAGTATTATAATATTTTAAATGTACTTGATAATTAAATTCACAACAAAAATAAATACATAAGTGTGTTTTCATTATCATTAATAAACAAATTCAGGAATTAAATCTAAATAACTGCTTTTGTTCAAGATGTTACAGAAATATATAAAATAATTTATTTCTGTTATGATAGTGATGATGATGATGATGATTATCATTATTATCATTATCATTATTATTGCAAGCAATATAACTTCGATGGACTCATGGTAAACCTCAGTAACTACTATTGATTTGCCTAACATTTTCTTGTGATCAGTGTTCTAGTACAAAATGAACTAATACTGTAAAAAGGGAAATATTTTCCATCCTCCTGTTGTCGAAGACATAAAATAATTTAATAAGGTTGCCAGAAAAGCAATATTTTTTACTAAATGAAGAAGCAGATAAAATAAATTTTTCTTTAGCCATAAATGTGGGTACAGTGGTATTAGCGAGTTCGGTGGTATAACGGTCAATGTATTGGGCTGTTTTATTGGGCCAAGGTAGTGGGTTCAAATCCGATCAAAGCCGTGGAATTTTAAGGGCAAAGAACTCCTTCATACACCTTCCTTTGGAGGGAAAGTAAGGCCGACTGTCCCCAGTTGTAGATATACTGCATGTAAAAGCACCTCAAGCCTAAAAGAAGCCTCCGAGCTAAATTCAAAATTGCCTGAGTTCTCCACTAGACGATGAAAGGAGCGAAATTAGCGTGGTTACACAGAAGTGCAGGCCTGATGGCCTAAGTCTTGCCACATAAAATAAGACATTAATTAATGTAATTACTAATTGCAATAACAATGTGGTATACTATAAAAGAATTTTAACACTTGACATACCTCAATATTACTTCTGGGGCTATGTATTCTGGAGTCCCAAACACTTGCTTGTCAGAAAATTGACGGGTTTCACGATCTAAATATCCTTCATACAGATTGGTAGCCACTAAAAAAAAAAAAAGAGATACAATCAATATACTACCAATTTAAAAATACAAAAGTAAACTTCTAATTCCAGCTGTTAAAATTAAACAAATAGTATCCATTTCCTTTATTCCACCAGTCAGTTAACAAAATTTTCAATTCTCATTACTTTTTAAAATTAATTCAGTTATAACTTGTACTAAAATATAAATAAATAAAAAATTATTTTTACAATCGATAACAAAAATAATAAAATATTCATAATAAATACACAATTCAACTTACACGACATAAGACCCATTTTACTCAGGCCAAAATCAGTCAGTTTTATATGGCCCAAGGCAGTGATAAGTAGGCTGAAAAATAAATTTTGAAACACCTATGATTAAAATAGACATTTAACAATGGAATAAGCCCCATCACTATTGTATATATTGATTCACAAATCAGTCCTTCAGATGTAATTTCACAAGATATAGCCCTGTCCCACACAAGGCCACCATGGTGTTGATCAAGTTTCTACAAAGTCTAGATGCATGAAAGTGCACAAGGGGGAAGGTGAGGTGTTCCCGAGGTTCCAAAAATGGAGCAGTTGTTGCTCCCCGCCTTTTCAAGTAGAGCATGTACGGATCATAGATTCCCATATAGATTAACCGTAATGAATATATTAATTCACCAGTGACACCACTACCTCCTACAACGAAGGGCTGAAAAACAACTCAAACCCAGGTTAAAGAACACTCGATGTTTATTTCACCTATTTAGTCTCTTTTAATTAATTATATATTGTGAAGGGGTTAGGGTCCATATTTATACAGACAAATTTTGTAACAATTTGTCTGTCTATAATTACGGACCCTAATTCCTGAACAATATATAACATTGGCTGTTCACAGCACAACATCTTTTTCCTGCAGAGGACACTGGATCTAAATAATCATCTTTTTTCTATCCAAATTTTCACAAAGAAAATAAAAGAATTTTAATGAAATAAGTTATGTCTACCTCCAGATTTTCATAATACATTGGTAAAAAGGGATTTTGACGAATTGCCCAGTTCATTTTTCTTTGCATTGTTCTCATTCTTTCCGGTTTCTGCTCTCCTAATTTTAACTTGTTTGTAATCCATATATAGTACATTGAAAACATTATATCAATTAAGTCAATCATTGTATTTGAATATGCAAACACATATGTACATCTATTAAGTTATGTGAGCATCGATTTGAGCTGTATCAAATTACATGTTGCCTGCATACAACTTTCCATAAATAAATATTTTCCTCTATTATAAATTTGAATATTGTAAATAAAGCTAATTTTTTCCACATTAAAAGCAACACCAAAATTGTTTTTATCTCGATTAAGTAAATATAATTAAAAATTTTAAAAACCAATTCCTTAATTAAGTTAGTAAATTTAAAAAAAAGACTTACAAATGTATATGACAAATAATAGAATTCCTAGATAGGTTATATACAACTATGTACTGAATTGTTTGATGGGAGTTCACAAACTAATCACAAAAAGTAAAGATTGCCAAATAAAGAGTCAGCCTCATGCAACCCAGATTTATATAACAAAAATTGGATAAAATGATCAAGAGACATTTTCTGCTTTCAATTTCTCCCCTTGTTTCTAATGAGTCTTTAAATTTATTCTATACTTGAGCAAAACAAATTACTTGTCAGGCTTCAGATCTCTGTGAACAATGCCATAGCTGTGGAGATATTCCACAGCCAGCACAGTTTCAGCAAAGTAGAATCGTGCCATATCTGGAGGTAGTGGACCGATATTTTTCACCAGTGTAGCACAGTCCCCACCTTCCACATATTCCATGACCAAACACAAATGTTTCTGAAAAAGTCAGTATTTAAACATTAGTACTCTGATACATAGAACATAAAAATGATTTATAATAAAAATCAGTACCTTAGTCTCAAAGCTACAATACATGCTGACCACAAAGGGATTGTCAGTGAAACTCATAATATCTCTCTCGGCAAACACTTGGTCAACTTGATTCCGTAACATCAAATTATTCTTCGTGATCTTCTTCATTGCAAATCTTTGTCTGTTTTCTTTAAGACGCACTAAGTAAACTGCACCATATGCACCATTGGATATCAGCTTCACAATTTCAAAATCATCTTCTGCGGGCAACTGAAAGGCAGATTTTGATTTAAAAATTGGTACAGTGAAGTACGCTGTTTACACTTTAAAAACTTCAAATACTATTTTTGGAGAAATTACAAATGAATAAGAACATTATTCAAATAAAACAGCAAAACTCACACACAAAAGAACCACTTCAGAGTGAAAAGGGAGTAGAATCTAAGAAATATAAACACACTTCACAACAGCTCTAAATGCAAACCAAGAGCTAATACAAAATTTTAATAACACGTCCTTGCAAAAGGATGGATAATTGCAGAAGTTCTCTATGAAAAGAGAGCAATCTTGAATAGTATTCATAAAAGCAAAAAGGCATTCTTGAACTCTCTTAAAAACCTGAGAGAAACCAGTAAGAAGCATGTTGTCAGATGGAGTTCTCCTCAGAGTGAAAGGTCACAAAAGCAATTTGGCAGGTTACAGTGTCTCTCTTTCATTCTTTCTTTTCCCTCTTTTTTCATTTTTTCCCTTAAGTTCTGTTACAATTTGTAACAACATTCTACTACAGCTACCAACTAATGTGGAACGTCTGGAGTAATCCTCCTTTAATCTAGTCGGTCATTGCCTTTTAGCCCTTTGGCCAGGCGCTCAGCGTCGTTAGATTCCAGGGTTCTCAGACATCACCTAAACAGGAACCCATGACGTTTCAAGTTGCTTAACCTCCCTGACTTCATGAGTGCGGTTAAGTGAGTTCGATTAGCGACTACAGCTGTACCATAGACGAAACAAAAATGTGGCCAAAGAGTTTGGTATACAGATAAGATGCCCATTTCTAGTGCTAGCAATTGGAAGATATGTGGTATGCAAAAATTAAAATCGAAAATTCTTTACCCCAAATTCACTCTAAGATAATCCTTACAGATTTAAATTTGGTCAAAGTACAATACGGAAATCAAAATACATATACATGTAACTGATTATTTTGAAACATAAAGGAAAAAAGGCTCACCCTTGTTTCTTTGTCATCTCTGACCATGGCTGACTGGTGAGTAGGTAAGCGATTTTTATCACTTGAAGCTGAACGTTCCAACTGGCTCAAATCCTCTTGCAATTCTAAAATTCATTCAATTTATTATAATATTAAACAACAAAAACAGTATTGCATTCATTTAGGTAGCAACAGGTAGTGTAATCTAACTTTTTTGTGTCTTTGTACTTTTTTATATTGTTTTATTTCATAACCTTTTTGCAATATGACAAATGAATGTGATTCCTAGGAATGTTCACGAAAATCTGAGAGTGGCAATTTGTTGCATCTTCTTAGCCTCATATCATGCTATCTCAACTCATTTCATTTCTGCTTTCCCACAAATATTTCTAAGCACGATTAGCAATGGTCTATTTGCTAAGCAAAATTTGCTCAGGCCTCAACCTTGCTTTTGTTAAAAATGTTATATTACAATAATAGATTAATTATTGTGTTACCTGCAATGGGATCTCTATTTAGGCCTAATTTGTTTATAATGTATTGTGGAATGTCAGCTTTGATCCCATGAGATATTTTTGCCTGGCCTTCTGCTTGTTCCAGAAGCAAGTAAAATTCTTCAGGGTCGAACTCTAGGCACTCCAGCAAACGTGCAGGTCGAGAAATTATTAATAGTAACTTTTTCACCATACTCATGAGCCATGAAGCTGCTTCAGGTGATTTCTCCTTAGTCTGCAAAAGTAAAAATAAATTAAACTATGCACTCAAAATGAAGCAAATTACAAGCACTACTCAAGATTTACCTCAGTCAGAAGCTTTTCCACATTTTCTGACATTTCGAAAAAGTATCTACTAGTGACAAGTTTTTCTTCAGATTTTTGTAAACAATCCCTAGCCAATTCCAATATTTGATGGTGAACAAATCTAATGATAGGCATACAATCAGGAGCAACAGCTTCAAAATTTTCTTTTCCATCAAGCAACTTATTGTCATTAATGAAACTTCGCAAACGTTCTTCCATTTGCTGAGTAGCTTTTGGAAATCTCTCTTTGTACAAGACATTCATCATCACTATTTCATCATCTACTATTGGAGATCTGCTAGGACTACTGCAAAGAGAAAATACAAATTCCATTTTATTTTCATAGTTTCTTGTACAGTTTCCAATTATTACAAAAGAAATAGAAGGAAAATTAAAACATAGCAAAAAAGAAACTCAAATAACATTATTTGAAAATACAAATTGCAGTTAAATATTGTTCTAATGTAATAAAAGTGATGGAAATATAATAAATTTCAATAATAATAATAATAATAATAATAATTGTAATAAAGTTCAGCAATGTGCTTATCTGTAAGTTTCTTCAATGTTATGAAACCAAATAAAGATATAATACCCATGATATTCATGATTACCTTAAGCTACGTGATCGTGGCCTGTAATATGGTGATCTTCTACCATCTTCTTCCAAACTAGGATTGCTGTCATTTGATGAAAAATGGGAAGACAGCATTTGAAGTTCATCAGATGTTGGAATATTAGGTAACTGGTGTAAGCGCTCTTGACTGGAACATTGCGACTAACAACCAAGGATAGTTTAGATAACCTTCATAGTTTGTTGTTTTCATTTGGGAACAGAGGTACACCAGAGGGAGGCACATGGGACTTTCCCATTCCCCAGAAGCCAATGAGTTAAAAATAGAGCTTTTACCGATTCTCTATACTAAAGAAAGTCATTCAATATTGTTATTAATATTAGCTGTAAGTTAACATATAAAAATAAGAAAAATTCCTTATAAGAAAACATGAAGTCATTTGGAACTGTGTTCCCCTTGCAGAGCAAAATCCTGGGTGCACCTCTATTTATGTATCACTTTACATTTACAATATACTTTTCTATTAATTTCACAAATGCATTTCATTCACATACGGTCATATAAATGATAGTAACAATTTACAGACATTTAACTAATCAACATTTCTTGTTTGCAAATACTCAGCGTCATAAGTAGAGCCCAGAAATTTGGTGACATATCTTTTTAATATAGTTATGATTTGATGACTAAACAATAGGAATAATTTATTGTACTTCTGGAGTTGTTTCAATAGATATTTGTTTTGGCCATTTTGGCCTATTATGCCTATTTTTAGTATTTTGCTTTATTTTTGACTTTCTTCCTTTTTGTCATTATTTGCTTTTTACCCCTCTACACCCATTCAATCAAACGTGAATTCTGCAAGACTGGACAACAAGAAGGCACCATCAGGTTTTCTCCTCTGCAAATAGAGACTCTAGGGCCAAGGTAGTGTTAAAAGTCTAGATGCGGAAGGAAGATGATACCAGAAAAGATTTTTGGATTTCTTTCATTGATGCCAACAGGCATAGTTTGCTCACAAGTAATCCCATGTTACAGCCTCCAATCCTTTCTGAGGGCAGAGTTCTCTCTATCTGGTATACAATGCGACTCTACTCAGTGCTGGCGATTACACTAGTGCAAACAGTGCACAGAAACTATAATTGTAATTTCAGTTATATTATTCCAAGATTCAAAAAGGAGTGCCCAATAGTAATTCAAAGAGCCAGTGTCATAAGTAAATTAAATTCTTAGTCATCTTACTGGGCGATCATGTGCAATCCATATTACAATGAAAAAAAAACAAAAAAAAACAGGAAAAACAAACAATGAATTTCCTTCCATATAAGTGCTGAGATAAATTCTAGAGTTTGAATAAAAATTTGAATCATTTAATTTTTTACAATAATTCCTTGTGAGTCATGATTTTCAATGCTTACACACCTTTTTGCAACCGTTCGGCCAGAATAAATATCTCTTTGCATGCCTATTTTAGAAAAAAATAGGAATTATTTTGCCTTCATATTTTCTGCAAAATAAATTTCTCAACTTCCAAGCTTTAACATTTGACATCATGTAATTCTACAAAACTTATCAAATGGCCTGCACAAACATTCAATGATTATTAATATGAAAGGCAATGTATACTAATGAAAATAAAAATGCACAAATAAATTTTATAATGTTAGTAACAAACAATAAGTAAAAAGAAACAATTTCTAACTCACATAGATGACATGGTGCAGAATATGAACAAGTTTAATCTCGTAATTTATTTATTATTGTTCATTTCCATACTAGCGGTTAGTGCGAGTGTGAACGTGAGCGCGTCTGGGAGTGTGCGAGTGTGAACGTCGTCAACGTCAACGCGCGAACGTAAACGTCAACGCGCGAACGTGAACGTCAACGCGCGAACGTGAACGTCAACGTGCGAACGTGAACGTCAACGTGCGAACGTGAACGTCAACGTGTGAACGTCATATGAAGGTAATTTTGATAGTAAAACGTCATGATCAATGACGTCAAAAGCTATTGAGATTAAGAATAATCCAACAGGTACTTCATTTCGGTCCAATGGTGAGGCGACAACTTTAAGAAAAATTATAGCTCTTTCCGTAGATTTTGATTTTCTAAATCCATGTTGGCAAGTGAGTTGTCCGTGAGTGTGAACGTGCACGTGAGTGTGAACGTGCACGTGAGTGTGAACGTGCACGTGAGTGAGAACGTGCACGTGAGTGAACGTAAATGTGAACGTGAACGTGAGAATGAACGTAAATGTTGAACGTTAACGTGAGAATGAACGTGAAATAAGAGTGGGAACGTGTGTACATGCGTGCGTAAAGGTTTTTTGGATTTGTAAACACTGATGTTCGTATGTTAAGGTGACCAGATCTTAAAACCTAAAAAACGGGATACTGTGATATTTCCTTGACAAAAAAAAAAACGCGACACATTTTTATAGGGCCCTATTTCAATATTTGACATGTTCTGACCAGAACTATCTTTTACGAGTGTAGAAACACTAATGAATTTTATTCAACGGTATCTGCAGTTTTCAATGTTTTCGGGCTGGCTATATTCATATGAAACAGAGTGATTATAAACCTCCGTATTTGGTAAGCAAATTGTCTAAAAAGATCCAGGAAATGGAGAAACACAATGTCAAAGAAGAACTTTAGAATGGAACATTAAAAAACAAAACGCTCATTTGTTTAATTTTCTCTTGTATTCATTATAAAGTTGGCCCGTATTCTTCACAATTAAGATTTCTTGCAAAGTCGTACAGAGACTCACATAAGCAAAAGACTCGGATTATTGAACTTCTCCGTAACGATATCGATAGTGATAAAGCATATACAAGCTCAAATTAAGTGATGGCCAATTTTCCCGTCCTAGAACCACCATTGAATATCTCCCTTCTTGTTTTCAATAGCAGGTGAAACACACTTGTTACTCGCACTTTTTTATAAAACATTGCAACCTCAAAGGAATACATTATGAGAAACATAAAATTGTTGATAGTACTTTACGCCGATGAATCATTTTAACAAAAACAAAACATATGTCCGTCCCGTTTAAGGGACTCATGGTGACCAGACGTCTCGTCTTAGCCGGGACAGTCCTTTTTATCATGTGTTTTACATTTCTTCAAAAAATAACTTGGCGGTAGGTTACAGTAATGAAAGAAATTACCGAAACGCTGGAGCTCCCAGGTGTAGTTCCGTACCCAGATGATGGAAGAGATGCAACTGACCAGCGTCTTCCATCACCCCTGCAACATACACAAGTCCGACAATTCAGTTTTTTACCTGACCTGATACAAGTCGTCGGAAGAAATGCGTCATTCGTGTTATCATCTATAATCGTTTCATATCTATGGTACTAGTATCTATTCGTTACTTCTTTGAGACCGTTTTATTAACTAGTCTCCACCATGTGGGTTGGTCGTCGGTTAGGTAAAAAAAAAAAAACTCGGGCAGATGCATACAAAGGTAAATGCCTGATTAACGTAAAAAAACCCTCAACAATCAAAATATCCTTTAGAAACTCCCAAAGCCTCCAGTCCGTTCAGCTCGATCAGGGAATATCAATTTTAGAGAAAATCGGCTGAACGGTGTAGACGCTACATTGTCCACTGACGGACTGACAGTTGTTGACAGTGATTACGGGCGCGCCAACTCCTAAGGTCATTACTCCCGTAAGTGTAGTACGGGGGGTAGGTCTGTAGGAGGTAGGGGATCTTCCCGCCCTGGATGGTAAATCCGACGAGACACCGTCGGCTAGCGGGATTTTCCCCAACCAAGTGCCTCCCATCAGAGTGTGGGTGTGGCAACTCCACCTAGTGCAACAAGACGAAAACTCTGTGGAGGTTTATGTAATGAAAATGGAAATGAGAATGTTAGCAGTTGCTTTAGAATTAGAGACTTGCAATTTTTTCTAAAGGTATTAATAAATTTTGTTACTGTGCAAATTGTGGGAAACAAACGATACGTTTAGTGGATAATGGCCAAAAAAAGGGCTTAGTTTGTAGGTCACGTATCTTTTGTGAAGGTGTCGAAAACTGCTCTTCAATATTTGTAATATATTTCCGGTAACTTTAATTTTTATGATAAATTTACCTTTTTCTCAAAATGTATTTGACGTACAATTTTCAAATTCTGAGTGTAGTTGCAGATAAGAAAACAAGAATTTATGTATAAGGATTTTTTCAAATAATATTTGGATTATTCATATGGATTTATTAAACTCAATTTTTTTTGCATCTAAAAATATGACACGAATTTAATAATTAATATTTAAAAAAAATTCAAAATTTTAATGTGATTAGTTTTCAACAAAAGTATTTTTGTAAAGTTAACATAAAAATTTCAAATGTTTATATTATAAACAATATTTTGCAAAATTAATGATAAATATTTTTATACATATATATTTCTTAAGAATACAAAATTTCATTGTATCACATTGAGTTCTGACTGCTTAAAAATTATAAAACTACGTTGTTTAAATTCGCCTACATCCCCGGTTCACAGAGATGCACAGAAAAATGAACAATTGAAGGGCTCAGTAGAACAAGAGGATATCCCACATTGTTTTGAAATTGGGTTGTATTATATAAAATTTCAAGTAGTATTATTTAAGTGTAATATGTCATATGAAACCAGTATGGACTTATGCGAGTGTATTGTGTTTGAAGTTTAAAAAGGTACAGAGTTATTTAAAAAAAGTTCAGGGAGAACCCTCATATCACAGAACTATGTCAATGTGGAATAGATCCTTGTTCTATTGATCCCTTCAATTGATTTGACTTGACCTACGATTTACAAATAAAATAAAAGGGTTGAAAAACTTTTTAAAAACTGCCAATTGAAAAAAGCATGTACAGACATAGACATGTCTGGTTTATTTATATGTATTGATTGAATTTGTGAGTAGAAGTGCATCAAATGATTTTCAATAAAGTTTCTTGTATCCTCAATACTTTTCTGTAACAACACATTCATCAAATTAATATATATGCACGGGATTCGAACCCGCGCCCTTTTGCCCCGAAAGGATAAATCTATACACGCGATTTAACGACCTCGACCATCCAGAATGGACACTATCTGTACACGCCCATATTAAACAAGACTATGGTTTCAGTTCTAGCATTAGGGAGCCGAAAAAATTGAAAATGTATAAAATGTCATTTGAGCAACCAAAGAAGGAAGCCGGTAAGAGAATCAAACATAACCGAAAAGCTAGACCAGACTAACGAGATTAGCAATCAAAACTAGTACGAGAAAGTCAGTGCAATTCTATAGCATCACTAGTTTTGTCTAAATTGAGCAACACGATTTATCCACTTTTTCGTTACCAGAGCCCATCAATAAACGTTTTTCTGGTGAAAATCCGTCGTTTTCCGGGGCACGACATTAAACGATTAAATTCAATAGAAAAGTTTAAATCCCAAGTGAAATCGTTTCTGCTACATAACTGTTTCTATACAATTAGACAATACTGAGCATCACAAGAAAAGTAACATTAATTTTAACAATGATACATAATACATTATTTACCATTTGGACTGTATAAATGTGTATAAATAACCTGTAACAAGTATTGTACTGCAGCCTCCGGGTCAATGACCCCCATCACGATCACGTTTTTCGTCCAGTTTCCCTGATCCATTGAGCAAATGCTGATATGGCCTCTTGTTTTGCTTCTGGACATAAATGTAACTTCATTTTCTGTGCACGTCTTCTAGAATTCATTGGGAAATATAGTTATTCAAATTATCGTTTCCATGTTGCGGCAGGAAGTATTATTCCTAGACGAAAGACATCATGGATAAGAGCCCAAAATTTATTGCTTATTTATCCTTGAAAATAGATTTTATTACATGAGAGTTGTTTTTTCATTTTCAAAATTTATGTAGTATATGACTCAGTGTAGGGATCACAGAATTTTGAAAATGTGCACAGAATTCACTTCTCCCCATAGCACGTCATACGCAGTTACAACTGTTTTTGACGTAAAATAAATAAATTTATTTTTCTGTTTCTTTTGTATTATGATTCAGCTAATTTCCGAACAACAGAATGACTCACGTTACTTGTTTAGATGTGCCGTTTCATTTCCAAGATAAAGAACGCCTTTTAGAGGATAATGTTCTGCCGTTCTCTATCCAAAAAAATTCCATACCATAAATGTCAGGATTGGAGCTCATTTATTGTCGAAATGGACATTACCCATGAAAGGGTACCAGCTGTTTATGGAACGTCACAAATGTTCCCGGGGAATAATAGTTTTTCAAATTTTTAGATATTGATTCCCAAATATGGCGTGTTGAAGCCAACTTTTCTTTTTCTCTATGAGCTGTCCTAGTATATTATTATGTAATATACATTGCAGACTGCAAAACAAAATTCACTGAACACTATTTCAACAATGAATTGATAAAATGTCCCTTTAATATGCATAATAATGAAATCGTAACAAGAGGAGTAAATTAAATTACACTTATTTCTAAACAGTAAATGAACACGAGGCCAGTGGACAAACTTCGCATTTATGACGCAAAAGTGTATTTTATAAAAAAGAAATGAAAATCAATCCAATATTCATTTTGAAACTATGACAAGGAGAATCTGAAAGATCTTGAGGAATATTGATAACAGAAAAAAATTATTATAGTAAAAGAATAGTATTACATTACAGAAGGCTGAGAGACCATTGGATTCACCTTATGTTTTCTAGGGTAAAATAGGTTCATACACATGCACAGGAAGGCAACAATTGGCTTGATGGTACATACGTTTTACAAATCTAGTAAGAGATGTGAAAGATTGTTTAAAAGTTGAAAATTCGAAAATGACATCAAGACACTTCGAGTTTATGTACCGGTATTTGTGATTCGAATTGATTCAAATGGTTTTCAATAAAGTTTCTGAAATTCTCAATTATTTTCAGCAGCAATAGAGAATTGTGACAAATAATAATCCCTGACCAAGGCTCGAACCAGCTGATCTCCTTCCAAAGAGCTGAGTCCGTACATGCCAGTTAACCACCTCTGTCATCTCGGAGAGACATGAGATTCACTCTGAGTAAGGTGTATAAGTGTATGGTGGTTTGAGTTGGCAGCCAAAAATTTGGCATTTGGCAGCCAAAAATTGAGAAAATGTGAAAAAACGTCCTTTAGGCGTGAAAGATGTCAGCTGGAAAAGAAATAAAGCATAACCCAAAAGCCAGTCAAGACTAAAAGTTTAGAAAACTAACGAGTGCGAGAAAGTCCGTGCCATTCAATAGCACCCCTAGTTTCAATTTACAATATATTTATTTATTTACTATACGCTGTTACATACGAAGAGAAACTTTACCAAAAATACTTCGTGAGGGTTTTGAGATAATATTTTTAGAAATTGCATCAATTTCAAACCCGAATTAACGAATTAAATTTTTTCCAAAAAATGACCTGTTTTTACGAAGACTTTGTTTAAAGCAAAATTCATATATCCAATTTTGTAGTTTTTAAATGTTCAGGTTCTTTTGGCATTTTCGAAAATACAGAGCAAAAGTTCTAATTGGGTCTGGCACCATATTTTTACCGTCCCTTATATGTGGAGAAAATTTAAAGAAAATATATGGAAGGGCTTTTGAGATTTTTGTTTTTTACAAATTGCAAAAATTCCGACAATAATTAAGCGAAATCAGCTCGTTTTCGGAAAAAATTGTACATGTTCTTAAAGAGCTGATTTTTTTACAACACACTTTCTGCAATTTTTGAAGAAAGAAAAAAAAAACAACTGAGAATTCGCCGAAAATGAGACTAGCACGATGATTTTTGCCCTTATTACATGTGAGGAGCAAATTTCAAGAAAAACTTCGGAGCTGTTTTCGACAAAAACACTGCCTATACTCTTTTATTTCGCGCAAAATTACACAAGAACCGCTCAGATTTTCCAAAAATTAAGCATGGACATATTTAAATATCCATCTTTAAGGAACATTTTCATTGAAAAAAAATCTTCATCTTTAATATTATAGTGGTAGAAAGACGCCCCAAGAAAATTGCAGTTTCTCAATTTTCAAAAATTATGTGATCTCAACGAACATGAGACTACCACCAATGTCTTAAGCGTTCTTTACGCCATCCGAGGACATTTTATCAAACGCTTTAAAGCCGTTTTTGACAAAATTGTGAAAAGGTTTTTGTGGCTTCATGTGAAGTATCCTCAAAAATCAAAATATCCGTTTGAAAATCCCAAAGCGACGAGTTCATTTAGATCGACTGGGGAATATCAATTTTGAAGAAAATCGGTTTCGGTGGTTTAGGCTCTAGCGTTGACCACAGACGGACGGACAGATGGATGGACAGACGGACGTTTTGCCGTCAATCGACTTTTACGTATCAAGAACCAATGAAACATGGTGTTTGGCTACACCACGTGTCGGAGGATTTTTTTCTAAATTTTGCAACAGGATTTACTTTTCGTTATCAGAGGCGGGCAATACGTTTTTCTGGCGAAAATTCGCAGTTTTTCGGCGCACAATTACAATACTTTTTCTTCTTACGAAGAACTTCGTAAGGCGAGAAAGTAAAAAAAAGTCCCTACAAACCATGATCTTCACTTCTTTTGTACCCGTTAGGGCCAAATAAAAATAAAAAATATAAAAAAAATTGAGACGCGGTGGAAGATTTTGACATATCTAAGGCAATAAGGAACAGCAATTTTTATCAATGATACCGGTTGAACTGTATAATTATTTTAACAATGACATAAAATGCATTAGTAACATGTCCTAAACATTTTAAAAAGACACATGCGACGAATAATGTTTCGGGTGAAAGACCATCAGGATATTCTACCGATTTCCCTGCTCATTGATCAAATACTGAGATAACTCTTCGTTTTGCTGCTGGACATAAATATAGCTTCATTATGCGTACGTTTTGTCGACTTCCCTTTTTTTCTTTTGCTAGTTGTGATACAATAAGAGCTGGGGGGGGGGTGTTGCTATTTTGTAAGCAGTACTAAAATATAAAATCTGTAGTTCAATGAAACGAAGTTTTCTATAATTTGGGAGCAAAACTTTGTCTTCAAATGTTGCTAACATCGACTTTGTAGGAACTATTATTCATCGTACAACTATGCATAATAAAAGGAAGGGGAAGATTCTGGAGCACAAGAAAACTTTTGCAACACTTCTCGGTCATACGTCATAAATAGTTTAAAGTGTTTTAAAAAAACGAATCAAGCCGTGATCCCCTTTTGTGTCATAAACATACACGGTGGACTTTATTTAAAAAAATTAGGTTTTTAGAAAATGTCGAATACTTCTACGTTCAAGTAATGGCTGAAGTTAGTAGGATAAAAGGTGGGACATAATATAACGATAAAGTATGTACTGTGGTAACCACTAAGATTAATATTTTAAACAATTGGGCAATATATAAATGGCTATACAATATGTTTGATATATAAATTCATAATTGCATCCCATTTTGATTACTGTGTACCAATACTAGTTGGAATCCATAAAACTGAAATTAAAAAACTTCAGATACAACAAAATAGAGCCATGGGGGTAATGCAATGGACACACTCCAATGCTACACAGTCTGCAATTTATGTCAATAAAAGAGAATTCATTACAAGACGTTAATTTTTATTTTTAAATTAATTAAAAATCATATGACAGGAGACTTAGTAAACAATCCAGAGTGAAAGATAAACAAGTGAAAGATAAAAAAAAAAAAAAATAAAAAAAATAAAAAAAAAGAAAAATTAAAGAATTTAAAAGAAAAATTATAAAATATATCAAAGTAGAAAATTAATTTTGTAAATAGTCAATAGAGTATACATATAGTTTGTACCACTGTTATATACACAATGTATGTAAATATGTATTTGTATAACTAATAGCCGAGAAGGCTAAAATAAATAAATTCATTCATTCATTATTTACTTTTTGTTCTATTGTGTTATAGAGTGTAAACTTAATGTAGGGAAAGTTTTTAAATGCTGCAAAGAATCGATCTCAAGATTTTGAAGGAACACAAATTTTGTTGGTCTCTGGCAGTGTAAAATGTTTTTCAATTTATTCCTTCAATTGTTTTTGACGTTCGTCCTCTTCGTCTGGAGGAGGCAGTGGGAATCTATTGGTTAATATAATTAAAAAGGAGAAAAAAAGGATTTTACAAGCATGTTTTCTGCGTTACAAGCGCGAGAGTTCGTTCACACACCTCAGCAAGCCCCTTAAGGAGCGTTGAGCGCTTCGCACTGGGGAGTAATCCTGCATTAACGTTTCTTAGTTTGTCATGTCACGTCCCGTCACTGTCATTTGTCAAGAGGACCGCCAGGTAGCATCTCCGCGTAACGCGCCTCCTGCGCCACTACCCAGCGGCCAGAATTGGGAAGGAATAATGACAGGGGTAGGGTTTAGGACACTTCACAGGGGTTGGATTAGCCCTAGTGAAGCAGCCAAACTCCTTTTGTTGGAACAAATTTCACATGAGATTCGACGGGAATCGAACCCAGACCTCAGTGGTGAAATGCTAGCGACTTCGCTATGTGCCACGAGCGAGATCTTAAAATACGTATTCCCCAGATTTGGTCCAGGAAATGTGGATGTTTTTCATTCCAAAGGTGAAAGAATTAGAATAATATTTTATAGGAGTATTTTTGTTGAATATTTGTAAATGCTTGGGAAATATTTTTATATTTGGAAAAAAAGGGGAAGCCGCAATTGAAGAAGAAAACAAGGAAACAACTTAGGCACCATTTGGGGAAAGAAAGTGGTTTTTGTTGTTTTAATATTATAAAATTAGCTTTGGGCTCATGTAGAACGGAGGAGAAATCTCCCAAAAGTTTCAGGGCTACCCAACAAATTCTTTCTTGTAAAAAGCACATTTTTCGCACCTTTTTTTCCCCCCAGACAATTTAATTGACATATTCTCCAAAATTTTCAGACTTTTCTTGAGGCCTGGCCTGGAATCGTTCAAGAGTATTTTCGCGAAATCGACACTACAAGAAACGACCAGGCACACCAGGGTACTTATGTAATTGTAGGCAGAAAAAAGTAATAATGAAACAGAATTAACAATTTTGAAGGTTTCTCTTGATGGGAACCATAAATGGTTCCCATCAAGCTCGAGAAAATTAGCCTCAACTTAGGAAAATTAGATTAAAAACTAATTGTCAATGAGAAATCTAAACAAATGTAATGAGAAAGCTTCATAAATCTTAGTATGTAAATTTTGTCATTTCTAATTCTCTCAACTAATATACACTCATGATAGAGTAATACCGATTACATGCTTACCTTTTAATCGGGGCAAATGCAAAATGCTGACTGGGAGACATTCTTGGACTTTCAAGTGGACTACCTGAAACAAAAGATTAATATTTAATCGCGTAACAGTTATATTAGAAATAAGGACAATCATTATTTAATTTGCATGCACAAGTTCCTCCATTGGAAGGTTTCGGCATTTTCAATGCACTGAATTGTAAAAATACTATTTCTTCGCGGTGCAACTAAACCTGATATGGTAACAGCATTTCGGTTCGAGTGATATTGAACAGAAACATTTACCTACTTTAAAGAAATTTTAAATGGCAAGCAACAAACTTCAATAGAGTTAGTTACTATGATCACTGCCATGTACACATTAAGAAGCTAGAGCAACTTTATTGAGACAGATGAAGGCTTAACGTTTGTTGATATTAATATATATATATATATATATATATATATATATATATATATAATCGTTTGTTTTGAATATTGATCAATGAAAAAGGCGAAGGCCACTGCACTTGTAAATTTGGTGCAAATTACAGTTGTTGTTGTTGTTGTCGTCGTCGTTGTTGTTAGGTAGTTTCTAGGTTTCCATTATTGTATTATAAATATTGGTACTGAGAGATGCGTATCACAAAGTACTCGCGGTCAAAACAGGGATGTGAATGGAACACTATCCTCGGAAAATTTCAAGAGAAAACAAATTTGGGTATAATAATTTTAATTTTAATTAAGCTTTAATGATTTTAATTATGTACATATTCTGTTCCCCATGCATATGCGCTTCTTGGGACTTGAAATTCCGTTGTCAGTTTAAACAAAACAATAGTACGTAGCCATTGAGTCAGAGCGGACACCAACTGAACGCAGTCAAATGTGGCGTCGCAAACTATTGAGCATCGAAACATTTGATTGCAGTGCTAGCCTCATGGAGTATTGCCCTCTGTAAATCCAATACAATTTTACATAAGACTCTCTTTCTACCGCAAACTGTGTTGCCAATTCACAAGGCTCGGAGTTATTCGGTTCGTCCATCGTGTTTCACGTGCAAATATTTAACATCTTTACTCAACGATAGCTTCGATTGTGTTGATAGTAGACAACAAAGCTTTTTTTTTTAAGCAGTTATTCCCATAATTCTTCTCAATATGATTGTCTTCTCAATATGATTGTTATTTTGAGTTTGATAGTTTAATTTGGAAGAAATTAATCACGAATTATAGCCAAGTGTTTACTTCTATATTATAACGTTCTTAAATTTTCGCCATGCGAGAAACATTTTTATTATTGAAGAAAAGCTCAAACATCCAGTGACTGAAATGCCAAATTTTGATACGAGACCAACAACATTTCTTTATGAATCATGTTTCTTGAGTTAGAGTAATAAAAACAATATTTAGAGCGCTCGGAACGAACGTCTCATGTCCTTCGGTGATCTTGAATACTTCTCAGCGATTCTCCACGGACGATGTACAAGGAAAAATAGATTTATTTATTTTTGAATTTCACCTATTAAAAACGGCGAAATACATATAAATATCAAAAAATGAATCAGAAATTTTACAGTTAATATTAAGGCCAAAGTCATTCAACCAGTACTTGTCTTAAAATGTGCTTTCAAATACAAAGTTGTGGCGAACGTTTTAGCTGGATGTTCAAAAAGAATATTATTCATTGTCCACAAAAAGCCTTGCAATATCTGATTCCATCCGTATCACCTCACCTTTGTAAATGGGCATTTTCCGTTTATTTGAGATTTGTAAATAAATGTGAGTAAATCGGACGTATGATAAGAATAGAATGACTTGAGACTGAAAATTAGTAACATTGATCTTGATATCGATGTCATTCATGCATAACAACAATTCAAGTCTCATTAGTGTTTGATGGATAAACAATGTTTCACCTGGAGTTGGGCTTGTTTTGCTATTGATATTTCAGTTTTAATTCTCATTTAAAGGTCTGTGTTTTTTGTTTCGTTTGTTTTGTGTTTTTATTTTCTACAAATAATAATTAAAACATCTTTTTTATAAAAAAATTCTAATGTTTAGCCATCTATTTACAATGTTTTGAAGTGATTATCGTTCAATCGGAATGCAAATTTTCTCCAGGCTTGTAGGTGGTACGTAAGATCTGAAGAAAGGTTGAGACCCACTACCGAAATCCCGTCGTGCTTATTAAAACAAAAGTACGAAAAATAACTTTATCGTCCACGACCTTCACACTCACAGACAACTGGCGAAACCCTGAGAGGGAAGGAGGCTGCTCTCCCTTAACAGAGGGGCCCCGAAGCCTTACATAAACGAACATTTAATTTCAGTAAATATGTTCAATACCTGCTTTTCCTTTCTCTAACTTTAGTTTGGGGAATTGTGATACGCCATTTGTAGAAAAAGCTCCCCAAGCCATCCGACATCCCTTATCAATGGTTTAACATATAAACAAATGTATTAATTGTATTATTAAATTAAAATTAGTAGTATTAAAAATAGTATCTTATAATGATTTTTTTATGCTAGTAAAATGCTTCATATAAAAATAAAGCTTATAGGAAAACGAAACCCAGAAATGTTGTTGCTCTCTTCTTGTTCTGCTCAAATGCTTCTGCTCCCTTCAGCTGCGCAAATCTTGGGTAACTCCCTACTCCTTACTTTTGTTTCCTGATATTATGATCACGGGCGTAGCCAGAACTTTTATCAGGGGAGGCAAAATAATAAATAATAATGATAATAAAAAAGTACAAGTGGAATAAAATAATACAATAATTTTTAAAAAATATTAGAATTGAAATAAATATTTTCAAAGACTAAAAATTTAATTTAAAAGGGCTTATAGGATAAGAAAATACTTAAGCTATAAGAAGTTACTTTTGATAAGGAAATACTTATACACATTTTGTATTCATAGACGATACTTATAATAAGTACGATGCTTAGCAGTGCTTCGTGTGGCAACAGCGTATTGGCTGTTTCACAGCCACTTGAATCTTGCCAGAAGCGCTCCATCAAACTGGCCGTGAACATATTCTTGCGTCCGTGAGGTAACCTAACCTACACAGTTTCTTAAATAGTGCCAGTATCTTAAACAAAGGCTTAAATGGTGGTGAAATCAGTAAATACCTATTAGTTAGAGGTGGTTTTAGCCACCAATGTTACCAAAAAGTGTACAAAAAAAGGTTTAGTAAAACAATATTTTTTCTTAAATTCTCGATCGCTGTGCATTTTCAACGTGTTTGGCATGTTTCGTAAATATCACTTGTTGCTGCAAAGAAAGATGCCACTGTAAAAATCCTTATAATCTTTGAAATAGTCGTCCATTTCCATTTCTTTCAAATTACGACAATTTTCAACGAATCAAGAGAGGGTTCACTTATAGCTATAAGTGAAGGCTGGACCTTCCTTATAGCTATAAGTATTTTCTTATGTGGATGGATAAGTTGCTACTATGAATTGGAAAACGTGTTAAGGAACTCCTTAAGGTTTTCCTTATTATAAGTCAAGACTATGAATACGGCCCTTAGTGTTCTCCAAAATAAGTATCTGAGAATAACTCAACGCATCAAGGTACATCCGCAATCACCAAATGCGACGTGAATTAGACATACCAGAATAAATTTAAACCTCCCTAACTTGACATCTCCCTCGTACCTATCTACCAGTATACTATCCTCTAACACAACAAAAGTCAAAACCCATCAGTACAGTTAAGTAAACAGCCGCGACTTAAGGACGGCCATATTCCAATAAGCCATATATTATTATGTACCTCAAAACCCTCGAAAGACATGAATGTCGAACGTGAAGTAATAAAAAAATATAAAAAATCAATAATTAATATAAAACCGATAAAAGAGATTTTTGTTTCTGAAAATGAAGGAATCATTAATGTATAAAGAATCATAAAAACTCACTTTTCTTTTTAATAGTAAGTTTTTACGAACAAAATACAAAACTTTCTTTTGGAATATAATAGAAGAAACGAATGTTTAATGTATCGCAAGTTTGCGCAAATTTTCTGAACACATTATCTTAAATATCTCCTTTTTACTTTCTCGCATATTAGTTATATAGTATAAAGCATTATAATGCTGGGGGGGGGGGGAAGGAGTGATTTTTCTACAAAAAAAAAGTCCCGATATCAAAAAGGTGGACAACTGTTGTTCTTATACGTAGTAAATTACTTTCTCAAACCAGTGCAGAAGAATCCACTTTTTGTGGTTCCTTCATCCCAAAAAATTGATTGAAGACAAGTCATTCTACATCAAACATTCACACGATTTTCTCAAAAATTGAAATTCCCCATCAATTTGGCCAAACTCGAGGCCCTGCGGAATTGAAACTGACATTTTGGGGGGTAATTTACATAAAGCCTCAACATTTTCAACATTTACGGAAAATGGCTCGAAATTTTTTTATTAAATATCTTCCGCAGAGGGCAGTACCAGTTTAAGAATGATGCAGGGCAGTTTATTAAAAACCGTTGAAGTTTCTGAATTTTCAAAAATTGCAGACGTTCAATTTTTTCGGCGTCTTTCCGCAATACTTAAGATTTTTTTTCTCAATAAAATCTGTTGTTCAAACTATCTTAAAATAATCATGAACGGTTTTCCGACAATGTGATTAGTTTTCGCGTATTTTGCGTGCATTTTGACCAATTATTTTCACAAAAATTTGAGACAAAATCTTGTTTTTAAAATATTCTATTTAACGTTAAATTGCACGAAAACTAGTCATTTTTCAAAAAATGTATATGACCTAATTTGAAGATTAACAATGAAGGTTAGATTTCATTACTGAAAGAGAAGAAAAAAAACTATCCTCAATATTCCAGACGCAAATGGTAGGTACGCCATTTTTACGTATTTTACTCTATCCGAAAAAAGCTCAGGACATCAACTAATGTCACCCGCAGTGCCTCTGACCGGGAGGTGCAGTTAGAGTACTGGCGGCGACTGGTTTCTAGACTCTGGGTAGGTCCAATTAGCCGCTGTCTGGAGATTTCTACCGACCGACGGATCTGATCGGTTGATTTCTGATTTAGATGTCTGATTTTCCCTGATCAATACGAAGCGATTGCCGGAGCAGTATCCGAACAAATGGGCCACCGACCGCGCGATCTGACGCTCCTCTTGGAGAAAAATCATCCGGAAAGTTTAGAATTAAAGTTTACCACATACAGACTGACACGTTTTGCCGTCAACCAATTTTCCCGTATCAAGGACCCACGTAACGTGGATTCTGATTACACAAGAGTGTTAGAGGAAGTGATTTGCTACATGTAGGAGCCAGGACTATCCACTTTTTCGGCATTAGAGACCCACAAAACTGTTTTTCCTGTCGAAAAATCATCGTTCTTTGCTGCAGTGTTGGGTATTTGGAACTCTAAAAGTTGCAGAGGTTTTACTGAAACTCGTATCGTAGGGATATTATAATGATTAATTTGCAAGTAAAAAAATTGAAGCAGAAATTTGGATTTGTTTTAGAAAATCTTGTTTAAGAATTAAAAAAAAATTGTCACTATTTCGTAACGTAAATGTACTTAGCACTATTCGAGCAAACACGTTAAAGAAAGTATTTGAAGCCACATTTCAGAAAATTTGAAAATTCCGAGGGGCTTCGTGTCACGTTCTTGCTCCCCCCATTAAATATCAGTTTGAAATTCGAAGGGCAGCGTCATCAGATTGAATTGATAATATCAATTCTGGTGAAAATTCAATGAACGGTCTAAGGGCTACTGTTGTTAAGATGGACGGGCACACAGTTTTAAGGAAAAAAACTTCTACGGTATCACGGACCCACAAACTGTGGAATCTGAGTACATTACTTAATATTTCGAAAAGTAATTTACTATATAAAGAAGCACGGAAAATCAACGTTTTCTGTACCAGGGAACCACAAATCTGCCCTTTTTCCTACAGTACGATGTGGATAATAGACTAATATTAGATAGCAGAAAAGGACACATACCAAGAATTGTGGGGAAGATGAATGGGGAAAAATTATTCTGTAGGACCTCTCTTGTTCACCGCTTGAGCTACTAAGCGAATGTTATTCGACGCATGTCCATCTTCTGGTAGGGAAATTAGTCGCGTTTCTCAATATTCATCTACTCTAATTTAAAAAAAAAAGAAAATAATTTGAAAAATGTTTAATGCTTTGAAGAAGCGACACTTAAATGTAAAAATGCGAAAATGTAAAAACGCAAATAGTCTAGATTTTTCTATGAACCGCGAATATTTTGTCACGAACCACCAGAGGCTGGCAGACCTTTGGTTGTTGACCCTTGCACTAAAGGAGTCAGGGTTTTCTGAACCAGATTTAGTATTTAACAACTGCCTACCTCATGACACCAACTTGAATTCAATTGAGAGCGTGTGAGCCGAATTAAAGCGTGAGGCGATGGATCGCCGAGTGAATGCTCGCTCAAGGACGCAGGAAGCTTTCTGGCAGCTAGTTTATGAGGCAAACGACATTCTTATAACTGTGGAGATGTTTTGGTATTCAGAAGCATCCTTTCCTCTTTGAGATGTTATTTAGTGAAATGGCTTTTTGATACGTTTTTATTATCGCGTACCCTCTGTTCGTAAGTGGTGCAGAGAAACTTACGTAATGTTGCAGAAAATAGGATGTGGAGTTTCTGACTGTAATAAATGTTTTGGGATGGTCCCGCCACAAACATACTTTTTGCTGCATTTTCAAGCACCCCCCCAAAAAGTTGGAAATATGTTGGTCCGACTGTCTAAACAACACTAGCGCTTATACCGTGCCTATAGAATCGATATTCGCCGATCGATTTGGATGCACTCCAGTCCAGACTCCCGGAAACATCTTTTATTCTTTGCTTCACATGAAAACCGTAGAACATTCATAAAATTTCCTCAAAGAAGGTAAAGGTTTTTTTTAACCTAATAGACGAAAGTGGACCAATAAATACGGAACAGATTCAATTTCCATACATCTATTCAAACTTTCAAGCTAGAAACTAGACATCAATATGAGATCTTTAAATCATTTGTTAATGTTTTTCGAAATTTCTTGCAGTTTTTGCGTGATTTTTGGGTGTATTTATGACAAATTTCACAAATAAGTGCCGCAAAGAAGGTATTCCCAACAACTGTCTTTCATCGACACCTTTTAAAAAAGCGATTTGCTACGTCGACCCACTTACGTTATTCTCTATAATACACAGCATACATAATCGTGGCAACAATTATTGCGCATAAATATATAAAATAATTATTTTGAAGATCATTATTTTGGTCAATATCCAATTTTAAATAATAGATTCTTCCGTAACTACGTTTCTAATCATTGTTGTGCAACGGTTTCAAATTGCTGTGTTTTTTAAATGGCCATTACATTTCTGTTGCGTATAGCAGAGAGTATTTTCTTCCGCGATAAAGTATCGTTGTGAATAATTACAATTAGTTGAGTTTTCTAAACATCCTAAGCAATAGGCTAGGCTCCCGGATGCCCCGGTGCAGAAAGTCGAAATGTGGCCCTTATCTGCAATTCATTGAGAATAGACTTTTAAATACCATTGGTATAAGCTGGTGCATTGAAGAAAATAAACATGGTGAGCGAATTGTTTTATTCTTTGCCGGCATCAGTCCGCGGCGATCGTTATTAGAGGCACCTTACTTCGGGGGACTGGTACGGTGTCGTTTTGTGGCTTTATACAATGAAATAATGAATTATCGAGTCCATTTAATGTATATTTGTAATCAGTGGTATCTTGATTAAATCCAAACCGGTGCATATTAGGTTATAGAGCCCCAATCCCCTCCTGGATCATCATCGACACCCTTCAATATTTGATCGATTCCCAGGGGGTGGATATCGACCTCGTTGGGAATCCCTGCCTTAAATATTGTTTCTAATGCTTTTAGTTTTCGAGAAATTTAACCTTTGATTTTTTAAATGGAGTTTGATCCTGCCGGCAATAGATAGAGCATAAAAAATACAATGATGTATCATTTGATAATGTTTTTATAGTAATTTGAGTATAAAAATTATACTTTCTGACGAGTAATTTTACAGAAAACGGACTATTTCCATTCATAGCCCTTGAAACTGTCATCTTTGCGGAAGATTCGCACATACACAGGATTTTTTAAAAATGCAATAGTTTAAATGAAAAGTACTCATGGCATAGAACTCTGTATATTGTGCTCTATCATTACCAAAAGTTGAAATTAATTTGAATTTGATATTGTTTTTACATTCAGTAGTAAATTTTGAAACAAAATTTTGTATTGACATTTTAAAAAAGTAATGGTATATATTTATGATTATATTTTTTGTTGCAGGCAGGTTAACAGGGCTTGGTCAGAAAAACTTTACTAGTTGTTTGCCAACGTTTCGGAAACTTTTATTTCCATCATCAGGGTTAATATGAAAGAAAATGAAAACAACACTTCATGAATAATGTTACCAAAAAAAAAAAAACACGTATGAGACACCACTTTGCAGCTAAGTTTCAAAAATTATTTACAAATTTTTTTTATTATTACATTTTATACAACTATATTAAAATTTTTAATTATTGTTCATATTGTCATTTAATACTTAGATTCAGTTTTCAGTTTTACACAATATTAATGAATTCTTATCAATCTGTTCTTTGTAAATTGGTTCACTTAAAAAAAGGTTATATATACAATTAATTAATTATTGTCTTTTGTAAAATTAGTGTTAGCCTTTTCATATCTATATGCCTGTATTGTTTTAAGTTTTTTAAGGTTGTTAATTCATATCCGGTTCCTTGGTTTTGGTGTTGTCACAATATAAAGTAATAACAATAATAATGTAATAATTATCTTACAAGAAAGGATAAATAAACAAATGTGTTATCTATATATCACTTCAATGTAAGAATTGTTTTGAAGTAACCAAAATAGCACATTTTATATTTGTAATTTTTAATTAATTGTAAACTCGCACCGGAAGCTAGCGTGTACCTCACTCAGGCATGATATATATTCTCGTCTCGCCACCCAACATCTTGCTAGAATCAGTCATGCTGTGTGTTGGTGTGGTGAGGGTGCTGTCGTGTCCCTCATTTCGTGTGAGGTGCCGGAGATGGAGGATGGTGCAGTGAATGGTGTTGGGTTGTTCGCGATGTTGCAAGGTATGTAATGTTTATGTTATAGATATAAAGGAAATTTGTAAATCATTTTTGAAACTTAGCTGAAAAATGGTGTCTCATACGCGTGTTTTTTGGTAACATTATTCATGAACAGTGTTGTTTTCATTTTCCTTCATATTAGCCCTGATGATGGAAACAAAAGTTTCTGAAATGTTGGCAAACAACTAGTAAAGTTTTTCTGACCAAGCCCTGTTAACCTGCATGCAAAAAAATTTCCATTTATGGTCGTTAAGAACTCTTCATAATTTATGATTATATGTATTTATACAAGTATTTTACAGAACTGTTTGATTGGAGACTAATAGGATTTAAACTAATTAACTTCATCGTAACTGTTCTTTTTTGATCAACTGTAACTTTGACGATTGACAATTTTGAAATTTTTGTGGTATGCATTTCTTAAGTCAATTTGTGCGTGTGTGTGTTTGAACAAATAGTTTGATTGTAGGCTCATTTTGACTTGTTTTTGTATTTGTAGCATTTATGAATATTAATTTTTCAGTTCTTTTCTCTTAATTTAAAATGTATCCGTCTCCCATAGTAAGCTATTACTGCGGCGCGACGGGAGGAATCGAATGCAATGAAATGTTTTGGTTACGCTGGCGTCGACTGCTGCACTTGCTGTTATGATTTTGAATCACATTTGTGCCAACAATATTAAGAATGTTGCTTCTTTCGTGTTTTCCGACGTCGGTTGGCTGATCATTATTCATTCTCTTTATTTAGGGGAATTTTTTGTACAATTATTACATTTACAATAATACTAATAATATCACAATATTCAATTTATTTATGTAAAAGAAATTAAATACACACTGGTATAGTTGAACGAAGAATTAGTGTGACCAAAGTACGTTGTACACTCCGTCAACAGTCTCCCACAAAGAATGGGGACGCTTCCCGTCGGGATGGTAGCTGCTAGCAAACCTACACATTGATATTTACAAAATGGGGTCTTCTTCCCCTTCAATTCTTTCACCTTATATAATAATACAGGCAATTCTTTTCTTCAAAAACAATTACATTAGATTGAGGCTTAATGAAGTTTCAATATTCTGTACATTTTCTATCACACGTT
Organism: Teleogryllus oceanicus; assembly: GCA_964035755.1. Lineage (NCBI taxonomy): Eukaryota > Metazoa > Arthropoda > Insecta > Orthoptera > Gryllidae > Teleogryllus > Teleogryllus oceanicus. The sequence goes on along the minus strand of CAXIVR010000001.1, from coordinate 18,414,446 downwards.
TTTACGTTCCCCTTGGAATGATCCAACAAGCTGGCACAACAAAAGACTGCAAAGAATTGATCTCAGACCTTCATAAAAAATATTCCTGACCCGGTGAGAATCCAATTAACATTTGCGTCGAGATGTGCTGCAGTGTCTCCTCTGCATGTCCAAGAGACCCCTCCACACGCCCTCGCGCGAACAGCTTCAGATACAAAGTTTTTTACACGGAGCACTGCTTAGCAATATACAGCGCCTTGCGGTTTCTATTTTCAGACGGGAACGCCGCTCTAATTTCGAAAACATGTTTCCCCACCGACTTTCTACTTGGCGTTGACCGCGGTCACAAAACTCGACTCGCGTAGCACGTGGCGGGGCCACGTCGGGATGGTCGCACTTCACGCTGCCCACGCGCAAGGGGTAACTAACACATAAGGAAATTAAGAACTTGCTGCTTGTACCACAGGATAACATACTTCCAAATAAATTTTTAACAAACATCTTTTTGATAGTCACATATACAAGAATAGTATGATTGACACAAACAATTTTTATCAATAATAAACATTTTTTTTGGTTTATAAATACGTAAAAATAAGTTAACTATTTTCTTAACCTACACAAACAGCGAATGACAAGATTAAAACTAAGAATCATCTCTGACAGACATGGGGCAGTTGATGCTCCTAGTTATTTAAATCAATATATTTCTGCCGATAAAACGGGCATTACTAGTCCGCTGTAAAGTGTTGTTTTCTTACATTGTCATAAAAGAACGAAAAGTTTCTGGTAAATACGTTTTTTTGTCTATAAAGTAATGGATACTTTAACAACAATATCTGAACAGCTGCAGCAAATACACAACAAATGGACTGCTGCAGCAAATATGCTGATGAACACAACCACTCAAAATGGTTTCCCTCAAGAGGCAAGCACACCGCACAAACAAATAAATAAACAGCAAAAATTTAATATTTAAACTAAAACAGTCTTCACATACTGAGAATGCAAAAAAAAGTGACTGTTTCGAAACGCAAAACGTGAGTAGCAAATATTTATTCGAGCGGTCTCTTCGTAGAAGCCTTGCTATCGCATGACGTCAGCAGTGTTGTGATCTGCGACGCGTTGAGCCTGAGAATTCAGTCGGGTCGCGCATTGTGAGCATGGACGGAGCAACAAATATTTCTATTTCCAGAGAAAATGGAAACTTACATTGTTTTTCGAGTTTCCCTGAGTTTCTGGGTATACTATAACTAGGGCTATGCTTTATATGCATTTGCGTTTTTTCTGTTAACAGAAACATAGTTTCAAAAAATTGTACACGTTTTGAGGTATTTAGTATCAATTTAAGCTATTTTTATTTCGCATATATCACCACAACTCCATATTTGTGTATATTTGGGCCACGTTTACTTGTTTGTCCATATTCACACCTCATTGCGAGGTATTTCAATGAATCAAGGGGTGTTCTTTGGCCGAGTGAAGTTGAGCATGAATTGGTTCTAGTATTTCTGTCAGATGGTCCTACTTATATGTTAAAAGCAGGGGCTGAGATAAAAGTTCCTAAACTTCTTTATCTAATTTGCCTTGCTCACGCTTTTCATCCTGTTGCGGAAACTGTGAGATTTCAATTCCCAGATATTTATCAGTTGATATCAACTGTCAAGAAAGTATTCTTGATGGCTCCAAGTCATGTGGATATTTTCAAGACAAATTACCGTGACCTACCTCTACCTCCGCAACCAGTCGTCACAAGGTGGAGTACTTGGCTGACGGCAGCAGAGTATTATTCCAACTACTTTCATCAAATAAAAGATGTTCTAAGTTACCTGTTGATTGCTGATGTGGAGCGGTCATTCAGCGGGTTTAAAGCGATTTTGAGATCAAATAGACGATCGTTTGAGTTTGAGAACTTGAGAAAGGTGATTGTTTGCAACTGCAACAATTTTGCAAGTGATCACTAGATTTGGTTCAAGGTATGTCCCATCTTTTTCGATTTACTAACGTTTCCCTTTTAACCATACATCGTTGTCTTACAAGTGAAACGTATTAAGTCAAGATTTTCAAGTTTCAAATTATTTGATTATTGTGTTCTAGATTTTATTATAATTGAAAGTTATTTTTGTTGCAATACATTTTTTTGGTGAAATGTACATTAACTGCATCTCCAATTGAGTGTTCTTCAAAATCAAGCCCTTGATTAATGTTTGTTGCGTGTAACAATTCATGATTTCTGTATTTTTTTGCTGTAAACATATTTCCCACATTACACTTTTTATTTATTTTTACACTTTCCTTTTATAATTGCATACATTACTCAATATATTTACACACACACACATATGTACATATTTCCCGTTTTTTTTGCATATAAATCACATCCCTAACTATAACGAAACCATACACACCCCTCAGAAGATCCAAGGCTGTGTAGGTTTCTTTCAATTTCAGTACAAGTTCTGTTCACGTTTTGCATTGGAAATTAATATATATTTCTATATATTACGTATCCGCTACAGATGAAACATGAAAGTATGTGTTGTTGTACAGCCGTTAGTATTAATTTGGAATACGACAAAGTGCATTTGGTGCTTTTAAATTTCGAACGAACAAACTTCGCCGATTAATCGAATTTTTTTCTGGCCGCCCACCTCTGAAGTTGGATTTCGCCAACAATGTATAGCATTAAGATCATTTACAGCCTAGATGAAAAATTTCGCAACTAGGCCGTGAAAGCATATATGGAAAAAAATACAGGGCGCCAGGAAAGTCTCTCCGCGGTGGTACCTTGCAGTGTGCAACAGACATTAAGTTGTACGAGATGCGGCTTGGAAAAGTAAATCGTGTACCCACCACAATCATGATAGTGCCAGTAGTTTTATCCCCTTCACTTGTTTCCCAGTGATCTGGTTGCTACAAACACGGTACAGATTTTGTACAGATAGTACAGGCACTGTAGTACAGATTCTAAACGAAATCCACTATTAGTTACTCAGAGAACTGAAAAACCCTCCGTTACACCTACTACGACGGTATGTTAAGTGGACTGATTCCAGGTGCGTTACTGCCACGGTCTTCAGTCCCTTAAGTGAAGTGCATATTTTACCCTTTGTAGGTGACAGTGGTTTTCTCCTGCTTGATGGCGAGATCCGGCCGCGACCAACCGTCGGCTGAGTTTTCTCACATCATGTATCTCCCACCAGCCGGACACCGCCACAGCCTGGATAAGCTCTAAGTTCCAGGTATGTGTGGTAGCGTAGCAAGTGTAGGTGTGTGTAAGCAGAGGGAAAAGATAGGAAGAGGAAGGACAGATCGCGCGCGGTTCGTAGCTCGTTTGTAAGAGTACTGTTCCGAAATTCGCCTGATATTGATCAGAGAAAGCATGGAAAACTACGATCAGAACAGCCGGCCGCTAGAATTCTCCAGACGACTGAACTCGTCCTAGCTAGTGTCGAAATTCCTGCTACCCTCGGACTCGAACCTAGGACTTCCCGGTCAGAGGCACTTCAGTGATATCAGTTGATGCCCTGAACCACTTCTCCCGGTGCGTGTCCAGTGGGCATATGGGCAATTTGACTCTCTCCGTTATAAAAAAAAAATTGTTAACTACATAAATTTGAGTAAAACGTAAGTATCTTGTACCTCAGCCACGAAGCCCGTTTCGAGCTCTTATCAAATATTTTATTTCAAAAACCTTTGATCATGAAGACTAAAACATTAAAATTGTTTTGCAACATTAAAAAAAAATTCTCGACTAAAAATGTTTATTTTGGGTTACAATCATTGTCCAAAATATCTTACTTAGTTTCGCTTCAAGACAGTTTGCACCATCCTGCGGAATTTCCCCTTACAGCTCTCCTTTGTCATAGCGAAGCACGCCCCAGACAAGAAAAGCTAAAGTTCTCAATCGGTGTCCTGACATTTACAGGTATAGCACTGTGCATGTGAGGATAAATGTATGTGTGTGAGCAAGGGGAGACAAGGGGACAAGGATGAGGAAATGAAGATTGCGGGCCAATCAGAACCCAGCCGATCGCTCGAATTCTTCTCGAACTAGCTATGTAGTTGGTTTACATCCGCAACACCTGGGACTCGAAGCCCACAACCTACTAGTCAGCGACGCTGCAGAGAACGGATATTGTCACTGAGCCACTGTAACCTGTTCTGTGTCCCGAACTCGGGCCCATCGAGTCCGGATATACATGGAGATTTGGAGATTTTCTACTTCCGCTGCGGCTTTAAAGAGCCAATGGAACGCAGAGCAGGAAGGGAGGAGAAGACGTTTCTTTCTCAGGGAAACCCAGTATCTCCGTACATGACACATGAGACAGACGGCATATATCGGTGCAGAAGGCCAATGACGCATCAAAAATAGACATTTTTAGTCAAATGAAGCAATGGGTTCAGCAACTTATTTTACCTATAAAATTTTATAGTTAGTGCTCAGAGTAGCCATGCATGCTGGTTAACATTGCACGTGCTGTAACATTATTTATCGCAAATATTGGAATGCCTTTTATGTCAACAACTCGTACGTGTACGTGAAACCAGAGAAATATTGTTTTAATCCCTTCACATAACAAAACATTTTTCCCACTTGCTTTAAGTGTGAATTATTTTGACATTTTCATATTTAAAAAAGCCAGCAACGATAAACTTACTCCCGAAGCCCAATGACAATTCATTGAAAGTTGTTGTCATATCTGAAATAATTGAGGGTACTATCGAGCATAAATTATTGCGTTTTCAAGGTTTCATTTTACTATCAACATTTCTGCTGCAACAAACGCAACAATTGCTTTCGGTATATTTGAAAGATTATGTCCGTGATATGGGTAACAAGCATCATTACGGACGTGCTTACAACATGGCCACGGCAAAAATTTTGATCCAATACACACGTGAAAATGATATAAAATTCTTTCTCAGCTACCCAAACAAAAGAATCCCCCAATTTTTTAAAAAAAATTGAACTTAAATAAGTACCTTACATCTGTTTACAGTGAGATGGCATCATTAAACTAGTGGTGCTAAAACAGCACGTACTTTCTTGCCCGTACTGTCACACAAAAATGGGCGATAACTACTCAAATTTTCGAAAAATTGTACATGACCTTATTTCAAAATATCTCTCAAAGGAACAGATTTCATGAAGAGAAAAAATCTCTATCTTTGTAATTCTAGTAATAGGACGACGTCGAAAAATTTTTTTGCAACTTTCGAAAATCAAATTTCAACGAAAATAAGCCTTGCATCACTACCATTATTTTACACGTCCTTCACACTATCCAACAACAAAATTTAATCAAAAACGATAGTGCCGTTTACAAAAAAAATAAAAAGGTGCTAGGGGCTTCATGTAAAGTATCCCCCCCAACAAAAAAATAAAATATCGGTTTCAAGGGGCGGTGGCATCAGCCAGATCAATTGGGGAATATCAATTTTGGAGAAAATCAGCTGAACTGTTTTGTGGCTAGTATTGTTCACGGACGGATGGTCGGTCGAATGTTTTGCAGTTATTCAATTTTTCGGTATCAAGGACCCACAAAACGGATTCTCACTACACCACGGGTTAAAGGCCTTTTTTCCTTCTTCTAAATTTAACTGTATTTATCCACATTTTCGTTACCAGGGTTTTCACACAAAAGTAGAGTTTTTCTGCCGAAAATTCGCAGGTTTTGCGCTACATTACATAACCCTTTCTCCTGCGTCAGCCTTGAGGAGTGTACCTAATTCGCGATGTTTTGTCCAGGACTCTTTTAGAAAACAATACAGACGTCAGAGTTTGAAAATTGAGAAGCTTCAATGAAAAAGGCACGTATGACGTAGAGGTCAGCGTATTGCTCTTTTATCTTCAAAAAAAGTATGAGGCATTTGTGAAAAACTTTATTATGTATCTGTCACAACTTCAGTCAAAATTACACAAAAACTAATCAAATAATTTAGTTTTAATATTGCAGAGTAGATTCCATCAAAAAGAAATATTCAGTTTCAATAGTACAAAAGGTCGCGCTCACTGTCCTGTGATCCACAAGTGGTTCACAAGACAACACTCGAAGGTTTTACAACGTCCGTGAAACACATGTGGATCACACACGTTTATAATTTCTACGGCAAATATTTCCATTGAAGTTCCCGTAACTACACGGACTTTGGCGTGGACTTGCTAGGACGGTCATAGAATCTCGGTGCATTTCTAAAATGCACCGAGGTGGGTGGCAAAATATTATTTTTTTAAGTATTACAGTAAAACTTTTGTTACAGTCAGAAACGTTTGTACGTGGGGAGATATTTTAATGTTCTCACAGAGGCAGGGAACGTGAAGTGTGCGATAGGTTCGAAACGAAAGTTAATTTTGCAATTTTCCAAATTTAAAAGATTTTTAATGAAAATAGGACATACACTATGTTTATAAAAGCATTTTGCTTTATTTTGACAAAAAAGCCAGCCATTTATCAGAAAATTTTGAAAATGTCTTAGAGGCATCATGGAGAGAGTCCCCAAACATAATATATCCGTTTCAAATTCGCAGAGCAGCGAGTTCAATCAGATTAATCTGAGACTATCCCCGCCGACCATTTTCAAACAAAAATTCAGTTTCAGGGATCCCAAAACGTGCATTTCCGTCAAAATCGCAACATTGATTTTTGACAAATTTCTTTAATCCACGTAAATACGTAATACAGGAGAAAGTATAATTACAAAACGTAGTAATAGTGATAAGATCAAATCTGAGTATTCTTGAAAGTACGAGCAATTTCTCAGTCTCCGAAGTCCCTCTTTCCAAGTACCTTCTCTCACTGACTCTTCACCTACCGTCATTTATCTCACAACCTCCTTCAGGTTTTTCACGTACACTTGTCCCGAGAATCCACATCGCATAGCGCCTACTCCGAGTCAACAAATCTTTCCACCGCCTTTTTGGACTTCCTCTGCTCATCTTTCCCTCGGTATCTTCTTGTTCACTAGCTGTTTAAAAAAGATCTACATTTACAAATGTTATATAGCCTATAAATATTGTAAAACTAAAAACAAAAGTGGTTATGTATTAAATGCATCAATATAATTTTATCAACATATTGAAAATTGGTTGCGAAAGATGAGAACTTCATGCATGTAAGTAAGAATCAAAGAATGAGATACTTCTCGTTACTTTCCAAGGGTAAAGAAAGTTTCTTAAAGTAAAAGAAAACTCGAGTTTTGAAAGACTTAGTCTGTTAGATGGAGAATTCAATAAAATGTCACGCAGATTTAGTTTGAACGGAGGCGCGATTATATTACTACCTCTTTGGATTTTCTATAGCAAGGAATAATTTGTTATAATAATATCAGACAGAAGGTATAGATGGTTTTCTCTTTGTCACAATTTCGACTACATAGGTTCCTTCAAATTGTTTTTCATCTATAATCATCTCCATAATCAAAATAAGGTAATACGCACTCAAAGAAATATTAAAAAGCTTAATATTTGTGTGAATGACGGAAATGTCATTTCCAAAATTCAGAAAAATATATATATATATATATATAAATATATATATATATATATATATATAAATATATAATATAAATATATATAATAATATAATATATAAATATAAATATATATATATATATATATATATATATATATATATATATAATGTATTTCGCTTTAATTTTTGTGTCGTCACGTCCCGGTCATTGGCATTTTCCCCTTCAGGCAGAGGCTCGGCGCCGTTAATAACCGGGGTTCCCAGATCGTCATTCGTCGAAGAATCCGTGGTGTCTCCAGTTGCTTAACTTCCCGGGCTTCACGGAGGGTAGTAATCAATTCGGCTTACGACACCGGCATGCGTAAGTAATGTCCGGGGCAGGTATGGTCCCGCGCACATGCTTCTGGCTTTGATTGCTATTGGGAACTCGAAGTTTTGTATTACTTCTGCATTAAGGCAAATACCGGTTGTAGAATTTATACAAAACAAAAAGATCCAAGATTTGAAAATACGGTGGTTGCACTCCAGCATTTAGCAACAAACAGTATCGTACAGCCACGTTTCACACTAGTTGTTATTGCTACAACTGGTAGTGATAACGAAATAAAATAATTTTATTTCGAAAACTTCAGTATCCTGGTATATCCCTATAGAGTATTTGAGTAACTCCCGAGTGTGCGAATGTTCAGATGTACTCAACCTCAAGTGGAATGTACATATAACAGAATTAAACACTAAATTAAGCTCATTATGTTATGCATGCAGAATTCTTTCTAATTCTGTCAGTCTTCATGCAGCTCGTTGCGTGTATTCTGCAAATGTACATACCCGCCTGAGATATGGCATAATATTCTGGGAAGCTTATCTTTTAGTGCCCAAACATTTAGATTGCAAAGAAAATTACTCAATAATGAAAAAATGCCATCCACGTGAACCCTGTAAGCCTCTTTTCATTGAGCTTGTAATCTTACCATTGACTTGCCTATTTATTTAAGATCTGTAGTATGTGTCAAAACTGACTTACTTAACGGTGGAAACATTCGTCTGGCTTAGATGAATTCCCGGATTCTTTGTTAAAGACTTGTGCGTATGCCATTATACACCCGTTAACTCACATATTTAATGCATCTTTATGCACGGAACGTTTCCAGATATTTTCAAAACAGCTAAAATTACGCCGCTTTTCAAAAAGGCAACACAAATGAAATTCAAAATTATCCGCCCATTTCTCTTCTATCAGTTTTTTCAAAAATATTAGAAAACCTTTTACGTACGAATGGAAACCTTTCTCACTAAACACGACGCGCTTTCAGATTGCCAACACGGATTTAGAAAATCAAAATCAACGGAAACAGCTATATTTTCTTTTCTTAAAGATATCGCCTCATCATTGGATCAAAACGAGGCACCTATTGGATTATTTTTAGATCTCTCAAAAGCTTTTGACGTCATTGATCATGACATTTTACTTTCCAAATTACCTTCATATGGAATCCGTGATATTGCTCTAGATTGGTTATGTTTGTACCTTAAACAACGATATCAGAGTTGAAATACCTTACTGGAATGATGGAACATTATGTACGCACCTTTCCGACTCTTTGCCCGTTGCATGTGGAGTTCCTCAAGGATCGATTTTAGGCCCTATTCTGTTCCTACTTTACGTAAACGATATGCCCTCGACGATTCGAAACGGAAGAACGGTTCTCTTTGCAGATGATACGAACATCCTTTGCAATAAAGAAACAGTAAATAGTACAATATTAGATTTTCAATTTGGTTCCGAAATAACAAATTAAAATGAACAGTGTACCATTGACTGATGTTAAGGCAACAAAATTTTTAGGTCTCTCAATTCAGTCAAAACTTAAATGGAACGTCCATTTAAATGAATTGAACACAAAATTAAGTTCATCATGCTACGCGTTCAGAATTCTTGCAAATTCAGTCAGCCTTCATACTGCTCGTTGTGTATACTTCGCGAATGTTCATTCCCGCCTGAGATATGGCATAATATTCTGGGAAATACATCTTATAGCTCCCAGACTTTTAGATTACAAAAACGAATTGTACGAATAATAACCAAATCCCACCCACGTGATTCATGTAAGCCTCTCTTCATTAATCTAGGAATTCTACCATTACCGTGTCTTTTCATTTACGAATCAGTGGTTTTTGTAAAAAATGACTTGCTCAAGGGCGGGAATATTTTTTCAGAAAATGCCGAAGTCTATTACTATAACACTCGACGTAGAAATCATATTCATCAGGTGACAGTATCAACAGCTCATTACAAAAAATTCACATACAATACATGTACATTATTTTACAACACTTTGCCAGATGACATTAAACGATTAAATTCAATAGAAAAGTTTAAATCCCAAGTGAAATCGTTTCTGCTGCATAACTGTTTCTATACGATTAGAGACTATACTGAGCATCACAAGAAAAGTAACATTAATTTTAACAATGATACATAATGCATTATTTACCGTTTGGTCTGTATAAATGAGTATAAACAACCTGTAACAACTATTTTACTACAGCTTCCGGGTCAATGACCCCCATCTCGATCAGGTTTTTCGTCCAGTTTCCCTGATCCATTGAGCAAATGCTGAGATGGCCCCTTGTTTTGCTTCTGGACATAAATGTAACTTCATTTTCTGTGCACGTCTTCTAGAATTCAGTGGGAGATTTAATTATTCAAATTATCGTTTCCATGTTGTCTCGGCAGGAAGTATTATTCCGAAGCACAACATGATCAGAGCCAAAATTTATTGCTTATTTATCCTTGAAATAGATTTTATTACACGGGAGTTTTTTTCTCCCTTTCAAAATTCCAAATTTATTGCTTATTTATCCTTGAAAATAGATTTTATTACATGGGAGTTTTTAAAATTTTGGGGTTTTTCAAAATTTAAGTAGTATGACTTAGTGTAGGGATCACAGAATTTTGAAAATGTGCACAAAATTCACTTTTCCCCATAGCACGTCATACACAGTTTTTAACTGTTTTTTTGACGTAAAATAAATAAATAAACATTTTCATGTAATTCTGATATTTATAATAACACGTCGTCGTAATCATGTTCATCAAGTGTCAGTATCAACAGCTCACTACAAGAAATCTACGTACAATATATGTACATTACTTTTACAACGCATTGCCAGATAACATTAAACAATTAAAATCGGTACAAAAATTTAAGTTAAAAGTAAAATATTTTCCGCTGCATAACTGTTTCTATACAATTAGTGACTATACTGATCGTCAAAAAGAAAAATACTGTTTACTATAACAGAACAATGATGTATAACGAATTAGTTTAAATGTGTAGTGTATAATTTTTAAAAAAGACTTAATATGCCTGTAACATGTAATGTACTTCAGCTTCCGGGTCAATGACCCCCATCTCGATCGGGTTTTGTCCAGTTTCCCTGATCCATTCAGCAAATGCTGAAATGGCCCCTTGATTTGCTTGTGGTGGTAGTAGAGTTTAGGGTGAGTTTCTAGTTTGTTAGAAATACAGAAAAATGAAATCTGCAGTTCGTTTACCGTTACAAATAAGTTTTCTATAACTCGAAAACGAAAATATAGTTTTTGAAATGTTAATCTCTGGCTTTTTAAATTTTATTATTATTATTATTATTATTATTATTATTATTATTGCTAATATTTTTTTCATCTCTCAACTATTAATAGTTGAATTGTTGGGAAGGGATTCTGAAACTCAAGAAAGCGTGTAGAGATAATTTTCTCCCTCATACGCCATATAAAGTTATTTTTACTGTTTTTAACTAAATAAATATAAAATATGTACTCACGGCTAGACCACTTCCCGTACACCAATCGAGACTCATGAGGAGTCATTCGATGTTCTCGGATCTACTGATGGAACAGATAATTTGTTTTCGGATCCGGCCAGAAGATTCAAAGAAATTTCCCAAACTGTGCTTTTGCGTGTTTTAGCGCTGCGATATTAGTGGGTAGATGGAGAATTGAACCAAAACCACATAATAGATTATGCTGGTTTGTACTCTGATTGTTTACAAACCAGCAGAATTAAAGGAAAATCGCGCGACAGAATTTGTTGTTAAATTGTAAGATTCGATGGTATTTTTAATAATAAATTTGCGAATTGCCTTGGAACATTGAATTTGAATATTTAGTAAAAAAACTAGAAATGTAAGTATAATACTAGAGAATAGATTTCTTAAGAATGCAAGATCGATTTTCCATTTAATGTGACTTAAAACGTGTTCACCTAATTCACATACATACAAAATAGTAACAGTTTAATGCATTTTAGCATATTATTCGCATTCAGTACACAAATCAGACTGAGTTTGTTGAGGTTTAAAATGTTTAAAAATTCGAGGACAAAAATATGGACGTGTTAAGCAACTCAGGGGAATCCAACATTACATTACACTGACATTACAAACAAGCATAAGAAGATTTGGATACAGTGAACCCGAACCTCGGTTCTCGGAAATACAATAAACTGGAAGTTAATTCCTTCCTGGAAAAGAATATATCGCCTCCGTACCACAAATTCCAAAATTAGGTAGCTTGAAAAAATATCGGCCAAAGGTCATAATCGAAGAAGTCTCCCCTGAAACACGGAATGGGGACCTTACTAATGATCTCATGCCACTCAGTTTCACTACAGAAACAAAGGTGGTGTCCTGCGTGGGCAACAAATGGCAGCGGAGACACGCAATTGCTTGTTTCAGTTTCAAGCTTGATGTTACTTGATATTCCGCGGGACAAAGTGTATTGTGTTCTACGTAGGCTACAGGAAGGGCGCGACTGCCACAGCCCCACAGCCTGGAGATACCCACGTGCCAGTCGGAAAAGCGATCAGTTTCGATAGCCGCTGTGGGCCATCTCGATACAGAACGGATCTCGTATGTTATTATGCGAGTAAAAGGGTCTTCGAAAACTTCTAACAGTGCAACAGGCATTGAAGGGTGTCAAGACTGCATTACACTTAGACGCAGAGAACAATGCATTATAAAGTATAAAGAGAACACGAACTGTGGAGAAGGACCTTGAGAAAATACTAATGAAAAATGTACGAAGCAAACGATTGAAAATAATTGTTTTTTGAGGACAAATAAATACACTGAAAATTTCAGTTCGTGCTGTTAATATATTTTGCTCTATCTCTATATCAATAAAATCAATAATTGTGGAGAAATGCTATTTAATTTTGACACCCGATATAGTGATAACCCGACCTCTGATAGTGTGAACCAAAAACGTTAGTCCCAAGAAGTTCACTATAACCGGAGTCTACTGTATTCGCATTAATCATACCTGCAAGTATTTTTTACGGCTATTATAATTTTGAAATAGCGATATTACCAGTTCATATCCTGTATGGTGGTAATATACAAGGTCATTGGATGTTGAGAATTTTTGAACGGTAGTATAACATTAACATCTACTACGATTCATTGGTAAGTTCAATGCCAGATACTGCAAGAACATATTTGAACAAAGCTAAGCATGAAAGAAATGAAGTATGAAAGAAATGTTCAACACATGAAAATACTTTTAAAACAGATTACAGCGTCGGCACATCTAACTAGTCTTGTATATGTATGTATGTATGTATGTATGTATGTATGTATGTATGTATGTATGTATGTATGTATGTATGTATGTATGTATACATATATTACAAAAACGAAATATCTAATTTTTTCAGGAATGTATTCATTCTTAAATCGGTCGACACTCTTGCTTCCTTGAGGAATATGTGCCAATGACAGCAGCAACAATAACAGCACATATACAATAACTAGGAAACGGATTTCCATGTAATTACATGTTTTTACAGGAACTAGATACCTCACTCAATATATTTTAGTTTACAAGACATCCTGAATGAATTAGAACCATTTTTATTTTAATTTTTGTATCTTTTTGTATAATTACATATTCGAACATTTTAGCAATTACTATATATTTCGCAACATTTTAATACATTTATACGTCGAAACGGAACATTTCAGATGCGCATTTGTAATGTATGTTGCGGATTCATTTTTCCTACAAATAAACTGCCGCTGTGCTTCAATGACCACCATCTTTTCGCCACGAATAATCAAACTTCCCCCTTCCCCCTGTTACACTGATGGAACTCGAAAAATAATAATTTTGAATTACGATCGTAGTTATAATATTTATGAAGTCTTTTTGTAATTGTTACCTCGTAATTCATAAATTATTAACGTGTGATTTTTTTATTTAACCCATATATTCCCATTGCCCCCAAAATGGGGCAGAGTATTTTCCTGTTAATAGTTCATTTCTAGAAAGGAATGAAGATATGTTATATACCCTGTATTGTTGTGTTGGCAACACTGAATAAGATAAAGTTTACTGGATTACTGTACAGCGTTTTCCATTGTTGTGTGAGACCTTCGTACAGTGCCCGCATTTGAGCATCATGTCGCTTCGTGATTAGTAAGTACATTACTTAAATTTATGATTATTTTAATAGTTTATTTTGATAAAACACAATTTGGTGAAACTTTTATTTGAAATATATTCTACATACAAAAAGATTCTAGCTTATATATTAGCGGCAAATTACAACAAAATAGTGACGCCTCATTATAGGGGCAATGGGAAAGAGAGGGTACAGGGTTTTATATATATTGTTAGCAAGTATATTTTTGACATTTGCGTAAATACCAATATTTCAGGACGTGATTATGTATTATATTCGAATGTTTAAATATATTTTCTATTGGAATTTTTTTATTGTCATATTATTAATTTCAGATTATCCGTAAACGATATATTAGAAGTATATTAGAACGTTATGATTTCACAGAAGTTTCGGTTTATATCTCTGCTCCTGAGAACCATTTTCTAAGTGCTGAAGACAGTGACGAAGATGAAATAGAAGATGCTGATGTAAACCATCTAACTGGAAACCAGCTAGGAGGCTTGGGAGAACTTCAGGCAACAAAAATTACTTCCTCTGGAGTAGAAGAAATTATTTTACCATCGCCAGAAGTATCACTCGATGTTATGAACCCGAGGACCGTGTCTAAATTGCCCACAGATGCAAAGAAGGCTAAAGTTCGAAACTGGGTAAAAACGGGCATTGTACCTCTCCCAGAACGTACTTGGGAACAACCGGATTGGCATTGTGAAATTAAAACTTTTATTGCAATTTTGTTCCTCAGTGGGTATTGTGGTAATGCAAGGTACCGTCTCTACTGGGACACGGGAATTGACACACATCACACAGGAGTAGCAAGAGCAATATCTAAAATAGGTTTGAAGAACGTCTGAGATATTATCAGGTCTCTGACAATAATAATTTAGTGAAAAGTGACAAATTCTCGAAAGTTCGACCTTTGTGGGCAATGATAAATGAAAGATGGCTCACTTTCTTTCCCCAAGATGCGAGCGAGGTGTGTTTACGCGTAAGATCCAGTGGCGCGAGGAGGGGAATAAACGGCTGGCTACTTCGGAAAATGTTTGTCAGACATGCTCTAACAATTAACAGAGAATTAAGTTTATATTTTTTACTAATTACTGTTTCATGTTCATTTTCTTTCAAATTTTTGCCTTTCAAAAATATTTTTGCCACTGTGAAGAAATATGTTTGAATGGAGAATTCTTTTCGGTTTTAAGTAGTATCGGTTATTAGTAGTATCTGAGAATAATATAAAAAAATATCTTGTATGTTAAAAATTCTCGCTTCCCGGCGAAGAGCTATTTTAACACAAGGAGAATTTGGGGCAATAACTGTCTACTAACTTCTCCAAAAAACTGTCATTAGCCAGGTGTTTAGTGGTGTACCGCCACTCCAGAGCTATTTGTACAACCTTTACTTGTAAATCTCGCACCAGTTGCTCTGGTGAGCTAGTTCCCTTGCCCGCGACCTTGTCACGCTTGGCATACACCGTGGCAAAGAAGAGGGACTTCTAACTTGCAGGACAGCCAATTACACACAAAGCAACTGCACACATCAATTGCACATTTTGAATCAACAAACCTAACATCAAAAGAAAATAAATTCACCAACGTTAATAATGCATTCAATACAGTCAAGATTTGAATGGACTTTTGTACTGTAAATAACATGCGACATTCATAATATTAAGATGCAGCAAGTTGAAGACGAACACAAAATTGATATTCCCCTCCGAGTGCAACGCCGGGAAGCCCGGGGGAGGGAGACCCTTCTTATCGCTCTGCGAGGCCACCACTCTGCTATTCTGCTACTTCGATTTACGGATATTTAACGTGACGCTTGACGTAAATCAGCTGTTGACGGTGTCATCCAATCACGCGCTTAAACGTCACTACAGTGACGTCACACGAAGTTCGAGCTCTCTATTGGATAACACCGTAACAGACGTCAAGCGCCGCGTTAAAAAATAATCGAAGAATAAACCGGCGGAGAGTTGTGAAGGCACATGGGGCATGGGGACGCACGGCCACTCTTATTCGCGGTAAAAGAAATTCGGTGCTCTGCCTGGGGGTCGCGTTTCTATTTCAAATGGAATTCGTATACAACGATATTGTTACAATACTTCGAATATTGAACGATATTAAATGTAATATGTATATTCCTAACATGTTATACTCTTTTTTTCGATTATCTGGGGGTTGTGCATCCGTGCAACCTAAGTACCAGCAGTCACTACTTACATGTATACGGAGACTAAAGTTTTGGCCGGGTAAATTGCCGATATTTTGATGGAAATGCACACTTTCGGGTTTCCTGATACTGAAAATGTGTTGATGTTTTGGAACGTCCGTTTATCTGTCCAGCCTGATCATTCGCGCCTAAACCTAAAATCCGCTCCATCTGGCCGAATTCGTTGCCCTGTCACTTTAAAATTGACCTTTGAATTTTTGAACGAGTTTACACGAAGCCCTAGGACACATTCAGTTTTCTTAAGAGTGGCCCCATTTTTTCTCTAAATTTGTTTCTCGAATAGAACGAAATATGGGGTAGTTCCGATTTTCATTAAAAAAATTCGCATCAAAAATTGTAAAAGTTCAATTTTTATACGAACCAGTCCTACATCTTTAATATTGTGGATAGAGATTTCTTTTTAATGCTTTCCTATTTAACTATTCCTCAATTTTACATATTTACATCATTTCATGCGAACTCCCGCAATTTTTTTTTCATCACTCAAAAAGTTTATTATTAAAATACATGACGCCTGTAACAAAAGTACTTCAGCTTCTCGATGGCCACCATCTCGATCACGTTTTTCGTCCAGTTTCCTTGGATCAGAAGAGCAAATACTGCGATGGCCATTTGTTTTTCTTTTGTACATAAATGAAGCTTCAATATGCGCCCGTTTTCTTAAGCTCTCCTTTTGTTAGTTGTGTTACCAGTAGAGCCGAGGGTATGGGTTGCTATTTTGTTAGCAATGTTATAATATCAAATCTGTAGTACGGTTTACCGATGCTGTAAGTTTTCTATTTCTTGGGAGCAAATATTTCTAAATTTTCGTATGCCGCTATCTTGGTACCATTCATCGAACCATGTAGAGCAAAAGGATGGGGAAGAGGTTCTGGAGCTCAAGATTATACTTCTTCCCCATATGTGACATACAGTTTCTATTTTTTGACGAAAAAAACAAAAACAATTAATCTAGAAAATTAACCAAATTTTGAAGACAATTTTGGGGTTGAGCAGCGCCTCCATACTCAAGTGGTATACTGACTTTTTAACAGTCTTTAATCTTAGTTGTTTTGAATTAATAATGATAATAAGAATATAATTTCACAATGCATTAATGGTATCTGATTGCTGGTAATGCGCGAATTGAACCACTTGTCCTCCTCAGTCATGGGCGAAATTAATCACAATCCTGACTTGAAATTCAGACTCCCAGCGTTGCCAGTGAAATTCGATGACCATCTAAGTCGCCAGGAAACGCCACAACAACGGTCTCTGTAATATTTCTCCATTACTTGAGGCAGTCCCAAGTGCTCGGCGCGTTCTCGCGGCAAGTTCCGCGACGACTTCTCGCGGATGGAAAGAAGGGTGATCGAACATCCTGACTAGACATCGGATGTTTAGGGTAATGCTTACGTTATTCTAGTGAACTTATTTAATGGCCGATTTCAATCATGACGAAACAGGAAATTGTGCTAAGAAACTTTTGGTAATTCAAACATTGATTAAATCATGCAAACGTTTTACTAGATATTCGCGTTTAAGCAGTAAATGTATAACATTATTAAACCTGCATTATTCATGTACAAAATTTAGGAATATAGAACCCAAATTATTACTTAGAATGTATAAAAGAAATATTAACAGTAATTACATCTAACGGAACTGTATATTATTTATCTAGAATATAAATACTATTTAGTATTTATAAATAAGTAACTCTACCTAAACTTTACGAATACGTAAGGAATGTAATAGAAATTTTATCCTATGGGTTTGTTTAAATTATCACTGCAAATACTATTTATTTATTAAATGAACTTTACAAGGTAATCAAATTAATCATCGTAAATTGAAATTTTAACAATGCAATTTCTGAAAGATTCCAATGAAAGTATCCAGTTCTAGTTACGTACGTTAGTTTTCCATTTGGAAGTACGAGAAATTTTCTTCTATCATATATAGATCGTCGGGTTTCATTTTTAAATCGTGTAAAATTGATCAACCGAATGAGTTCCTCCATTGCTGTTATGCCCCGGGTATGAAGAGTTTTACAAATGACTATGGACCGGACATCAACGAAGTACTAAATCATAGTGGCCAAGCAATAACCAATCAATTAGGTAATGCTTTGTTGCCAAGTAATACCCAGTTGCGCGAATGTGGGCTCTGATTAGGATGGGAAATGTTGGAGGATTTACTTCGGCCCAATATTTAGCGTGTTATTTTACATACCCCACAAACAACATGCCCACAAGCGGGGCACGCAAAGGGTTTTGTTTA
This sequence comes from Teleogryllus oceanicus, assembly GCA_964035755.1. Classification (NCBI taxonomy): domain Eukaryota; kingdom Metazoa; phylum Arthropoda; class Insecta; order Orthoptera; family Gryllidae; genus Teleogryllus; species Teleogryllus oceanicus. Next base: position 18,396,031 of record CAXIVR010000001.1, on the reverse strand, counting down.
CACTTTATCCATTTAGCAATGGCGGTTCCTCAGGGAAGGGAAGAGAGGCACTCCTCTTTATTACTCAGAATGTAATTAATAAACCAATAACATGTTTGCTTTGATGTATAAGGCATGTTCAGTGTATTCGAACTACGTTGCAGACAGTGACGAGAAAATTAAAGAAAATCGAATCTATCTGTAAAGCTATAAACATCAATTATTCATCGCTATCCGCGCCAGTTTTCCTAACGCACAAAGAAATCTCTCCCATCTCTTCACTGTGACGTAGTTCCAGCTCGCAGATACGATAGAAGGACGATGACGCAGCCGTGAATATGTTCGAATGAAAACACAGATTACTCACCGCCGCTTGCAAAGGTTTTCTTCTTTGTGAATGAGGTAATTAAGATGTTACAAAGAGGATTCACCCATTCCCATTGATGATGTCTCCAATGAAAAATAACACTAACTTCAGATAATTTGCTCATATATAGAGATAGGATGTTAAAGCTCTAAAACGACATTGAAAATGTCAAGAACAAGGAGAAAAGAGGCTGTCGTAAGTTACACACACAATAAAATAAATTGTTTGTAATTTTTATCTACACTATTTTGTAGACTTAACAGCACAAAACAAGTACGCAGATTTTAATATAAAACTAAATTTACATATTTACAACTCTTCTGTTTATGCTTCATTAGTGGTTTATGCTTCATTGTATATTACCAGGAACTTTTTCAGGATCACAGTTTCAAATTGGCGACGATTGGAAAACAAATTCAGCTTGAATAGGAAGGATCTCTCAACATTTATTGATGTGACTCCAACTCGAGCATTAAAATCCTATAAGTGCATATACTGAATTTTCAGCATTTTCAATATTTTTTGTTCATTACATTTTGCTTTCTACAATCATTTTTTGAGAAATCACTGATGGGTGATTTTTTTAACAAACAAGTAGCAGCATAAACTCTGCCAGGACGTCCTCCGATCGACAAGCTCAATGACACTGTGCGTTCTTACTGTACGTGTCCAGCAGGGACTCCGCATAAAGACGTATCAGAATTTGACACCGTGCGGGTTACCGTATCTACTTCGTCGAAGTCAGTCAGGGTGCTCCAGAGAACAGGAAATTGCTCCCGTCTTTCCGAATTTTGCAATGGTTAGTGAGCTGTTTCTTATCAATAACAACTGTCTTCAACAATAGCACTCCCAGCATCTTTCCCTTTTAGAAGGTAGAATTACCCGTTATGCGGAGTTTTCTTTGATGATTGATTTTTTCGTGTTTCCGGGCGCGTCAACTGCTTTGGTCATTAGTCCCGTTAGTGTAGCGCATATTTTTTCACGGGAGATGGCGGTGATCTTCCCCCGCTGGACGGCGAGATCCGGCGCCGACCTACCGTCGGCTAGTGGGGTTTCCCCCTAACCAGGACTCTCCCACCAGCGGGGCACCGCCCCAGCCGGGACAAGCTCTAAGCTCTCAACCGATCTCCCGGAATATGTGGTAGTGTAGTGCATGCATGTAGTGTATGTGTAAGGGGAGAGGATAGGACTAGGAAGAGGAAGGACAGATCGCGCGCGGTCCGAGGCCCGTTTGTTAGGTACTGCTCCGGCATTCTCCTGGTGTTGATCGGAGAAACCACGGAAAACTACCGATCAGAGCAGCCGGCCGCAAGAATTATTCTCCAGACAGCGACTGAATTTGACCTAGCTGGAAAGCTAGTGTCGAAAATCCTGCCGCCGTCAGGAATCGAACCCAGGACCTCCCGGTCAGAGGCGCTGCAGTGACATCAGTTGATGAACTGAGCTACCGCTCCCGGTGTTCTTTGATAATTTTGTATTGGTTTCGAAGTTTAGTTTCTGCCAGATCAGTAAATTTGCTGTTCATGTTAAGTATGCTTGCTACAATGCCAAAAGAGAAAGTTTCAAGAAGTGTGTTGCTAAAAGTGGATTTATGGAAAAGATTCATGGCGGACTAGAAATTATTTTTGTGAAAAGGTGGTAAACTGCAAAAAAAAATATTTCTTACAACATAAAAACACTGCAACTCGTGCCAAAAATGCGGGAAAAGTGAGAGAATCTATTCAAACGATCTTCAACAAGTGCAGTCAAAAGATGAAGGCAAGAATTGCAACACTAATTTGTGCCATGCCGCAAACTTTTCCATTTTCAAAACTTGAAAATCCATCATTTAACCAGTTTAACGAAGAAAATATAAAATTCCACACGAGGAAGCTCTTAGGAAATATTATTTCTCTGTGTAATGTTTTGACAATCGAAAAAATTCGATTAGTTTTTAGAGAATTGGGTTCATCCTTTCTGTAATACGTATTACGTATAAATTTTAATATTATTCAATCACAATGCCCATTTGCCTACCTATTTTTAAGTTTTGACATCCAAAGTGCCTGCGAATTATCAACTATAATGCCTATTTTTAAGTTTTTAAATGCCTATTTTCCTGCCTTATTTTGACCGTTTTAGTGCCTACGTGTCCGAGCTCTATTCAAAACACTAGTTAACGTTCATGTAAATGATCTTGGCTGTCTGGGTGACGCCGCGTCGAAGGCTGTGTAGCCCACGTTTCGACTATCTTTTCGTGGCCTTCCTCAGGCAGACCAGCCCTGTTTGTCTTGCAGCGCGTTTACGCGGGCTAGTGTTTGAATATTAAGAGTCGGCGCATTCAGAAAACTCTAACTTTCTCAAAAATAGTATGCATCGAAAGGCAATATTAATATGTATGAACTTATCTCTTCACGCTCGTTATCATGGATTAAAAAACAAGAGTTCCATTTCAAAAAACAGAAGTCGAGTCGATGTCGAAAACAAAAAGTTTAGTACAATATTTTACATCATACGAGCATATATCATATCATATCATATATTGAAGTGAAAACCGCATCTCAATGTTCCCCTTCAATTCCCTATATCCCTGTCCCCTACTTATCCTTCACCTGTGACCGAATTGGTTTCTTATACACTGCCAAAAACTATCGTCTTTCCTTAGCGTACGATATATTACACAAAGGATAAGAAAGCTTTAAGAACATGATATTTTTTTACATTACAAAATCAAAATAGTAGTGAGCGTTACAACAATGTTCACAAATGTATAATAAACACTAAATTTAGTGCGCAGAACTGTTGGGTCATTTTCAGTCTTTTTAAAGTCAATGTTATTTAAAGTCGGGAAAATGGTAAAAATTGTTTTTATTTTTTAACTGCAACCCAGTAGTGGAATAAAATCTGGAAACTAATGGTGCAAAAAAGCACACTTTCTCGCCTTCAGTAATAGTTATGTAATACTATTTATACCACAATTTTTCTCCGAATTATCACATCTCAGTCGCAATTTTTTGGAAAACTCGTTACAAATCGTACATTTGATGCAAAAACTAAATATTTTAAAGCAAATATCAACACAAATTTCACTATTATAACAGCTTTTCACACTGCTACATCATGTCAAAAGATTGAGACCTAATTCACAGAAACCTGCATCTTGTCGATTCGCGGCGCAGAATGTCATTATGCTATCATCTGATATTCCTTGAAGGCTACCATTTTTTTATTTCACATATTTGAAATAGGTTTTAAATAATTTCGAAAATAGTAATGTATAAATCTATAACAAAAGGTCGAATGTAAGAAACAAAAAAAATTATACTAATTCTCACTTACGAAGAATCCTACTGCCTGGAAGTAGTTCACGAAGCGCAGTAAATTCGGAGCGGGCGATTATTTTGTCGCCATATTACACAAAAATACACATTTTCAAAACAACGCAACATTACCTAATTAGAAAATCTGTTTTCAATAAAAACACTTCAATTAAGAAAAAAAAGAATCTTCACAATTGGAAGACGGCGATTTTTTTGATTTTTTTTTTAATTTTCGTAAAATCGTTTTAGTCTTTCGTGAAAATTCTCTGACACAAAATTTCGCACAAAATATTTTCAAATCTGTTTTTCATGAACACAATTCATTAGGAAAAATGTTTATCTTCATAATTGTAGTCGTGGAAAAAATTTTGATTTTTTTCAATTTTCAAAAATTCAGGGTTTTCAACGAACATGTGACCTGCGCCATTCTCTTAAACGTCCTTCACACTATCCAACAACGAAATTTAATAAAAAATGATGTGGCCACTTTTTGAAAATTTTGATAATGTCCCAGATAATTCCCCAAAAAATATCGGTTTTAATTTGAAGGGACCGCGATATCAGATAAGGGCAGGGATTGTTGTCTTCGGGGACAATCGGATAAGGTTTAGCCGCTAGCGCTGTTTACACACAGTCATTTTGCCGTCAATCGAGTTTTCGGTATCAAGGACCCCCAAAACATGGATTCTGGCTAGACCACGTGTTAGAGGATTTCCACCCCACCCCCATTTGCATCTGGATTTATCCACATTTTCTTTGCCAGGGATCTATTTGGGAAAAATTAGCCGTTTTTTCGCGCAGCATTACAGAACTAACGCGCTAGCGAGAAAGTAAAAATTCATGTTCTCGTGTTGTTTTCACGTGTCGGTCCCCCTCCCCCCATAGTTACCCGATTGCAAACAATCCAAGTGGTTGCTACATGACCTAGTAATTAAAAGCGACCATAAAAACAAAAACTCTAACCTGGCAACATTGATGAGTCGCGTGAATATTTAACAGCACAGTAGCACCGCGACCATTCGCAAAGACCTTAAAATTGCAGATCAACTTTAAAGACACACTCGAGGGGTACGCTTACCTCCTGAAGTGATGCGAATATCCCCTACTTTTGCCCCGGCAAAGCAGTAGTGCCCCCTCAATGTTTGCGGCTGTGAAAGCATATTCGTTCCTTCGCCCCGCATATAAGAGTGAAAAATATGAACAACAGCATGAAGCATCCATCACCGCCAGCCTACTCCTTGAAATTTGTAGACATCAACAACCATGGAAATCTTTATCGCACGTCACCTTTTAAAAATCCCACTTCGCAATAAAATAGTTCTAAACGATAAAAGAAAGCATTTACCACAAACCTAAATAGTCAATACTGCAAAGTGGAAAACTTTGCGGACGTTACTTCCGAATAATTTGTATAAAAACAGCTGGAAGGTCTTAATGGCTGGCCAATCCACATAAATATGCTCATAAGAAATAACATTCACGGAAAGCATGGAGTTGAGCTAAACAAGGCCTTAGGTCTCTTTCCTGCACAGTCTTGTGAAGAAGACACGCGGACCAGGTGACAAAAATACGGACATAAGGTGGAAGAATCTTTTGTTCCTCTACGTAAAGCACATGTGTAGTCCGGTGGGGGGGGAGCGGTTAAATTTTGAATCCGGGCGAGCGTTAAGTCCCCTAAGTGTACCGCATGCCATCCAGTGATGTGGTGTTCTTCTCCCGAGAGAGACACGTCGGCTTCAGGGGGATTCCCACCTTCAAATATGCCCCCAGCGAAGCACCGCCCCGCCCAAGACAGTCCGACTGGTCTTCCGTCACGAGTGGAAATACAGAGGTTTACTTCGTAAGTTTACTCCATATATGACAAAAAACAATTAAGAAAATTACCTGCCTAAAATGTGACAAGAGGAAACAATACAATTAAAATGTTTTAAGTGCACTATGAGTTAGAATTTAGCTCACTGTAGTTCACTGTGTTGACTAAAAACAATTGCGTAGCAGATCTTCCTCATCTCTGCAATGCATTTAAATTTCTAATAAGTAGGGAGTGGAGTTCCATGATTTTGCACATTTTTATTAGTTGTTTCAGTTCATAACTAAGTGAAATGTCTTGACTTTTGGTTAGAATATGATTCTACATAGATTAATATGTTAGTGCATATTTGTGCATAATTGGCCGATTTTTCCTTTTGGTGCATATTCGTATAATTATATTCGCATATTTTGTATATTACGTTAAAATAGAGACTTACCTATAAAACGATTCATCTTTTCAGAGAATCTATTTATTTGTGAGCGTTCATTGATTCGTAAGAGCTTGTCAAAGTTTTTTTTATTTTTATAATTTTTTTCTATAGATAAAATACTTGTGCAAATGTAGGATACGATTTCTTAATAACTTATTTTTTTAACTAGTCAGAAGAAATAAAACAAGAATTGTACAATGTACTTCACAAAGGTGAATATTTACTTCAATTGTTTCCCTCGCGAAGTAGGGTAGATTATATTATATTTGCAGAAAAATATCTCTTTTCATTCCAAGCATGATTCTCCTGAATATTATTAAGAAAGGTTTATAGAGGAAATGAAATATTGTTCAGTTTTATTGCATTTTAAAGGGCATATTTAACAATTTGTAGGTCATAAATCCACTTTTTAAAGCATATTTCAAGATTGTTTAAGGCATAAAAATCCTATCCCTACTCATAAGCACGGGTGAGGTACTGGATATTTGTAACTGATCATCAGACGATACGAATGTCTTTCTTTTTAAGAAAAGATTCAGAATAAATAGCAATTGAGCATTCTGCACATATCAGGCCCTCATCGATGAGTTGTTAGGACTAAAAAGGGTCAGAAGAAAAAAGATAACTGTAGAGTAATGATTTTTAATGATTTATAGCAAGTATGATGCCCTGGAAAAGAAATCCACTTACTTGATATTGGTGAATGACATCGTGGTAACGTAGGAGAAGTGACAGAAATGAAACTCTTACGGTGTGCGACACGACTGCTCCTTCGAGACAAGCTGAGCTCTTTCTGAAACACGAAACAGCACAGAATTAGGACAGCGGTAGGGCGAGCCCCTCAAGTCTCACTCCCACGCACAAGCGCAACACATTCACTCCAACTAGAACTACAGCACGCTAAGCACGCGCAAACATTCTCTTGAACCTGCCTTCACGACTCCCTTGCCACTGCATGCACTTACGCAAAGATATAGCAGTGACTAGGAATCTCGCATGCATTTCTTTCCAATTCACTTGTCAATGGCAACGTCATAATCGTCAATTAGTGGCACTCGTAAATCCTGCTGTAAGAATTGTAAGATACTACAGGTAAAGCTTCTTCATTCATTTCATTTCACTTATTGTGTCGAACACAACCAATTAGAAATTGTTGACTTATTTATTCTAGATTTAATTTTTCTCTAGAGGATAGAAGACTAAATACAATGGATGGAAAGAAAGCGGGTTTACATTTTAATCCCACAGCTTTAAATTTACATTACACAAAGCTGTAATTACGAAACACATCACGGTACATACAAGTCACAATACATAGTTTCACTAGTGCAGGAAAATTATTGCACTACAAATGTTATTGCAATGTGCAGAGAAGACGTGCAACTTTCAATTTATTGTTAGCCATCAACGTGGCCTCCTACCAGGTTACTGAATCAACTTCAATTTCCAAAAGCTACTCTAACGGTGAACCCATTATTAACCTGTGCAACGCTGAGAATGCACATATGCAACCTGTCATCAGGAAACTCATAGCCATGGGCAAAGATCATGTGTGCTGCCTCATTGGATTTTGCAACAAAAGGAAAGCAACACAAAACAAACAAGCAAATGTTACTTACAGAACCCCAGTTTGCATCGCATGCAGAGAAAACCTTGCTGCATAGAATACATTAAGAAAAGGTTTGATTAACTTCCAACATGCATTATTGTAGTAGTTTATTTTTGCCATGACTCCTCCTTTAAAAATATACTGACAAAGATTACTTTTCCAAACGAAAGATAAAAGCTGTAACAAACTCGAATTTAATACTAAATCTTGGAGACTCAGATTCATTTACAGTGGAACTAACAACAAAATGGAAAAGCCATAATGCATTTCAAGACACAGAACCGAAAATAATAATATTAATCATGACCAATCCACTATAAAAGTCCGTTGTAATATCGTTAGAATTGTAAGAAAGGTAATGATGCTTACAGTAGAACGTCAGTAAGAGTCGAACGACTACGGAAAAAAAGTGCTACGGACATGCATAGAAATATAAGTGACATTAGAAACAAGCACACTTACTAGCATTTAGTGTTTAGGTTTGTTTTGAAGCCAGAACCCACCAAAGTTATAGCCGACATAGGTACATCATGAACTACTCTTTGAAATTCAGTAAAGTATCAAAACATAATTACACGAACTCGTATTGTATACCAGGGCAGCAAAACAGAAAAGCAAGCAGCTAATAAGCGTGAACAGTGCGTGAACTAAAAATGGATCTTCACTTTTTTCGAACCATAAGCCATTTCCTTCCGTTCCCTCTTTTAGTACTATTACTCGAGTCGCATAGACCCTGAAGTTCAACAAACTATTTCATCAACTTCGCCGACTACACTGCACTTCTACAGAACCAAGAAGCTACACAAGCAAAACAAAAACAATACGAGACAAGTCTCCATAACACAAAACATACCGAAAACAGATACAACTGGCGAAAAGAATATGGTGAAAAATAACAGAAACAAAACAACGTTCAAACTTGCGTACGAAACAATACACTGCCAGGCAGACTGCACTGCGGTATGCAAGTGGGAGAAAGAGAAAAAAAGAGGCGTGCGGAGCTGGGGCCTCCGGGGCACCGGGAGCGGCGCCGGCGGCGGCGGCGCCGGCGGCGGCGGCGGCGGCGGCAGCTGCAGCGGCAGCACTTACCTTGAAGTGCATGAGAGAAGTGACAGAGGGGAGGGGCAGCGTGAGGTTGGGGTGGGGGTGGCGAAGAGTCGAGTCGCTCACGCTGCGGGACATCCGCTGCCACAGGGCCTCGCACTCATTCCGAGCCATCCTCACCTCTACGGGTGGACACTGACACAGACAGACAAAAGGCACCGCGCCATGCGGCCACTCTGCTCGCACAGACTGCGGTGCAAGCGCGCGCCACGCCAAAACTTAAGAAAAAAAGTTTTAAAAAAAAAGACAATGAGAGCGAGAGACCGTTACCCTCAAAGTCTTTGGGATTCCGAACAAGTGGTTAGAAACTACTCAACAAATGGTTCATTATCTGCTATCTACACTTCAGTTATTTGAAGGAGCTATAATGGCCGCAAAACAAAAGTGAAGATAAAAACCAAATTTCTTTTAAGATATTCTGCGGTCCCCACTAGTATCGCTCACCCAACTATAAAGGGATCGAAGCAACATGGCTTGATAATCTCTAATAGCTTATCATTCCACACTCAGGCAACACTTCTGAATACGCATGCACGAGATGAAAATGGTTCCATTAGCAAGCAGAGAGTATGGACTACCTAGGTAAAACAATGTTTAGTTCACTATTTCCTTACACTCCGCAGTCACGGAAGCTGAAGATAATCTTGAAGAGGCGAGCCAAGGCAGATACATACGCTTCATGCAGGGAAAGAGCTAACAAACAGGCAAGATTCAAAAAGGACATTGATTCATATCTCTTACTTGCATTGGGTCCATGGTCATTCAACAATTTATTTATTATCAGGAAAGATTATGAACTAGCAGGTTGCCACACATATTGAGCTATATACTATAAATTATGCTAAGTTATAGTCTTGAAATTGGAGCAAATTATACTTATACGAAAATAATACTGGAATATTATTGGAATATGTTTAAAAATTATGAGGAAATAAAACAGAACCGGGAAGAGTTTTGACACGCATGCATTCTACAAAACTCAAAGGCTCGGGTCTTTAACTTTCATCATCGCCCGGGCGCGCCCTTCTTCAATGCCCATGAAATAACACACATGAACAAAGAATGTCTCAGTCGCAAGTAAAACAAATACTTTTGAACGTCGAGACTTTCGGTAATGAAGAATTAAAAAAAAAAAAAAGTATTTCAGTTCGTTGAACCTCTCTGCTGTTTGTTTATTTTTGCATGAAAATACAACTTGTAAAGATGAAGGACTGAAGAGAAAATAGCTTTTATTTCTTTCCATCTGTTTACTGAACTACTCTTTGGCACACCTAAGTAAACTAACGATAAGGAATGTAAATAACCTCATGAACATATTAAAGGGTCAGTGAGAGAAGATGCCAAAGTTTTGAGTCCTTAAAGAGTTGAGCTTAGCATGATTCCTGAGCAGCACATCCAACACATCATGATAATAGGTAGGTACCATTACTTAGTTATCAGTAGGAAGCGGATTTTAATAAAATGTCAGTTTTTTTCACTTTAGAACAATGCCGTATAGAAATTAATTTTATGTTATGGCAAAAGAAAATAACCCATTACTATACGTTTTTTTTACTAATCCGACATTTTTTACCCTTTTCGGTCATTTTAATGCATTTTTACTGATTTAATCGGTTTTAATATTTTAATAGTACTTGCTTGAAAACATATTTAGGAAATGCAAAAAATGTTCTCCACAGAACTCCTTAGTTAGGTATAGACCTGGTAGCCTATTCGATTTCTTTCTTAGAAGTTGTAATGTCGGCCATTGTGTTCTCTAAGGTTCCTGTGACGCCTGTCAGCGACATTGTCGGTTCGGTCGATTTCGGGATAACTAACGACAGACATCCAGGTAAAGAACAGTCCAAACCAAAAGTTTCCAACTTGAGTTCACTTGGACGAATGGAAGAAGCCTCGATTGAGACAGCTGAAGTTGCTCATCCGAACTGGTTTTGATCACATTTATTACGTTAATTTTCTAACATTTTAGGGCATTTTAAAAACATTTCAAGAGCATTTATTTAAGTCATAGTTCATTTTCGAAGAATTTTTAGGTCACAAGAATCTGCCCCTAGTTATAAGACACGCAGAGCCCTATGCGACCGCCACTTCGGCAAAATATGTTTCGCTCAAATTATTATTATTATTATTATTATTATTATTATTATGTTATTGTTGTTGTTTCGCAAAAGTGGCGAAAGCGATTAATAAAATTACTTCGCAGTGACGATTTCTGTCATCAGTTACCTTGCAGAGCAATTTCTGCAACTTTCGATAAATATAATTATTTAAGGTTTGTACGATTATCTCCGCAGCAAATTCTCTGTAAAAAAACAATTTTTACTATTTGACATCTCTTGACGTTCAATTTTACTCATTCAGTCTTCTAACTACTACTAACTACTTCCTCATACAAGTTGACTCATTAAATGAAAAATTCCATTTGTAAGATGTTGAAATGTTTTAAAATTATTATTTATTTTTCTTTCTATAGATTTTTCAATTTATCAGTCTGTTTTGGTCTTTTATTTTAAAGAACTAAATTTTTTATAGGTTGAAATGTTTCTTGCGGTTTATCTGTCACAATTTTTAATACACTCTCCCACTATCGCAGCCTAACTTAAGATGACCAGTTGACAAATCGCCCGGGAATTCTACACTGGAAACATGGTTATTAAATTAACTGTCAATTTGCAGTACAAAACGTATCAATAATTCAACGTATTAAGAACTGAATTATGATTGTATTAAAGGGAACACTTCCGATCATGCTCTGGTCGTATAAAATGCGCAAAACGAGTGTCCGATCGATCTTCGATCTGTCGATCTTCGACCTGTCGATCTTGCAAAGTGCAAATCTTATGGCATCAGAAGATCAGGTTAACGTCTGTATAATAAACATGGAAAGTGCATTTCTAAACTTTCGAAAACTTATACTGTAGTGCGCATGCAAAGAAATACTGAAAATGAACATGATACACCCCAATTTCAATGCGTAAATCCTTTCTGACTGGATGTAAAGCGCTGGCACGTGACTTGTGGATCATTCAGTAATGTTGGCTTAAGAATCAAACGATTGAATGGCAATGTTTCTATTGCACTGGTTTCGTTTTTATTATTTAGCTTTCTTATCAGAAAAATCATTGATGTCTTATTTGTAGGCCTTGTTAAAATTGCAGGCCTTTTAAACGTCAATAATGTATAGTCATACGCCACATTTGTGATTTTCTCTGATATATTAGACTCTCAGCTTGGTGAAGGAATGACTAATTTTTTGCTGTTTTGATGTAGGAAAAAGAACAGCGTGTTCAGTTAATTGATGCATATTCCACGATCCTAAAGTAAAATTACGATTTGCGAATGTCCGTGAAACTTCAATTAGCAGTTAGCAATTAAAAGTCAAAATGCGGTTATGTTCTCTCACAGACCTTTTCATATATTTGAATATCAGTAGGGGGGAGTTAATAATTTATCATCTTGACTTTCAACATTTTTGTGATCGGGTTAGGGAATCGCTTGACAAAACACAGATCTCCGCTCAAGGTAAAACGGATTTCCCAAAGCTGAATATTAAGTAAAATTACAAACGTATCACGGAGTGCGTATTGAAATTGAACGAGCACGCCATTTAAGAAAAATATTCTGAAATACTTCAAATTTAAATACTGCGTTTCCCATTTAAGCGTCTGAATTTTCAACCTGAACCGTCTCATTTAATGTAATAACTCATCTACAAGTATTTTAATTTATTGCCTGAGGAAGAGACGTTTCAGACAGAAACAAAATTCTGAGGCAGCCGAAAAATAAAAGGGGGACTTTAGATAGTACAGTTTTCCACTGTTACATACCATTCATTCCATGCCAAATTGGATTTTCAGAGAAAATAACCCTCCATGTGTCAATTTTTTCTGAAACTTTTTGTACACATTCCTGAATCTACAAAATGGTACAGTTATTATCTTTTACTTAAATTATTATAGTGTGAGCGTTATCTGTGCAGTTGCAGTTATCTGTGCATCGCATCAAACCTGATAAGAGCTTAATAATAAATATTGATACAAATGTGCACTGAGAAGCGTGTTTTGAAATTATTAACATTCCTAAAAATATATTACATTGAAAACATACATTTTAGAGACAAAATCTTACTTCAGGTAATACGCAGTATCGTGGTATTACATTATATTCATATGAAAATTTAATTTCTCCACTCATGAGACCTGCATCGTCTTAACAGAAATAATTCAACAGTTCTGCCTGCTTGTTTGGTGTTACACATGGTAGAGTAATTTGTTGCAGATACTGAAAGATCTGATTTTTTAAATTTTTATTTATTTAATTATTTTTATTTTTTATTTATTTTACGTCAAAAACAGATCAAATTGCGTATGACATGCTATGGGGAGAAGTGTGTGCTCATTTTCAAAATTCTGTGATTCCTACACTAAGTCATATACTACTTGAATTTTGAATGAAAAAAAAAAGCTCCCATGTAATAAAATCTATTTTCATAGATAAATAAGCAATAAATTTTGGGCTCTTATCCAATACTTCCTGCCGTGACAACATGGAAACGATAATTTGAATAACTGTGTTTCTCACTGAATTCTAGAACACGTGCACAGATAATGAAGTTACATTTATGTCCAGAAGCAAAACAAGGGGCCATCTCAGCATTTGATCAATGGATCAGGGAAACTGGACGAAAAACCTGATGGAGATGGGGGCCATTGACCCAGAAGCTGCGATACAATACTTGTTACACATTGTATAGAATTATACAGTCCAATGGTAAATAATACATTAAATATCACTTAAAATTAATGTTACTTTCCTTGTGATGCTCAGTATAGTCTCTAATTCTATAGAAACAGTTATGCAGCAGAAACGATTTCACTTGGGATTTAAACTTTTCTATCGAATTTAATCGTATAATGTAATCTGGTAAAGTGTTGTAAAATAATGTACATATATTGTATGGGAATTTTTTGTAATGAACTGTTGATACTGTCACCTGATGGATATGATTTCTACGCCGAGTGTTATAGTAATAGACATCGGCATTTTCTGAAAATATATTCCCGCCCTTAAGCAAGTAATTTTTGACAAAAAACACTGATTCGTAAATCAACAGACAAGGTAATGGTAAAATTCCTAGATTAATGAAGAGGGGCTTACAAGAATACGTGGGTGGGATTTGGTTATTATTCGTACAATTCTTTTTGTAATCTAAAAAGGTCTGGGAGCTATAAGATGTATTTCCCCAGAATATTATGCCATATCTGAGGCGGGAATGAACATTCGCAAAATATATCAAACGAGCAGTATGAGACTGACTGAATTTGAAAGAATTCTGAACGCGTAGCATAATGAACTTAATTTTGTGTTCAAGATTTTACTCCACGACCAATCCTCCGGAGGATTAATTAGACTGTTGGTGATGTAGATACCTTATTAATTCAAAGTAAATAAAACATGTCTGGTATCAATTTTTATATTTCTGCTTAAGATCTTGTCGATCGCGTAGCGATCATCGTCAGAGCTGGAAATTACACGAATAGATATAAATTAAACATTAAACAAATTATCTACAAATTAATATATACTCCGGAGGATACATTTATAATTTATCGGCCACTGTCTACGTAGTAAAGCGAATATTGTAATGCTGCAGCGTAAAGCGACTTCTCAAAAAACTCGTACTGTGGGTGCTCTCATTTGAAAAACATGGATAGATCTTGCTTTTTTATGTAGTAAATTACATTATATGACACAGTCACGGAAACCACGTTTTGCGAGTCCTTTATATTGAAAAACTGGTTTATGGAAAAAAACGTGTTCGTCTGTCGTCAACGCTAGCCTCTAAACGCGCAGACGAATTTCTCAAAAATTTACATCCACCGATCGATCTGGCCGGACTTTCGCAATTTACGAAAATTCAGACTTCAACGAAAATGACACCTGCACCATTTCTTAAGCGTCCTTTCCTATATCCAACGAAGGGAAACAAAAATAATTTTAAAAAATTCGGAGTCATTTGAGATAATTTTGAAAATTTAAGGCTTAATGTGAAACAGTGGCGGCTCATGAACAAATGTTCAGGGTAGACATAACAGATTACTGAACAGCAGCAGATTCCGAGAAGGCGACTTGGGGGACTTACCGCACTTCAATTAATTTATTTTGTAATTTTATTCAATTTATTCAAATCCTTGACTCACGATATTACATTCCACAGTATTTTTTCCATTTATCAACATGGGAGTCTGACTATACAACGCGTTAGACGAAGTATTTTACTACATATAGACACATATCTATTTTTTCGATATTACGGCCCCATGATGTGTGTTTTTCCGCAGAAACATCGCCACTTTCCGCTGTAGAATTACAGTATTACCCCGTAAGTACGTAGTATGGCGAGAAAATAAAAAGATCAAGAAAGACGTCAATAAATGATCTAATTCACAATGTCAACAATGGTGTACGGTGCACAACGATGCAATTTAAGTGAGCTCGCCACGGAAATGATTGTTTCCGTGAATTTGAAAACTCATCGCTGGCAAGCGGTGTACTTTGCAAATAACGTTATCAAATGGCAAACTGCGTGAAAGAAGTAACCCGTGCAAAGGGATTTTGTTGCGGTAGTCACGAAGCTCGTGCACAATTAAATGCCTGCCCCCCCCTCACAAGACACTTTCATCGTAGCAGTTGGAATTTCAAACAAAGCGAGTGTTACCATGCCCAAGACTCAAATGGTGAACACCCGCAAGATTGAAAGTTCTCGAATCTCGAACAATATCAGAGGAGCCACGCACGCAGTTCGAAATTTGCATCTCTGGTACGTGTTCTACCGACCACACTCTTCGAATGCTCTCAGAAGTACACACGGGTGATGTAAGAGAACTACCATAGGCCACTTATTTAGTTGTCAAACTCCCATTGTTCTTTTATAGGAATCAAATGTTAAAAAATATAAATATAGGAAATTTACATATTTACGAGTGCAAATGTCATTATGAAGTCAATATTTTGCTAATTACTCGTACACGTAATATTGAGAAAGTTATGAAATATTGCATGATAACGAAAGCGTTTTTTTTTTTATCTATCTCTATTTTCTTGTGAAGAAATCTGTCCATGAACAAGACTAGCACCTAAATGGTACAAAATATTTTCTCGAAAATGAATATTCAATGTTCTATCTAGCTGAAAATGGCGGTCTTGCAATTTTGATACGAACAATTTCATTTCCATTAGGGTGTACTTTACATGAAATTCAGATATTTTGAAACTTTACAAAAACCGCTTCACTTCTTTAAATGTTTGCTGTAATGGAGATAGGACTACTTGGAAGTCTGATTTTCATTTCAACTTCTGAATTTTCTACCGGCGGAATCCGGCCTCTTGCTTTTCTTCAGAATACGGATTTGTGGTTTCACCCGTACCCTGGCACTTTGGGCACAGCACAACGGGTGGGCGGGGAAGGCATGTTCAGCCACACGACCGCTGAGAAAAGAGCATGCGCCACGCTCACCCGCACGGCCGAAAGAGCCTGGGACCACCCTCGGGATATGGTTGAAGACCAGACGCGCCAGCTCAGCTTGCATGTGTACAATTGTCATGTAGCACGATCGTGCCTCCTTAAATGTTCCGCGGCAATCCAATCTCGACTCTACTACCCTTAACTTCGAAGAAAGTCCACAATCTGCCAGAATTTCCACACTCCAATTTTTTTCTTTGGCAAAATTTGTGTAAACAAGTATTTCATCATTTAACAAAAAAAGGAATAGTTTTTTCCTCAGGCAGCGAGTACTTCGCAAATATTTCTCGAAAACAAACACACCGCTGAAAACAGTTCTGAACAAACTGATACAGCGTAAGCTTGTGAGTGTGAGAGTTTGAGCTTCGTCGGACTAAGCAGGACTTTATACTGGCTGCAAGGTCACTTATAATAGGTCTTCCCATACTTTCATAGTTTCCTTAACTATTTGCGGTACCGAATTTGTTCAAATCGGATAGCTCCCCATTTTTGCTCCTACTCGTGCGATTCTCCAAACAGTAGCCATTACGCAGAAATTAAACCTGGGACAATGGGCAGAAAATGCAAATCAGCCTGATATCACTGACCTACGAGTTTTAGTAAAATTAAATTCGATTGTAAGCTCCCAAGAAAGAAAAAAATGGGAAAACGGGATTTGCAGGTTCTAACCATTATAAGTTTAAAGTCATCTCGAACAGGTATCTTTCTGTTTTTTGATAAACATTTGCACCCGAATGAATTTTAAAATAGTTTTATCCATACGAAAAATGTAAAGTCCCGATTTCTTTCGGGCCGAGAAGAGAACTGATAACGCCATGAAGTATACATATTTCTACTCGCATTATTCGTAATTTTAGGTAATAAAACTGGGTAAGAATAAAGAAATGCACTTGCCTAAGTATGATAGTATACTGTTTACATGGTATCTCACCTCTCGTTATCAAAAGTGTACTGTAAAGTTCAGTATTGCGCGTACTAACTGAATTATCATACTCTGTGTCACTGCTTACAAACCAGCTGAAATCATGCGACAGCAAAGCCCCAAGGAACAGACAGCCCTCCATATTTTTGTCATTTAAATGTTGCGTTTAGGGGCAGAAACATTTTTGATATTCTTGGTATATAAAGAACTTTCGGGCTTAATAAATAGTCTATAATATGTTACTGCAGTATTCGTAGAGGCTGTTTTTGTTAAAATATTTATCGGTCACATGCGTCTTTAACCGCCGTTAACATGCAAACCTGCAGGTTTGAACCTACATGTATGTTAAGAAATTTAACATCCTTAACAACTGGTTTTAACAACCTTAACAACGTAAACAACTATCGATTCATCGGAAGTCAAAGGATTGTTAAGGAAAAAACAAGCAACAAAAAAATTGTACTGTAAAGGTCAGTATTGCGCGTACCAACTGAATGATCATACTCCGTGACAATGCTTACGACACAGCTGACGTCACACGACAGCAAGGCCCCAAGAAACAGACAGCTCCCAAAATGTACAAAACAAATCAGATTCAAAGAGAAGTAATTCATATTGGTTTGGGGAATAATTATTCTTAATTGTAATATTAATAGTACAATTAGGAAAATGTAGATTAGGTAAATTAACCTCATTTTCCTTACATTCCACCAAATGAAACTCTACTCCGGTAATCATATTTACTGACGGTGGGAAGGTGTCGCAACTGGAAGTCAACGCGCTAATTCCCTAACCGAACGTCGTTTCTTTATGCATCTTTAGGTTCAGGAGAATTATTTGTATCCATCTTTCTCGGGCCATGGTATATGAATATTGTTTATATAGATCATTCACAAGCAACACCCCACAATACCGTATTAACGTAGTAATGTAATCGCAGTAACGTAAATTTTCGCATAATTCGTGAGATTTTATGATGACCGATAAAATGTTGAACATACCACAAAATGTTAGTGTCATTACTGCCTCGTCCAAACGAAAAATCGAGGCGGAGCTACGCTCCGCCTCGATTTTTAACTTTCGGCCACGGCAGCACTCCTAACATTTCTAGGCAAGTTAATAGCTATACATTTATTAGAATGTTAAACACCAATTTTATTTGTTCTTGAGCAGTACGAGTGCTACTTTCTGGAAAGCCATTATATGGGGTTTTGTTCAGTATCAGTCTTGCTGATGCAGGTCATTATCTGAAAAAATATTGTCTTATTAAGATTACATTATTTTGTTTTACTAGTTTTTATTTCTATAAGTCCCCTGGTTGCATTCCAATCGTAAACTAGTGGTGCTAAAAACAACACATACTTTTCTTCATTTTCACGCAAATTACGCGAAAGGGGCTCAAATTAAAATACCTGTTTCAGATTCAAGGGGTCGCGACATCAGCCAGATAGATTGCGGATATCAATTTTGGAGAAAATCGGCTGAACAGTTTAGCCGCGAACGTTGTTTACAGACGGACGGACAAACATTTTCCAGTCACTCGATTTTTCGGTTTCAAGGACCCATGACTAGACTACACCACGCGTTAGAGGATCCCCCCCCCCTAAATTTAGCAACTGGATGTACCCATTTTTTCGTTACCAGAGCCCTGTAATAAGAGTTTTTCTGACGAAAATTCCCAGTTTTTTCGCGCAGCATTACACAACTTTCTCTCTACTCCGTAGCGGGAAAGTAAAAATAGTATACGAAAACGTAGGTTTCTGCTGCCGGAGTCAATACATTCTAACATTTCGATCTGAAAAACCCTACATTAGATATGGTAGATTTTAGCAATTGCTAAAAATGTAAATTATTACCAAACGCTGAAAAAATAATAATTGTATATTTCACGGTCGGTGCAACATAACTCTGAAGGTTTTCAATCTGCGATAAACTGCAAAATGCGAAATTCACGTACAGTGTGCGAAATAGTCGTGAATTTGTGATATAATTGCTAAATTCAATTCCATGGTTTCCTTCGTGTTCATTCTAACTAGGGATGCCAAATCGACATCGATGTTTCAAAACATTTAATTTGACAGATCGACAGATCAACAGTGTAGAAACTGAACGATTTTCAGTCAATATAGTTTAATTGTTACTGACAGAAGAAATAGGTTATAGGAAGCCAACATTGAAATATGCATTCATTTTCCACCGAATGTGTTACATATTGATATTAGTTATTTATATAAATTGATTTCACTTACAGTACATGACCTTTTAAAAGAATGTTTTAATACTGTTTAATACTGTAATGTTTAAAAAATTGCAAGACAATTATTTTCCTCCACCTAAAAACCATCAAAATAATCTTTTAACCTAAGAGTAATTTCCTCAACAAATGCTACAAAATGTTAAATCTTAATTTTTATAATGCTATAAAATGATTTGTTTTCAAAATGCGATTCTTTTTAATTTAAAATGCTAAATCCTACAATCACTAATGATGACAAACTTTGGCAACTGCGCCAAGGACGCGGCGTCTCAGGGACAATGAAGAATCTCAATTTCAATATATTTTCTACAGCGCCCTCATCTATGAATACTACCAATTTTCTGAACGCAATCGATGA
The DNA here is from genome assembly GCA_964035755.1 of Teleogryllus oceanicus. Classification (NCBI taxonomy): domain Eukaryota; kingdom Metazoa; phylum Arthropoda; class Insecta; order Orthoptera; family Gryllidae; genus Teleogryllus; species Teleogryllus oceanicus. Next base: position 18,376,371 of record CAXIVR010000001.1, on the reverse strand, counting down.
AACCATCAGTGTCGCCGCTTTAGCGAATTTCCTGCTAGATGCCCAGGATTTCGAAATGTTTCGGGGCTGAAAATATTGTCTGGAAATTAAAGAGGATTTCACACAATTGTTGGGGATTATTGGAGGAATTCACGAAAATATGAAAATTAGATTAACAATGCGTTGTTACCATACTCGAATGGAATAATTAAGAACGAATTATCTGTCAGATAAACTGCAATATTGACCGTACAATTTGATGTACGAAGAAATGGTAAACGTTGCCACAATTACACCTTCGAGAAAAGGGATAAAAACGAATAGAATCTCTCACATTATAAATTTTGAATAAAAAGAATACGAATTATATACAATATTATAATCAAATATATCAATTCTAAACGTTTGACCGTGTAAAGAAAATGTCTAAACATATAAAGTAAAATAAAATTATAAACTTATAAAAGTAAAATATCTACACATACAGTAGAAAATAGCTTCACTTCTCATCGCCAAGCACCTACGATATCGCGGAGTTTCTAGTAGACAAAAAAGGTTAATGATGCTCATAAAATAGGATTTTTTGTTCAAAATGAGCTACGTGTTTTACATTAGCAAAAGTAATAGTAAGAGTAATATTTTCCTCGTTCGCGCCCAACAATTGGAATAATGGACGGATATGTGTTGCATAAAGTGTCAACTCAACATTAATTTTCGACAATATTTCTTCGCCTGCTGTAGGTTTGACTTTTTTAAAATTTACAGTAGACTTAAACAAGTTAAGAATTGTAACATGTAACTACGTATTGCAGGGTTTTATTTGTTTGCAGATATGAATTCAACACACCACCATGAGATTTGGACACCTGTTAAACTTCGTACCGCAAAAAAGTTAAGTTTGTACGCTTGTGTAATCTTGACTCTACATTTACAGCTGAAGATTGTACTCCGTAGCAGTGCACAGTTGTGGCATGTGGTAATGAGCTCGTTTTATTCTGAAAGCTACAATGCCAAACAAAAACCAAGTAAACCTTCGCAGCTTCGTCAGTGAGCGACGGTAGAAAACGGTAAGCTTTAAAAAATTGTCTCACATTCTGTAATTCTTTTAAATCAGTTTTGAAATGGAATTTGTTTATGAATAAGCGAAAGCGTTAAACAGTATTCTCGAAAAAATTCTAAACATGCCCGCCATTATCAGTATGGAATGTTTTAAGTGGAAACGAAACTGTATTTTCAGGGCTAATATTGGTTTGTAAATATGTGCCATTATCAACATTGTATGTCAAAAGTTCTGTGTACAAATGTTTTTGTCTGCGAAACAGTACGATCACAAGTTATGATAGTGAAATGTTATTAATGATAAATTAACGGGAGAGGAAAACGAAAAAGGAATTGTGATATGTAGAATGCAGTTTTACATTAAAACGTGCTTGTTTTGTGCATTTAAAGCTACAATTTATGTAATAAAATAACATTAAATAAAAAAGAACTAGATATCAGTAAAATTGTAGCGACGTTTATCTTTATTACATTTTTAGAATCTTATTAGGATCCAAAAAGATTCTTTAGTGTCTAAACATTCTTTAATGTTGCTATATCAAATTATTGCATTGGAAATAATGGAAATGGAAATTGCCGTAGACCAACCAAAAAAATTAGCATGAAATGATAGAATTTTATTTGTTACATATAATCCGCTATGATGGTTCCAACTATGTCTCTCACTTGGGGCATTGTATGACAGCAATGGCAAAAAATCCACTATTCTAGGGGCTTTAAAATGTCTTTCATGAAAGTTATTTCCTGTAAACAAGGGTTTAAAACACACATTTAGCACATTTTGGGAATTGTATACCTCCAATGGATAATTAAATTAACATTTTTAGAAGTTTGAAACCTTTTTAAATAGGTTTGAAAAAAATTCTAGCACTTTTCTGTAAGAAAATAAGGTTGAAATTTCTCTATTTTGGGGCTTTTTGCCAAAATCATCAATTTTAAACTTAAATTATGAAGTAATAGTAAGAGCTAAGAGGTTACAATTATGCATTTTGAAACAATGTAATGTTGGTATGTTTAGCCAAGTTTCTCTTTTGTTATTAAATAACAAGGAAACTATTAATATTAAATTTTGAATTGGTCATGAACACTAAGTTTGTCAGCGATTTTGCTGCTACGTGTCCACAGTGTGTGTGTGTGTGTGCGTCTTCCTGCATATGCATATATACGTGTGTGTATATATGTGTATATATATTGTGACGTCACGGGGTTATACGAACCCGTAACGCCACCATAAGTCACTAAAAAAGACCAGAGAACTAAGAAATAGGGTACGCGGCGGAGCGATGGTCCGAGAAGGCGACATCTACCCGCAGGTTTTCGCACTCCGATGTCCAAAGTTAGCGGATAATATTTTCTCGAGAGGGCGCGAAGGAGGAGAAAATTCACCCCTCCAGAAATTTTTCCCCAGGCGGAGTTGCATAAATACCGCGACGCACTTTGGTAGAGCTCTCTTACGACTTAGCAGCGACGGCGACTCAACTAAATTCTTCAGCGGTAGTAATCGGTTAGTGCAGGAGTATAATTTTACTTGCTTTAGTAAAGCTGATTTAAGAAACGCGGTGATAAGTGATAGAATTCAGAAGCAAAGTGCATGTACAGCATTTGCACTAACATTACGCGAGTAAGCAAGCGTTGTGACTGCTCGAACTTGAAATAGTTTCATCTTCGAAGTAAATTCGCGCAGAAGGACTCTGAACGAAATCCAGTATTTAATTTTGTACGCCACGACCACGCACGCTCAAAGTGTGGTATGTCGGCCGAGTGCTAGAAGTAGTCAATTCAAGCACGTTAGTTAATTAAAACTGGAAGCGCGAGCAACGGGTACACGGCAGCCGGCAGAAGGACGACTCCAACACTCAAGCGTAGGCGAGAAAGACTTGGACCACATACGTGGATGGTACGAGCCCGAGGACGAGAGAAAGGTTTGGAATTTGGACGTGTGGCGGCATCCGGAGATCGAGCGAAAGAAGAGGTGCGACCGCGGGACATCAAACCAGTCGAGTGACGTGGCGAGGACTGCGAGCGGCCGAACCCCCAAGGTTAACTGACGGCAAGCAGGAAGGAAATGTCGAGGTAAAGAACTGGCAACTTCTATGCGACAATTTGTTGGGAAACTGTGTAGCGTTAAACACCAGGCGTAGCGTCCTAAAATAGGTGAAAGTTACAAATAGTTACTGGGAAAATATTTCGAACGTATGAGCGGCAGTTTTGATTTCATTCGCTGTACGCACCAGTAAATTCGTTTGAATGCCATACCTTGTACAACTTTTCTAAAGTAAATTATCATTTTCATGTAATATAAAAGTAATCTTATTGAAAGTATTGTTTCCATTGTATGATATCAGGGATAATCAGTTGCTATAATTTTTGTAAAGGGTACGATTTAGTAACGTGTGTGTCACGTTTATTATTGTGTTAGAGTTAACAGCGTTGTAATAAATGCGTAGCTCAAGGCTGACCTCTGTGAAGTCTATAATAGAATAATTGTAGAGAATCACTTAAAGGGCCGTGCACGGAGAAAACTTTAGATTAACCACAGTTAAATGAGGTACACGAAATAATTGAGAAGGAGGTCAAAGCAAAAGTATTGTAAATAGTGCGTATTGAAGTAATCAGGCAGTCAAGGTGACGCCTACACATTCTCTTATGGTTGTGTTATTTCTGTTCTTTTTGTTTCTGTTTTCTTTTCAGTGACCATCTACGTAAAATACATACTTATTGTATATTTGTGCCACTGTGTAATTTGTTTACTGAATATATGCTCATTTTACCAGAATTTTATATAATTCATTGTGTCAAGGGTTCAGACCTTTCTCATACCCGAAAGATCCTGCTTCCTGAGAATTCAAAGCTCGCTTCACGAGCATTCATAGTTTCACGCTTCATCGCCACCGGCTGGAAGGTAGTAGGTGGGCGTGTTATATGATTGGCGCCCAACGTGGGGCTGTGACGTCACGGGGTTATATATATTAGTTTCATTGAATGGAGCAGAAAAAATTGGCACAAACACGTTATTTCATTTTTAGCAATAATTGAGAAGTATATATTGTATTTCAAATTTACGAAAATCTAACGGTCGTACTGTGCATTTAATAATTATCCAACTATACGGAGACACTAGCAAACGCAGAAATTATACGAAAGTAAAGCGGTGGATTTCGGAAATTTTATTAGCTTAGTTAAATAATAAATTAAGATTTTCTAACTCTTAAAAGACTTTAGTTGTTATTTACGTGTATTGAGGGAGATACAAGTAAAGAAAATGCTTATATTCCTATTGTGTATATGTATGTGTAGTGTATATGCAATACGTACAGTGATACCCGCTTACACGGTGAAAACAATGCCCCTAGTCCAGTTGACTGCTGACTGCTTAATCAAGGATATGAGAATATTTGAAAAGACAAACATTCAGAGAAAGCATATGCGAAGCTTCCATCCAGACAATTTGCAATGAATGCTTTGCTTTCAAATTACTCTTTACCTACAAAGTAACCGAGCGAGTGGTGTTTTTTGTTGTATGCATGCGTAATTAAACAACTTTGGAACATTTTTTTTTTACTAAACGTGAAGAAGCAAATCATTCTGAGGAAACTTCACAGAATCCTAGAAAAATCTTGTTTTGAAACGCAAATGAATTTCCCCGTTACGTGGCCTCTCTCTAGATATCACTCTTCCTTGTAACCCAGGCAATGAATCCCCAGCCATCTGCTTGTCTAGAGTCAATCATCAGAAAGATGTGACCTTCTAATTGAAATCAATATACGAAATCAACTTGTCCGCTGGGTGGGGTGTCCACTTAATAAAGGGAATATTTACAGGAAATTGATCAGTTCCACTAAAACGTGCAGTTAATGGAAGTTTCACTGTATGCATCTAGAGATCACAGTTGATGGTTACTGCAATGCAAATCTGTGATGCCGTCGGGATTATAATGCTACTACGCATTACTACTAAGAGAGTAAATACAGTTGCACTTAGCCGACCTGGTTAGCCGAAAGGCTGACGTAGGTTTAAGAGCCGTAACTGCCTCGTGCGTTCGCGGGTCGAATCCCGCCCCTGGCATGGTTGTGGTATGTGTCCGTGGTATGTATATGTCCGTGGTATGTGTCTATGGTATGGTCCGTGGTATGTATGTGTGTATGTATATGTCCGTGGTATGTGTCCGTGGTATGGTCCGTGGTATATACATACCCGTGGTATGTGTCCGTATGCCGTTACTGTTGCTCCCCATGTTTCTTACAGTGGTCGCTACATGACCTTAGAAGTTGGAAAGCGACTTTAAATAAGTAAAAAATAGTTGCACTTTAGCCATATTTAAAAATATAAGTACTCTTAATCAATTTAATATTTAAGGCCAATATATTATAAAAGCGAATTGCCTCATCACACAGTGTTTCATCAAGTAATAGTGTATGTTTGTTTTAAAAATATACACAGGATAAGAAGGGTAGAAAAAGAGGAAAACAAAGAGCGGTGGCGAGATAAGGGGAATAATCGAGAAAAGACAAGATACCGAGTGGGTGGAGAGAGGAGGAAGAGAATAATTAATGTAATTATATTAGCTTCTTTTGTATTTACATGACGCTTTCTTCGACGCATGGCATAACTCTCCTGTAAAATATTGCAGATAAACAAGCATTATACATATTACCTTAGTAACACATTATAACTGTTCAGCATTTTTGACACTACAAAACGAAAGGAACATAAAGATGTGCATTATAAAATTATCAAATGGATATTCATTTTAAAAAATATCCAACACATATAAAATGAAGTTTAATATGAAATGAGACATAATACTGACCCAAAAGGAATATATATTTCACTTCAGAAAGAGAGAGACAGAAAGAGAAAGAGAGAGAAAGAGAAAGAGAGAGAAGAGAGAGAGAAAGAGAGAGAGAAGAGAGAGAGAAAGAGAGAGAGAGAAAGAGAGAGAAAGAGAGAGAACGAGAGAGAAAGAGAGAGAGAGAAAGAGAGAGAGAGAAAGAGAGAGAGAGAGAGAGAGAGAGAGAAAGAGAGAGGAAAGAGAGAGAAGAGAGAGAGAAGAGAGAGAGAGAAAAGAGAAAGAGAGAGAGAGAAAGAGAAAGAGAGAGGAGAAGAGAGAGAAAGAGAGAGAAGAAGAGAGAGAAAGAGAGAAAAGAGAGAGAGAGAGAGAGAGAGAGAGAGAAGAGAGAGAGAAAGAGAGAGAGAAAGAGAGAGAAAGAGAGAGAAAGAAAGAGAAAGAAGAGAGAGAGAAAAAGAGAAGAAAGAGAGAAGAGAGAGAGAGAAAGAGAGAAGAGAGAGAGAAAGAGAAAGAGAGAGAGAAAGAGAGAGAAGAAGAGAGAGAAAGAGAGAGGAGAAAGAGAGAAAGAAGAGAAAGAAGAAGAGAGAGAAAGAGAAAGAGAGAGAAAGAGAGAAAGAGAGAGAAAGAGAGAGAGAAAGAGAGAGAAAGAGAGAGAGAAAGAGAGAGAAGAGAGAGAGAAAAAAGAGAGAGAAAGTGAGAAAGAGAGACAGAGAAAGAAAGAGAAACAGAGAGAGAAAGAAAGAGAAGAAAAGAGAGAGAGAAAGAGAGAGAAAAAAGAGAAAGAGAGAAAGAGAGAGAGAAAGAAAGAGAGAGAAGAGAAAGAGAGAAAGGAGAGAGAAAGAGAGAGAAAGAGAGGAGAGAAAGAGGAGAGGAGAAAAAAATGAGAGGAAAGCAAGAAAACATGAGAGGGAAAGCAAGAAAACATGCGAGAGGGAAAGCAAGAAAACATGCGAGAGGGAAAGCAAGAAAACATGCAGAGGGAAAGCAAGAAAACATGCGAGAGGGAAAGCAAGAAAACATGGAGGGAAAGCAAGAAAACATGGAGAGGGAAAGCAAGAAAACATGCGAGAGGGAAAGCAAAAAACATGCGAGAGGGAAAGCAAGAAAACATGCGAGAGGGAAAGCAAGAAAACAGCGAGAGGAAAGCAAGAAAACAGCGAGAGGGAAAGCAAGAAACAGCGAGAGGGAAAGCAAGAAACAGCGAGAGGGAAAGCAGAAAACATGCGAGAGGGAAAGCAAGAAACATGCGAGAGGGAAAGCAAGAAACAGCAGAGGGAAAGAGAAACACGGAGAGGGAAGAAGGAAAAACAGCGAGAGGGGAAAGCAAGAAAACAGCAGAGGAAAGAAGAACAGTGAGAGGAAAAGCAAGAAGAACACAGGGAGAGGAAAGCAAGAACAAGGAGAGTAAGGAGAAAGCAGAGAAACAGGAGAGAAGGAGAAAGCAGGCGCGAGAACAAGGGAGAGAAAGCAGGCGCGAGAACAAAGAGACAGCAGGCGCGGGGAGAGGGAGAGAGAGAAAGCAGGCGCGAGAACAAAGAGACAGCAGGCGCGGGGAGAGGGAGAGAGAGAAAGCAGGCGCGAGAACAAAGAGACAGCAGGCGCGGGGAGAGGGAGAGAGAGAAAGCAGGCGCGAGAACAACGAGAAAGCAGGTGCGAGGAAAGAGCGAAAAAAAAGAGGGAGAGGAAGTGAGGGAACAGAGAAAAAAGGGAAAAGTGAGGGAACATGAGAAATGGAAAGCAAGTGAGGGAACATGAGAAATGGAAAGAGAGAAAAATGAGAAAGAAAAAGACCAAGGAGGAACCGAGAAAGAGTTGAAAAGCCAGCAAGTGAACAATAGAAAGAATGAAAAAGCAAGCAAGAGTACAAAGCAAAGGGTGTGTTTGTGTGTGTGTGAAAAAGACAAGCGGAAAGAGGCCAAGCGGAAAGAGAGAGTAAAAATGCCAATGAGAGAACAGAAGGAGAGGAAATGCATGAGGACAGGAGAGAAAAGCGAGAGAACAAAAGAGTAGAATAAAGGAAATGGAGAGGGAAAATGAAGTACTGAGAGAAAGCAAGAGAAAGGAATGGAGAAAGTGATTTGTTTCTCTTGCTCCCTCCATGAAGAGAAGGGAGAAACAGAAACATACTTTATTTATTCATGAAGTAATTTAAGTAATAAGTCTTTTTGAAATTAAAATAAATGGAAAAATAGCTATTAAAATTTGGAAAAAGAAATAGGATTTGATGTTCAGGTTAGTGAATTAATGAAGAACATTTTTGATTTTATCATGACTTAGATTTCACAAAGAGAAGCACAACAAAACCTAGACAAGACAGTGGCTAAATTTCAGTGATAAGGAATACTTTTGAAATTAAAAATATCTTATACATCATCTTCAACTAAACATATATTAATATTCAATATGTAAAGGAATTACTTCTCTCTCTCTCTCAAACAAAATTGCTTATTTTTATTATGAACAAAAATTATTTACTTTTGTTCATTATAAAACATTTTTAAGAGAGATCAAATGCATTTGGAAATGGTTCTTGGTGAAGGAAACTGCTAGGAGTACAGTTTCAATTTACATGACACAAATAACTGAAAATCAGAAAATTGTATTAGATTAATTGTGTACTGATTAATGAGATATACATATTTGCAACCTAACACAGCACATGAAGAATCTTGCTAACTTGGGAATCAAATTTCTCGTTTAGAAAAGAATTAATATCCATATTGGGTATACAACTGATCTAAAGGATTGTAATTATGTAGTTATATAATTCTATAGAGTAGTGATCTTTCTACAAAAAGCAGCACAAAATATGAGTTCTTACCTCCAAAAAAAAATGTCAGAGTCAATAAAATAATAACCTATAAAAAAAGTCGAGAAATGATAATAAAAATCAATTAACAGATCAAGCATTTTCAACTGTAGAATTCAATTAAGAAATCAAACAATCATACCACATTATTTCCAAGAATTTAAAAAAAAACTTGCATAGCTTCATAAAAGATCTAATTTTCTGCCATTACTCTTAAAAAGTCCCTCAAACGTGATGGAAACATTCCACATTCGAAGTCCAAGATTACAGAAAAACATAATGGATAAATTCAAGAAGAAACAACTACAACAGCTCCAACAAATATTGGACAATATAGTAGTCCCAAAAGAAACTACAATATACAAACAAAATTAGATTAAGAGAAGGAATTGAATAAAATCATCAGAAATTATGATTTGAACTGCTTGAGGAGAACAATACATTGAAGCTTTTACTCGAGAAGCTAAAGAGACATCTAAAAAGAGAAGTGTCTCCAATAACTACTTGAAACCAAGCTCTCATTAGAGCAAAATCAATTCAAGCAAGACTAACAACTTCATAATTAAGAATTACAACCATAAAAAAAAGTTGAATTAAACACTATAGATAGCAGACTACAGTCGGACACAACTACAAAGATTATCTAACAAAACGTACTGTGTATTACCATGTGACAATAATGTAATAGGATGGCCATTCATTTAATTATAATCTTATCAACTTGGTAAAACTCAAACAAATTTTTTTAATTTTAAATAAAAAATTTTAAAAAAATGTCTTTTGTACACTGTTAGAGTTATGATTAAATGAAAAGAGCTAATATTAGAATAGAGATAAATTGCCATCATTACAACCATAACATAAAGAGAGGTGTCACTTCAGGTTAGCAAAATGTACAGTGAGAAACACATTCCTATTTCACTACAAAGAAGGCCATGATAAAAAACAAAGTTCACATTTTCTTTTTAACTTATAAAAGTATCAGGAGTTTAATATACACCTTTAAAACTTCAGAGAAAAAACAAAAACTACTATACTTGCAAACTGTGCATAAAATTATCCAGAAAAAAATTCATTAAATCTTCATGATTCACACTCGTCTCAAAGATTCTGAGTGTGAAATAGATATGATAGTGAATAATTACATCAACCCACAAAAGTTATTGAAGTCTTGGCCACAAACAACGAAAGCCCTGCTCATATATGTGTATTGTTTTTTAAGTTATCTGACTGAAGTATCCTGACTAGTTCTTTAAGCAAAATATGAATGTTCAGCAAACAACATTAAATCAAAATAAGATGCCAAATAGAAGAGGTTTTGAAGGAATTTAAGAAATAGTTAATAAATTTTACAACAATTTTGAAGGGCCAACCAACTTTCCCAACTCAAACTTGCAATATTAATTACTCCATCATATTGATGTCAAATGTGAATTTCATATAAACAACAAATTTCATTTTGGTTCTGGAAGTATTCAAATAATGATGCGAAATGCATGCAGCCACATCTCCAACAACAACCAATCCGAAATTTGCTTAGGTCTAAGAATCAAGCAATGCCTTTTCAGCCTATCTTGATACACTACATATAAGCATAAACTACTAGTTCAAACATTCCTTTTGTACATTTAACATCCCCTTTCTAATATACAACCACCAACCTACAAACTGAGCCGAGCACAGCTTCTGTGTAGCAGCAACCTGATTACACAGCAATCCCAGCCACTGCAGCTGTGGCCTTTACTCTACCCACAGCGGGAGAGCATAACACTGAGCAAAAGTAGGCCTCTGTGCAGGGCAGGCCAGCTCAAGTCTCGTGCCCTACAATGGCAGTGCACAGCAGTTGCAGCTGTTGTCAAACTTTTGAAGAACAATGTGGTACAATGCCACAGTAGAACTGTCGCACAACACAACTAAATCTATACAATTTTACTTCACAGATACTGTAACCCACCTCATGGAACACATGAAATTGCAACAACTTGTTGCAATTATTATGCATTTGTTTAGGAAAGAAACCATTATAACAGCTGTAACACAACCATCAGAAATGACAAACAAAGGCAGATCTTTCACATATGCAATTTCTTTATAATAAAATAAATAATTTTTTAAAAAATAAAAAGATTAGACTATTTCTCTTCACATGGAGAATTGTGTAAACTTAAATTTAATACTAAAAATAAAACATACTTGGTATTTTTATTGACATTACATCTGCCCTTTTCTTGTAACATGCATATATTAAATTGGTAAATTACATTTATAACACAGATTGATCTACATGTTCTCCACAAATTAGCATACACAAATACATGCTGACAAGCTAGTACAATAGAACTTACTATACTGGATGACAATGATGGTGCAGATTGACCCAAAGTGGAACGACGCATATGAATCAAATTGGAATGCTCCTCTGTTCCTGAAACCAACAATATAATAATGTAAAGTAAGTAATAAATTCATTATAAAGATCATAAAAAACAACAGTATATTACAAACATGCACAAGTGTATCATGGAAAAAACTAATCCAGAGAACCCTGGGGACAAAGTAATAGTAAAAACACAATACACAAGACCATAATGAATGTATTTGTTATAGATGCTTCTAAATCAAATGGCAATTGACAATATATATAGCAGTTTGCCAGTGTTTGTGTCAGATGATACACAGTAGGATACTGCCAAAGCAATGAATCATTAGTCTACTCTCACAATGTTTCGCATACCTGGGGGATTGGATTTTACATCTTCGGAGTCAGAAAACCGGCGAGGATTCGTTTCATCCTCGTTTTTCGCTACATTCATTTTTCTCTCGTCACTAATAATTTGACGGGATGAGTGCGAATTACAGCGGACTCTCGCCCGACTCGGTCTGCTGCCGCCATTCTCCATACTTCACGATATTTTTCTCCGTGATCTAGCACGTCAGGGTTCCATTTCGTTTTTACCAAGGTTTCTCGCACTTTAAAACATTTGACTGAACGAAGACTGCACTTAGCACTGAACATTAACTAAAAAACATGGTGGCTCAGGGGGAAAATCATACTAAACATTGCGCGATGTACTTTCACAAGACAACTTTCCATATTGGAGCTGCTTGGAGCGAGCTGCTTAGTCCGCGGTGCGGCCGCAGTCGTGGCTCAGCGAACCCGGTTGATCGCAGGCAGTTGTAGGCGCTGGCGCCGCCTGCCTGTCAGCCATCTACCTATAAAGCCTGCAGCGCGGCGGTCGCGTGAAGCAAGACCCGGCGCGACCCATACGGAGTCCCAAGCCGAGCAGCCCATGGAACAATGCAAATATTCCTATCAGGAACTAGCTTTGTCCACTCGACGGGGTTTCTCGCTTCGGAAGAATATTCGTCCAGAAGGTGTGGTAGCGATGAGACAAGCCAGTTAAGGTCGACGAGTGAATTCTTTTTTAAACAGCTTGTTCTTGCTAAAGAAAACGTGCTTCACCGATTACATTGTTTTCCGTGAAAATCACTTCTGAATAATTAGATTATTATTTTAGATTTCATTTTTTTTCCTTACCGCGGCCAACAATCCATGATAATTTCGAAAGGTTTTGGCATTGGGTATTTCCCTGATAAAACGCCAGACTCAGACACAAGGTAGTTACCCAAATTAGTAATGAAATCAGATGTCTACGAGAATGACATTCGCGAAACAAAATTAGCAAATATTTTCTTACAGGAATGCCATAATGATAACTTCATAATATTGTTATTGGAACAACGATTGCTTGTTGCTTAGTCCCAGTCGCGATGAAGCCAGAGGAGTGTAGGCGACCAACTTCCAAATCGTTCGATCGATGGATGTAGAACGGCGAGCGCATGAGCTCGTCAGCACGCAACTGCCGCGTTTGGCACCAAAAGAAGCCAATGGCATTGCCAAGAAGGGGAGTGATCACCGCTGACGGCACGTTAGTAAGGTGTCAAAAAACAACAATCACACTCTTCTCATAACGCTACACTGTCACGTAAACTCAATCGATCACTATGCGTGCGTTCGATAATGTAGAAACGTCTGATGGTCCCTAAGGATCTCGTCTCATCACAAGAAAAATAGTTTATCAACAATACTTGTCATTCGCACCTTGCATGTGGCACAGCATAAGCGGTTCCTTGTGACAGTGGCTTAAAACACTTGCTCCGAACGCTCGTCAAACTGCGAACAACCTTTGAAAATTTTCGGAAGGACCAATTCGTACCGAGATTCTTGTTAAGTTACCTCTTTTCAATGAAGTCCTTCTGACATACTCCGACCGCCACTGCCACAGCCACCATCGCCGCTTTCTTGTCGTCTCCGCCGACACCATCTTCACCACCGCCACTGGCACTTCAGCCTTCTAGTTCATTCCTGACGTCCTAGGCAAGTGATGTCCAACACAGTGCCCGCTCGGGTCCGATTGTGCGCACGGGCCCAAACAGCTGGAGATCGTGCCCGCGATAAGACGGAGAGTCCGAGATCGGCGCTCTCTGTCACAACGGCTTACAATTTCCTTTGCATCAATTTAAAACTGCGTGAATTGAACAAAAATAAAATAAAATAAAAATCACTACAAATCTCAGTCGTGTAGGAGAGGTTTCGACGCCTTACAAGTAAAATGGTAATTTCGATGGGTTGGTATTTTGATAGTGATACTTTATGTACAAAAACAAAATACTGATCATACTAAGAATTCATGAAAATAAACTCTCTGTTATGTGGCAATAAAAAAATCATATCATTTCAAAGGTTGCCGTAGCTTATTCGTTATTCACTAGAAAAGCCGTCCTCAATTCCTCAATTTACATGTAAAAATTAGAAAGTAAGTTTCGAGAAAAGATGGGGGATTATTTGGTTCCTAATTTCATAGGCCAAAAAATGTTTTCGAGAAAATAGCTGGAGGTTTCAACTAACGTGGAATTTGCTGAAAGGGTCGCAACAAAGTATCTGAAGCAGCAGTAAAAGGGGCAGTGGGTTTACGCAACGTGGATCGTGAAGAAGAAAGACAGTATTACAGTGTCGACACCAAGTGGACGTTTTCCTCCAGTGACAGCCGATTGTTCGTTACCTGTAAAGGCTTTCAAGAATCAGCGGCCACCAAGACGTACTAGAGAGGCTAGATTTAAAAAGGAAATTTTTGGAAATATGACATGAAAAATACTATCACAAATGGCTTAATTTCTGTTTTGTTAATGTTGTAGAATATATTTTAACGACCATTAACACAATACTATTATAACATAGTAATGCTGTGAGGAGCTGGAAAGTATCTCTCACGAATAATATAGATTTATAAGCAAATATGAACTTAATAACAATTGAATTTTAGAACTGAATATAAGAGTAATTAAATTTACTTATTTACAGTCATATACAGTTAATGATGACAATAGCCTACTAGAAATATCAAGTTCGAATCAGGTATCAACTTGGTTTGAAAGGAACTTGAAAACCAAGTTGTATCACGTTGTAATACATTTTCATTGAATGTTACGCAAAAACTTCACCGTCAATTTACTTTTGACGATTCGAGTGTAAACCTCTTCTCCAATGTTCCTGTTGATTGAGTCCTTCCTGTTTCCAAAAGTGTCAACTGATTTGTTCATTAGTTTCGTAAGTGTAGTGTTTGTTTCAGATCATCAATTGATGCCACTGAAGTGTTTCTGTCTGGGAGGTACTGGCGAACGAGTTCCGATTAAGGCAGGATATTCCACACTAGCTAGGTAGCTATGTCGAGTTCAGCCGCTGTGAGGAGAAGAATTCTGGCTGCCGGCTGCTCTGATCGGTAGTTTTGCGTGTTTTTTTCGACCACCACTAGGCGAATGCAGTACCCTAACGAACGGGCCACAGACCGCGCGCAATCTCACCTTCTCCTTCCTTATCACCTCATCCCTAAAGCATATTTACGCTTACACACGTCCATAGCCAAGTATCACGTTCACAGCCAAGCGCATTCTCACTATACTACTCCTCGGTACCATACAGGAACGTACGTCTCTGTGTTAAAAGTAATTGACGCACTTCCAAACATGTTAAATCATTGACACTTGCATCAATATTTATATAATATTATACATAATTAAATTTATTTATAAAAATGTACGAGTCCATGTGGACTCACGGTAACTCAGCTGTTAACACTATTGAGACAAGCCAACGCATGAGACCATGATCTCGTAGAAAAAAAATTAAATATCCCTACGAGACAATATAGTTTCGCACGTCAGCCAACGTGATACTACCATCATGTCGCTCGACCAATCGGGAGCTTGGACCTTGTCCCGGCTGGCACGGTGCCCCCTTGGAGGGATATACTAGGTCGGAGAAAACCCCGTAAGCCGACGTGTAGGTCGGCGGCGAATCTCTCCATCCAGCGGGGGGATATCATCTCCCATGATAAAAACATAAACTACGCTTACGGAACTAATGTCCACAGCTGTTGACAAGCCTGAAAACTGAAATAATCAGTGCATCGGAGGCGGTTTATATGAAAAACAGATTATTCAAATGGGAGGATGAGGAGCAATAAGGCAATAGTCGCTGCATGGCAAACGTTCTCTGAATAATACGTTGATTTACTGATAGATGTTTGGTGATTCCATGTTCGTCAACTGCTCAGGGTACCAGTCCCGTAAATGTAGTGCATGCTTTTATTGTGGATGTTAAGTAGCTCCTTAAGCGTAGTGTATGTTTTTGTCGCTGGAGGTGACGGTGATCTTCCCCGCTGGCTGGCGAGATCCGGCGCCGAAATTTGTCAGCTTGCGGGGATATTCCTCAACAGGTATCTCCCACCAACGGAATACCCACCAGAAGAGTCAAGCTCTAAGCCATCTGAAGCTAACAGCGCCCACAACCAACCTCAACCAAACTATATCAGAGAAAAATAAGAGAAAGTATTGCAGCGGCAAAAATCAGCGATTTTTCAAAGTAGAACAGCGGCAAAAATCAGCGTGTTTTTAACAGAAGAATTCGTATTGTGGGGTCTTGGTATCGAAAAGGTGGATAAATCGTGTTCCTATAAGAACAAATTCCTTTTAATACATTATGTCAGGGTCAACCCTTTGCAGGGGTCCGCCGCTGTCTTCATGTAGATTCTCTTATAATACAATTCTCTACACTTTTCCATTCTGATTTTTACTTAGGGGCAGTAAAAAATCTAAATTTGATTTCTTACTCAGAGGATATGCCAAACAATATTTGTTAAGAAACATGTTAGATGCGACTTATACTTTTTGAGAACGTTTTTTGTAGAAGTACCTAATTGGGTATATTAGGACTCAGTATTAAAAGGTATAAGCACTTAAGAAAGACGAAGGGTATTTGTTTGTTCGTTTGTTCGTTCGTTCGTTCGTTCGTTCGTTCGTTCGTTCGTTTGTTCGTTTGTTCGTTTTTTTTTGTTTGTTTGTTTACGGTTTCTTTATTGCAATGAATGTATTGCAATTGGCTCAGAGTCGAAAAGGTGTGTACATAATGTTCCATAATGTTCATTTCAGTAAAGTATTTCTATTCTCTGAGATTGTTGTTTTAGGTACGATCATAACCAATCTAGGGCAATACCACGGATTTCATATGAAGTTAATTTTGAAAGTAACAAGTCATGATCAATGACGACAAAATCTTTAGAAAGTTCTAAAAATAATCAGATAGGTGCTTCATTTTGATCCAATGATGAGGTGACATTACATTACATTTATTTGAACTGCAATTGGGTATGACCCGGTGGCAGTTAAATAACAATAATTACATTAATAATAACAACAAAAACAACAACAACAACAATAATAATAATAATAATAATAATAATAATAATAATAATAATAATAATAATAATAATAATCTTTACACGGTTCGTATCCCCATCAGCTTGAGGATACAAATGTTGACAGCACATTTTCGCATCTTTTATTAACTGCAGGTAACTTTATGGAGAAACCGCTGGATTCATGATGGCCATTCAGGACAGAGTCATTAGCACACGAAACTACAGAATATGTATATTGAAAGAAACACTGAACGATAAATGTAGGTTATGCTCAACGGAGACGGAAACAATTGAGGCATGTAAAATTCTTGCTGGAACGGAATACCTGCGACGACATAACAACTTTGCAAAAATCGTTCACCAATATCTGGCTGTTAAAGAACATCTTAGTGTGGAAAACGTACCATACTTTCAGTACCAACCTCCCACCGTCTTGGAAAATGAATCCATGAAGATGTATTGGGATAGGGAGATTAGAACAGATAAGACCATCACTGCAAATAGACCAGACATTAAAGTGCTAAATAAAACCAAGAAGGACGTCATCATCATCGATATTACGGTACCACTGTCACATAATCTCCACTCCGCATACACGAACAAAGTCACAAAATACCAAGAGCTAGCAGATGAGATAAAGAAGATTTGGAAAGTAAAAAAGGTTCAGATCCGTCCCCTGACAATTTCTACAACCGGAATAATACCAAAATCCTCAAACATATGCAAGAATTGAATATAAAGCATATACTAGCAATAGTACAAAAAACAATCATTCTAGACACCTGTTACATTGTCAGAAAAACTGTCACTGATGTGTCTGATATGTAGTGTAAGAGGTCCTGGAAATAAATGAAGATCTTGCTCGTTACTTGCTCTGAGCTCGTTACGAGTGAGCCTAGCCACAATGACGTCTGTGACAGGTGAATGTTTCCCCCCCGCGTGGGAGAAGTGCATAAGTTATAATAATAATAATAATAATAATAATAATAATAATAATGGGGGTAGTAATAATAATAGTGGGGCTCAAGGGGTGCGATGTGCCAGACAGAAACCTCTCGCGCCCAACTCCTATCTCACCCTTCACGCGGGGAGCCCTGTTAAGTCGGAAACCCACTCCAAGGTTGCGGTAACCAGCCCCTTCGGCGGAGTGGCCCGGCGAACTGATGAGAAGGAGGTCTTGATAGGGCTACTAGAGAGTAACTCTGGGAAAGGTCTATCAGGATGGTATAGGTCACCCAACTGGACCAGTACCTAGAGAGGCGGTGGAAGAACCAGTGAAATGGTCAACAGCGGCTCTCTTAGCCTATAAGGTTACAGTTGGACCGCAGGGGAGGATTTCACCTCACGTGCCTGGCTGACACGCGGACCCAAGCCATAAATACCAGAGATTCTTCGACTGGTGTTTATTACCGGGAAACCGGAGAAGATTGTTATGAGCAGGATATTAAGGAATAGAGTCGTTGGCGATCGATCCTCGCAAGATCGCGCAGTAGGTTCTGGCACCGGGCCAACTGTGTCAAATGAGCTACCTGTGCCAGTGGATAATGGTGAACCTAGTGCAGATGAACAGTCTAGGCGCGGCGCCATACCACTCATGGCTACCGCAGAGACAGCAGCTTCATCTGCTGAAGGCCAGGTGGCTTGAGGTCCCCACATGTAGGGTCCTCCGCCATATCAAGGCAAACTAGCCAACGCATGAGATGGACAAAAGAGATGAATATCTCCATAATGCATGCGTACTATATTAGCACGAAAGTGGAAACGGAGTATGAAGGGTTTAGAGTAAGGATGCACGCGGAATGGAAAGAATGTATCCAGACAGCACACTGAATGAGCAACGAGTTTGCAGTCAGTTAAATTCTATTCAAAGGCGACGTGTATTTTCAGATGCCGAATTGAATAGACTTAAACAACAAATAACTATGCAACTGCAAAGTAGCACACCATCAGAGACTCCACTCCATGGCGAGGAACATGAAAGGAAGACTTCTTGAAAGATATCACGTAGCTGAAAATCAAGCTTGTCAATTAGTAATGTACCTCTTATCGATGAATTAAAGAAAGCTACCAGAAATACCGTATTATGTACGAAGGTGTCCATTGCAGAAACGACCTCGTATACCTAAGATCATTGGGAGTGCGAAGTTTTACGCTGCTTGCAAAGAAATGAATTCCATAGTTGAAAATACATTATCTCATATGATTTCGTTGGAAGAGCTGTCTGACGCAGTTCACTGTGCCCTTTGGCAGTTTGCTCTGTTTGGGCAGAAAAATTAGACAGGAAAATGTCAGAACATTCAAAGACTCCAGCTCTAAAAATGAATTCGTACCAACATGGAAGAAAATAATCATTTCCAAAATTAATAAATCCAGGAAGGAAATCAGTCATCTAGCAGCGTACTTCGCAGGGAAAGGAAAAGTACCTAAGAAAGTGAAAAATGGGATACGATCAATCGCTAAAGAATGAAGTTGCGAATGAACCTTAGGATCTGGATAAAGATTGAAAGATGAAGAGGAACGTCTGAAACAGAGAATAGCTGCACTCGGCGCAAGAATTAGGCGTTATGATGAAGCAGCAAAGAGACGCCATCAACAGTCAGCGTTTGCTTTCGACCAGAAGAAATTTTATAGACTACTGCAGAATAACAATGAAGACCATCAAGGGCAATTTCGAGTAGCAAATCCCTGGTTCAGTATTGGACTGATATCTGGGCTAAACCAAAGCAACACGATGAAGGAGCTTACTGGCTGCAGAAGGAAATAGAAGTTTGTCAGAACATCGACGAGATGCCTCCCTTTGAAATTTCCCTTGCTGATATCAAAACAGCAGTACAGAGAACACAGAATTGGAAGTCACCAGGTCAGATGGTATCCAAAATGTATGGTGGAAATATTTCACTGCCACGCACCCATGCCTGACTCGGCTGTTCAATGAAGTTTTGCTAGATCAACTATATTCCCAAAGTACCTGTTGACAGGCAGAACGTATATGGTGCCCAAAGCTGGTGATAGATCCCAGCCAAAAATTATCGACCGATCACTTGCCTGCCAACACTATATAAAATTATGCTTCTATAATCTCTTCAAGAATGTACAGTCATTTAGTCGACCAGCACATTTTGGCTCCTGAACAGAATGGGTGTCGCAAGGTAGTCTGGGATGCAAGGAATTATTGATTGACAGTGTAATTACGCAGCAAGTACGGAAGAACCAGCGCAATCTTTCTGTAGGCTGGATAGATTACAAAAAAGCCTTTGATTCGGTACCTCACTCATGGCTTTTAAGAGTACTCGAATTGTATAAAATCGATAGAAGACTGATTGTTTTCTTGAAGAACTGCATGTCAGAATGGAAAACTCATTTGCAGATTAAGAAGGGAACCTGCTGTTACGTGACGGAAGATATTGCAATTCGTCGTGGAATCTTTCAAGGGGACAGCCTAAGCCCGCTATGGTTTGCATAGCACTCACCTTTGAGCAGAATGCTCAGACAATCAGGATATGGGTACTTACTGAAGAAAAAGCCTGATGTTCGTATCTCTCACCAGCTCTACATGGATGATCTCAAACTATATGCTTCTAATAGAGATCACTTACAAAACGAGCTCGAACTTGTCAAGAGTTTCAGCGATGCAGTTTGTTTAGAGTTTGGGATTGAAAAATGCGCTACCCTTCATGTTGTCCATAGGCAAGTCAAAATGAAGAACAAAATATGCAAATATCTGGTGACACAATTATTAAAAATATCAGCACTGAAGACTCCTACAAATATTTGGGAATTCTGCAATTGCTGGGAATTTTTGATTCAGACGTTAGGAACAAATTGTACAGAACGTGCTATCGAGAGTAAATAAAATCTGCAAAACGTGGATCAATTCAAGAAGCAAAATATCTGCTATTAATACTTGGCTATTCCATGCAACTTACATTTGGTGTAATAAAATGGACACAAACATCCTTGCAGACTTTCGACAGGAAAATAAGAACTACACATACAAGACATCGACTGCACCACCTCAGAGTTCAGTGACAGGCTGTACTTACCTCGTGCTAGTGCAGGAAGAGGACTCCTTAACTTGGAGACACTGTGCCGACAGCAAGAAGAAAAGCTGCGTCGTACTTTCTCTCTATCAACTCGTCTGTTCACAAGCTATCTGTGATCAAGATAGAAAGATGACCCCATTATGGCTGGACAACCAAGTAAAGAGTTTGATTACCTGAAGCATCAAGACCGCGTGAATATCTGGCAAAGAAAGGAACTTCATGGTAGATTTTTGCAACTTTAACTTCGGAGAACATTGATAAGAAAACCTCAGTGGAGTGGCTTCAGACCGGGCCTCTTCGGTGAGACGGAAGGATTTATTTTCTCCATTCAAGACCAAGTTGTCAAAACCAGAGCTTATAAAAAATTCATCATGGGTCAGCAAATTGATAGCCGATGTCGCCTATGTAAATCCACCAACGAGTCAATCCAGCATATTTGCTGTGGATGCCCACGCATTAGCACAAACAGAATACCTTAAGAGACACAACTGCGTCGCCAAAGTAATCCACCAAGCCCTTGCCAAAAGATACGACCTCGTAGAAGTGAACAACCATATTATAAGTGCAAACCTGAGCAAGTAATCAGTAATTATCGAGTTCAAATTCTGTGGGATAGTGTAATCTTCACTGATCGAACAGTGGAAGCAAATAGACCGGATATTGTTCTTTTGATAAAATATCTAAAACATCATGCATCATTGATGTTGCGGTTCCTACAGATGACCGGCTTGTAACAACTGTTGCTGAGAAAAAGAAGTACAACCTGGCTGTTAGAATTGAAGGACATGTATGGATTGCGCGCTGTGAAAGTGCTTCCAGTAGTGGTCTCAGCGAATGGATTGGTCACCAAGGAATGGCAAGAGATCGCGAAGAAGTTGGAATTGACTGAAAAGCATATACGGACAATTCAAAAAGCCGCATTATTCGGAACAGCAAATATAGTCCGTAAATTCTTAAGTCTGACTTGACTGATATAAAAATCAAAATATATTCTTGTTCCGCTTTACGTGCGAACCATTGTTGCTTGGGATTTAATAATAATAATAATAATAATAATAATAATAATAATAATAATAATAATAATAATAATAATAATAATAAATTAGTACAGTACAAGCCGAACATGCAATAATCATACTATCACTAACATTAAGTATTATAACAAATATTTCAACTCTGTCATGATATCCAATAATTATATGTCGGTGATTCTAAATTTAATTGAACTTAACTTATTAATTTGATCGTGTTCACTACACTTAACTGCCATGCACTGCACTACACTACACTACACTGTTTTTGCTTTGACTTACACTTACCAGCACTTCACAGCACTTCACCGTACTTCACAGCACTTACTCATTTAATATCTATTACTCTCATATTGTTCTAACTTATTTCTAAAGCTTCGGACACTTAGAGGAAAAGCTTTGAAAATTGCTGCGGGTAAACTGTTCCAATCTTTAATATTCTGTTACAAAAGGAAAATTTCCCAAGATCTGAATTTTGTTTCCTTGTTCGAATTTAGTGAGTGATCGCTTCGACCGAAATAATTTGGTTTTTCTAGTCTAACCTGAATTTCCTTCCAAGCTGGTTGACCTACGTACGATTTATAAAGTGCGCAAAGCCTCGCCCTTGTTCTTCTCGTTTCAAGATGTTCCCATGCCTTTTTTATTGCGTTAGTTCTATAGGTAAACTTATTCGCTTTCCTCTGTATTCTATCTAGATTTTTCCGGTGCGACTTTCTGTATGGATCCCAACATGCCACTCCATGAGAGGGCGAACCAGCGAAAAATATGCTAATTCTTTTGCGTTTGCAGAACTTTTCTTTAGAATTTGCATTACAAAATGCAACGACTTCCACGTTTTTCTTATATGATTTATATGCTTCCCCCACCCTAATTTACTATCTATATGAATGCCTAAGTACTTGCATGATGCGACTCTTGGGATGACGACCTCACCTAAACGATAGTCTGGTTCCTCATAATTTCGTCCCCTCATAATTTCATCCCCAATTTTGTTCCTCATAATTTTGACATCTTTAAGAAAAGAAAATATGGCGGTTTCTGTAGATTTTGATTTTCTAAATCATGTTGGAAATCTGAAAGCACGTTATGTTTAGCCTACTGAGAAAGGTTTCTATTCGTACGTAAAAGTGTCTCTAGTTTTTTAGTAGTATAAGTAGAAGAGAAATAAGCCGATAAATTTGAATTTCATTTTTGAAGATCGACTTAATCTTAGCTGTTTAAAAATTTCTGAAAATGTTCCGGTGCATAAAGATGCATTAAATATGTGAGTTAACGGGTGTATAATAGCAGATGCACAGGTCTTTGAGAAACAATCCGGATATTCATCTAAACCGGCCGAATATTTATTTTTTAGTTTACCGATTATTTTGAGAATTTCATAGGAAGAAGTTTCGGAAACGAACATTGTGTCTAAAATTTTTGAGGAAATGTCTGATGTTGAATTTTTTGGCTGAAGACAGTCTAATCGGCAGCAATTCTTGAAAAGTATTTGTTAATGAGACTAGCCACTATTACCGGATCGTTCACATTTCTATCGTTATTTATTTATTTATTTATTTATTTTACGTCAAAAAACAGTTAAGAACTGCGTATGACGTAACATTTTATTTGACGTTATATTTTAAAACAACATTCTCTACTAAGTTTCTGGGTGATTTGGTCGAATTTTTGTTATATTTCACAATGCTTTTGTTTTGTTATTTGAGTTCAAAATATTCTGACCGTGTTTCATGATTTTATCCTGCCTTATGGCTTTTCTTAACAATGATTTGTATTTTTTAAAGTAGAGGAAGTTTTGAGATACGTTGTGATGTTTAGAAATGAAAGAAAGGATTTGCTTGTTTTTACATGATGTCCTAATCCCTTGTGTTATCCAAAAATTGCTTTTCCGTGAAATATTTACTTTTCTTTTTTGAAGAGGAAAGCAAGTGTTAAAATGAAATGAAAGCTTTGAGAAAATTGATTATATTTATCGTTTGTATCAACAGTATTATAAACCGCATCCCATGATTCCTGCATCAAGTATCAAGTATATTAATCCAAAATTAATTTCTGCACCAACTCGAAAGGAAAGTGTGCAGTCTCAGCCAGGAATTTTTTTATGTGTAGCTCTAGATCTCTTAATAGATACTCCAATTTCAAACCTGTTTCCTAGGTGGGAAAGAGAATTGATGGAATCTCAAAAAAGAAAAGAGAAGTGGGAAAGAGAATTGATGGAATACTGAATTGATGGAATCTAAAAAGGGATTGTCCTATACACACAGAACTTGTGTCCATAACGTTATGAAGTTTTCCTTGATATCATAAAAATTGAGAGCAGCTGAAAACCGTCAATATGAATGGGATCAGCAAATAACTCGCATTGCTGATGAAGATTTGGACGTAGAAAAAGCTCGATTGCATTTTGGGGGAATTATTGGCATATTTCTCCCATGTCATGGAAAGATGTCAGGACTATCCAGTGTGTTCACATTATGATCTACCTGTTCAAATGTGAACTGACAGGATGCCTTATTATTTAGTTGTGTTTCTTTATTTAACAGACCGTAAGACGTTTCAAGTAAGAAGTGTCAAAATATGATGAAGCAAATCCAATAGCAAATAAGATATCAACAAGGATCTTTAATCCAAACTTTTTTTAGACATATGCGCTAACTCAGTCGAAAAGGAAGAGAAAAAAGACTCTTACTGCCGATACAACGGCATGCTCCAACGATATGTATTTCTTTCTTCCATGAATCAATTGCACTGTTCTTGTGTATCAAAATTTCTTCTTCAAAAACAATAAAAGCAACGTAGCTGCCACGACCGATTCAAAATTATATAAGAAAGTGTATTCTGGTAGGTGTTCCATTATTTGACTCACCTGTGAATGGCTCAGCTGCTGATTTAAAGACCCTGAGACGTGTGTCTGCGATTATGTTTTTTGTTTCGTTACCAGAAGTCATTTAATATTTTGTATTCTACGCATCGAAAATATACAACAAATTCTCTGTTTGCTGTTTGTTATCAATATGTCTACTCCATACTTCTTTAGAAGGAGGCACGATTATTTTGTGTGGCTATCAGGTCTGTAATCTCTCAGTATTCGCCCATCAAACCTTCAAATTAGAAAGTAGCATTCATCAGAGTTACCTTCAACGTAAAATATACAAGTATGAACTACAAGGTTTCATGAACATTAGTGGCTAAGCGAAATCCCTTTGCTTAATTCTTCTTTTTCTTGTCAGTCTGCACGATTTCTTTTGTCAGAAATGGTGGTACCATGCTTGATGTCACAAAATTCTCTGTAGTAATTCGTGTTATTTTCTGATCCCATTCATACTGACGTTTTTCACATCATATAATAATAATTATTATAATTTGATTTAATGTAATTAAAATTAATTTAATTACGTTACTTAATTTAAATTCTTTTTATTATAAAATAATAATAAAAAAAAAAAAAATAATATTAATAATTATTATTATTATAAAAAGGCGAAGAAGAAGAAACAAAAGTGTAATTTTATTCTATTTAAATGCTTTTGATGTAAGAAAACTGTTTTAGTTGCCAGAATGTACCTGATTTTTCAAACGCGAGTATAACCTCAGTAAGTACTAAAACTATTAGTATTTAATCGCTTTTTATTTATAATGACCTTAAGAATTCAAAAATAGTACAGTAGAGAGACCATGAGTAATTTTAGGCAACTTCGGTATAAAAGGGAAAATTGTGGGAATTGCGATGTGGTGTTGTTGTCGTTATAATATGAAGAATTAAAGGTCATCTACATACTCAATTACTAAGTTGACGGAGATGATCTTTATTTCTTCATAAATGGAAAATTTGATGTACTTTAAAAATATTGTACCTTTGTTACTATTTGCTTCAGAGAAATAGTTTATAAAGTAAATTTGCAGAGAATTTTATGATCTTTAAAATTGTACATAACTATTATTCCGCTAAGACCAACCATTAAAAACTTATTATACAAAACCCAACAAATGTCCGTAATGTTTTGTTTATTTTGGATTGATTGATTTTTTTGTATGAGAATTTTGAGTGTTTGTTGACCTTGACGACGACTCGTCTACCGTTTCTAGACCGCCATATTTACACGTGTCTATCCTTACAATTCACCCTGTTACAATAAATGTCACGCCATTGTTTGATTTAGTTTTGGGATTCCTTGCTGATGAATTTGTTGGGGGGGGGGTTCTATAAGTTTCTTGTACTAAGGGTATTCCTCAGTTCGTATATCTCCGCGGTGGGGGGCCTTTGCAGTTCTTACATTGATTTTTTCGTGTTTCCGGGCGCGTCACCTGCTCTGGTCATTAGTCCCGTTAGTGTAGTGCATTTTTTTCGCGGGAGATGGCGGTGATCTTCCCCCGCTGGATGGCGAGATCCGGCGCCGACCTACCGTCGGCTAGTGGGGTTTCCCCCTAACCAGGACTCTCCCACCAGCGGGGCACCACCCCGGCCAGGACAAGCTCTAAGCTCCCGACCGGTCTCCCGGGATATGTGGTAGTGTAGTGCATGTTGGTGTAAGTGTGTGTGTAAGGGGAGAGGATAGGACAAGGAATGGGAAGGACAGATCGCGCGCGGTCCGTGGCCCGTTTGGTAGGGTACTGTTCCAGCATTCGCCTGGTGCTGAATGGAGAAACCACGGAAAACTACCGAACAGAGCAGCCGGCCGCTAGAATTCTCCTCCAGACAGCGACTGAATTCGATCTAGCTGGAAAGCTAGTGTCGAAAATCCTGCCGCTGTCAGGAATCGAACCCAGGACCTCCCGGTCAGAGGCGTTGCAGTGACATCAGTTGATGCACTGAGCTATCGCCCTCGGTGTTTATTGTGGCTACTAAAACGTTTCGCGATATATATCGAGGTGGAAACGGAAGGCTTTTCATACTAATAACAATATAAATAAGATAAACATTAAAAATCTATCTCACCTTTTGGATGACAAAATCACTTGCGACTGCACTACTAATCTTGTGTGGTGCTTTGATGATTTGAGTTAACGTAGCTTATTTCTTAGTTTTTGTACCTTTATTTCTTAATATTCCTTACTCTAGTTTTTCGAATGTAAATTATTACGAATTAGTAAGAAAATGATTAGTTTTTCAAATGTTGCTAATCTCGTGCTTTTTAAAATTTTATTATTATTATTTATTTTGTTTGTTTTATTTTTTAAACTTTATTCATCTTTAAACTATTTATAATTAACACGTTGGTAAGGGATTTTGGAACTCAAGAAAATGTGCTCAGATGGTCTTCTCCCCCATATGTGAAACACAGTTTATTACTGTTTTTGTCTAAATAAATAAATAAGTACTTTTAATCCTTGTAGTTATTATTGCACCTTCTACCTTGTAATAGTTATTAATTTTATTCATTTGGTCAAAAAACAGTAAAAACTGTATATGACGTAAGGGGAAGAAGTTTATCTGCCCACATTTTCTTGAGTACCAGAATCCCATCCCACATTTTAACGATAAATGATTCAAATATGGATGAAAGTTAAAAAAAATAATAAAAGAATTATAATATTAATGATAATTATGATAATAATAATGAAAATAATAAGCGCGAGGTTAGCAACATTTGAAAAACTTAGGTTAGCGACATTTTCGTTTTCGAGTTATTGTAACGGTAAACGAACTGCAGATTTGATTTTTCTGCATTGCTAACAATATAGTAACTTACCCTCAGCTCTACTCATACCACTACAAACAAAATGAGAGCTCAACAAAACGGGCGCATATTGAAGCTACATTTATGTCCAGAAGCAAAACAAGGGGCCATCTCAGCATTTGTTCATTGGATCAGGGAAACTGGACAAAAACCTGATTGGGTATAACGATCAGTACAGTCTAAAATTGTATAGAAACAGTTATGCAGCAGCAAATATTTTCCTATTAACCTACATTATCCTAATTTGTGGTTCCAAATTTAATTGTTTAATGTCATCTGGCAATGCGTTGTAAAGTAACGTACATGTACTGTATGTGGATTTCTTATAGTGAGCTGTTGATACTGACACTTGAACGTGATTTCTACGACGTGTGTTGTAATTATAAATAACAGTATTGCATGAAGATTTGTTCCCACCGTTAAGTAAGTCAGTTTTGACACATATTCGTAAATAAATAGGCAAAGCAATAGTAAGATTCCAAGTTCAATGAAAAGAAGCTTGCAGGGATCACGTGGATAGTATTTTTTCATTTTTCTAATAATTTTATTTTCCAATGTAAAGGTCTGGGTACTACAGGATGAGGTTCCCCAGAATATTATGCCATATCTCAAGCAGGATGGTACATTTGCAAAATACACACAACGAGCTGCATGAAAGCTGACAGAATTTGAAAGAATTCTGAATGCGTAACATTATGGACATAATGAATGTTTTTTGTTTTTCAACCACTAAAGATCTTAATATTTGAAATCATCTTACTGTATTTATGACAAACGGATGGACGCATTAGTCTACTTCTATATTTAGATATGTATTTAGTCAAAAACAGTCACAAACTGTATGTGACGTATGGGGGAGAAAATCATCTGCCCACGCTTTCTTGAAATACCTTCCCAAGATTTAATTAATTTTTTTAAATTATAATAATATAATATAATAATAAATATTATTATTATTATTATTATAAATTTATAAAAGCGAAAGATTAACATTTCAAAACTAGATATTTTCGTTTCTGGGTTATACAAAACTTATTTGTAACGATAAATGAACTGCAGTTTTATTTTTCTGTATTGCTAACAAAATAGAAATTCACCCTAAGCTCTTCTATCACTACAAGCAAAAGGAAAGCTCAACAAAATGTGCGCATAGTGAAGCTACATTTACGTCCAGGAGCAAATCAAGGGGCCATCTCAGCATTTGCTCAAAGGATCAGGGAAACCGGACAAAAACCCGATCGAGGTGGGGGGTCGTTGACCCGGAAGCTGAAGTACATTACTTGTTACAGGCATATTAAGTCTTTTTAAAAAACTATACAATACAAATGTAAACTAATTCATTATACTATATCATTGTTTTATTAAAGTAAACATTTTTTTACGATTAGTATAGTCTCTAATTATATAGAAACAGTAATGCAGCAGCAAAGATTTTAATTTGAACTTAAATTTGGTTACCAATTTTAATTGTTTAATTTCATCTGGCAATACGTTGTAAAGTAACGCAGTACATATATTGTATGTGGATTTCTTGTAGTGAGCTGTTGATACTGACACTTGATGAACATGATTTCTATTATGATACCTTGTGCCTTTAGTATTATCTTGTTATTCAAATTATTGTTCTCCATGTCACGGCAGGAAGAATTATTCCATCACGAAGGACATGATGGGGGATAAGAGCCTAAACCTATAGCTGATTTACCCTTGAAAATAGATTTTATGACATCGGGGCGAATATTTTGTTAACAATCATTGCAAACAATGCTCATTTCTTCTATATTCAAATTCCACTACTATATGGCTTATGGCTATATGAAGTTAACTTCGTACTTCACAAAGAAAAGCCAGAGGTGGCATTCGGGACGGGGGGCAAGAGGGGGTAACTGTCCCCTCCCCCAATGTTGGGACAAGTTTTTTAAGAACATTTCATAAGTGGATATTCGAATTTGTATTATAATCTATTTACTTTTTTCTGTATTTTGTGAAGAAAATTAATAATAATTAAACCAACAATTTTATTAAGCTGAGCTAATAATATACATTGATAAATTGATAAACATTAGTTCCGCACTATAAAATGCGCGGGATAATGTTCAGCGTTGCTGTGAATATTCCAAATTGTTAAACCATCTTTCAATTATATTGCTTTTAAACATTATTTACTTAGAAATTTAACAGTTTCTTGCCTAAAATTACGAGTCATTTACACTAGAATTAACGTATCTTATGATTAAATAAATTATTTCTATTACAAATTTACTGGCGTTTTTAAGCATTTCAAATGCCAAAAAATAGGTGCTTCTCACGAAACAGCGTTTCGTGGAACCGCGGCGCGATAAAAATCAAGACCGAGTGTTGCTATGATGACAGCCGATCTTCTAAGAGGAGACGGCACATAAAGAAGAAGTTTTTTAATAATTGTACATTTATATTGGAGCAATGAATAAGTTATATTTTTAAAAATGAAATTAACCCTTTTAAGTATTACTTACTTGATCTTACTGAATTATAGCAATTAACAGCAATATTTGTTTTGAAAATACGAGTTAATAATTTATGCATTTCTGTAGGAATCAAGTTAATACTCTTTTTAGTCAATACTATCAACTACTTAGTGGTAGAGAAAGCGACTTTCTACCTAATGTTTATATTTTCCGTAATGTTTACATTTGAGTTAACATTTCTTGTCATATATTCAATATACTAGTTCTTCCCATGCAATTTTGCTCATTTTCCTCATGCGTCTAAAAAACAAATTTTTGTGTTTCATGGACAGCTCAAGTGTAGGTGTGCGCTTTTTTATTTATTTTTATTTTTTTACATTAGAGCTAGTGGTTCCCCTACGACGGCAATTCTAATGTGTCCATGCTGTAATACAAGTTTCACTTAAGTCCGAATGAGTACATTAACACTCTCGTTAAAGAAACCTCACAGCATTTTTGTTACCTCAGGGCACGTGAGTATATTGATCGGCTTATCTAGTACTCTTTCATGATGACAAATGGGAATGCACGTCCAGATTTGCCTTTCAAGAAAGTTTATGGCTCACCTGTTCTTACAATCAACAGAAAAAGTAACCGATGTTCAAAAATTTGTAAACTACATCCTTCATGAATATTTCCATAAAACACTTAAACACTAGAAAGCTGCGCAACCACCGAAAAGCTTTTAACTGATAGGCTTATTTAATACCTAAACTGAATAACAGATACCGTTTAAGTCAAATATGAAAGCATTAATTTAGGATAATAATTAATTAAATATGTGGTATCTCTAGGTGCCTCTGGGAACTGACGGGTTAAGAGCAGCCCCCACTTCTTGGGACCGAAAAATGAATTGAAGGCAAAACATCTGTGTACACATAAATATATGATCCCTTTTCCAGTTGGCTTAATTTACAAAACTTTTCACATTATTTGTTTTTGTTTAATTCTTCAAAAAAACGTTTCGACTATGTTCATATGTTGTCATCATCAGGCTGTGAAAGTAACGTAACGAAACAATTAAACTAAAAAAAAAGACAGCCAATTACAATATTTAAATATTAAAATATGAATTCCTTACAAACTTTTTATTGGATATAAACATTTCCAAATTTCACTCAGACGGTGTAAAAGTGTTTAATTTAACCGCCACTACTGTGGAAACCATTGATACACATTTACGACTTCTTAGATGAATGACACTTATTTACAAATCTTCACAAAAACATTACCATTAATTAGAAATAATAATCTGTCACGATCACGGAGTCGCGGAAGAAATCAAATTATTCTATTATAAAAATGTGGTGAGCATATCCGGCGGAGGCCGGTGGAAAAGTTCCAATCCATGCGCTCAGCACTTGCTCAGCGAGCGCCTCGGGCCCCGCGCCCAGAGCGCCGTCCAGCTCGGTCGCTAGGACGCAAGCGAAAAGGCTCGTCAGCCTCTCACGCAGGGTGGACCTGTGGAAGGGAGAAGCGCTGAGCCAAGAAGGGGGTGAGAACGGGTGGCGAGGCGGTGGCCAGGCGCGCAGAGGTCGGGGACTTGGGCGAGAGCGGGCAGCACGACCAGACGTGTGGCGAGGCGAGACCTTCACGAGGAAACCATGTCTCGGGCTGTCGGTATGGTGAGTTTACGCGAACGCGAGCAAGACTAGTTTTGCCCCCATGCAAGTCGTAGGCATCAGCTTCATGTTATATAATTAGAGAAAGCCAAATATAGATTAACGTAACACAGATTGGATAATGTACTCACAGTTAATAAACCAGCATAGACGAAAGTCATTCACTTTTATTCAACCACACGCCCCTCTGGACGTTCCTTTGGGTGTTTCACGACCCGACCTCTCACAGCCAAGCGAGCCGGGAGAGAAGGCCGAGAGGGATGCCGGCGGCGCTAGCCAAATTCGTTTACTACGCTCCGTGAAGTCACGAAGGTTAAGCGAATTCGAGACTCGCGGGTTCTTGGTTGGGTGACCGGTCAGAAACCCCGGGATCTAACGCCGTCGAGCCCCTGGCCGAAGGGATAAAAGACACTGGCTGACTGCGACGTGACGAGACTTGACTTGAGATTATTCTCAGTAACGGAGTTTGTGTACGAGAGTAGTATGCTCAGTAACGGAGGATTACTCTAGCAGAAAGCGCTCAACGCCCAACAAGGATTAAGAGACGCGTTGCGTCAACAACGTCGCAACGAATTAAAAAAGAGGAGGTAAGTAGAGAAGAAAGAGATAACGGTCTGAATGTGAAGGCCCAAAAAAATTCCAGATGATGCAGGAGGCTCAAATCGTGACAAATCAAACTTCTAATTATAATTAATCACTCTTAATGCTCATCACTCTAGATATTCACGAGATTAATCACTCTAGATGCTCATCTTTAAACTTAAACATTTCTTCCATATACGGACAAACTTTGTTTCAACAAACGGTCACTTGACCACTGAGTTGTAAATAATTAATCGACCAAATGCGTCCTTAGATTTGAAAACGAAGCTTGGGGAAATAGAGCAGGGGTGATTTCAAATGATGAGAGGAGGCCACAAGTAAAACAAGCGCACATTTTCTTTACAAAATAAGATAATAATACAATTTTGGCCAAAAAGAAAAGTTTAAAACATCTGTGTGTCTGAGGTTAACGATTTCACCCATACTGTTCGACCATTCTCTCTAAATTTGATAGTTCCCGATTGGAGTCTTCCTAATCACACGTGCAAATTTCAAAATTTCAGCGGATACACCAACTGAGAGAGTACAGTTGAAAATTTGAAAAAACATGCAGAATTCCAATTATCAGGAGGGTGTAATTTTTAAGTGATAAGCTATCATTGATATTTGAATATAGATATAACGCTGTTTTCTGTAAAAGCACATACAAAGTATGTCTGTGACTTTATTCTTCTTTGAAACATTACTCTCAGAAAATCGAAATAGGTTCATTCGGATTCGATAGTTATGGTTGCAAATATTCCACTAAAAACGCATTAGGTAGATAAATATCACTTCGATTTGTACACCAGAAATTACTGTATCCAATGAATATTAATTTAAAATACTACGACAACTTATCGCTGAGTAATTTACAAAACCGTAAATGTCTACAAACGCAATAAATTTTGCGCGGCTTAAAACAAATATGGTCAACATTTAAGAACTACATACAATAAAAATTTATTAAAATATATTTTGAACAACCAAAAATGTATATACAAGGTATGATTTTTTTTCTGAGATGGTCGAACGACCAGTGCTGGGTCACTTAAAATTGTTTGACCCTATACACCGAGGTGACAAAAATCATGGGATACCTCCTAATATCGCGTTGCACCTTCTTTCTGTCCAGAGAAGTGCAGCAATTCGTGGTGTGGACTCAACAAGGACGTTGGAAGTCCCCTGCAGAAATATTGAATCATGCTGAATCATGACGGCTATAGCCGTCCATAATTGCAAAAATGTTGTCAGAGTAGGATTTTGTGCACGAACTGACCTCTCCATTTCGTCTTATAAATGTTCGTTGGGATGTATGTCTGGCGATTTGGGTAGCCAAATCGTTCGCTCGAATTGTCCAGAATGATCTTCGAACCAATCGCGAATAATTGTGACCCGGTGAAATAGCGCATTTTCATCCATAAAAATCCATTGTTGTTTGGGAACATGAAATTTATGAATGGCTGTAAATTGTCTCCAAGCTGCTGAACGTAACCATTTCCAGTTAATAATCGGTTCAGTTAGACCTGTGGATCCAGTACATTCCATGTAAAAACAGGGGGGGTTCCGCCACACTCTAAAACCTACCGTCGACTCTTACCAACTGAAATCAGGATTCATATAACCAAGCCACGGTTTTCAGTCGTCTAGGGTCCAATCGATATCTCACGAGCCCAGGAAAGGCGCTGCAGGCGATGTCGTGCTGCTAGCAAAGGCACTTGAGTCAGTCTTCTGCTGCCATAGCGTTTGAATCCTAATTTCGACGCACTGTCCTAACGGATTCGTTCGTTGTACATTCAACATTGATTTCGGCGGTTATTTCACGCAGTGTTGCTTGTCTGTTAGAATTGACAACTCTTCTCAAACTCCGCTGCTCTCGGACATTAAGTGGCGGCCGTCGGTTACTGCGCTGTCCGTGGTGAGAGGTTATGTCTCAAATAGGCATTCTGAGACCATGGCGGCCGTGTACGGCACGTACGCCATGGAAACATCACAGATTCATCGAGTTGACCATCTAGAAGCGGAAAAACAACAAAGAATCAGTAACCTGCAGCTACCTTCGGTCGGCCATATCGTGGCTAGTGGAGGCTATCAACTGGGATCTGAAACACCACTCGTGAGCAATGCCGGTAACGGCATACCCGAGGTTTGTAACCATGACTTAGACAGCGGTCTCGCCCAAGGCTAAAATGCCCAAGTGCCCCGGTAACGGTAACAGCAATGTAAACTTTACGAACAACAGTGGAAAAACAACAACAGAAGGAAATACCAGTGATGATTCATTACCGAACAAAACATCAAATACCACACTCTACACATGTATACTTAGTGCCGATTGGAAACATATGCATCACTAGAGAAACTAAATAAAGAACCAAGGTTAATCTACATTAATGCAATTCGAATCAAGAAAACGAAAATGTCAAAATTCCTCCTATTTATGTTAACGATATAGAAAGCATATCAGAATTCAACAGGGAAATAAAAAGTAAAATAACAGATTAGTTCACCTCAGATATTAAAAACAACCGAATCAAATTAATGTTCAGAACCGTTGCAGAACCTGTTGTAGTCGCGGAATTTAACGGTCGACACAGTATTGAATCAGTGCTTCAAATTAAATAAATTTGTAATTTGAGTGTTAAACCTGAACAAAGACGAAAAAACAAAGGCCCTGTACAATGTCTGCGCTGTCTGGACTTTGGGCACACTAAAAATAACTGCAACTACACAATCTGTGTATTTAATGTGCTGAATAGCACTACTGCTGAGTAGTGTGCTATTGCCCTCAACGGGAACAAGCACTGATATGTAAGAAATGCAAAGGCCCCCACCGCGGAGATTATCGAACTGAGGAATGCCTTTACTACAAGAAACTTATAGACCCCGCTCCCAACAAATGCATAAGCAAGGAATCCTGAAACTAAATCAAACAATGGCAGGCCTCTCACACCCCGATTCTCCACCAACTTCTCAATTCTCCAATCAAACAATCAAATTCCAAACTTTACATATATATATATATATATATATATATATATATATATGCACAGCGCAGACAGCGCATACATATATATATATATATATATATATATATATATATATATATATTTTTCTAACACGCCCACCTACTACCTTCCAACCGGTGGCGATAGAGCGTGAAAGAATGAATGCTCGTGAAGCTAGCTTTGAATTCTCAGGGAGCAGGATCTTTCGGGTATGAGAAAGGTCTGAACCCTTGACGCAATGAATTAGGTAAAATTTTAGTAAAAATGAGCATTTATTCAGTGAACAAAAAAAATTACACAGTGGCACAAATATACAATAAAGTATGCACTTTGCGTAGACGGTCACTGCAAAGAAAACAGAAAACAAAAAAAGAACACAACCACAAAATGTATAGGCGTCACCTCGACTGCCCGAATACTTCAATAGTTACTATACACAATTATTTTGCTTCTACCTTTTTCTGAATTATTTTCGTGTACCTCATTCAACTCTTGCTATTCTTAAGGGTTCTCCGTGCACGGCCCTTTTAATGATTCTCTACAGTTATTCTACCATAGACTTCACAGGTGTCAGCCTTAAGCTGCACATTTACTACACTGCTGTGAACTCAAACAAAAGAACGAACGCGACAGACACGTTACTTAAATTGGACCCTTTACAAATTATAACAACTAATTATCCCCTGACATAATACGATGAAAGCATGACTTTCAAATAAGATCACTTTTACACTACATGAAAAATCATAATTCACTCTAGGAAAATTGTACAAGGTATGGCATTCGAACGAATTTACTAGTACATACAGCGAATGAAATCTAGACTGCCGCTCATACGTTCGGAATATTTCTTCCAGTTTCTTATTTGAAACTTTCACCTATTTTTAGGACGCTTCGCCTGGTATTTTAAAGCTACACGATTTCCCAACAGATTGCCGCATAGAAGTTGCCAGTTCTTTACCTCGACATCTCCTTCCCGCTCGCCATCAGTTAACCTTGGGGTTTTCGGTCGCTCGCAGTCCTCGCCGCGCCACTTGACTGGTTCGATGTTCCACGGTTATATCACTTCCTTCTCCCGATCTCCGAATTCCGCCACTCGTCCAAATTCCAGACCCTTCTCTCGATCTCGGGCTCGTATCATCCACGTATTTGATCCAAGTCCTTGTCGCCTACTCTTGGGTCTTCACTGGAGTCGTCCTTCTTCTTCTGCGTGCCGCGTACCCGTTGTTCGCGCTTCCAGCTTTGAATAACTAACGTTATTGAATTGGATACTTCTAGCACTCGGCCGACATACCACACTTTGAGCGTGCGTGGTCGTGGCGTACAATATTAAATGTTGGATTTCGTTTAGAGCCCATCTGCGCGAATTTATTTCAAGTATGAAACTATTTCAAATTTAAGCAATCACATCGCTTGCTCTCTCGCGTAATGTTAGTGCTAACACTGTACATGCCCTTTACTTCTGAATTCTATCACACTTATTAACGCGTTTTTAAAATCAGTTTTAACTAAGCAAGTTAAAATATACTCCTGCTCTAAATCAGTGACTATCACCGAAGAATTAGGTTGAGTCGCCGTCGCTGTCGAAATCGAAAGAGAGTTCTCCCGAAGCGCGTCGCGATATTTATGACTCCGCCTGGGGAAATTTCTGGAGGGGTGAATTTTCTCCTCCTTCGCGCCCTCTCAAGAAAAATATTATCCGTAACTTCGGACATCGGAGTGCGAAAATCTGCGGGTAGATTTCGCTTTCTCGGACCATCGCTCCGCCGCGTACCCTATTTCTCTGTGTTCTGGGCTTTTCTCGTGGCTTATGGTGGCGTTACGAGTTTGTATAATCCCGTGATGTCACAATATATATACTGTGACATACCAATATGTGGGACATTGTATTGCGTGACATTTATTGTAAACAGGGTGAATTGTAAGGATAGACATATGTAAATATGTCTATCCTTACAGCCTAGCAACGGTAGACGAGTTGTCGTCAAGGTCAACAAACTTCATTGCTTTGAACCACGGGGCGTGGCTAGTTGAATTTGTCAGTAATTTTGGGATTGGCGAGGCATGGAATGACAATGTATTTCGACGGAAGTGGGTCGAATTTTTTCTGAAAAGGAACAGTAAAAAATATGGACCGAGTTTTGAACGGCTGAAAGAGGAGAATATGGATTCATTCCGACTTATGCCGTGGTGCTGTGCGGATCGTGTGTAGATAATTGATGTTGGGAGTTTGGGAATAGTGAACGTCTACTTTGGAGCGTATGGTTGTCGGACTTTGAATATTGATGTAATGGGCGGAAATTGGAACTTGGAAATATTTCGAGTGCAGCATTTTAAACTTTGAACTTAGGTGAATTTGTCGATAATAGTTTACTGAACTTTAATATTTTAAGCATACGCGCAGAAAGAACTGGGAACTTTTAAAAGGCAAATTAATTAAGACTTTTCAACTTATGAGG
Source organism: Teleogryllus oceanicus (assembly GCA_964035755.1). NCBI lineage: Eukaryota > Metazoa > Arthropoda > Insecta > Orthoptera > Gryllidae > Teleogryllus > Teleogryllus oceanicus. The sequence goes on along the minus strand of CAXIVR010000001.1, from coordinate 18,339,069 downwards.
CGGTGAGGATCAGTGACTTGAGTACACTTGTGCCAGAACGGAAGAAAACAAGATGGTATTTGGACCTGGAGCCATCGACATCGGGAAAAAATGAAAATGGTTCTACGCGGCGACATCGGCCAAGAGCGCGCGAAACGGGTATTGCAGTATAAGATTTGAAACTGGTCATGACCGAAAGTACGTTTCGTATTGTTACCAAGTTAAAATTTCATGGACATTGAATAAACTTTCAAGTTTCTGTGAATAGACAAGATTATTTTCATTTAACCAATTCCAGCAAATGCGTAGCTAGAAAAGTATATTTGCTTTTCAGATTCCTCGGCCACTCTGTACAGATGGCAGATCCAATAATCGGCTATTAGTAGGCAATAGCGATTATTTTTTATAAGACCCATCGACCCAGTTACCCGGATATTAATTTATTGGAAATAGCAGTTGAAGATTAATTTTAATAATAAAATTAATGTAATCTTTTCCTGGCGCCCATATTCTTATATAAATTTGGAACGGGTTACGTTGAATTAATATTTAATAATATTAGACGGGCAGAGGATATATTAAATTTAAAAATTAAATTAATTTTTTTTAGTGTGTGTGTGTGTGTGTGTGTGTGTGTGTGTGAATAATCCGTCTAGAACAAATCCAAATACCCATTTCATTCAAAACTCCAAAATCAACTCATCATATTCATAATCAAAATAATAACACATTTATGCACTCACTAATTAATCCCATCACAGCATATATAATCAATATAATAAATACTATTATTCCATCAATAATTAGCAACATACAAAATTCATGCGCGGCGTACTTTAATAATAACAATGGCAGTACAACACCTTAGCAATATAAATCTACTAAATTGGAACGTAAATGGCACAACCAATAAAAAATGAACTTAATTATTTCCTAAAAACTAAAACAAGCGAAATAGCCAGCATAACAGAATCCCAACTTAAAATCAATAAAGTTTTCAACATACCAAGTTACAATATACTCAGAACCGACAGACTAAACAGTACTGGAGGAGGAGTCATAATCCTTATTGAAAAATCTGTCCCATATATACAAGTAAACCTCCCTAATATGCCTGGCTTAGAAACAACAGCAATTAAATTTCCATTAAACTATAGACTTCTAACAGTGATTGTAGCATACAAATCACCACATATAAAAATACAAGACACAAATATAGAATCATTATTTCATCTCAACACCCCCATCCTACTCATTTGAGATCTAAACGAAAAAACACGTTGGGGCTGTAGAATTAGAAATAATGCCTTATTAAAACTATGAGTTTTGTATGTTTTGTATGAAACTATGAGTATGAGTGAAAATCGGACATATGCCACCTCTATAAGTGCATTTCACTGTATTCTTACAAGAAATTTAAAGAAAGAATTTGGAGCTAATTTTTTAGAAAACTTTGCAAATGTCGCAGGGTATTCATGTACCACCAAAAAATAATTAATGTTTTTCAAAATCGCAGAGCTTCCAGTGATGCCAGATCGACAGGGGTTTGTTCAGTTTGGAAAAATCCGACGTATAATTCAGGCGCTAGTGTTGTTCACATACACCAGATAGACAGACGGACGGAGAATTGGAAGGACGGGCGTTTTGAAGAAAGAAAGAAAAAAAAACAAATTTTTTCGGTATCAAGGAACCCCTAAAACGTGTATATCCGTTGAAATTTCAAAATCAATTTTCCGCAGCATTACATTAACTTTCTCTGTACTATGTATAGAGTATGCAATAGGAATAGGGAAATACGTATACGAGATAGTAAAGTAATACGCTTTGACATGAAGAAAGTTACAGTTCTAAAAAAATTGAATTTTCGTAATTTTCTTTAGAAAATTCCACGATATCGTTCTTCGCTAGCCAGCTGACCGAGCGCAAGAGGCTTTGTTACACCAACGCGGGCAATTGTAATTCATGTAAAGAAATAATTTTACGAATAAAAAAAAATTGGATTAAAGAAAATTTGCGGCCTCCCAAAATGCCCGCCCTGGGGCCAGTGCCAACAGTACTCTAGCCTAAATCCACCACTGTGTACACAAATAGAATTCCAACTTCACAAATGGTGTGTTTGAGCAATAAAACTCAAAGCGAAAAGGAAAATCTCTAAAAAGGATAACCATTTACGTCATTTGAAGACAAATTAGTATGCCGAGCTTTACCCTTGCAAACATTTAATTTATTTAATTTCAATTTTAATTCACTTATCGTCAAAAAACAATAAAAACTCTATGCGGCAAATGAGGAAGAAGAAGAATCTTCACATATTTTTTGAGCACCAGAATGTCTCCCCTCCCTTTTTTCGATACTGTCTTGTTGAAATATGAATATGAATGTTCCAATAAGCGTGGTTGACAGGATCAAAAACATGACATTTTCACTTCCGGATACAAAAATACTCTCGCATTGACAAACAAACTGCGATTTGATTGAATAGAAGATTTGGCAAAATATTCTCCCCCGCCCTACTCCTCCTCCATCTAGGAAAAAGAACGTTCAACCAAACGTGGCATACAGAATCATGACACCGAAACATGGCTATGGATTGTGATAGCCCCACAAACGTTTCCCTATCTCCCGTCGCTAATGGAATGCTATTTTGTAAGAATTCAGACGCCCAAGAGTGCGCGTTAGGAAATGAGGAAGAAGAAAAAGAAGGCTACGGAAGTATTGATTTCCCCTCTCCCTCTGCCTCGGCTCCCTTGTTGAGTCACCAATCCCTCAGGTTCAAAGTATGTCTAACAAAAGAAATGTTCAGTAGTGAAGTGTTCAAATCTACTCTGAAGATTCCTTTTTTAAACTACTCGTATAGGATGGAATATTCATTGTTTTAGTTCGCGATTTTTGAGCGGTAGCTTGAAATTTATGCAACACTTGTCACTGTGGTCTTTCACTCGTAGGCGTCTTCACCCATTTCTGCTGGCAAGGTCTATGCCTGCTCGGCACGAGCACAGTGAATTCAGTATTAGGTATCAATTTTGGTAATGTTAGGTTAGTCAGAAAACATTCTGTACTATTGACTTACATTAGATTGTTCTAGTTTGATTATTCGTACCTTAAACAGTGATTTAAGGGGATAGAAATACCGTGGTGGAATGAGGATACATTATATACTCCTCTTTTCAATTCAATGCCAATTAACAATTTAGACACGCAGGGTTCGAAAGTATGCCCTATTCTTTCCTATTACGATACTAAACGATATTCCCTCTTCGATTGGAAGCGGAAAAATAGATTTCTTTCTTGAAAACACTAATATTCTTCGCAATTAAGAAACAGTAAAATGGTAAAATTTTCCAATTGGTTTCATAATAACACATTAATAGTGAAAGGAAATAAAAACGGTTTCAAAGCAGGTTTTATTTTCATTTAATAATTGTATAGTCTACTGAAAATAAACGATGCGCAATTCACTGATATTAAGGTAACAAACTTTTTGTGTCTCAATATAATTAAATCCCACGAATATCGATTTAAGTGAACTCAACGCAAACTTAAGTTCATCACGTTCAGAATTCATTAAAATACAGTCAGCCTTAATATTGCTTATTGTGAATAATTTGCGAATGTAATACGTTCCCGCCTGAGGTATGGCATAATTTGCTGGGGGAACATAGCCTATAGCTCCCAGACTTTTATATTGCAGAAAAAAATGTACGAATACGAATTAGCAAATCCCACTCACGTGATTCTATATTAAGCTAGGATTTCTACCATTGTCATGCCTCTTTATTTATATATCAGAGGTTTTGTTAAAAATGAGAGTGGGAACTATTTTCTGCTAATAAAGTTGGCCTTTTTTGTTTGTTTATTTATTCATTTGTTTATTTGTTTGTTGGTTTATTTCTTTATTTATTTATTGTTTATTTGTTTGCTTGTTTGTATTTTTTGTTTTATTGCTTGTTTAAAATTTACTCGTGCGTAAATATAGTTATTGCTAGTTAAAAATGTATTGTAGTTTTTATAGTCCGTATAATCTCTAATGTTATGTGGAACTTCGGTTGGGAATGAGGTTAACCCAACTCCGAGCATCGGGTAAAGCATTCCACGCACGTAGAAAGATACATGGCAAATCATGGTGCGCGGTGTGGCGTGCGAGTGTAGCGGAAGGGGCAGTGGAGAGGGAAGGCGGGAGCGGGCTGCAACACTTCCGGTGCGAGGGACGCGGCCGCTTCCGGTGGGGACAAAGCGCGCGCACTGGCCTCGCGCGGTCCTCGCCTGTGGGCCTTCCGATCTGCCCCTCCCGCCAGCCCGCCCACGATCGCTGTTCCGGCGGCACTGGCCACGGCTGCTGCGTCCACTCGCGAAATTTGGTTTCCATGGAGGGAAGTAGTGGAGTTTGAGAATGCGGCAATCGTACATTCCAATCACTCGAATCCTACAAACATTCTTATTTATTTTCTTCAACATTAGAAACGAAGTGTGACGCAGAACGGAAAACCGGACGATTCTCCCGATTGAGATAAGAGTCATTCAGCCAAGATAAGAATTATTACAAAAAAATTTAAAAAATAAAATTAAAAATCACCTTACCCCAACACTACTATGTTAAACCTTTTATATAAGTAAGAAATGTTTTCAAACCATTGCTCTGCCATCTTATGAAGGGCTTCGGTTCAGAGGCTGCGAAATTTCCACTCGAATGTGGAGTTCAAAATATTCTAGCAGCACATACAGCAGAACCTTTTGGAGGGCGTTGCAAGCATATGTTTTTGTAAGGGGTACTTACTCTTTTCAGGGTTACACCAGTGAAACCAAAATGAGGTCGATTAGAAAATGAATTTAAAAATTGTAAGATTAAAGAAAGCACTGGTTCAAGCATAAGACCTCGTTTCTGAAGTGATATACTGAATATGCCACATACATATTGGCACATACAATACGTATGTGGCAATGTAAAAGGTCGTAATAAAATATTGACTCAAAGTAGAGGCCAGAATCTGGATAACAGATATTATGGATTACATAAGAGGTAATCCGTAAATACGACGGTATGTTAATTGGGGATTAAATAATCCTTTCATTTTTTCTCGCGAAACTTACAAATTCTACATGTAATTTAGGGACCAAACGTTCCCAGGAAAAGGACTGTTTGAGCAGGTAAGTGCGTTAAGGGGGCCGCCGTTGCCACGCTGCTGACCAGCTTCTCCTTGTACCTTATTGAAAATTTTCCGGACTCGCTCCTATATCAAAATGAAAAGCAAAGAACGCACTAGAAGACTGTCCAAATTTCAGGTTCAGTTCTATAGAATATTGGCAGAGAAAGAGGAAGAATATAAAAGTGGTAAGATCAGCAGAATTTGTTCAATCAACGAATGATTCAATTGAATGTAAACAAAATTTTACCAAACCATATTTGTAAAGAAAAATGCCAGTCTAAGTCTGGAAAATTGGGACGAAATTTTAAAAATAATGGGTAGGAAAATTTCCTGGGAACCTAAAGTGACACTGTCCCCTTTTATCTGAAAGGAGATAAGGTAGTCGATCCCCAGGTTAGGTATATCCTTTTCTGGGTCGGCCCTCAATTTACTTGTAGGTTAAACTCCTATTTTCGTTCTAGTCGCCAATTTGCATTCACCAGACCCCTTTCTTAACATCACACCTCTTTCTTAACCGTTGTAGCCGCTAACTCCCTAAGCCGACATCCGTCTTACTTTGTGCACGATATTTATATTAAAATGGAATTCTGCCTAAGGGAATTAAATACTATTCTGTCTATCCTGACTAACTGGCGCATGCAAAGAAGCGAAATTAAATTAACCTGAAATATTGCTAGTAACTTGGTTAAAATGACCTAGGTGATATTAGCATCTTATACAGGTGCGAATTGACGTGAGATGCCGAAGAAACTTCTCCCTAAAGAGTTTGATGTCCCCTGCTAGGAAAGTAGCAATTTGTCCCTGCCAGGGCTATAATTAATCTATATGCAGGTGACTTATTCTTTATTTTCATTCTGAAACATTTAAAAAAAAGGGGGGGAAATTGGAATACAAAAATTTCGCAAGAACATTCTTAGAATTTATTCCTACATGCTGCGTTATGAAAAAAAATGATATTCATCCCTCCTGGAGAATTCCTTGCCAATTTGCACCCTGGTTTAACGTGAAATAGTGTACTTCATTGGTGGTACGCACTTTGCTTCTCGGGCGCGTGTGTGTGTGTGTGTGTGTGTTCTATTCGCGAGCGCGGCGGCTGTGTAACAGGTAGCAGATGCTACTTGCTACCCTCTCCCCCTCCCCTCCGCAAGTTCCGTTATCCTGACCAAACCTGCCACAAACTAGTTTTGTCAACCACCCATTTCACAGATGGACCAGGACTCGCCACACAATGGCAGAGGTGGAAGGCTGGCAGCCAGGAGTCATTGAACCGAGGGTCGCCCCCCATCACTAGCGTAAATATAATTGCTGTTAGTAAATTGCTAATAATGGTGGCTCCTCAAAATTATATTTCTCCTCACGCCAATTCGAGACCAAAACTAAATAATAATAATAATAATAATAATAATAATAATAATAATAATAATAAATTAAGGAAAATATAAAAAAATATTTTTATGGTTGAAAACCCTAATACACATCCAAGTAATCTTTTTAGTACTTAATCACTCTTGCTGCTCGATAACTCTGTAAAACAGGTTTCTCTCAGTGTGGTGGGTAATCGCACATGAGACTAATCTTGCGAAAAAAATCTTAAATATAAATAGCAGTTTATTTATATCTAATATAGAAGCGTAAAACTGTTGCTTTATTTGCAATGTTAATTGGACTGCGTAATTCGATCATATATATCTCAATTTAATATCTCTCGTTTATAGTAATCGTATAATAATCGTTTCTCAATCTAACATACCTCTCATATTGCATTTCAAGGAGTGACAAATCTATTGCATTATGTCACAAACGAACTTCACAGTGAAATTCACTGATGTTTCCTAGTGGGTCATATTTTATGAAATAATAAAGTATTACTTTGTAGAATTGTATGTTATATAAATTGACAATGTAATTCAATGTTGCAAGTCTTCTATAGCATTCATATCTCGTATGAAAGAATTAGTGTTGGGCGAAAGACTTAGGCAGTACTGTGATGATACAGATGTTAGGTCTAAATCCGAACTGGGCTGTAGTTCCATCCGAAAGAAACAAATAATTGATTTAATAGTATTTTTAATGTTGCCCCAAACGAGCGGCTTTTGATGCATGAAGCCATCAGCAAAATCGAACTCCGATACCGTAATCCGCAGGTACAGGTGACACTACAAGAATACTTTCATATTATGCCATTGAGAAGTGTATTCCTGCTATACCGAAGTGTGATAAGCTTGACGGTACAGTTTTTACTTCTGTAAATGTTTTGTAAACCAATGGAATGGCACAATGGTCCTCTGGACCAGCCAAATACTGGGATATTGCTAGATACAAAACTGAAATGGAATTTTAACATAAAAATTAAAATCATTAATATCAAAATACAACACAAATCAAAATAGCCCACTACAATTCGTATCTGCGACGGTTATCTATAAAAACTATTATCAGACCAATCAAGTTATACGCATGCTCGATTTGGACAAATACCGCCAAAACTAATATTCAGAAACCATTAGTTATCCAAAATTAAAAATACTCTAGATTAATAGCAAATGTTCCATGGTAAATAACTAACGTACAAATTCAAACCAAATTTCATCTGGAAACTTTAGATCGTTACATTTGTACCTTGCAAATACTTTCTTTCATAAATTGAAACAAATTCCAGCTATTTCAGAAATCCGACCTAGTAAAACCATTTAACGGCAAGAATTCTTGACCAATATCTTTTTTACACCTTCCTAAAAAAAATCGCAAACTTGAACCCAGAGTAGTGAACGACTTCCAGGTTCCAATAATTCTATAGCAATCACACGATAATTATATGTTCGAATGTAAGTCATTATCATACAATGTAGAGATATTATTAACTAATTCTGTATATTTTCCATTAAACACAAACAAAAACTGCAAATACGGACTTAAACATTTACGATGAGTCTAATAATTTTGCCAGAGATCGAATTCGCGATATTCTGAAGATCCCATACGTGCTCTGGAGGCCAGACCGTTTTACCCCTAAAGCGCAAACCGTCCGTCTGAACTCACAACCAGACGGAGAAATCTGTCATTAAGGGCGAACCTTCGTCTGATTTTCTTCAGGATACGGGTTCATGATTGTGTGTATCACGATCGTTTTCATGGGTAAAGCAGCCCCGTGGACAATCCTGTTGAATTTCCACAGGGTAGGTAGCGATGCGCCCTCGTCTTGACAAAAGCGAGCATCGTATAGGCCGAGATATAGTCAGATGGCCACTGAGCTGCGGATACGCGACGCAAACCTTGTTGTCTGTAGACACCATCAGGGTATACACCATATGGTTAAACAAAAACCTACAAATGCAGGCGAGGAAAACCTTCACGTATTCCGAGATTTTAAGACCACCTTTTTATTTATTTGTCGTCAAAATCAGGGCAAACTCTATCCGACGAATGGTGGAAAAGTATAATTTGAAGACTTTTGTTGACCTCAAGAGTTTCCTCATTGTTTTACTGCACCAGTTAAATAATGAATAAAGCTACTAATAAAGTTAGGTTGAAAACATTTGAAAACTAGAAATGATCGATCCCGAATAATAGAAAACATTTTTGCGTCGGCAAACGAACTACCGATTCGATTTTACAGGATTGCGGGCACAATGACAATCCACATCTCCCGGCCCTCCTCCTATAGCAATTAGAGAGCTCAACAAAACGTGCGCATAGTGAACCTACATTTATTCGTATTATTATTTTTTAGCATTCAGATTCGAGAACATCGAGGGTCGTCCCACTTCTGAATACACCACATTCCATACGTGGTGCCGGGATGACGTCAACCCTGCGATGGGTGCTGTAGCGGGGAGCGAGAGTTTTGACAAAGACCTAAAGCAAATGGATACATGGAAATATGTGGAGTACACTGTGTAATGGGTGGTGATTCAAAGATCGGCGGTGGGTAATGGATTGTATTAAGGGAGTAGGTTACTGTTTTAAAAAAACATCGCCAAGTCGATAGGTTCAATTGGGTTCGCTCCACTCGTCCATTTCCAAGTTGCCGGCGAGGCTACGGCTTTGGTTTCAATGATTAATATAACACATTCTTAGGTCCAGCCCACGCAAAATTCCCAACGCATTTCACACCAAACTACAGGTTACGGCTCATCTTGACTCTCTTCCCTCGCCACACCCAGGTAACTAATCCTACTAAAATTATGTAGTTGTAGCGGAGATCTTGTGGTAATCCAAGATTAAATTATCCATGATATAAGAGGTATCAACCACAATAGTAGGCTATATAAATTTACTGTGTAGAAAATTCAGCCATACACGAGCTTCGGGAATTTTTCCCCATTATCAGTGGCTCAACAATATTAAAATTAAATTAACAAATTAAGATATGAATAACTAATTTATTTTTAATATTGTAGAGCCACTGATGATGGGATAAATTCCCGAAATGTGTGTGGTTGAATTTTCTACATAGCAAATTTATATAGCCTACTTTTGTGGTTGATACACACTCACCACTCACACATACACACACACACACGCGCTGATATACCTACACACACACACACACACACACATATATATATATATATATATATATATATATATATATATATATATATATATATATATTCGGATATCCCGGATAATTTAATCCTACTTAATTAACACGTGCATTCCACACATGTTCCATTTATCCGTTCGCTTTAGCCGTTCATCAAAAAAGTGCTCACTAGGGGGCAGGGCTGGAGCGGTGCGGGGGCGGGGGTGGGGTGGTCGCGGTCGACGCCCGAGGGCCGCGACGCCGCGCGCCCGTCCGCCGTCAGTGAGCGTCCAGATCCAGATGGCACCGGCGCGCTGCACGCTGCGGGAACGCGCCAGCGTCGGCGGCGCCAGCGCCCGCGCCAACGCCCGCGCCAACACAGGCGCCGTCGCCAGCGCCCTCCGAGCCTGCGTCGCCCTGCGTGAGTAGAACCTGCGGCGCGCAGCCTGCCCACTGCGTCTTCAGCGAGCACGCGATGGCGCCATGTAGTTTTCCACACCCGGCCCGATATTTTGAAGCAGATGTAATCATTCTTGTTCAGCCGTAGTTGCATTCAGCCTCCACACTATTCGCTCCTCCGCCAAAGTTCTTGTGCCGTCATTCGTTTCATCGACCATCTCCCCACTTTCAATAAATGGCATGACAGTGCGTTCAGCTGAGAGGCTCTATAATTGCTGAACTGAGTAATTTATTTATTTATTTATTTTATTTATTTATTTTACGTCAAAAAAAAACAGTTAAAACTGCGTATGACGTGCTATGGGGAAAAGTGAATTGTGTGCACATTTTCAAAATTTTGTGATCCCTACACTAAGTCAATACTACTTAAATTTTGAAGAAAAAAAAAAAGCTCCCATGTCATAAAATCTATTTTCAAGGATAAAAAGGCACTAAATTTAGGCTTTTAGCCATGTTGACCTACGGAATAATACTTCCTTCCGCGACAACATAGAAACGATAATTTGAATAATTGTATTCAATTAATTATATTAATAATTTTATATGTGTATAAATTATCGATAGGGTGTATCTGATAAGACCTTCCTATGAAATATAGTGTACTATCCAGCGTAAGGTTTGAAATAGCAATAAAACGTTTCGGAGGATTTTAAAATGGGGAGAATGCTTATTCGGTTATCTAATTTCTACAAAATGATTTACGAAATAGTCAAACGGGAGGGGGATCAAACCTTCCGCTGAGTATCAACTACCGCCTCCTTACCATCTGTGGTACTGCCCCAACACCTTTCATGGTAGAAATGTAGAGGTATGATCATTCTGCGCAATAACAGAGTCAGTTCCTTTTTCTTTGTCATGAAAGTGAATTTTGTTGTTATGAAAGTCCTCCTTTCATTAATTATTTTAATTTTTAGCACTTGCTCATTTTCACTTCGTTTCCCCGGCAGGACCCACCATTTTACGTCAAACTTTAAATTCAAAATTACAGCACTAAAAATGTCCATGATGTCCTTTTAGAGCATGTACGCTCGGAATAGACAAAGGCCACTAATACAGTAGATAGGCCATCAAATGTTATGAGGTAACAAATTTTTACAAGCGATTTTTTTAAAATCTCACCTCTTTTACGTTCTTTCGTACGGAAAATATTTCTATGTGCTACTTTTGAGTCCCGGCGGTGGAACGATTTTCCATGCAAGCTAGATCGGATTCAGTCGCTGCCTGGAGGAGAATTCTAACGGCTGGCTGCTCTGATCGGTGGTTTACCGTGGTTTCTCCCATGAATATCAGGCGAATGTCGGAACCGTGGCCCTAACAAACGGGCCATGGACCGCGCGCGATTTTTTTCTTCTTCTCTCTCCTATCTTGAGCCCCTTACTTGCACTTACATGCACTATACTACCTCACATGCCGGGAGACCGGTCGGGAGTTTGAACTTGTTCTGGCTGGGGCGGTGCCCCGCTTGTGGGAGATACTTGGTTGGGGAAATCCCGCTAGCCGACAGGTAGGTCGGCGCCGGATCTCACCATCTAGCGCGAGAAGATCACAGCCACCTCCGGAGAAAAAATATGCACGGCACTTACGGGACTAATTACTGTAGAGGAATCACGTATCAGTCAACCAATCATTTAATCCAAATTCGAATGGTTGCCATTAAAACTATTTTACAATTGAAAATAATTAAGTGGAAAAATATTTTAGACTTTCTACTGAATGTATTGTAATGGCAATGCTGAATTGTGTGCTACATAGTTCGACGGTAAAAAAAAAAGAGATTTTTAGAATAACCTTTAAATCCAATTGACTAGCAAACGCCTTTGCGAAAATTAAGTGAACCTATTAAAATGAAATCCTCAAACAATTGTTTTTATTAGAAATATTTTGATTTAGCTATTTTTTATTTTATTTTTTTATTTTTGTATTTTGATATCAATATTTTTTGTATTTTGATATCGATATTTTTGTATTTTACTATCGAACATTATTTCTACATTATGTTTGTTCTCAAAATATCTCAAATATTCACGAACTCTGTCAAAGCAAATCCGCTAGTTAAGAAGGCATCGCACATGCAACTGCAACAAACTCTCTGGGGCGTACCAAGCAACTGTGCCCAAACTGGGCTCAAACCTGGTTTCGTGTGCCTAAGGCGACTAAAAGCGGACCTCCGTTAATTTCACATCGTGAGATACGAATTATATATCACTGGTTTACGAAGTGGGCGATACTGCTCTCTGGTTAGCACTGGATAGATACTGGGGAACAATTGTTGTCTCCACTTCAATTAAGAGATGTTACAAAGGGCTTTTGTACCATATAGCTGATAAGTGCCGACGGCGCTAGCCGAGTTCGTTTACTTTGCTCCGTTAAGTCACGAAGGTTAAGCAAATTCGAGACTCGTGGGTTCCTGGTTGGGTGACCGGCAAGGAACCCCAGGATCTAACGGCGTCGAGCCCCTGGCCGAAGGGATAAAAGGCACTGACTGGCTCCGACATGACGAGACTCGACAAACACAATAATTAGTTATTACCCAACAGTAAAGTAATGATAGTAATTACTTGGTAACAGAGGATTACTCTAACAAAAGCGCTCAACGCCCAACAAGGGTTTAGAGACGCGTTGCGTCAACGACGCAAGAAATTAAAAAAAGAAAAGTGAGTTTACTGTTTATAGTAACTATTACTGGTAACGTAACAGGGTTTTGATTGTTGGATGATCTGTGTATGCCATAGACAAAATGAAAATAAAAAGATTTGTTTGCGATACTATTGATACAGAATACGATTACTGAAAACAACGTAGGTACCTGTTCCATTCTTCTTATTAGCATTCATTGTTTCACGAATTTTTATTTCATTTTAACAGCTGAAAATTCCAATATTACAAACCTCCAGTTGAACTACTTATACAAGTCAATAAAATACTGAGAAATATAAACATTTAAGGAAATTTATTTTAATGGATACACCATGAATTGTATCTCATGTTTTGTTTTTACAAATGAATTATAATTTAGTCGGAGAGCACATTTTTTTTGAGCTCCAAATACCCTTCCCTACGCACATACACACATGTAAGAAACCTTGCTTCCCCCAATCACAAATACTGCCTATACCCATACGACTATTGCCCATTTACATTCGAGAACCGTAAGCGTCACCGTGGCGGTTCAACCCCCGTGTGACAACTCTGTCGATAGGATGAGTCTTTTCGGTATAATATCGCATGCGCAAAATTGACAGACCTACACACGCAAATTAACACATACGTGATACACTCTTCACTCTCAATGAGATGAAAGAATATAATTAGAAAGTTTTTATATAAAGAAAAATTTTAAGGAAAATAGGCTTGAGAGAATATTTTTTATTTTTAGTTTCAATTATAAAATCTAATAACATTTTGTGCTAAAGCAAGAACGCAATTCAAAACTAACCTCTTCGAAATGCTTTACCTCAATCTTCAGTTATTTTTAACAAATTGAGTCATATTGTTTCTGGAAATGGGCATAATATCAATTTTCACAAGACTTAAGCAAGACTTCAATGAGATTTGGTACCAAAACTTAAATATGACTTCTTAAATAGTGCTACAAATGCACCTCTTCGCTTTAAAGGGTTCATTGTAGTTGCTCTATGGAGAAAATGTACGGTCAAGACGGACGTGATTCCCGCCTCTTGCGTTATACCAAGCGTTATTTCTTTCCGAGAAAAGCCGTCATATACCTGAGACGCATGCTTTACGTGCTTTATGGCATGTGTTTGACGCATGCGTAACATACAAAAAAAACAGTGTGGGAGTGACTTAAGAGGATTGTGTGGGCATGGCTTAAGAGCTGCCAGTCATTCTAATTCAAAAAGACACTTCCATTCATTCTAATTCTAAAATACTAAGAATCTTGAAAAAAGGGTTCCAGATTCCAAATCTCGAGCATTCGCGCTATTTTTGTCATTGTAATTTTTGGAATTCCAATGTATTCTGTTTGTTTCTAACCGCCGACTTCATATTATACTCTATTCCCTTATATTTTTTTAAATTTTAATTTACACAGTTACACAATACATTATGTGATCTAATTACAATTTATTTATTTTTTTATTTATTTTAGTCAAAAAACATTAAAAACTCATGGTATAAAAGTGAATTGTGTGCACATTTTCAAAATTCTGTGATCCCTACACTAAGTCATATACTACTTAAATTTTGAATTTTGAAAGGGAGAAAAAAACACAAAAAAACTCCCATGTAGTAAAATCTATTTTCAAGGATAAATAAGCAATAAATTTTGAATTTTGAAAGGGAGAAAAAAAACAAAAAAACTCCCATGTAATAAAATCTATTTTCATGGATTAATAAACAAATTTTAATTTTGAAAGGGAAAAAAAACAACAAAAAACTCCCAAAAAATTTTAAGGATAAATAAACAATAAATTTTGGCTCTTATTACTTCCTGCCGCGACAACATGGAAACGATAATTTGAAGAATTGTGTTTCCCACTGAATTCTAGAAGACGTGCACAGAAAATGAAGTTACATTTATGTCCAGAAGCAAAACAAGGGGCCATCTCAGCATTTTCTCAATGGATCAGGGAAACTGGACGAAAAACCTGATCGAGATGGGGGTCATTTGACCCGACAATAAAACTTCACCACTAGGAATTGATGAGTGATTCAAAATTGATGTCGCTTGGTATCATTCACTTGGTATTTTCCATGTATGACACAATTGTTCAAATTCTTTTACAAGTTTATAACCATAAATATATTTATTACAAAAGATTTTTCTTTATTCCCCCTTGGGAGTGCGACTGATCTTGTTTAAGTCTTTTATTCTTGGGTTTGTGCGAAATACTGTTGAAGTGTTCTAAATTATGGTATATCGTGTGTAAATGTTTTCTTAAATTTGATTTCATTACAATTTGGCTTTTAGTTATTAACTTTAAGTGAAATTGTAAGATTGAGAATCCCTGTGATCATTCCTTCATTATTTATTCTCCAGACATTGGCATACAATTTCATTCGTGTTGATGCTGTCCCTCCCCGCTGTACTATCGGTCGCCCTATCGCCCTATCGCGGTCGTACTATCGATACGGATCGGTACATTGGCCTGCTGTGTAAATATGTTGATATATTTATATCTTAAAGAACACATTCATTCATATCATCGGCTTTCTTGTGAATGTAAATTAAACTGGCACACTCTCAATCTGGAAGAAATAATCCAACTGTCTTATACGGCTAGGAGAGCAAACAGTCTGTTCAGTTGGGTACAAAAAACAATTTTGCGCTGGCCTAAGGACAAATCTGTTAATTTCCACAAAAGTAACCGAAATTAAACAAGTTTTCTAGATAGGCTCTTATTGTCATATCATCGGGTCAACTTGATAAAAATATTTTTGTTCTTTGCATTTGTATATTATTTTGGGACTGGAATTCACAGCATTTACTATTGAACCTCAGTTACCAGTAGTCAATTGCCTGAAAAATAGTACTTGTAACAAAACAAAAACGATGTGACGTATCGACGAGCAGTATAAACCGCGCACGTTTTTTTGAATGCCAGAAACCCTTTCCATCACAGTGAGGTTGGCAATATTTGAAAAGTATTTTCGCTCCCGAGTTATAAAAAACGTATTTGCACCGGTAAACGAAATACAGATTTGATTTGGTTGGATTGCTAACAAAACAGCAATCCACACACCCAGGTCTACTCCTATCGCAGCTATAAAAACGAAGCCATCTTAGCATTTGTTCACTAGATCAATCGAAACTGGACGAAAAACATCATCCAGATGTGATTCATTAACTCAGCTGATGTGCAATAATTATTAATTGTAATTGTAGAATCATTTAGAACAAATATTAAATAATACATTTTATCTGTACTTGACGCAACAGCCCGCGTACGCCCTTGGCCTACGAGCAGTGTCTCGGCCTCGCGGCCATGGATTAAGGGGATACGTGTGGTTAACAAGAAGACATCCCCATGCCGTATTCTAGTCTTCTCACCTTCACACAGCAACATATACTGGGACATTGCAAGCAAAACGCGCATTATAATTTTGCCCTGACCGGGAATCGAAACCGGGGTCGAGGTATGGAAAGCGTGCAAGCTGACCAATGAGTTAAAGCGCGAGGCTAAACATTATTTTCCTTTATGATACTCAGTATAGTATCCAATTACATAGAAACAATTATGCAGCAGAACAGATTTTATCTGGCCCTTTAAAAACTGTGTATCGATTTTAACAATTGTTTAATGTCATCTGGCAATAAGCTGTAGAGACAAGTGAATGAATTGTTTGTGAATTTGTTATAGTGAGTTCTTGATACAGACACCTAATGTATATGATTCCTACGGCGTGTGTTGTAATTACATATATTTGTATTACATGTTCCCGTCCATAAATGAGACATTTGTGATAAAAACTATAGATTCCTAAATAAATCGGCAAGGCAATGGTAATATTCCAAGTTTAATAAAAAGAGGTTACGTGGATGGAATTTTCTTATTATTTTTATTATATCATTATTTTCAATCTAAAAGTCTGGGTACAATAGGATGTGTTTCCCCAAAATATTATGCCGTAACTCAAGCGGAAATGTATTATATTCGCAAAATACACACAAGCTGCATGAAGGCTGGCTGAGTTTCAAAGAATTCTGAATGCGTTACATAATGAATTTTATTTAATGTTAAATCGATTTATATAGATATTGCATTTGAGATTTGACGGAATTAAGAGACCCAACAAATTTTGTTTCATGATAGAATATACTTTTCTATATTTTTGACGTTTATTTTGTTACATGAACATCAGCAAATTACATATTGTTCATTTTCAGTGACGCATGCTTGTCCGAAATGCAAAACTGCATTGAAATCGTTTTTCCTTGTTCGACGCCTTAACATCCTCGTAGATAAAGAGAATTATTTTTAATTGAGCCGTTGTTGACACAAAATGTTTAAAAACTGCCTATATTTCACACAAAATTACGCGAAAACTACTCATATTTTCGAAAAATTGTACATGACCTTATTTCAAGATTGCTATTAAAGAACAGATATTGAGTAAAAACTCCATTTTCAATGCTGTAGTTGAGAGAAGACGCCAAAATATTTTTTTTTAATTTTACAATTTTCGAAAAATCAGGGATTCACCATTATCTTAAGCATCATTTACCGAGGACAAAGTTTAATTACAAAAATTTGGAGCCATTATTGAGAAAATGTTTGAAAATGTAAATGAGGCATCATGTAAAGTACCTCCAAAACTCAAAACATCCGTTTCAAATTCAGAGAGCCACGATCAATTTTGAAGCAAATAGTCTGGACGATTTTGTCGCTAGCGTTGATCACAGACAGCGAACAGACAGACTGACAGATGGACAGACGCTTTGCCGTCACTTGATTACGTGTTAGATGATGTAACTTTTATACGAGATTTATCCATTTTTTCGTTACCAGGGCCCAGCAATAAGAGTTCGTCTGTCGAACATTCGCCGTTTTTTGGCGCACGATTACAATATTTTCTCTTTTTACGAAGTAAGGCCGAGAAAGTAAAAATGGAACGTGCTAGTGAATATCACCAGCTGCTATTTTGAATGCTTCAATGACCATCTAACTGAGAGTAAAATTGCAGGGTGTTTTTACTATTATTATTTATTATTATTATTATTATTATTATTTTTTTTTTTTAACCCAAGGTTACTGTTTACAATATATAGTTTTACTGTTTACAATAGAACCACTGTTTACCACTGTTTACAATAGAAAGGAGATTATTTTAATAGTACAATAACATGACATCCAATCATGGCTGGTATGATAATATGCACAGGAAGTCATTTATATTTGATTAAATATATTAATGTTCTGGCAAAATCTTATGACTTCCTGTTAATAGGACTTGTAATATACGATTGTTTTGAATTGTTGCTCCAGTGATAGGCCATCTCTTTCTTCCTGGAACTTACGGCAAACGTTCAAAATATGAGATACCGTTAGTTCAACCTCACAATAGTCACAGAGGGGACCGGGTAGTTTGTGGAAAAGGTGTGCGCGTGTTATATAAGTATGTCCGGAGCGAAGTCTGGATAGAACTACTTGTTCTCGCCTAGTCATTTGTTTATCTAGATAAACTGAGAAGAAATCTGATTGCGTTTTTTGGAGGTGGCTGGCTTTGTATTTGGTCCATTCTTGATGCCAGTTGATCAACGTTCTTTTGATCATAAATTTTAGGATGTCAGTTGTGGTGTTAATTAGGTTGTGAACTGTATTGTCTTGTTTGAGGTTTACCAAGAAAGAAGCCGCAGTGCTAAACTCTTGAGTAACATTGCTTTCCAAGGATGTGGGGATCCAGGCAAATGAGATATCTTTTCCCGTTAATGATATCTCATGGTAGAGTTCAGTGATTGCTTGTAAGATTTCGCATTGGCGCAGTTTTGTTGTTGTTCATATAGGACAAGGAAGAGCCGTTGTAAGGATTTGCATGCGTACACAGTTAATTCGAACAATTACATCAATGATATTTCCACAAAGAGGACGTTTTGGGGACACTACTACTCGTTGAAAGTTAGCTATCGTCAGGGTTGGGCAAAATTCTTTAAATTTAGTATTTAAAATACTTGGCAAAAATACTTTATAAATAAATATTTAAATAAATTCACAAAATACATTAGGACATAATGTGCTAAATGCATACGCATAATACTTCAAATACTCAAAAAACGCATATTCTCACCACATTTCACCGAGGCATTCTTGACTCGCCATGGTGTTGTTGCGTGCTGTCGTGATCAGCGTGCGCGGGTAATAGTTATACAATGAGGCGAATTTCCAAACTGTGAAAACCTTTAGGTGTCAGCAATGGTATTCTTTAGGGAATCCTTGCAACACAATATCACTAGCCGAATAGGAAATCGTATGCTGTGGAATCTAGGCACTGTCAACACACCTCGCATTCCCTCCTTGTTCATGCGGAAATGAGCATGGCTGAGTGTAGGGCGCTGCATCATTTTCACGACTGACAATGCCCTACGCACCCTACCTATTTCATACATACAGCTGCATTCCTTCAGCTACTACTCTCACACAGTACTATTTGCAGCATGTTATTTAAAATTTCAGTTTAAGAATTCTGTCTGAAGGAATGTTTAATTTAGTTTGTTAACCATTAACGATAACCACATATTAACAGAAAAGTGCGGAAACTTACTTCTAGTTTAAAAGTATTTATAATTATCTACTTTTAAATTCTTGCTTTGATATCAATTGATATAATTAGCAATGTTAAATGGGATTCGATGCCACTATTGTATCGATATATTCTCTGGACATTAGCATCGATACCAATCACTGTGTCGAATCAATTGTTAAAACATCCTAGTAAAGAGGGGAGTCCCACGAGCAAAGCAAGATGGAGGATGAAAGGTGAGGGGTTGTGTGTCATGTGAGGCGTTCTTTTGCCGTTATCTGCGAGGAGAGAGACTTTACGAAAGCCTCCTTGCAGAAAAATGAGACCAAAATAAAAATTCGCTGATGAGAAAGAGTGCCCAATTTATGTCATGAAAATCTACATACGAAAATTCAGATCATTTAAATAAAAATATTCACTTTTTATTCCTAGTCAAACTGTGAAAAACTGCAATCCGTTATAATTCGGAAGACTTCGCCTCTGTGAGGTGGTGTGATTAGGGACAGTAAAAAAATATGGATGTTTTTAAAATATCTATATATTATCATACATGTTTTGTGTTCAATCGTTTTTTGAATTGCTCAAAATTCACAGCCACTGACTACTATCATTGTTGTCGATGCCCAGACGGCATGAAACCATTTACTATTAATAACGTTTTTCCGGTGTTGCAAGATCAAAAGATTTAATTTGGATGTTTATTCCTTTTTATAGGTAAATTTTTGAGGTTAGGGAGAGATTTATTTATCATTTTTTAGAGAGTTTGTCCAGGATGTCTCACTTTATGATAATTTTAACAAAATATTATTATATATTATATTTTCATGCGAAAAGTAAACGATTGGACGAAACTCAATAAATGGGTTCAATATATGCTCTTAGATAACTTAAAATGGGCGGAGACAACGACGACGCTAATTGTTTAAAATAAGATTTTACTAATAGCAAACCACATTTGACTCATCGAAAGAGAATTTTGCCCAAACTATACTATTGTAAACCCCAGACTATATTTTCTACCCGTATAAAATTATCATGGGATGCCAAATGTTCACCATATGAGTGAAATGTTCATTTTCATCTATCCAATGGATGGGGATGTAAATATAACTTAATAAAATACAATAAATAATAATATAAGGGGGGAATACTGCGGTTTATTAGGGCTATTTTTTAATCACGATTAGAACTAACTTTATACAGTCAGAAATCAGCTCGAAATCTTCTACAATTATTTCAAATATATGCACCGGTTTCGGATTTTAGTGCATTTAGCATCATGAAAAATGTTTGGACTGACGAAGTTTAAGTTTAGTTCACGTATAGATATATTAAAGAATTATTTAAGAATCATAAAAATGTTCATCTCCAAAAACACCTTCCAACATTTTACTATGTTTCGCGTTTTTTTAAAGAATTGAGTCGTCCGCGTGCAAAACCTGTTAAACGACAATTTAAAAAAATCAAATTATTGTGCTCATTGGAAAGGTGTAAGCGCCCTCTACAATGATACGTATTTATCAACTAGTAAAACCCACTTCAATCGCTTCAAAAGTCAATGAGAAATTTCGTCCACTAGCAAAACCTATCAAAATTGCCATGGCTACACGTTCAAAACCTGTTAAAAAAAGATCCTAAAAGGCAAAAGCAGCTAAATTATTGTCGCAACATGGGCGCACGGGCAATCCGCATGTAAAACCCGCTAATATCTATTTCAGAACTTCAACATTGAGAAGGTTCAAAGACAATGTTTTACTTTTTTTTCTTCTATATTGTTTGTTTCGTCAGCGTTGATTTTCACGGAATTATCTTGTTGACACTGCTTTCACCTGTTTTGATGGTTACAATCAACAAATGGGTCGTTTATTTACATCGTGAAGTTGAAGCGTGTACAGCGTTCTTGCGTTTACGTGAAACCTCAGTTATTTACGATGGGTGTCAGGGAAAACAGTGCGAATAACATGGAAGAAGTAGCCATCAAGGCTGAGTTAATATATGCTGATCCTGCAGAGACAAACAATACACCAGGAAGTCAAAACTCGAAAAGAGGTTGCAAGGAATCCGGTGTTCCGCGTGGGAAGAAATTACGCCCACAAACCTGGAAAATAAATATTGCGAAGGAAAGAAGGTACTAAAATATCATGTTGAAATAATAAGATACGTAACGAAGTGTAGAGTGATTTGCGCGATCTGAATACGCATTATGGGACAACTTAACTATGCAAACGTCGGTTTTCTGTTCTTCAGATAATCTTCCAAAAGATTCCCGAAATGCCGACATGATGTTACGACAGTCACATGATGTTAGGACTCTTCTCTTTATAAGATGCGTATTGCGACTGATGTTCAGAAAATTTTACTTATATCCCTTGACAAGTGGTCTGTTGTATTTCACTCGCAAGGTCAGGAGGGCACCCCATCCCTAGCACGCAAAGGGATTCAGCAGTCAAATTTGTTTCCCTGGCACCCATCCATTCTGTAGGCAGAGTGAACGTTTGAAATACTAATAACTCTTAAAACCCTAATGAGGCAGACGGTCATTTTTTTATAGTTGTTCAGCACTTGGATCAAAGATTGACCAAAAACAATTCGTCAATGCATGGATAGGCAGAGCGCGCCTTCATATATACAATTGATGATTTAGAACTGTATGAGTTCAGTCCCCTCTTTTTTCATGTCGTATTTCATAGAATATTGGACAAGAAATACGCCTATATTTTTTTCAAATTTTATCTCCTCGAGTTTATATAGAAATTTTCATTTTAAAAAAATATACATTTTTTAAATGAAATATTTATTTTTTGAAAAAATGATTTACAGAGAAATACATATTTCAAAGTATTAAATGAAACAAACCGGAATTTTTATATTAATTTGGAATTTGAGCATATTTTGTGAAGTACGCGTACATTCCAAACTAGTATTGGCATAACTACACAATTTTCAGACAAATAAAAAAACGCGTGTCTCTTTCCTTGATGTCCAGATTTAAGAGAAATATATCGTACATTTAAAGAAAAGTCGTGTCAACTCTTGTGCGATTTGACATGGAATGGTTCATGTTCCTTATTTGTACTGAGCTGAACGAGAAGAAACGGCCGTTTCCGATTTTTTCAGTCGATCGACGTAAAGCTTTTCGAAATGAGAATAATTGTTCAAAAAACTCATATGCAATCACATTCAAAATTTACACTATCATATCACCAGAGAAAGCAAATGAATAATAACTTAAGACGACCATCTCTTATTTCTCAGTCTCCGTTCACGGAAAAACTGAAGGCGAAGTCGTTGGAATGGCGGTGGAAGAGACGTCAAGAATTCAAATGCGCGTACGTCGCAAGAGCATCACCAAAACCTTCAAAGGAGCCGCATCAGATGGTGAAACGGAACTCGGCTAACTCAATCCACACTTTTTGAACGATGATCGGGGCGGTCGCTCAGAGCCATGGCGGACGGTGTGCCCTCCAGAATGACCTCTTTCCTCCCAACAACGCCACGGTTTCGTCGCACCGACCTAGTTGTGAGCATTCCGGAACGGCATTCCATCCTACCTCCCATAGTTAAACAATGTCTCTTCTCAAACTGTAACGTGATCGTATTCGTATCGAATGTGTTGATTGCTCATTGCTTTTCACTCGGGATTAGTTGCTAAGACAGTTTTCTGTGGCTCTTATCAGTACATTAAATTTAGCATTTATAATGCCTCCTGTTAGTAATACAATGCGATCCCTTACTAATTAAAATCACTTCCAAATATGATGGTTATTTTTATCGTCGTTGTGAAATTCTTTACAAATCAGTGGCGGCTCGTGTAGGATTCTTAAGAGGAGGAAAGAAGTCATCCCGATACTACTACATTAAATGAAACAAGGAAATCATATTGATGCTTTCATGCCTTCTTTTTTTGATACACTAGCCCTGATGAAGAAATTAAAAGACTCCGAAACGTTGGCAAACTAATTGTTTATATTTCGACCAATCCCGTGAACCTCATTTCATCATGGACGTGAGTTCTACAATGGTTAAATGAAACATATCAAATTCGATTACATGCAGATATTTATATCGTGAATGAAATTCGTTACCGTATATGAAATTCATTACATTTGCGACATCGTACCTGGTAGAACACTGCTATACCCTTTCAACTTCAAAATGAGGCAACCACATTCAAATCGAGAACAAGTACTCTCAAATTTGGAATAAACACCCTCTAACTCGGAAAAACCATTTTCATATTGAGATCAAACCACTGCAAATCGAGAAGTAAACAGGCAATGGTTTAAGTTGACAAAACAGGTTATAATTTTGTGTTCTGTATAGTTGATCCACACAGTTTTTCTTGTTGATTAATTATGCCACATATTAATTAGGTAGTGCTAAAGTAGCATTCTCGCTCGTAGTTTCACGGAAAATAACGCGAAAAGTACTCAAATTTTCGAAAAATTGTACAAGACCCTATTTTAAAATATATCTTTAAAGAACAGATTTTATTAAGGGAAAAATCTCCATCTTCATAATTGTAGTTGTAGGAAGACTCCGAAAAAAATTTGAACTTTTGTAATTTTCGAAAAATCAGTTTGGTTTTCAACGAACATGAGACCTGCACCATTCCTCCAAAATAAAAACCAAACGTGACGAACATGTTCTGCAGCTATTAAGTTATCAAGCAATGTTCTTGTATGATACATGGACGGAACTAACTTAATTTTGCAAAAACAAGGTCGTTCTAATAAAGGAACTCGATGCAATTACACAACAGTTGCCAAATATATTAACTGGTGAAGAAAGAACAAAAAAATCTCAAATAGAATTTAGGCTCCGCGAGTTAGAAAAAAATATAAATAACAGTATCAATACAATAAATGTCAATAACTGTGCAAAGAGCATTGCTCATATTCAATGATTCATACTAGATGCTTTAAATTTAATTGATATGATTGTGTAATTAATTTAATCTATGTTGTTATTTTTCTATTTTGTGCGGTTCAATAACTTGTATTTCTAATTCACATTCCTTTCAGTTTTTTAAAGATTTAATTTCCTTTTTCCTTCAGTTTAAAGCCGCGTCGTGGATCTGAAAATGAAGGAGTTATTTTTTTTCTCAATTTGAAGGTGATTCCTCTCGATTTGAACGTGTTTGCTCTCGATTTGAATATACTTGGTCTACATTTGAACGAGCTTGTTCCCAATCTGAAAGAGTTAGTTCCCAATTTGAAAGTACTTGTTTTCAACTTAAAAGTGTTTGGTCTAATTTCGAAGTTGGAAAGGTGTATTAGCTTCCATAAGGCTGTCAATGCGATATTTGTTTTTACCAAAAAGTGTTGACTGTAGCGAATAATCAACATGTGCCCGTGATTTGGGTAAAAAAAAACAACTCAAATTAAAGGTAAGTGAAACGCCTCATTTCAGTTTCGGAGTTAAAGCTAGTTCTGAGAATAAAAACAATCGCGAGGGACTCATACCAGTCAAGGGACATTCCCTCCTTTTGATATGTTGTAAAATTAAGTAATTAAATAAGGCACAACAAAATGACATTGAATTTAGGGAGAATGCGTGAGATATTAGGCTTCAGGGATGGAGGCAGGCTAGGTAGCACGTGTGAAATTTGCGCTGACACAGAACTCACCGTTGAGTCAACTCGAATTCCTACAGGTTGGGGGGGTCAATGGCCGACAGCATGATGGACCAAGTGGAAAACTGCGCATGACGTTCCGGAGATGCGAATCTATTCTGTCGCTCCAATGTGACTCCATGACAATTCCAATTGTCAAAGAGAGTTCTCTTCTCTTAATTTCTAAAAATTAAATAAATACCCAATTGTTGACGAATTCTCAGAATTGATTGTCACACTGAGAACATGCGTTCTTTTGCAAGGTATTCGTTCGCCGTTTCATAAAATAGCTTACACAAAACAATTATTTTTTATTTAAAACGTTATTCCCTGCATCAACTGTGATATCGGGAGATTTATGTTTCGTAGATAAGACATTTGAACTGCAATTCACATTACTTCATAGAGTTTTCAAAAGCAGAGGTTCGCGACATTTTTTAACTGACGACGCACTATACTATAATATAACGTTGTAATGTGGCATAATATAGTACTATAATAAATATACTATTACACTTGAAATTAAGACAAACGCGTTTTTACAGCACGAGTGTAATGTAATAAATAATTTTTTGGTGTAATAGAAAATTTAGCATAGTTGTTATTAACTAGCGTGCTGTATTGAGAGATTTGAAATTCAAAGTGATAAAAACGAAAATAAAATAATCAACACTTTACCAGTCCTATGGGATGAGCAGTCTCTAGATAGTCATATTAAAGGAGTTGTGGTAAAATCTTGAACAGGCACATTAGATGGAATAAAATGTATACATAGTTCGAAAAGTCCTCACTTCAACTTCTGAAGGGGAAGGGGGCAGGCACGGACTTTCCTGTAGAGCTAGACGTATTGCCTAGATATTTTTAAGAACTTCCAATAGTTTTCTTCTGATTTAATTCTTTTACTGTTGAAACTTCAATGTAACCTATTATGATGATGGATATTTATTCGTTTTATAATGTAAAACGATAACACGAATAAAAAATGTTTTGCCGTCCTTTCCACTCTGTATGTTTGCCTATAGGATGGAACAAATGTGATGCCGTCCGTCAGCATTCAGAAAGGAAAACTCCAGGAAAAAAGAAGTATTATTTTTTAGTTAGGCAAAATGACTTTTTGTTATGGTTACTATTTCTTGGGTTTTGACAATAGGAATCACTTAATCGAACTTCTGGCGTCGTTTTAGTAGATTTTCATTTTGCTTTTTTGTCTATTTTAGCTTCAGATGCCCATTTTCCCCATTTTGCCTTATTTTTGCCTTTTTACGTCATTATTTCGCTTTTTTTCTTCTGGCAGAGATTCCGATCAAGCTGGATATATCCTGCAAGTCTAGACAATACGAAGGCATGGTTGTATTTTGTCATTCTGTGGGAGCAGAAGCTGTATTAAAAATTATTTCTGATTTTTTTTCCTATTGATGCCGACTGGCTTTAATCGAATTAAGAATTCCATCCTACGTTTGAGTATGGCCTAGAATCCCTGTTGAGAACAGCTCTGTGTATGGTATACCCTTCTCACTGCTGCAATTACACGAGTGCGAAGAACGCAAAATACAATTTCGTATTGCGGAGTACACAATATCATTTCTAAGAGACAGCGTCGCGAATAAAACAAATTCGTAGCCATCATACTGGATGGTCATGTGGAATCAAGATTACAAAGAAAAAATTCTTTCCTTACTTGTAAAGAGCTAATATCAATTTTAGAGTTAGAATAAAAGTGTGAATCATTTTAATTATTAATTTTTTTTCAATAATTCTTTTCGATTTTCAGTACACAATTTCGATTTACAGTAATTCATTTCGATGTGATTTTTCATTGTTAGAACTTTTCCACCCCTCCTTTAGCGAGAATAAATGCCTTTTTCTTGCCTATTTTATGTAAAATAAATGCCTGGGCTAATTATAAGGATTCACCCGAACTGACGGGAAGATTGTCTGGATCGCTGCTAGTCTCCATTTTCATACCTAATAAAAAGGACCAATTTGAGCATCGCTTGCCCCACTACTACTACAAAACGCCGTCGCCATTGTCTCTTTTCATACCTAATAAAAGGACCAATTTGAGCATCGCTTGCCCCACTACTACTACAAAACGCCGTCGCCATTGTCTCCGTGGGTGTCGTCGTTTTCTAAGTTAATAGTTAAACATATTTATGAATTCATGAATAGTTGCGTCATAACGTGAACTTTGTTAATTTCTAAGACTATAAAAAATCGCCGTTTTCAGGTGCACGAACGTCTTACGAAGTTCCTTCGTCCAACTTTACGTACCAGAGACACCAATGGTGACAGCAGCTTAACGAGCCACCGGTTGGGAGCAATTGCTCCATGTCTTTAATTGATAGACTGATTAGTGATACCAGGCACGTCAACTGTCGGTCATTAGCCCCGCAAGTGTAATGGATGTTTCTATCGCTGGATGGTAATCGGACGCCGACCTACACGACGGCTCGCGAGTTTTTTCACAGCCAGGTTTCTCGCGCCAGCGGAGCATCGCTCCAGGCGGGACCAGACTCCCGACTGGTCTCCCGGCGAGTGTGGCAGTGGAGTGCATGGAAGTGTAAATGTGTGCAAGTGAAAGTAGGACAAGGAAGAGAAAGGGAAGATCTTGTGCGGTCCTGGGCTCGTTTGTTAGGGCTCTGGCATTCGCCTGGTGTTTTTCGGAGAAAACACGGAAAACTACCCTGAGAGCAGTTGGTCGCTAGAATTCTCCTTCAGACAGCGGCTGAAGTTGACATAGAGATGAAGCTAGTGTCGAAAATCCTGTCACCGTCGGGACTCGAACCTAGAACCTCTCGGTCAGACGCCCTGCAGTGACATCAGATGATTCCCTGAGCCACCTCAGCCATCCCCCTGCCTGTGAATGCCGTGTTTCTGTAGAGCACGGTTCTACCGGTGCATGCAGAGCCGCGGTCAGGTGGGATGGATCGGACTGAGGGACGTCACGAGGCAGGCAGGTTCACTCGTGCGGCCCCCACACTCCCCCCCTCCCCAGCCATCCGCCCCCACCCCGAGCGACGCGCCCGACAACGCAGGCGCCCACTGCTTCCGCTTCCGCTTCTGCTTGGCGGAAGAGGGAGAGGAGGGGACCAATGCGCTCGCTCCGTCGCCCATCGAGGACAGTCGGAGACCCTGCAACCCGACCGCTGGACCGCCGGATCGGCGACCTCGGATGGCAGGCCCCAGACACACGCCACAATCCTCCTGAATTCATCGGAACTGACGCGTCAGCTCATGATGTCATGTAGTTCAGGCCCACCGTTCATGATGTTATATCGATCATAATAAATTTACACACTACTATAAGCAATACGTTTTGCAATACGAAAGTTTGGCAATCGTAGGTGTGCATTTTATCATCTATCTATTATCATTCATTATAAAGTGCAGTAATAACAGAGCCGAACAGACAATAAAATAATAAGAACATTCTGCTGGTGTCTCAAAATTTGAGTACTAATGTGAATTCATGTGTTCTAATGCGTCACAAGGAAAACCATGTGTTCGATAGCACTGCCTGTCAAGACCTGAATTATTTGCTTTGGGTAGGGTATTTTTCTCCTCGGAAAATAACGGTGACCTTCAGTGGCACGGACCCAGGCGTACGCAACAATCCTTGTGAATTCATTTACACTTATTTAACGACAAAAACAGTATGTGACGTATGTGGGAAAAGTACAATCTATTGGGACTGACGCGTCAGCACATGACTCATGAAGTTTAGAAAGTGAGCCAAGTCTAATGTATCATTCAGTAACATATTTACTCTTATAAACAATAACAATAACAACAAAGGCCTTACACGAACTGGGCAAAGGCCTCTCCAAAATTATAGGTGGTACGTCATTTGAATGGGTCCCACAACAGCAATGTTCGTAGGATTACTTCATTGAGTCGTGAAAACGGATGTTTCACGTATTAATTTTGCCTGTGTATCACTGCTAATCCCCCACAAATATCAGATTCCAACGTATTGTGTTTTCTGTTTTTACATATTAAATATCAATTACCAATAATTTAAATAGCCTCTGAATAAACGACGCTCCTCGCATACGTCAATACGTTTTTTAAAAGTTGTTGCTCATATATAAAAAGTAAATTAAAAGTAACAGAGGTGAGTAGAAAAATATTTATATTTTGGAGTATTTTATATCGTATAAAACAGCTTTGCTCTACGCCATCTTGTTTGAGGATGCAAATCTACGAGGGTGGTCCCAGAAGTACCCTGCCTGACCTAGAGATCGCGGTAGTTTTTTCAAAAAATATCACTGTATTAGAAAGTAGACAATCTGTGAAGCATATGTTTCAAGTTTGAAGGCGCTACGTTGTTTAGTATTTGTTTGGCAACAATCAATAGTGAACGTTTTGAGTGAATTTGTAAAATTGTAGAAAATTGGTCATCGTTATGTGATCCAATACTTTCTTTTGAAAGGCCTCAGCCCAACCAGTATAAAAACTGAACTAGATTCTACTCTGGGTGAGTCTGCGCCTTCGTTTACTACAGTAAAATATTGGGTAGCAGAGTTTAAACGAGGACGTACGAGCTGCCAAGACGAGCATCGCAGTGCTCACCAAATGAGGTGCAGACCAAATGAGGTGACTACTCCAGAAATGGTAAAGAAAATCCACAAACCGGTACTGGATGATCGTCGACTGAAAGTGCGCGAGCTAGCAGACATAGTAGGTATTTCGAAAAGTGCGGTACATCGCATATTATCTGAAAATTTAGACATGACAAAGCTGTGTGGAAGATGGGTGCCGCGCTTGCCCACACTCGAGCAAAAACAGTGTCGTGAAGATGTTTCAATTGAGTGTTTAGCGAAGTTTCACCGTAACAAAGCAGAATTTTTGCGCCGTTTCATAACCATGGATGAAACATGGGTTCACCACTTCATCTCAGGAAGAAAACAACAATCAAAACAATTGTGTAAAAATAAACGTACTCTCGTGAAAAATAACGTAAAAATAAACGTAAAAATAAACGAACAATCGTGTAAAAATAAACGTACTCTCTATTTTATTTCTAAACGTCATGACGTATCTCAAGATTTCCTTATCTACTTCAAAAAATACAAAACATTGTTACGAAAAGTCATAAGACAGGCTAAAATCATGAAAAACGATCAGGATATTTTGAACTCAAGTAATAAAACTAAAGCAATGTGGAATATAATAAATAATACTACCAAATCAACTAGAAAACCCGTAGAGAATGTTGTTTTAAAATATAACGATATAAATGTGAACGATCCGGCAACAGTGGCTAATCTCTTTAACCAATACTTTTCGAGAATTGCTGCCGATCTCACTAAGGGTCTTCAGGCACAAAATTCAAAAATAGACAGTTCACTCAAAATTTTAGACACAATGTTCGTTTCGAAACTTCTTCCTATGAAATTCTTAAAATAATCGGTAAACTAAAAAATAAATATTCGTCCGGTTTAGATGAATTCCCGGATACTTTGTTAAAGACTTGTGCGTATGCCATTATACATCCGTTAACTCACATATTTAATGCATCTTTATGCACTGAACGTTTCAGATATTTTCAAAACAGCTAAAATTAAGCCGCTTTTCAAAAAGGCAACAAAAATGAAATTCAAAATTATCGGCCCATTTCTCTTCTATCAGTTTTTCAAAAGTATTAGAGAGACTTTTTTACGTACGAATGGAAACCTTTCTCACTAAACACGACGCGCTTTCAGATTGCCAACATGGATTTAGAAAATCAAAATCAACGGAAACAGCTATATTTTCTTTTCTTAAAGATGTCGCCTCATCATTAGATCAAAACGAGGCACCATTTTACTTTCCAAATTACCTTCATATGGAATTCGTGGTATTGCTCTAGATTGGTTATGTTCGTACCTTAAACAACGATCTCAGAGAGTTGAAATACCTTACTGGAATGATGGAACATTACGTACGCACCTTTCCGACTCTTTGCCCGTTGCATGTGGAGTTCCTCAAGGATCGATTTTAGGCCCTATTCTGTTCCTACTTTACGTAAACGATATGCCCTCGACGATTCAAAACGGAAGAACAGTTCTCTTTGCAGATGATACGAACATCCTTTGCAATAAAGAAACCGTAAATAGTACAATATCAGATGTTTCAAATTGGTTCCGAAATAACAAATTAATAGTAAACGAAAAGAAAACGGTTTTAATGCAGTTTTCCATTTCAAATAAACAATTCTGTGCTCCATTGAAAATGAACAGTGTACCATTGACTGATGTTAAGGCAACAAAATTTTTAGGTCTCTCAATTCAGTCAAACCTTAAATGGAACGTCCATTTAAATGAATTGAACACACAATTAAGTTCTTTATGCTACGCGTTCAGAATTCTTGCAAATTCAGTCAGCCTTGATACTGCTCGTTGTGTATACTTCGCGAATGTTCATTCCGCCTGAGATATGGCATAATATTCTGGGGAAATACATCTTATAGCTCCCAGACTTTTAGATTACAAAAACGAATTGTACGAATAATAACCAAATCCCACCCACGTGATTCATGTAAGCCTCTCTTCATTAATCTAGGAATTCTACCATTACCGTGTCTTTTATTTACGAATCAGTGGTTTTGTAAAAATGACTTGCTCAAGGGCGGAATATTTTTCAGAAAATGCAGAAGTCTATTACTATAACACTCGACGTAGAAATCATATTCATCAGGGGCAGTATCAACAGCTCATTACAAAAATTCACATACAATACATGTACATTATTTTACAACACTTTGCCAGATGACATTAAACGATTAAATTCAATAGAAAAGTTTAAATCCCAAGTGAAATCGTTTCTGCTGCAAAACTGTTTCTATACAATTAGAGACTATACTGAGCATAACAAGAAAAGTAACATTAATTTTAACAATGATACATAATGCATTATTTACCATTTGGACTGTATAAATGAGTATAAACAATCTGTAACAACTATTGTATTACAGCTTCCGGGTCAATGACCCCCATCTCGATCAGGTTTTTCGTCCAGTTTCCCTGATCCATTGAGCAAATGCTGAGATGGCCCCTTGTTTTGCTTCTGGACATAAATGTAACTTCATTTTCTGTGCACGTCTTCTAGAATTCAGTGGGAAATACAATTATTCAAATTATCGTTTCCATGTTGTCGCGGCAGGAAGTAATAAGAGCCAAAATTTATTGCTTATTTATCTTTGACAATAGATTTTATTACATGGGAGTTTTTTGTTTTTTTTCTCCCTTTCAAAATTCAAAATTTATTGCTAGTTTATCCTTGAACATAGATTTTATTTCATGGGAGTTTTTTTGTTTTTTTTCTCCCTTTCAAAATTTCAAAATTCAAAATTTATTGCTAGTTTATCCTTGAACATAGATTTTATTTCATGGGAGTTTTTTTTTTCCTTAAAAATTAAAATTTAAGTAGTATATTAAGTGTAGGGATCACAGAATTTTGAAAATGTGCACACAATTCACTTTTCCCCATAGCACGTCATACGCAGTTTTTAACTGTTTTTCTGACGTAAAATAAATAAATAAATAAATAAAATAAAACAATGGACTGCAAAGGGAGAACGCGCACCAAAGAAGGCGAAGACCGTTCCATCTGCAGGCAAGGTCATGGCGTCGGTTTTTTGGGATGCGCGTGGGATAATTTTCATTGAGTATCTTCAAAAAAGAAAAACTATCAACGGCGAGTATTATGCAAACTTATTGCAACGTCTGAACGAAGAAATCAAGCAAAAACGGCCACACTTGTCTAAGAAGAAAGTGTTGTTTCATCAGGACAATGCACCAGCTCTTAAATCCGTTATTGCAATGGCCAAAATTAATGAATTAAAGTTTGAATTGCTACCTCATGCACCCTATTCGCCAGATTTAACCCCCTCTGATTATTTTCTGTTCCCAAACTTGAAAAAATGGCTCAGTGGTCAAAGATTTTCCAACAATGAAGAAGTGATGTCGGTAGTTAATGGCTATTTTGAGGAGCAAGACCGTTCTTAATATAAAAAGGGTATTGAACTTATTGAACATCGTTGGGAAAAGTGTATAGAGCTAAAAGCAGATTATGTTGAAAAATAAACATATTTTTTCCCAAAATTTTTGTTTTTTCTTTGTTGGATCGGGTACTTCTGGGACCACCTCCGTATATTACTAGTTTCCAGTGCGTTGAAATATTGAAAGAAAACTACGTCGCTTCCGGTCTTTAGAGGTGTGTGTATAGTTTCGTCAGATACCCGGGAACTCTTGAAAAAAAAAACTATGCAGTCTTCAGACATGAGGAACGTGTCTATCATTTTGATGGATACCGAGAAACTTGGAGAAGATCCAAGAATAATAAAAGTTTCGATTTTGACTGAAAAATGCAAATATCTGTTATTCCGTCTTTTCTAACACTGTGCCTACGACTGACTTCTCATACGCAATTGTTTACAACAAAGCTGACACCGTGCGACAATGTAACTTCAACAATAACCTCAAATGTAACTTCAACTGTAACTAACAAATGTAACTTCATTTTCTGTGCACGTCTTCTAGAATTCAGTGGGAAATACAATTATTCAAATTATCGTTTCCATGTTGTCGCGGCAGGAAGTAATAAGAGCCAAAATTTATTGCTTATTTATCCTTGAAAATAGATTTCATTACATGGGAGTTTTTTTTCTCCCTTTCAAAATTCAAAATTTATTGCTTATTTATCCTTGAAAATAGATTTTACTTCATGGGAGTTTTTGTTTGTTTTTTTCTCCCTTTCAAAATTCAAACTTTAAGTAGTTTATGTCTTAGTGTAGGGATCACAGAATTTTGAAAATGTGCACACAATTCACTTTTCCCCATAGCACGTCATACGCAGTTTTTAACTGTTTTTTGACGTAAAATAAATAAATGAATAAATGAGACTCCAAGGAAGATACACTAGAGTATGTTATGTGTGTAGGTTTAAGATTGGTTTTCTTAAAATATATAATTTATTGCAGTGTTATATGAGAGTATTTTACGTATTGTTCTTGCTATTTT
The DNA here is from genome assembly GCA_964035755.1 of Teleogryllus oceanicus. Taxonomy (NCBI): domain Eukaryota; kingdom Metazoa; phylum Arthropoda; class Insecta; order Orthoptera; family Gryllidae; genus Teleogryllus; species Teleogryllus oceanicus. Next base: position 18,305,148 of record CAXIVR010000001.1, on the reverse strand, counting down.
TTGGAAAGCCATGTGTGAGTTTGTTCATCAGCATTTGTGTTTCTGCAGGCCTCTAGCAGTTTCTATTACATGAGAGCAAATAGTTCTCGTTATCAAATGCTGCAAGGCTCGTTGTTCTGGTTATTTATAATTTAACTACCTTGCGTAAAAGAAAGGTACAGGGATTCCGACGCTCAAGAAGACTGAGCAGATTGTCCCCCATGTTTTTTAATCGTTAGTTCGTTAGTTAATCGTTAGTTTTAATCGTTAATTCCCTCTCCTTAATATCGTATTCAGACATTCTCTGATTTGACATGAATAAATAAACAAATGCGTGTGGCGCCTGCGCAGATGTCCTGGTCGGTGCTGCGGCTGCGCAGTCGCTGGCGAGTGGCGCGGGCGGTGGCGGCGGCGGCAATGGCTGCGGCGGAGAGCACTTGGCCTGCGTGCGGATGGCGTCACCCCTGCTCACGGATGCCAACCTCGTCTTCCCGGACAACATGGCCGACGTCAAGACGCTTTGCACGTAAGCCTTCCTGCCAGTGTCAGAAGTCCCTACATCCCCCTGTCGTTCTCATGTTTTACTGGGGAACAAAAACAACATACTTACATGTGTATGTATTCATGTTTTTTAGAAATGAGGAACAAAAATTAAAAATAATTAGAAATAAAATTTCTCGAGTCTTATAGACAGATTCGATATTAGAACCATTTTTAAATTGACGAACGGAAAACGATGTCGATGCGATGACAATTCTCTTGAACGAGGACAGAAGGGATTCAAGCGCTTATAATGACAAATTATGGTATTTGTTTCTAAACTTATGTTGACTTTTTCGCCGTTAGGTGTAAGTAATAAGTTACTTGTTTCCGACTGTTACTGTTTACGACATTATTTTTTTACTTTCAATTGTATTTTTATATTTCGAAGTCGGTATGAGACTTTCACTTCCTCGCTACGGAGTAGAGAGAAAGTTATGTAATGCTGCTCGAAAAAACGGGGAATTTTCGGCAGAAAACGTATTGCCGGACCCTAGTAACAAAAAGGTGGAAAAATTCAATTGCTAAATTTAGAAGAAAAAAATCCTCAAACACCTGGTGTAGCAAGATTCCATGTTTTGTGGGTCCTTGATACCTAAAAATCGGTTGACGGCCAAACATCTATCCGACTCTCTCTGTGAACATTGCCAGCGGCTAAACCATTCAGCCAATTTTCTCCAAAATTGATATTCCCCAATCGATCTGGCTTATGTCGTGGCCCCTTCAATTTGACCCCGCTATTTTAATTTCGGGAGTACTTTACATGACGCCCCTGGAGCATTTTCCAAAGTTTAAAAAAATGGCTCTGACGTTATTGATTAAATTTTTCTGTTGGATAATGTGAAGGACGGTTAAGAGGAAAATTAAAAAAGTTCAAAATATTTTCGGCGTCTTCTTACAACTACAATTATGAAGATAGAGACTATTTTCCCTTCATGAAATCTGTTCTTTAAAGATATATTTTTAGAAATAAGGTTATGTATAATTTTTCGAAAATTTAATTACTTTTCGCGTAATTTTGCGTGAAAATACGTGGGAAAGTACGTGCTCTTATAGCAGCACTAGTTTAAATTGCATTGAAACCTAGAATCAGAACCGCGTGCGGTTTGGTGCAGGGAATTCTTTAGAAGCCTCAGGGAAGTTTTGCCAGTGGCCCATTGTTTTTGAGAACTGCTAAACAAATTAATATAGCAAACAATTATTAACCATATCCATTAACATTTATCTTTATCCTAGAGTTACAGATTAATATGAACCATTTTATCATTAAATAGCATCGTACGCTTTCACGGTCGGAGTCAATAAAAGAGAAAGTTTCCGGGCTGGTAGACCGTGGTCCAGTTGGCATTAAGGGCCAACAATGCCAACTGGACCATGGCCTACCAGCCCGGAAACTTTCTCTTACATTTTATCATTTTCCCTCTCCCTTGGCTGATAGAGGGATTGCTATATCGATGACGTAAGCTTTTCTTTTAGTCTTCAAAACCAGTACTATATCTGGAATGTTGTTCGGGATTAGTTTACCTGTTATTATTGGGCGGTTCCAGTAACGTTTGCAGTTCTCATCTTCTCTCATTGGTGGTGATTCATAAGAGTAGTATGGTGCTCGCTTCTCATTGCCAAAAACATTTGACTAAGAACCAGATGAATTATTTTGGCCACACGATTATGCCTATCAAGATATTGTTTCGGCCCTAAATCTAAACATCCAGAAATTATGAGATCGATCCCCTCGTCTTTTTGGCCACACATTCTGCAGTTGGCGTTTTGTATGTTATCATGCATGAAGTATTTGCAGTAAGCTCTCGTTGCGATTATCTGATCTTCAATCGCGGTTATTAAACTTTCTGTATCCGCAAGCAGGTCATCAGCTTGCAAGTAAGACAAAGAAGCTTGAAGATTTATTTCAGTATTTTCTAATGTGTTTCTGTAACAGCCATGGAGGAATTTACTCCTCCATCTTTGTACTTGTTCGTTTGCGAGGATCTTCGAGGAAGGGTAGTACAATATGTTGGATAATTTAAGAGATTTGGCTCTGTGATCTGCCTTTATAACTGGAGTCATCCACTCACTGGATTTTGCCGTTTGCAGTCTATCACATTTTTCATTTACATATAATGCCTGGTCGTGACATTAGTAATACCTCTGTCTCCATCTGCCCGGGCATATAGAACCATTCAATAGAACTGTGTGTGATGTGCTCTTGCTTTAAAAAACTATGTGTGACGTGCTACGGGGAGAAGTGAATTCTGTGGACGTTTTTATAATTCTGTGATCCTACCCTAAGCCATATACTAATTGAATTTTGAATTCAGAAAGAAATGAGCTTTTTTTGCAACTATTGTTAACAAAATATTCTCTCCGATGTAATAAAATATATTTTCAAGGGTAAATCAGCTGTTAAATTGGGCTCCTTCATCATGTCCCTCGTGAAGGAATGCCTTCCTGCCGCGACAACATTGAGAACGATAATTTAAATAACTGTATTTCTCATGGATTCTAGAAGACGTGTACAGACAATGAAGTTACATGTCCAGAACAAAACAAAGGACCATCGCAGCATTTACTTAAAGGATCAGGGAAACTGGAAAAATCTCATCGAGATGGAGATCATTGACCCAGAATTCTTGTTATAGATTGTTTAGAATTATATTTTCCAAATGGTAAATAATAAATTAAATATCATTGTTAAAATTCTTTCTGTTACTTTCCTTTTGATGCTCGGTATACTTTGTAATGAATAGAAACAAATTTGCAGAAGTAATGGTTTTACTTGGAATTGAAATTGGTTGAGCCCATGCTCGGATCTTGTTTTCTACTTCTACTAATGGTAGCTTCTCAGCTACCATTAGTCTTATGTCATTTTGAATTTGGTATTTTTGTTCAGAATGGAGTACTTTTTGTTGAACTTCAGAGGTGTGTGTTGATTTAGAAGATGACTCAGCTAAGAGTGATATTTCGCGCCAAGTGTCGGCTATCCGATTCATAATTCTTTTCGTCCATGGGCGAACTGAATGCTGGGTGCTGTTTACTGTCTGGCTGCCGGCCATTGATGTCCTTAGCTGGCCCAAAAATTATCTGAAATACCAGACATCCAGATATACACAGGATGTGATTATTATTTTATTTTTTATTATTATTATTATTTAAAAAATATGTAATTTATAAAATATTTAATGTCATAAAATTTTATTTTTAACGCTTAAAGTTCCATTTTCATTGAGACGTTTAATGTTTTACAATTTGTGGGAGAAAAATATTTTTTATTAGGGCTGAAGAAAAAATGAAGATACCATTTTTGAGAAGGTTTTGAAAATGTCCTTGAAATTTCATGTAAAGTACACTCAAAAATCAAAATATCTTCAAATTGAGGGGGTCGCGACATTACCTACATCGATCACGGAATACCAATTTTGGTAAAAATCATACATTTTGCCGTAAACCAAATTTTCGGTACCAAGAGTCCGTGGATTCTGACTACACAACGTGTTAAAGGAAGTAATCGTCTCCTATATTATTTCAGTAGTATACATATTTTTTGCGGCTCCCAGACGCAATCAATCTTTATAAATGTGGTCTCCAAAGAAAGAGAATTTCACGAAGACGTGACTAATTGCATTTTGACTTTATTAATATGAGGGATTTGTTTCTAAAAAATCATCTAAATATTCATCTCAAATGCAACCCGCAACACTCGGTGGTATTTTGGAATTTATATCGTTAAATAACTCCTAAACAAAGCGTTTTAGGGCCGTAAAAATTACAACTTTAAAAGGCTTAAAAGGCTTCAAAGGAACTTTCCTCGTATTGAAATGAGATATTCTTGAAAATTCAATTATATTTTTGCTGGTTCGCTGCTTCTCAATTCTACTCCACCTGTTCAGAGACTGTAGAATATGCCACTGTATATGAAATTAAACTAATTACTTGATATTCTACACGAATGAATTACACAGGTGTACCTCTCTGCTCAGTAATAACGTTAAATGAGAATAGTTTGTATTGAATTGCGAGTTCTTCTGAAGGGAAATTGCCGTTTTGTGCTACTACGTCCATAGTACGCGAGGAAGTAAGGTGGCGTTGTGCGCAGGCGCTGGCTGGAGTTCGTGCGCTGCGTCAAGGACTACACCGGGCGCTGCTTCTCTCCCACGCAGCAGGAGGAATTCGTGCGCGCCGTGCAGAGCACCGTGGGGCTGGCGCACCGCCTCTGCTCCGAGCTGCGCTACCAAGAGGGTGAGCTAGCCAACGAGCCACGGACCGCGCGCAGTCTTTCCTTCCTCTTCCTAGTCTTATCTTCACCCCTTCCATACATGAACACACACAGGCACTACACTACTTCACATGTCTGGAGACCAGTCTAGAACTCAGAGCTTGATCTGTTGGGGGCGGGGCCTCGCTGGTGGGAGACACCTAGTTGGGTGAAAACCCTGCAAGCAGACAAGTAGGTCCGCGCTGGATCTCACCCATCCAGCGCGGGAAGATCACTGCCACCTCCCACCACAAAACATGGACTACACTTGTGGGACCAATGACATTCGTAGTTGACGCGTTGGGAATCATCAATCAATCAACCAACCAACCAAGAGGGTGAGCAAACGCATGCGCATGCGCCGCTCGCCACAGACGGCGCGGCGCGCGTCAACCACGGCTTTGGTTCCCACCCGGCGAGGCCGCCGCCGCTCGGCTTGGGGCCTGCCTTTGACTTCCTTTTTCCCGCGCGGCAGACGTTTTCTGTTTTGGATAATATTTTATGAGCGTCCATTACACACCAACAAAGGAACAACATTCTGCCATGTACATTAATAATATCGCTAGTTATTATACCTTCCAACAATTTTCATAAAAGATGTCAGCTATCAATATTTTTATTCTAAAGATATTTGCGATCGCGTAGCGATCATCATCAGAGCTATTTCTTGCACCGTCTGGTCGGAAAAGGAAGGTTTTTAAAAAGCATTTCGGAAAATGGACTTCGTATTCCGCCCAGACGCTGCAAGAATAGCTCTGATGCGTATGTGGGAACATCTGGCAACACCGTTTTTCAAATTACATCGTGTACTAATAAATAACACTACATTGATGCCAGTGATGCGTAGTTCTATATAAAGAACTATATATATTTAATAATATAGTGTTAAAACTGTGGAAGAAAATGAATAATCTAATACCTGTACAAAGCCTTAATATTACTGGAAATCTTCAATATGCGTGTATGGTTTTCATATGAAGTCATAATCTCCTTGGCAGTCACTAGGTGCGTTAGCTCAGAGTCAGCTTTGTCTTTGACTTTCACCGAGAGATTGTGCGGTGGCGATTGACTGATTAGTGATTAGTCAACAGCTAAGGTCATCGGTCTGTAAATGTAATGCATGTTTAATGGCGTGAGGTAGCAGTGATCTCCCGCTGGATGGCGAGATCCGGCGCCGATATTCCCGTCAGTTTGCGGGATGTTCCCTAAACAGGTATCTCCCACCAGCAGGGCACTGCCGTAGCCGGAACATGCTCTAAGCTGGTACCTGAGTAGTGCCTGTGAAAGCAAAGAGTGAGGATAGGATAAGGAAGGAGGGAAGAGTCCGCGCGGTCCGCGGTTCGTTTGTTACGGCACTGCTCCGACATTCGCCTGGTGTTGGTCGAAGAAACCATAGGAAACTACCGACCAGAGCAACCGTCCGTTAGAATTCTCCTCCAGACAGCGGGTGAACTCGACCCAGCTATCTCCCTAGTGTCGAAAGTCCTCCCACCGTTGGATCTCCGTATCAGAGGCCCTGCAATGACTTCAATTGATGTCTCGAGGAGAATTCTGGCGAGAGGATGCTTTGATCAGTAGTTTTCCATTTTTCTCCAACCAGTACTAGGCGAATGTCGGAGCACTCTACTATTATATGCTAATACAAAATTGCTTATTATATGCTGATGATCAACTTTTAATAGATCAAGATTATGAGTCGGAATATATGACGAAAAAATTGGCAGAAGAATATGAAAGATGGGGATTAAGAATTAATTTAAATAAGACCAAATATATGGTGATTGGGGATTTATCTTGAAATTTAATTTTAGAAGAAGGAAGAGAATATATTGAAAACTGTGAAAAAATTAAATATTTAGGCGTTACATTTCACAAATGTGGTTCTCATGAATACGAAATTATGGAAAGAATAATTAAAAGAAGACAAGCTATTGCTGTGTTAAATGGGATACTATGGGACAAAAGTATTAGAAAATCGACAAAAAGTGTGTGTGTGTGTGTGTGTGTGTGTGTGTGTATATATATATATATATATATATATATATATATATATATATATATATATATATAGGGTATGCATATGCGTATAGGGTAGAGGAAAAGGGAAGCACCAGACTTTACATGAATGAATGGTATTAATGTAATAATGAAAGAGAAAAATTAAAAGAAGGCGACAGGGAAGACTAGGAACAGTGGAGGAAAAATAACATATTCATTTAATGAAAGTTATTTCTGTGTTGGGTAGAGGAAAATGTTATAACTCTATAACATTTTATAACTGTTATAGCTATTAACATACCTAGTAATGTTATGAGTGTTATTACTGCCTCGTCCAAATTAAAAATCTCAGCTCTGCTATGCTCTGCCTCGATTTTTAATTTTTCGCCTCGTCAGTCATAACACTGTAACATTTCGTGGTATGTTCAGCATTTTATCGGTCACCATAATATCTCACAGATTATGCGAAAATTTACATTACTGAGATAGTAAACATTATTTATGTTGCTGCGGCACGTTAGTACGATATTGTAGGATGTTGCTTGCGATATATCTATATAAACAATATTCGTATACCCTGGTTCGAGAAAGATGGATGCAAATAATTCTCCTGAACCTAAAGATACGGTACCTAAAGAAACGACGATCGGTTAGGAAACTGGCGCGTGGACTTCCAGTGGCGACACCTTCACATCGTCAGTAAATATAATTACCGGAGCAGAGTTTCATTTGGTTGAATGTGAGGAAAATAGGTTTAAAATGTACCTAATATACATTTTTTTAACTGTACTATTAATAATATGACAATTAAGAATTATTATTCCCCAGACCAATGTAAACTACTTCTGAATTGTTTGAATCTGATTTGTTTTGTACATACATGTTTTTTCTTAACAAACACTTGACTTGCGATGAATCGATGGTGGTTTACGTTGCTATAGATGTTAAAATCCGATGCTAAGAATGTTAAATTTCTTAACATACAGTTATGTGCAAGTGCACTTAACAAACCTACAGGATTGCATGTAACAGGGGGTTAAAGACGCATGTAACCAATAAAAAAAATTAATGATGATCGAGGGGTCGATGGAGGGGGTATAGCCGAATATGAACCGGCGATTGACTGGTATAATGAAAATCTCATTAATTACAAAAATATTAAATTAACTGTATAATTAATTGTTTTCTAATATAGAGCAACAAAACATAATATTAAATTACAACTTGGCTCCTTCTCTCATACTCATCGCTCATCCTTAGGATCAGGGGCGTAGTTAAGCTGATGCAACCGGTACTTCGCAACTGTCCCCAGAAGTAAGGAACTCTTAATAAGGAAACCCGTACAAGGATATCCACAAAGACTGTTTTTAAATCACTCCATGCTTATTTTCTCCATTTCACGAGTCATATTATTGTAACAATTATTTTAAAACTCTTAATTTCACGTTTTCACGTTTATTACAGATAGAGGAACCATTCTGGACCGGGACATTTGGGAACCTAATTACGAAACGAATTAAAAATTAACTCGTTCGTAACTGCTTTAGATGTTTAGAAAATTCAACGAAATATAACGATATACGCACAACGATATTCAACCGCGTAAAAAATACAGGAGAAATGTTATGACCAGTTTAAAAAGCGCTTAACATTTCGTAATCTTTGCATAACAATAAAGATAAGAAACTCAGCTACTGGAAAGTGGGAAGATCTTCAATTATAGAAAATCTTCGTATTTACCAAAATATTGGTGTACAAAATCGTTATCTTTACGACAATTATGTGATAATCTTTCTTGTTATGATCATGCATGATATGAATAACGTAAGGGGGCTGAAGTAGCCAACAATTCTTTTGAAAGGGGCCGATGAACGAAAAAGGCTGAGATCTCTGGTTTAGAGTAAGACATGTTGGGTTATGCAATACAGTCCCACATGCAGCCCGGTATTGCGGGTTGCGGCACACGCCCTCCATTTAATAAGAAGCTACTCAGTACTTTCCTGGTGAGTACTCAAACGGAGGCCTGTTATATGTCGTCTACTATTATAATTCAGCTTTTGAGTAATTAAGTATAACATACTATTTAGGAGTAACACTATTCTCTTTTCTGAGCGCACTCTAGCAGTGTTCCTTTCCCTCCTTCGCTATGCTCGGAGAAGTACACGGTTGCCCATTAAGCAACATACGAAATGTCATGTGTAACTTGTGTGTTAGCATTGGAAGTGTGTAAGCAAACGTCATATTCACCATGCTTAAAACGCAAATTTTCATGATACTTCACCAACACGAGGAGTACTATTTTAAAAAACCTGTATCGAAAGTTGGACCGATATAGAGTCGTGTTTTTGGGGCGCGAAGAATCCCGAAGTATTCCTCTTCTTCTACACCAACCCCCTTATGAAGTTACGTAAGAGTAAACAGGGTATACATCCAAGCTGATGAAACAAAACACATATCAAACGACGACAACGAAACGGGAGATATCGATAGCTTCAATGAAAATTTCATATCCGAAGAACAACTTTTGGTGGAAAATAAAAATCTTAACTAAAAAAAGCAAGGGGCCCTGACAAAATTAATAGACTGATGCTCCGAAATCTTCCTCGCAGCACAAAACAGCACTGCTACAAATACGCTTGTCTAGAAGACAGCTACTTTCCAAAAATGTGGAAGTACGCCACGGTAATCCTAATAAATAAAACCTGGAAAAACTATAGAGACACACAGAATTACAGACCAATTAGGCTCCTATCGCACGCGGCAAAATTATTTGAAAGATTGCCACAACCAAACATTCGTGCATATTTAGATGAAAATCACACAATTCGCTGCACACAATTAGGATTCCGAAAAGGCTTCTGGTCTGCGCTTCAAGCCTTTTGCCCAGCAATGGAGGCATCATTTTCCTTAACAGTCTCGTGTTCTCTTCCACCTCTACTTTCTATCTTACTTCAGCCTTTGACAAAGTAAAGCACAATCTCCTAGAAAAATGAAAAAGAGTCTTCCATCTTATCCTTACATTCTTCTCGAAAGCCCTCTCCGCAAGAAGCCGTGCTATCACTTCTTCTCTTAACATATTCATTCACGATCTCCCGACCTTCCCAGTAGTAAGAGAATACTTATATGCGGACGACGTGACCTTCACCTGAAAAACTTGGCATCTCTCAATTGTACTCAAAAGATTGCAATATGCAGCAAATAAATTGTATTACGGCAGCTTAAACGGGCTTACATTAAACATAGAAAAATGTCAAGCCATAATATTCTCGTGGAGCCAGAAAGAAAAACCGAGCAGGAACTTACGGCTGCCGAGCTTGGGCAACAGCGGCACAGAAACATTTATCTAAATTGCGAAGTGCCAAAAATAGATTCATACTTGTTTCCTTTAGACCCGACCCTGGAATTGCATACAGCACTATTTAAAAAAAACCTTCCAAAAATATTCGAATTCATCCATGACATTGCCTCAACAGAAAGCTTTAGCACATTCTCAAATAACTCTTTATTATCATTTTTTTTAAATACACACAATGTAAGAAACTGTAAGAAATCAGAAAGCGGCTGTAAAAAATTACCCACCGACGTTCGCTTCTTAAGACCGCCATAGTAAACTCGTAAAAATCTCTCACGTGGAATATCCGAAACCTATAAAAACCTCTCACAACACGTTCTCAAACTTTACTCTTCTACTATATTTCACATATTTCTTTTCTCATTTCTCCTTCTTCTGGAAGCCGCCCTTAGGCGTCACGTTGCTAACGCACATGAAACCGCACCAGACGCAACCCGCACAACAGAGGCCGCGGCGCCCCCCGCATCCGCGAACGGCGAAAGGCCCCAAGACAATCTGAATCATCAAGAAACCTACATGCTTTGTGGTGAAGAGCGCCACAACAGCTTCCCGCGACACACTACAGCTCGACCAGGAGCAGTAGCCCAGTGCATCAACTCATGTCAATGCGACGCCTCTGACCGGCAGGTCCTAGGTTCGAGTCCTGATGGCAGCAGGATTTTCGACACTAGCTTTTCATCTAGGTCGAATGCGGTCGCTGTCTTGGGGAGAATTCTAGCGACTGGCTGCTCTGATCGATAGTTTTCCGTGGTTTCTCCGATCACCACCAGGCGAATGCTGGAGCGACCCTAAGAAATGGGCCACGAACCGCGCGCGATCTGTCCTTGCTCTTCCTTGTCCTATCCTCTCCCCTTACACACACACACACACACACACACACACACTAATATGCACTACACTACCACATATTCCGGGAGACCGGTCGAGAGCTTTGAGCTTGTCCCGGCTGGGGCGATGCATCGCGGGAGGGAGAGTCCTGGTTAGGGAGAAACCCCGCTAGCCGACGGTGGGTCAGAGCCGGATCTCGCCATCCAGCGGGGGAAGATCACCGCCATCTCCCAAGGGGGAAACATGCACTACACTTACGGGACTAATGAACTATGCTGTTGACGCGCCCGGAATCACTAATAAACCAACCACTACAGCTCGATGACGACAATCTCCGCGCATTTCGCCCTGAGGAAGGTCGCTGAATTGTGACCGAAACGTTGGCATCCGTGCCTAGGACGCGGCGTCTCCCGGTTAGCCAAGTAGCTACTGACTCCGGCAGCGGAAATCTACGTTCTCATTTCACATCAGCGCGCTGGCACGCCCCCAGCGTGATGATCAAATATTATAGCAACACTCTGGATTTCCTCCTACGTCAATGCTACGAAGGAAAACGTTTTCCTGATGCTCCATGTCTCCAAAACACGAATTCTAATAACCCATAGCAATTAAAGATTTCTATAGAGGATTTTATCTGGTGCTGTGTTTTCTCATGAAAATTCTAATTTTCGCCCCTGCCAGTAATTAATGTCAATATTTCGCAAAACTATAAAAACTTCTAGAATTATGTTTTGTTGTAGATACATAAAAAACTACTTCAAAACAAAACTTAATAATTAAAATCATATAAATAAAACGGTTTTGCGGCACTTTCTGTTTCAGAGTATTTGGAGTATGCGTTCTGCATTCATTCTACAATTGCTGAAAACGGCCCATGTGCAAGTATGTACCAGCGGCTCGTGGAGAGAGTTCTTGGGGAGGTCGAAGAAAAATCCCTATGCTGGTAATTTTTTTCTACCCATAATTTAAACTTAGAAATAGTTTAAATTATCTATTACACGTGAAAGTTACGAAACTTTTTTGAAATCGTCATTATTAAGAAAATTCAGTTATTGCATTCCCAGACGTAAAATGTCCCAGCAACAACTTGGGGTGGTCGAGTTAGAAGCATTGCTATTTTTCGTAGCAATAACTCTTTGCCACTGCAACAGCGAATAAGCATGTTTTGCAAATTATTTAAATTGAAATAATATTGAAACATAAGCGTTTTATTTATGTTTTTGTTTAGCTAGAATAGAAATACCCAGCCAGACAAAAAAAGTGATGCACCCAGAAGGAGTGGTGCAAAAATCTAGGTAGGAGAATGAATTAATCGTTGTTTACGTCCAATTTACAGCTCCCATCGACAATTCCAAGATTGTGTATTGGATGAAGCTAGTCGAGTTTGCAGCTCAGCCGGCAAGAGCGTAGCCGTGAAGGCTTTCACTCAAGAACTACTGGATAAAACCTTCACCTACATCCAAGAAAAGTGCGCTGGATCAGAGTAAGAAAGAGAAGCACTTTTCACTAAAAGATTTCACTTTTTCGTAACACGCACCAAATATACTAGCTATTCTACGTTGCAACTACTTACAACTGAAGACTTTAATGCGCATATTTTTCACCAGGAACTAGCCGTAACAATTCTGCACATTTTAAGCAGGAATTAGCCGTAACGATAGCTAGGTCGAGTTCAGTCACAGTTTAGTTAGCTAGGAGGAGAATTCTAGCGGCCGGTTGCTCTGATCGGTAGTTTTCCTGTTTTTGAGCGAATGCTAGTAATGCTAGTGGCAGTACCCTAACAAACGGGCCACGGACCGCCCGCGATCTGTTCTTTCCTCCGCGATCGCTTCCTCTTCCTTGTCTCATCCTTACCCCTTACATACACTTATACTTTAATGCACTGCATGCCGGAAGACCAGTCAAGATATTAGAGCTTGCCCCGACTGGGGAGGTGCCCCGCTGGTGGGAGATACCCCGTTAGCCGATGGTAGTAGGTCGACGCCGGAATTTGCCATTCAACGTAGAAATATCACCACCACCTCCCGCGATAAAAAGTGCACTATACTTATGGAACTCATAACCTTAGCAGTAGACGCGCTCGGAATCACTTCTCAGTCAATCTGCACGAAACATTCTTGTAATAAACGAAAGCATACCTTGTGCTAAAGCTCCTCGATCTGTGCAGAGTGAATATGCACGACTGCTACCCCCGTCGCCTGGATCCTAGCAACCGGGCGCTCAACAGTTCGGCTGCGGGCACCATCGGTGGCGTGTACGGCGGCGGCGGCGGCGGCGGCGGCGGCGGAGGGCGTGGTGACGCGAGCCCCGGGGGGAGCGGCGGGGGTGGCCCTGAGCGGCCGTCGGGGCGAGGCGGCGCCCAGCAGCCGCGCACAGACCACGGGCCCCCGCTGCTGCACCACGGAGGTATTTATTCATTTATTCAATTCCATATTGACTGACTACTTTTTAAATTTTATTAATGCACTACTTTAATCTCAGCGCGATCTTTCTTAACACAGTGTTATTAAAATTATACACAACTGAGCAATTACTTTGCATCAAAATTGTTTGTTGTAATCAACACAGTTATTTGTGTTGCCGTTCATCTAAAATTTTTTTTTTCATAGCTACAAATTTTTTTAGACATGACCAAAATGTGCAGAATGTAATGTTAACGTAAAGAGTTGGTTTTAAGTGTTGCGTTTCAAGAGGTGGGGTGCAGAGGTAAGAAAAAAATTTTTTTTTCATGGAAATGTTTTTTTAATAGGTTCTTAAAAGTAAACCCAAAAAGGGAATTTTATTCCACGTCGAGGTCGAGAGTAAAGATAATTGTCACGGAGTATGAGATAAATACTAGTGAAATCCCATCTGGTTAGCACATCGCTATTGCTGTGAAATATCAGAATAGAAGAAAATGAATGTAATGACAAAGAGAACACAAAACAAGAAAGTGTTTCAAAGGGCTAAAAGTCATTCAAGGGCATCAAGACTACTAAAATATTTTGCGAGTGGACAATGTAGAATGAATTGTTGAGAAAGCACGGTCTCATGAAAGGAATCTGCAAAAAGTATTAATAAAACAGTGTACATACCTAACAGTAATACAAATTATTTTAAGGCTTTAATAATTAAATAATTTTAAGGCTAAATGAATAAATTGAAATTACGAATTAGGAGTGTTTGGATATTTTAGTGAACCTCTTTAATAACAAAGTCTGTCAACGAGCAGAAACTAGTTCATTTTCGCACAATCGGATATAGTAACCTCTGATATTGTGAACAAAAAATGTCAGTCCTCAGAGGTTCAATATAACTGGGATCGACTGCATTAAGTTTCTCTATAACTTTTACATCTTGTCCATGAATATACTATCTTATTATATCTAGATCATTAATGTAATAACTTAGTTTTAAAACTTGCGTAACGTTTCTTAACCTATTTTATATGTCCTTGTTGAAATATATTAACCTAAAAAGTCCTGTGTCGAACAGTCCACTCATTTAACTCCATGCAAACCCTCTGTTGTGAACGGATGTGAATCATAGCTCGGTCGCTTCGCGCCTCTGACCAGGAACTAGGATCGAGTCCCGATGGCGGCAGGATTTTCGACACTAGCTCTTCAGCTAGGTCGAATTCAGTCGCTGTCTGGAGGAGAATTCTAGCTGCTCTGATCGGTAGTTTTGTGTTTTTTCCCATCAACACCAGGCGAATGCCGGAGCAATACCCTAACAAACGGGCCACGAACCGCGCGTGATCTTTCCTTCCTCTTCCTTGTCCAATCCTCACCCCTTACACACACACACCTACACTAACATGCACTACACTACACACATGCCGGGATATCGATCGGGGCTTTAGAACTTGTCCCGTGTGGGGCGGTGCCCCGCTGGTGGGGGATACCTGGTCGGGAAAAAGCCCGTTAGCCGACGGTAGGTCGGCGCTGGGTCTGGCCATCCAGCGGGGGACGACCACCGCCACCTCCCGAGCCAAAACACGCACTACACGTACGGGACTAATGACTATAGTAGTTGACGCGCCCGGAATCAGTAGCAATGAATGAATGAACGGGTCGGTTCGCAGACGAAGAAGAGCCGCCGCCGTGGCAGCCCGGGAAGGCCCTGGACGCCGGGCCGGCGGCCGCCGCCGCGCCCACAGCGCCCGCGTCCGCGGGATGACGTGGTCGCCGGCGGGCTCCCCGGACGCCGGCGCCCCCGCCCCCACGGCGCCCGCCGCCCCCACCGCCGGCCACAGCACGTGGCACGTGTCGAGCGCCGGCGGCGCCGTCGCCCAGCAGCCGCAGCAGCCGCACTCGCCCAACCCCACGCACACCTGGTACCCGTGGGGCAAACTCAACAACGCCGTGGACGAGCCCAACCAACAAGGACTGGCAGGAAAGGACATCGGCAGCAGAAGTGCGGCCAACATCAACACTCGTGCCATGGCTTGCTTTGTTTTCGCAGTAGTTAGTCTTTTTGTACTCCGTTAATAAATTATATTAGTACTATAAGAGAAATAGGCTTTTCGCTCATAAGGACACAGACATTCGTAAATCAAGGGAAGTGAAGTCTCGTCTCAAATTCTGCGGTCCTGCCTTTCCATGATCACTATTGTTGATGACGGTGAAATCAGTGAAATATTGACTGTTTTTGATACTTTGATTTGAAAAAAATGATTTATTATTGTTTTAAATTTCATTATTTTACTTACAAAATGTAATTGGAAAATAAAATTCTGACATACCACGTTCATTCACGATTATATTATACTCCCTATCTACATTAATATTTTATAAATATTTAATTTTGGGTTACATAAAATATATTTTTATATTCATAAACGTAGTAAAGCTCACGCAATGGGAATGAGTCTTAGTTGCCTTTTTTTTTCACAAATATTATCTAATAAAAACTTTCATATAATGGTTTTGCGTAACCTGTACTAAATCCGTTTTATTATTCAGAAAGTAATACCCCAAAGGCAAGCATAAATGTTGCATGTTTTATTTATGGTTAAAAAATTATATTTCAGAGTTTAGCAGTTTAATGACTTTAATAAATAAACTTTTTACTTATATTTTGAAAAAGATCATGTATTTTCTAATTTACATACGTTGAAATTTCAGTTCTCACAAATCTACAGCTTTCATGAGGTTCTAGTATTAGTCAAAACAAGAATTCACAAAACGATGTTTTAAGCGTAAAAGGAATCACAACATGTTATGATTTAATCATTACTAGCTGGACCCGTGTGAACATTCGGCATTCTAAATCATCGTTTTAGAAGTGAAAAGAGATGCATACAAGAGACCAACTTCAACCGCTAGCCCCTGAACTTTGGGATACAGCATGATACACCCGACATTGTGCGTGGGTAACATCCAAATATTGCTAAGCGTTGAGATTCATTTTCGCAGTAAATCAAGTCGATACATTACATTTATCGTGAAATATTAGTTGTTTCCATTTCTTCAATTTAATTTCACATTGATTTCGATTCACTGGTCGCATCTGACCACCCATGCTATAGAGTAGGGGTCTCCGGAAGACCTAAATCTCCTAATATGTAATAGAATGTACAAGAAAGACTCGTTTAGGCCCTATTGCATAAGAAAAATAACGCAGGCCCCACCTTCCCCCAAACTCATATCACGCGATGTTTCCGTGTTAAGGGCGATTGTAATGGACGTCGCATTTAATTTATTCCCTATATCATAACACGAAAAACGTATTTTGATTAAAATCTGTCTAATGACTGTCGCGGGAGTAATTCTTTATCAAGTAGTCATCTATCCTTAGTGCAATAAATAGGGATATAATATTGTATTGTGCGTCACTTTTCGTCTATGTGTCCTGGTATATGGACCTCTCTACCATGTTTGACCGGCTGAGGTTCCTCATGCCATGACATTAACTGATATTGCAATGTTTCTAACCAGGAGATCTTAAAGTACGAGTCTAGACGGTTTTTTGACACTAGCTAGACAGCTAGGTCGAATTCAGCCGCTCTCTGGAGGATAATTCTAGTGGCTGACTGCTCTGATCGGTAGTTTTTCATGTTTTCTCCGATGAAAATCAGGCGAATGCCGAAGCACAACCCTAACAAACGGGTCACGGACCACGTGCGATCTTCCTTCCTTTTCCTTGTGCTACCATTACCTCTTACTCACACACACACACATACACACACACACACACTTACATGCATTACACTACCACTCATGTCGGGAGACCAACCGGGAGCATAGAGCTTGTTCCGGCTGTATCGGTGCTCCGTTGGTGGGAGATACCTCGGGAAAAAATCCGGGGAGAATGAGGAAATTCCCACACGCCGGCGTGAATGTCGGCACCGGATTTCACCATCCAGCTGAGGACAGAACACCTCCACCTCCCGTGATAATACTTACAGAACTAATGATCAAGCAATTGACACGCCTAGAAAGACAAAATAATCAATCAATTAAACTACCACGTATGTGCCGTAGATTCTAGTTCAACCAGTTGGGCTCTTCAGTCGCATAAGTCACAATTTTTTTCGCAAATAACTTTCATTATACATCGCACGACGATAAATATTATTATAAAAGTTTCAGAAAATATAGTCTAAAGGATGAAATAATTGAACTCATCTTCGTCAACACAGATTTATTCAGAGACACACTGCCTCCCGACTTTCGCCTTATAAGCGAGACTGATGATGACGGCAAAGCTGTCAAAAGTCGGCTCTTTGAATAAATCTATGTTGACAAAAGTGACTTCGATTATTTCATCCTTTAGATAATGAGATTATAGATTTAAGACAGCCACGTACCGCTAAAAGGCTTACAGGGGAAGTCCGCGAGGTAATGACAGGCAGAGAAAACGTCATTATCGGAGGACACTTAAATTTACCCCGTGTTACTTGGAAGAGGGACGCAGGAGCTGAAGGCACCGCCCAACGTCTAATAAAGTTTGTGGGAGAATGCCTTAGCGCATATAGTGACTAAACAGGCCCACGATAATACTTTATAGTGTTTTCTTTGTATTGTTAGACCAGTGGAAATAGTATTAAACGACATTACGCCGATAGACAGCAAATAACAGACGCAGTGGACGTTTGTAAACCGAGGCGATAGCCGAGGATTCCTACCAACCAAGTCTGTTGTTTGTGTTATCGGCCGTGTGTCGTTCAATACTTTTCGTAATATCATTTTCTTATAAGAAAAATAATATAAATAAAAAATGTTCTTGCCTTTGCTTACGTAGGAATGCAACGCCCCCTTCTATGTCAATTCATACGCGAGTCCAAGACCAACTATAATATTGGCCTCGGCGAGACATTTCCGATTCGATTGGTTGATACGTGGTGGCTTTGTTTGACACCATTAAAAAGATAAATTTTCCACAAACTTTGAGATGGATATTCCAAAAGATATTGTGGAGACAGCGAATAGTGCTAATTTCGATTTATTACCAACAAAAACCAAATTACGGTATGAGAAGGAATACGAAGATAAGATGAGAAGGAAAAACATTAGCGTCAATGCAAAAATGTAAATGAGGTGGATGAAACAGTAATGCTGGCGTATGCTAAAGAAAAATCTAAGAGATATTCTCCCACATCGTGGTGGACAAAATTCTAAATGTTAAAGTTATGTTTATTAGTTAACGAAAATGTTGACACATCAAGGTCAGTATTCCACATTTTTTATTTTTATGTTTCAGTTAAGAAAGTTTATTTAGTAAATGACATGTGATTTGATTTTATAGATTCGGAAAACTGTGCGTATTTTTGAGAAGAAAATCCCAAAGTTATATTGCCAAGAAGGCGAAGATTTTATCCGAAGAACATATTAGAAAATTTTTACTGGTAGCAAATGATTACTTGTGGCTACTTAAAAAAGTTATGTAATTTTTGGTATTTTTCGGGCATGCCGACGAGACGAACTTGTGTCATTGCCTATTGATGACATATAAACCACGAGCAACGGAGTGCTTGTTGCACTGAAATGCACAAAAAAAGGACGTTTGTTATTCCCAAAGACGGTCTTCCATTGAATGCATATGATTTGTATAAAAAATATACTGACCCACGTCCATCTGACCTAGAAACTAGACGCTTTTTCATAGATTATAGAAAAGGAAAATGCACTAAACAAGTTGTGAGTATACACACAATAGGGGATACTCCAAAGAAGAGAGAAGAATTTTTAAAATTATACTCTCCTGAGCTCTACACAGGGCATTGTTTTCGACGATCATCGGCCACAATGCTAGTGGAAAACGGTGGCGATCTGCTTTCCTTGAAAGAACTTGGAGGTTGGGAGTCCTCGTCTGTAGCCGAAACTTACTTTGAACAATCTGTTTCAAAAAGAGTTAAAATTTCTATGCAATTATTCAGCACCAACCAGATTGCATCAAATGATTGAAGTACGTCGACGTCGGCACCTTCAACTTCTTACGAAGGTTTAGAAATTAGTAATAATAGTAAATTTTCATTCAGTATTAATATTTATTATAATGAGACTAGAAAAATGAGTAAAAAATAAGAATGTTTTAAGTGGTGAAAATTAATATATTGTTTTACGTTTGTCATTTGACTTAAAGAGTTGAATAAATATTTTGAAGCTCACGTAATTCCTTAACGTCCGGCGGCCATTAAGATTACCTTTTCATTCCACTATTGGATTTCGTTACGCATATGTTTTTACAGCACAGTATTACGAAATAACTATTAACGTGGGAAGTAACGTGTAAAGTAATCTAAAATTAGCGATCACAAAGGAGTTCTTCTGAAAATGGGTAGAAAAGATAAGCGAAACAAGTTTGCGAATTTTTCAGTGTAGTAAAACAGAAGTCACCAACTTGTAGAAGTGCTGAAAAGAAATTTGGGATTCTTTTGATGTACAATAGAAAAGATTTGGACCAATTTTGTAATTAAGGAAATTCGCATTTATTGTACATTCAGTTCTGCTTGGTATTACGTGTCAATTCACACATTGTCTTTCACATTCACTCCATGTACACTTACCATTGGGTTCATGGAAAGTGCCTGACCGGGGCGTTTATTCCATGGAAGCAAGGGAAGCATTGCTTTCCCTATCTTTTCCAATGATATTTCTTATATTTTAATACCACTTGACTTGTAATTTAGAATCATTTACTCCTAATCCAAGTCAAAACAGTTCAAATAGGGCGCGTCTAAACTTATGTTTCTAAAATGAGTACGTAATTTTTATTGTCACTAATAGGTAGGGTAGAGTTCGCTTATAAAGCTCTTTGGAAGCACTGGGCGGACTGCAAGCAGCGTCTCATAAGGAATGCTGTGATCAGCCGATATGCCGGTGCGTGTGGTGGGTGCGCGCAGGCTCATAAGCTGTCGATACTGTCACCTGATGAATATGATTTCTACGTCGAGTGTCACAGTTATAGACATCGGCGTTTTCTGAAAATATATTCCTGCCCTCAAGCAAGTCATTTTTGATAAAAACCACTGATTCATAAATCGACAGACAAGGCAATGGTGAAATTCCTAGATTAATAAAGAGAAGCTTACAAGAATCACGTGGGTGGGATTTGATTATTATTCGAATTATTGTTTTTGTAATCCAAAAGTCTGGGAGCTATAAGATGTATTTCGCCAGAATAGTATGCCATATCTCAAGCGAGAATGAACATTCGCGAAATATACACAACGAGCAGTATGAAGGCTGATTGAATTTGAAAGAATTCGGAACTTAATTTTGCGTTCAATTCATTTAAATGGACGTTCCATTTGAGGTTTGACTGAACTGAGAGATCTAAAAATATTGTTGCCTTAACATCAGTCAATGGTACACCGATCATGTTTAATGGAGCACAAAATTGTATATTTGATAAGGCAAAATGCAATAAAACCGTTTTTTTTTCATTTGCTATTAATTTTTTATTTCGAAACCAATTTGGAACATCAGATATTGTACTATTTACGGTTTCTTTATTGCAAAAAATGTTCGTATCATCCGCAAAGAGAATTGTTCTTCCGTTTCGAATCTTCGAGGGCATAACGTTTACGTATAGTAGGACGAGAATATTGCTTAAAACCGTTCCCTGAGGTACTTCAAGTGCAATTGGCAAAGAGTCAGAAAGGTGTGTACATAATGTTCCATTATTCCAGTAAGGTATTTCTACTCTCTGATACGTTGTTTAAGATACGAACGTAACCAATCTAGGGCAATACCACGATTCTATGAAGGTAATTTTGAAAGTAAAATGTCATGATCAATGACGTCAAAAGCTTTAGAAAGATCTAAAAATAATTAAATATGTGCTTCGTTTTGATCCACAACTGAGGCGACATCTTTAAGAAAAGAGAATATAGCTGTTTCCGTAGATTTTTAATTTCCTAAATCCATGTTGGCAATCTGAAAGCGCGTCCTGTTTACTGAGAAAGGTATTCGTACGTAAAAACGTCTCTCTAATATTTTTGAAAAAACTGACAGAAAAGAAATTTTGTTGCCTTTTTAAAGGTCGGCTTTATCTTAGCTGTTTTAAAAATATCTGGAACAGTTCCGGTGCATATGGATGCATTAAATATGTAAATTAACGGGTGTATAATGGCAGGTGCACAGGTCTTTAACAAACAATCCAGATATTCATCTAAACCGGTCGAATATCAGTCTGTGGATGTCTCTCGTCGGATGAACATCGTCCGGGAGCGTTCCGAGCTTAGGCGCAGGTAGTTTTCTGCAGGTGGTCAACGGCACAGTGTACAGCACGGGCCTAGTCGTCGCAACGTAAAATCGTAAAAGATAAGTATTTTATTTTATACTATTGCTTACCTATTCTCTTTTCTATCGTTTTCTTAATAGAAACCCGTATGTTCAAATTCCTAGTTTTCTTTCTACTATCTTTACTCTCCATTTAGTTCAAATAGTAATTCCGTCTGAATCTGCTCCCATGAAAAACTGTAAAACCTATTCCTTAGCTTAACAAATTTAGTCATTCTTTCAAATTTATTTCCTCTAACGTGACTTAAAAATTACCCCTAATATTTTATGAATCTCACCTTTTAAACTATACTCATACTTTTTTTTATTTAATTTGGGTAGTTTTTTTCTCTTTCTTCTTCACTTGTCAGCATGGCATCAAATACCAGAGGAACTACAAAGAGTCACCAAAACAATTTACAAGTCAATCAATACAATTGTGGAGGAAGTTGTTAAATGCCCTGCCTTCCTCAACTCCTTGGCGGCGGTCCTCACTGCAACGGTCGCCAAGCAGTTAGAGGAGAGCATGATTTTTAACACCGATCTAATTAATAATTTGCGCAGGGAAATTGAAGACCGAGACGGAGAAATTAAAAATCTGTAAGAAGAGCTTGACGCGAGAACAGATCAACTCGAGATGTATACGCGGCGGAATTCTTTGCGGATCTTCGGAGTCAAGGAAAAAGATAATGAAAACCCAGATCAACTTGCACTTGATGTGGCAAAACAGATAAGTGTCGATTTGAGCCTGAACGACATTGATAGATGCCATAGAGTAGGACCCAAGAACGCAGGAAAAACATGACCGCACCTTGTAAAATTTGTAACTTACAGGAAGCGCCGTGAAGTCTTTCGGGAGGAAAGACAATTGAAGAACACCGGTGTCACAATGCGAGAAGACCTCACAAGATCCCGTCTGGAGGTTCTGAGAGCGGCCATAGATCAATTTGGTCTGCGGAACGTCTGGACGGAAGATGGCACAATAGCCATTAAAACAAGTAGCAGGAAAGCCCGCACGCAGACAATTGCCGACCATTTCCGCTAAGTAAGAGCGCTCCCCACCCCTCCCCCAGTTTAACTCTCTAAACTTGGAATTTAAGGTTTCCCCCCCCAAGTATCTTTTTCTTTCATTTTTCTCTACAACCGTTCTGAAAGCATGGCCACGAGCATGAATCCAACCCTACAGCCTTCCTCATTACATGGACAAAGCAATCAACCAAGAACACTTACTCATAATACTTACGCCCATATCAAAATCTTCATCGGAATTTATTTGTAGGTCACGTAAATGCTCAATCGCTATATTGTCATCTCGATGAAGTGCGAGAACTAATTTCAACCCACCCATTTCATGCTCTCCTTATTAGCGAAACGTGGTTAAAGATGTCTCTTCCTACAACACTTGTCACAATTTCTGGATACTGTTTTCTTAGAAGTGACCGGAACCGACACATAGCGTCTCAGGGAGGTGGTGTCGGTATTTACCTTCGCGATGATGTCACTTATAATTTTATAATTTCATCAGCAGATAACGTTAATCAGATCAACGAATATCTCTTCATTGAAATTTCAATGTTTAACAAAAAATTTGCCCTAGGCGTAGTGTACTGTCCTCCGAAAACCGGGAATATTGAAGCTATCGACAAAGAAATTGCGCTTTGCTGAAGTAAATACGATAACATAATAATGATGGGTGATTTTAATTGTAATCTTCTGAAATCTACGTCGCATGCCGACAAATTCAAACGTATGTTTGGCGAAATGAATCATTCTGTCCTACCACTAAATGCAACTCACCATACAATTAGTACAGATACTTGGATAGACCATATCGTTGTATCAAATCATGTCAAAATCGTTGTATCAAAAAATTCCATGGACAATATCCAGTTCCTGGAAAATCTAAACACAACCTCATATACATCTCATACAATATGAAATGCCCTAGATATACGCCAACAGTTTTCAAATATTGCGACTTCAAAAGATTCAACCTTGAATTATTTCTCTCTGACGGTATGTCTATGCCCTGGCATCTTGTCTCTCAAGGAAGAACAGAACGCACCTTGGATAACAGATGAAATACGTTGAATTGTGGGAATTCTGATGTGGTGTTGTTGATGTTCTTATGACGTTCTTATTTCGACGGCTTTGCCGTCGAAAGCCGGCTATC
The DNA here is from genome assembly GCA_964035755.1 of Teleogryllus oceanicus. Taxonomy (NCBI): domain Eukaryota; kingdom Metazoa; phylum Arthropoda; class Insecta; order Orthoptera; family Gryllidae; genus Teleogryllus; species Teleogryllus oceanicus. Next base: position 18,281,323 of record CAXIVR010000001.1, on the reverse strand, counting down.
TTAATAAAACTAATATGTTGACGAAGATGTCCTCTTTTATTTCTTCTGAAATACGTTGCTTAATGAAACAAAGGGACGCTGCCTTCAAACTTTTTCGAAATTCAAAATGCGAAAACGACAGAATTAAATACAAGAAATTAAGAAATGTTGTTAGATAAAGAATGAGAAACGCGATATGTATATATTACCACAACGTTTTGGGCACAAATGACGACTCGCAACAAATATGGAAATCTCTACGCCCTCTTGGCGTAGGCAAATCACGAGCACCGGTGCAAATTGTTGTACCCCCAGACTCCCTAAACCAACGGCTCCCCGTTTCGAAAGTTCATTTAAAAACATGACTCTATCAAACTTACAGTTCCATTCTAGAAATACTCCAGAATAATTTTTTTTCGCGTGTGCAAATCATATTGATGTCGTCAAAAGTATTCAGAGCCTAAAATCAAGCGCATCCAGAGTAGACAATATTAATGCCAAATATCTTAAACTTTCTGCCGAAATATATCCCATTGTAACAGATATAATAAATTTTTCTCTGATAAATGGAACTTACCCGACCTCTTGGAAAACTGCACTTGTCCATCCTCGTCTTAAATCAACAAATTCTCCTGAGTATATACCTGCTAGTATTCTACCAACAATTTCTTAAGTATTAGAAAAAATTGCAGGACATCAAATTATGAACTATTTAGACAGCAAAAATCTCTTAAGCGAACATCAACATGGTTTCCGATCAGGCAGAAGTACAGGAGCTGTGCTTTTAAACTTAATTGAAGAGGCCAGAATCGCCATTTACAATGGTAAATTAACAATACATATTCTCTTAGATTTCAGTAAAGCATTTGACTCGGTCGATCATGATATCTTGCTAGAGAAAATGAAAGCATTGGACTTCGCTAAACCCACCATACGGTGGTTCTCACAATATCTTTCAGATCATCAACAAGTCGTAGTATCAGGTGGAAACCGATCCAGTGCCATCAGAACCGCCTGGGGTAGTGCACAAGGAACGGTTCTAGGACCCTTAGCATTCTTAATTTACGTAAACGATATATGACAATGTCTTAAATACTGTAGCCATAAAATGTACGCAGATGAACTTCAACTATATGTCAGTGGATATCCGTCGGAGCTGAACTCTTTAGTTCAGAAAATAAATGAGGACCTAAATGCTCTCAATAAATGGACCGCAGCCCTAGGACTTTTATTAAACCCAAATAAGTCCCAAAGTTTATTGATAGGCTCCCGCAACGCCATCAACCAATTAGATAAAATCCATCCGTCTATTAGTACCTATAGATGCCAACTACCCTGGTGTAACGACGTAAAGAACCTAGGAATTCACATAGACAACTCTCTCAACTGGACTACGCAAGTAAGTAAGATTTGTCAAAAAATCTTCAAAGACCTCCATTCCCTAAAACGTGTACGAGAATTACTTCCTATAAACACACGTATGAACCTGATTCATTCTCTGATTATGCCCCATTTCGATTATTGTGATTTCTTGCTCACCGACTTAAAATCTGAGCAACAACGGAAGTTGCAAACAGCACAAAACGGGTGCATCGATCTTCGTAAGTACGAATACGTATCTGCGTACCACAGACAGACAAAACTTATCTCTATTGAAAAAAGAAGAATATTGCATAGCCTCTTGCTTCACTATAAAATCTTGTATAACGGCCTTCAAGCACACCTGTCTAAGAACTTCAAAATGCTAACACTAGAGCGATCACGTTCGGCATTATTGCTGTGCATACCTCGACACAACGCTGTGTCGTACAGTAAATCATACACTGTCACAGTAATTCGAAAATGGAACTCACTACCTACACATATTAAGAGAATTAGAAACTTTAGAAAATTCAAAACTCAACTTAGTGTCTGGATAAAAAACAATGAAATGAAGTTTAAAGACGCTCTCGGTTCTATCCGCAAGATTATTTTAATTTCTTTCCGAAACAATGATTCGGCATTCTTCCTCCATTCCTTCCCCTTTCAGGATACAGTAAAAGCTAATCCTGATCCGGGCTGTTCGGGTGATGCCGCGTCGAAAGCTGAGGTGTCGATGTTTCGACCGATACACCACGGTCCTCTTCAGGGCTGTACTGCCGAAGTACACCTCAGCCTTCAACGCGACGTCACCCGGACAGCCCAGATCATGACTTTGGCCTACGATATTTAAATGCTAATCCTAATACTGCTGGTACAAGGTTTAAAATTAGAGAAATTACATAGCAATATCTAAAATATCTTTACTCCTTCCTAATTCTGGTCGCTGGGTAGTGACGCAGGAGCGCGCGGTAGGAGGCGCGTACGCGGAGATGCTACCTGGCAGTCCTCTTAACAACCGACTGCGACGAGACGCGACAATATTAACGGAGGATTACTCCAGCGCTGTTAGTAATCGGAGGATTACTCCCAGAAGCGCAAAGCGCTCAACGCCCCCCAAGGGGCTTGGAGACGCGTTGCGTCAAAACGAGACGCAACAAATTAAAAAAAAAAAGTATTGCATCCTAGGACGTAAATGTAAATATACCCCCCTTTTTGTTTATTGTTCACAGTTGAGGCATTTCGGGTAATGATAACTGCTATTTCGGGTGAATTTGGAATTATTGATTCTAAGTGAAATAAGTAGGAGCTCTTTTTTTATCTCATTTTTTACGACCGTTCCTTACATCATGTGTTTCCATTTTTCAAAATAAACAAAAAATGACAATAAATTCATTTGGCTCGCGCAGATAAATTAATGCAGTTGGTGGCCACAAATTGATTTTGCCTCTGCAACATGAAATATTAGTTAATATTAATTACATCCGAACGCCTCAACAGTAATTTTTAAAATTGTAAATTCAATAAAGTGGTTAGGCGGAAGGGAAGGCCTCAAGGCCTGAGATTCGCCACAAATAAAGATAATTTATTATTATTATTATTATTATTATTACTATTATTATTATTACTATTATTATCACCATTATTAATTGTTTTTTTAATTGACCGATTGTTTTCAGAATTTCATAGGAAGAAGTTTCGGACACGAACATCACGTCTAAGATTTTTGGGGAAATGTCTGGTTGACGCCATCTTACGAGACGGATGCATCTGGTTGTGCTCTTGAATTTTTGTTATATACCTATTATTTTTAGCGATTGTACTGTATTTGGTGTGTTTAAGTGCTTTCATTACTTGTTGCAGGTTAGCTGAAAGTATAATTTCGACTGGTTTTTTTGCTACGAACCAACAGATTACGGATTTTAAACGGATTTTGGAACCTTAACGAACTGCAGACTTGGTGATAAGTTTTAAAGTATATAAACAGTTCCGTTTTTTCGATATTATACCGCTGTGCTAATTTAACTACTGAAAGAATTATTGTATTTCTGTGACGAGTAACGATTCCGTTGTTTTGAACGTTACGAGGACGGTGTATTGAATAGTTTTGAATTTGTATTTCAAATCTTACTCTTTATTTCCAACACAAATTTTGAGTTAATATCTTTTATCTATTTACGGTAAAGTATAATCTATCGGTTGTATTAAACAGTTGCAGCTTAAGTGCACGAAAATCTACGTAATCACATTGCCAAATTTCGTAAGTACTAGCTTCAATAGATTTTGTAGATAGCATACCTTCTCTTTCTTTTTAGTTTATCGAATACACATCAATCCAAATTTCTAGTTTTTACACTCCAAATTCCTAGTTTCTACCTTGTAGGATTTTATTATAGATCGAGGGAATCAAATAAGGGCCCTGCTTACCGAGGTTCGTGTATTTACGTAAGAAATAGTATTGATTCTACATTGTTGTCAGAATTCAATTTATATGCAGTTGAAAAGGTTTTTGAGTAACAGTCGTACATCTTTCAACGCTCAAAATTATCGTTCTTTGCTTTTACAGACCTCCAACAAAACGAACTTTAGATTATTTCATTTTCTTAGACAATCTAGAGATAATTCTGAACAAAATTAGTAATCTCTCTTTAAAATCCATTGTTGTAAGTGGAGATTTTAATATTGATTTTCTGAGCGAATCCCACGAAAAAAAAAGCAGTTTCTCAATTTACTTCATTCTTTTAATTTAGATATTACAGCGAATGTACCTACACGGTATACATTAAATCACAAAAAGCATTAGATCAAATTATAATCAATAAAAACCACTACTAGATACTACTAAATAATAACGAATAATCTAGGATACAGTGACCACGATGCACAAATTCTTACAATTACTAATAACATGAACATTGACACAATAAATAATACACGTATGTGTAGAGCATTTACTAAAATTAACATAAAATTAATTACGGACTACTTGCTGAAGGAAGCAAGGCACGCAATACATAATCCGGTTAACACAAATGAAAAATATAATTTATTTTTCTCAAAGCTTTCATTTTATATTAAAGCATGCTTTCCTCTTAAAAGAGAAAATTAAACATTCCACGCAAAAGTAATACTTTGATAACACAAGGAATTAGAAGATCGTGTGAAAACAAACGTACACTCTACTTTATTTCTAAACATCATAACGTATCACCCGGTTTCCATGTCTACTTTCGAGAATACAAAAGAATTTTAGGAGAGTAATAGTTCAGGCAAAAATAATGAAAATAATCAGGATATTTTGAACGCTAGAAACAAAACTAAAGCAATGTGGAATATCATAGAAATACAATCGCATCAACTCGATACCTTGTAGAGAATGTTGTTTTAAAGGATAACGAAAGAGAAGCAAGCAATTCAAAAAACGTTGCAAATCTTTTCAACCAACACTTTTTCCAGATTCGCGGCTGATCTCACGAAGGGACTAAAACCACAAAATCCAACATCATACGCTTTACCATAAACTTCCGACACGATGTTTTTTTCCGGAACTTCTTCCAACAAAATCCTCAGGATAGTCAGTAAACTAAAATATAAATATTCATCTGATTTAGATGAATTTCCCGACTGTTTATTAAAAACTTGTGCACCTGCCTGTATACACCCGTTAACTCACATTTTCAATGCTCCTTTATCCACAAGAAAATTTCCAGATATTTTCAAAACAGCAAAAATTAAGCCACTTTTTAAAAATAAGAACAAAAATGACATTCAAAATTATCAGCCAATTTCTCTCTTGTCAGTTTACTCAAAAATATTAGGGAGGCTTTACTACACTCGAATGGAAGCTTGCCTTCATATGGAATTTTGTGGTATTGCCGTAGATTGGATTACCTAGTACTTTAAACATCGAACTCAAAGAGTAGAAATACCGTAGTGGCAGGAAAGGACATTATTTACTTATCTTTCCAATTGTTTGCCAATTGAGCACGGGGTCCCGCAAGGTTCGATCCTAGGTCCAATTCTCTTTCTGTTATACGTAAACGATATGCCCTCCTTTATTAAAAATGGAAGAACGGTTCAGTTTGCCGATGACACGAATGTTCTTTGCAAAAATGAAGCAGTAAATAGTACAATTTCAGAACCTCGCTCGTGGCACATAGCGAAGTCGCTAGCCTTTCACCATTGAGGCCCGAGTTCGATTCCCGTCGAATCTCATGTGAAATTTTTTCCGACAAAAAAGGGTTTGGTTGCTTCGCTAGGGCTAGTCCAACCCCTGTGAAGTGTCCTAACCCTTACTCCTATCCCTATTTCTTCCCAATTCTGGCCTCTGGGTAGTGACGCAGGAGCGCGTAGCAGGAGGCGCGTAGTCGGAGGTGCTACCTGGAGTTCCTTTTGACAACTGACTGTGACGTGACGTAAATGACAAACTAAAAAGAAAATTAATGGAGGATTACTCCCCAGCGCCAAATGTTAATGAAGGATTACTCTCCAGCGCAAAGCGCTCAACGCCACTTAAGAGGCTTGGAGACACGTTGCGTCAAATTGTAGACGCGACAGATTAAAAAAAAGTTTCAAATTGGTTTCGTAATGACAAATTAATAGTTAACGAAGGAAAAACGGTTTCAATGAATTCCAATATTAATGCCATCCACGTGATCCCTGTAAGCCTCTTTTCATTGAGCTTGGAATCTTGCCTATTTATCTACCAATCTGTAGGATTTGTCAAAACTGACTTAACAATGGGAACATATTTTCATGCAATACTGATATTTATAATTACAATACACTAGAAATCACGTTATCAATATCAGAATCAACAACTCACTACAAGAAATCCACATACAATATAAGTACGTAACTTATATTACGTAACATACAATATAAGTACGTACTCTGCATTACCAGATGACATTAAACAAGTAAAGTCGGTACATAAATTTAAGTAAAATCTTTTTTGCTGCATAACTGTTTCCATACAATTAGACTATACTGATCACCAAAAGAAAATGTTTTTTTTAACAAAATTATGATATATAATTGATTAGTTTACATTTGTATTGTATAATTTCTTTTAAAAAAGACTTAATATTCCTGTGATAAGTAATGTACTTGAGCTTCCGGGTCAATGACCCCCATCTCGATCAGGTTTTTGTATTTTCCCTGATCCATTGAGTAAATGCTGAGATGGCCCCTTGTTTTGCTTCTGGACTTAAATGTAGCTTCACTATGCGCACGTTTTGTTGAGGTTTCCTTTTGCTTGTAGTGGTAGCAGTAGAGCTGATGGTGAGTTACTATATTGTTAGCAATGCAGAAAAATCAAATCTGCATTTCGTTTATCGTTGCAAATAGTTTTTCTATTACTCGCGAACGAAAATGTCTAGTTTTTCAAATGTTGATAATCTCCAGCTTTTCTAAATTTTATTATTATTATTATTATTATTATTGTTGTTGTTTTAACTTTCAACTATTAATCGTTAAAACATTGGGATGGGATTCTGGTACTCAAGAAAACATGTGCAAATATTCTTCTCCCCCATACGTCAATTATTACTGGTTTTTTTTACCAAATCAAATATAGCTCCCAGACTTTAAGATTACAAAAACCAATTGTACGAATAATAACCAAATCCCACCCACGTGATTCTTGTAAGCCTCTCTTTATTAATCTAGGAATTTTACCATTACCTTTTCTGTTGATTTACGAATAAGTGATTTTTGTCAAAAATGGCTCAACGCCGATGTCTATAACAATAACACTCGACGTAGTAATCATATTCATGAGGTGACTGTATCAACAGCTCATTACAAAAAATTCACATACATGTCATGATGACATCTTAGCTCTATGGACAGGTACAACAAGACAACTCGACATCTTCCTCGAGTTCCTTAACTCCAGACACCCATCCATAAAATTCACTAAAGAACTAGAAAATGAAAACCAATCAATTAATTTCTTAGACCTAACAATCTCTAGGTTGGACAATAAACACATCTTCAATGTTTTTAGAAAACCCACACACACAGACACTGTCATCCATAACACATCCCAACATCCATCTGCTCACAAACACGCAGCTTTCCATGCCATGATTCACAGACTTGTTAGCCTTCCCTTATCACAAGACAATTTTAAAAGAGAAACACGCACCATTAAATACATAGCTACCGCCAATGGATACAGTACCACTCTCGTTGACAACATATTACGCCGCAAATTAAATAAGAAGAAACTGAAAACGTATACAAGCCTCACCCCATTCACCCAGAAACCATCAAAATTTATTTCTATTCCGTTCTTTGGAAAAATATCGCAGAAGGTAGCCCATATTCTTCACAAATACAATTTTCACGTTTCCTTTACCACACACAAATCCCTCAAACAGCTACTTTCACCTCGCAACACCACCCCACTCATGGCGAAATCAGGAGTTTATGAACTACACTGCCACAATTGCGAGGCTAAATACATCGGACAAACAGGTAGAAGCTTTAATACCAGAATTAAAGAACATTTACATGCATGGAAGCACAACACAAACAAATCGCACTTTGCTACACATCTTATAAACGCAGGCCATACTTTCCACCCAGACTCAGACATCAAAATTCTTGAAATAGAAAATAAATTCTGGAACAGAAGTGCTTTAGAAATCTTTCACATATTTCAAGCCAAACAGAAATCTGAGGCCCTTCTCAATGAACAAACTATTTTCCCTCTGTCCCCTCTACTAATAATTTTACACACCCCGACGTCCCTAACTGACTCCCCCGCCTCCTAAGACATTTCCAAGAGAACACTAAACAGACCTCCTCCGACCCACCCACCCCCGCCGGATCTCCGGAAAGCAATAAAAACCCCGTGTCACGTTTTCTCTGGGCACAGTCGCTCGACTTTTGCCGACAGCAGCGAGGTAAGCAAAAAACGGCTCAACTTGCTATTCAATTATTTCCCCATCTTTGTAATAACATTGATATGAATTATTATTACTATTCCCCATTTCTTATATTATATATTATATATATATATATATATATATATATATATATATATATATATATAAATTTTGTTTTCCTTTGAATATGAGAATGTAGATTTCTTCACAAATATTTATAATCTGAAATTTGAACTGCTTGTATAGGTATTAATTCCTTCCCCCCCGCCGCAATTAATTTTTATAATTTTATCTGCTATATGTTCCTTAACTTTTACAATCATACAATGTGTCTTTCTGTATTGATTTTTTGTTTAATTTGAACTGCTACTAATCCTCCCGTTGCATCCCCCCTTACCGTTTTTGAAATTTTATCTATCTCTAACCAAATATTTTAGAGTTACCCATCTATTGTAATTTAATTAATTTTTCTATCTTATTGTGTATTTATTTATAATTTTTTTGTATCTTTCTGTATTCTGTAGACTGACGATGACGGCAAAGCCGTCGAAAGCCGGCTATCTTAATAAAGCTGATATGTTGACGAAGATGACCTCTTTTATTTCTTCTTATAAGAACGTCAACAACATCCAATCAGAATTCCCACAACACAGTTTTAACTGTTTTTGACGTAAAATAAATAAAAAACTAATAACATTTCAGTATTAAATTTTTAAAACAACTGAAGAATAGGAAAAACGTCGAACATGTATTTTTAAATACTTTAAAATATATTATTCCAATATTTGCAATAGAATCTACAACGTTCTTCCCATAGCACGGCACACAAGTTGGGTGAGGAGTGCCACTGTTGGCCAGTACAACATTCTGTCTATAACTAAGTATACTTTGATTTTTCTATAGGGGACCATCGTCCACTATCGTATGTAACAATGACTTAGCCATCGCTAAGTCATTGTTACACCTCCTGCCTCATTAAATGAATCTTTTTTAACAGTGGTAAGCACACTTCTGAGGCCACGAGACCCGTTGAGAACGCTCGCGAATCAATTAAAAAGATTTATTTTATAAGGCAGAAGGTGTCATAATGACTTAATGTCATCGGCCACTATTTAAAAATCGAAGTGTAGTGACCCGAGATGTCGTGCACATAGCATCCCCCCATTCGTGAAGGCCGAGAAGTTTGTTCCAAGTTCGACTTCCCCCATAAAGAGGCTTTATTACCCTTTAGAACGGTCTCTTTTTATACACTCCGATTTATTTAACGTGGCGCCTGCAGGCCACGAGCTGGATAAAGACGGGGACACTGTCATCCATTCGGGAGTTTTGTTACGATTTAAATTTTTGTATTGGAGCTACCGATTGGATGAAAACGTGCCCCTCTCTTGTCAGCTCGTGACCTTGAGGCGCCACGTTAATAAATCAAAGTATAATACTCTCTGAGTTGACCATTCCTTTCTCCTAGGTACTGTTCATCCGTCGCCGCGCCTCGAGCTGCATCCCACCTAATCAGCAAAACATGTGGCTTTCTCATTAAGTTTGCTCATCTCGGCCCTCTTCTCGAACTTATCGGTCTGCGGAGTCCACCGCGTTCGCGAAAGCGATGTGAAGGTCACTAGCGTATCTTTGTCTATCGGTTCCTACCGCTTCAACAGGTTCATTAACGTAGTGGAACTATATAATCCTCAACGCCGCTCTGCCAGCCCTAGGTTTGTCATTGTCTTTGCTTTATTATTGTGGCACATGGGTTGCATCTCGAACCACCAGACCTAGAACACACGCGTGGATCATTCTACCTTTTGCAGTTAAATGCACGAACATCCTGATGCGATTACTCACGAAAGTAATTATGCAAATAAAACGATTATAATTAAATAACTCCCGGTACTGTTCCTCAATTCTTTCAATTTAATACTTATTTCTTCCTTATTTGAAGAAACCTTAGATATTTACGGACATAACTATTTACTGGAAGTGAAAACAGAGGGTCCCAGGACAGGCGACCATCTGCGCAACCCGGATACTAACGGTGCCGATTCTCTGGCCGACAGAGATAAAAGGCTTTGGCGTGACAAAGACTATGTACAAAGATATTTACTGAATATTCAATGACTTACGGCTACGTTCAAGAAGAATTTCAGTGTTCAATGCCAAAAAATGCTTGTAACCTTCTTTTGAGAGAACTGACATAATGTGCTATATTCGACATCACTGGGAAACCAGAGACCTTGCATTTTCGGGATAGAAATGCCTGAATGAGATGTGGAGTCACACATTTCATCCATGAAGTTTAATTGGTCTTTTACAATCCAAAAGGTATCACGAAGAAATTATACAAAGGTATGACATATGAATGAAATGAAGACACCTCTTTTGGTTGCAACACAATCATGCTACAACCGGCATTGGCCGCCACTGGTGAGCATGGGAAAATACTCATGCTAACCATTAGCTCATCATCTGAAACACGGCACCCAGAACCCATTATATTGCCCTTACAGACAGGAGTTAATTGTCTAGACTTTTTTTGTTGTGGTTTTTTCATTCCGTTTACGTCCTCTAATATTACGCATTGGCACTAAATGCCCAGAGGCGTCATTTTGACTCTGATTTTGATTTATTTATGTCTCTATAACTTCTTTGTTCTCCTTGATGCGAGTTTGTGATTTCATGACTTTCATAATTTTTATTAATTAACAGTTTGTTAAAAACTTAAGTGCCAAAAATACATATTTCATGAAAAGTAATCGAATTTACCTACAATGTCCGGAAGGCATCATTTCGACTCCTTGGGTACTGACCCCATCCTGTGGCTTCAGTTCCAAGATTTAAACCAATTTTAAATTTCCAACATTTTGGATCCTTCTGAAGAAATATGAGTCAATTCCTTCTAGTTTGGATTGTTTTCTAATACAATACACACAAACTGATGAATCGTTAACTGTACCATGACAATACAGTAAATATATCAAACACACGTTTCGAAAAGCAAATTATTACTTGAAGGAATAGCACCGTTTTCACATGGAGGTTGAATGACAAAATACTTCATCAAATCAATCAAATAAAGAGAAACATTCAAATTTACAAGAGAACTTGTGTACAGAAGAGCATTCCAGGCTTAAAATGGTGAAGTGGTCACATGTAATTTTTCTAGTGTCACAATCTCTTTTCAAGATTTTCGAATTAATAAGCATGGCTGAGAAGAAATCACCAGCTGCTTTCACCTGAAAAATTATTTTAATATTATATTAAAAGTCGAGCGACTTTGCCGACAGCAGCGAGACTGACGATGACGGCAAAGCCGTCGAAAGCCGGCTATCTTAATAAAGCTGATATGTTGACGAAGATGACTTCTTTTATTTCTTCTTATAAGAACGTCAACAACATCCAATCAGAATTCCCACAAACTTGTTGCTATATTATAAGTTAGTGTAATGAGTTTGTAAGCAGACATTTTCCTTCAGAAGTCGATGTATTCATTCACAGAGTTGATGGCAAGGAAACAGAACAAATACCGCATTTAATTGTGGCTTGTGGTAATTCACTGTCACTAATGCTAGTTCAGTGTCACTTAAAAATACGAGGGCCAATGCTTTTCCATTCAGAGGAAAATATTGGAGAAGAATTGTGGAAGGCAATGAGAAGAAATGCCTGGAAAATGTAGCCATGATCCATGTATCAAGAAACGAAGCAGATGTTTATCAAACAGCTAGGTAGTATTCTCAACATGTAATTGTAAACTGGTCTGTACAAGACATAAATATTTTGGATCTTCCAACTGGACATATTTATACTGTAAGAACAGTAAAGTCACTAATATCAAAAGTACATACAATCAAAACCTGAACAAGGGCAGAGGAGTACAATTTGAAATGGGATCAATTGCCTTCTAGAATTCTGCCATGTAATAGAAGAAGTTCCTATCAGGGTGTAACAAAAATACAAAAACGAAGTATGTCAAATAAAGTATGTGACAAGTGAGAGAAGTATAAGTTATGCAAATATAGCAAAGTAATGTTTTTTGTATCAAATGTAAAACTAGTAAAATTATGTTTATAACATTTATATATTGTTCTTACAAAATTATTTATAAATTAAAGTTTACTTTTCAACAGATTAATTTTTCCATTTACTTGTGCCTGCTGGTCAAGATGTTCTTGTAACTTCCATCCCAGAGAACAGCAATGGCAAGAAATATTTGAAATATATTTAACATGTACATAATACTTCAACTATACAATAAATTATTATTATTTTTAATGTGTGATAGTGATGCAGACAAATATTTTTGCAATATTTCTTTGCAAGAAGTATTGTCCGAGGCTTGGAGTCGAAATGATTTTTCTGGGTGTTCTAGGGGGTATTGATAACCTGGGCATTCTATGTCAGATCTTAAAAAATGAAAAAAATATGGAAAATGCACTCAAATACTTATCAAATAAAATAGCAAATATAGAACATACATCACTGCATGCATGATAAACATGGATTTTAAAGGTAACTTAGATGTTAAGCATTACAGAATAATCAATTTCAATTTGAACATTTCTGTATTGTATCTTCTACACAATGCACATTACAATTTTTTCATGGTCGATTTTTAAATACAATAAGTAGTTATAAAGGAACTTACATTCTGCTTTAACCACTAAACTTAAAAGTTTTATATACAATTCCAATTATGGTATTAATTAATAGTATGGTATTTGACTTTCATTCTTTACAATCACAACTTTTTTTCCAACAAATTACTTACATATATTAAGATAAAATTCCCAAATTCAATTCTTTTTACATTTCAGATCAATTACACAAATATATGTACATTGTTACACTTCAACTGAATAGACATTGCAACAAAAATCTTCTTAGTAATTCAAAATTACTTTTTTCTTTCTTTTTCTTCACATATCCCATTCACTTCATAACTGAATACTTTTATTTTTTCAGAATTATATTATTTATTTAAAACCAATTGTGGAAAATAATGTATACAACCATTCATTTATTTACATGTTAGTAAACTACTGGGCATATTTACAATCTACATTTTATATTTACAATCTCCACATTATTATTTATATACATTATAACTAATGGAATCAAATATATACACAAAAATGCATAAGGTTTTGAATATGTACATTTCCGATAAAACATTGCACCTTTATCAATTTCAATCATTCCACTACGGCATTTCATATGCACAAATTACTTAATAAATTAACTACAACTGCTTTTATAAAGAACACCAATAATATGAATTAAAGAAAACAGAAAAATTAAATATATTCAATTCTTCTGGCTTCAATGTCTCATATTCAAAATCCCATATTGCCCATTTTCAACAATAAAAGAAGTTGTTCCAAATTTTCCATTTAGCAAATTATGCATGTCATATAGCACTCTTAAGTCCTTCATATGATCATTGTTCAAGCAATCTTACTTCCTTAGTATGTTCATCATTCCTTCAAATAATCTAGACAACTAGAGCTTTTATTTCTTTGGTCAAACAAATCCCTGTTACAAACCCAAAATAGCAGGCCATAACAATAAAATTCTGACTTATTGAAATTAATTTTGCATTCATGTGGGTACGATGCTGTGTTGTGAAAAACCACATGTTAACTTTCTGAATTTGCACTATATTTTCAAGATGTGTCCATGTATAAAAATTGCTTCAAATATTATCAAAGCATTTTTCATTGTAGGATTATTTCACCATTTCATTACAGATATTAAAAATTTAATATTGGGTTTATCAAATTTCAGTAAACCTTTTATAATTATATAGGCCATAATACACATTATGTTCTTCTGCACAATGTCTGAAATCTCTTTGTTCAAACAATACTTCAAGATTTAGCCAATCTTATTGACTTTCCAGTGCCCTTTGGCACCTTATTAGGCAAAACCCAAGTTACCATCATTAACTGCCTGACCATCTAAGGCCAACAAACGTGAAGCACTACAATAATAAATTAACAATTACTACAAAGAACTGATTTGTAGTTACATAAAATACATTAACTTCAATGCCATTTTAATTTGCATGTTAAATTAATACTCAACATTCACTATTGCAGAATATCTTGATTGTAAATAAAAATAAATTCTTGTAAATAAATTTATTTTAAAAATTAATAATTGAAATGTCATAATAAATTTACCCAAATGTGACTTAAAAAACCTCTATATAATATTGAAGAATTGATGGATATATACAAACATTTAGTACATTATAATTCACATAACAAATTCAATATCAAATGTGGCAACAAATAACAAAAACAAAAAAAATAACAAAAAAGATTAGTCGAGAGAAGACCAGTAGAATGAAGACGGACACAATTCACTATCAATTTCCTTATATTCCCATCTAAGAACAGAAAAAAAATGTGTGCACCAGATACAAAGATTTAGCTCTGTGAACACATTTCAACCAAGATTTTCACTACTTGTTCTTGCAAGCCATATAAAAATAAAGGATAAACATGATATTTAAAAAGAATGTGCTCATTTTTCATTAACCAATAATTACATAGTTAAAAACTGCACTTTCTTTATCACAAAATAAAGCTTTATGCTTTATATTACAAGTAAGATTGTGTTGGGCATACTTTGATTTAAATTGAACAAAAAATAACTTCATTTGCAATATTTTCCAAATTAAAGTTCTCAAAACCTTCTAGAGATGTCAATTGTCAACGAAGTTCTGTGTACCAGTTCTCTTATTGCCAACAATTCTCACAAACTGCTGAATTTACTAAAAATATATACTGTATTCAACATATTTAGCATAGGAGAAAAGTCATTCAGGTATTATCAAGTATTAACTTACACACTGCACCCCGATTAATTTCTATGCCAAACCATATTATAAATTGTTAATAGAATATATCCATTAGAGACATAATACAATGTACAATAATGTTTGAGATGAAACAATAAAATGAAACATTTTAAATACAAAGTAAAATCAAAACTAGGGTAATTTTTTCTTCAGAAGAATGAAACTGCAATGGAACTGGCTAACAGCATCAAGCAAAGGTACTCACTAATTCCAAGGCCTTTTCCAAAAAAACCAAAAAAAAAAAAAAAGAGTAACATTGAGATAAAAGTATATTAAAATTAATTAAAAATAATATTTTCAATTCTAATAATTTTGGGGAAAGATAAGATAAGTAATTTTTTATATTGATTTAATTTTTTGTATGAATGAAATAATTTACTGGAAGAAATATGAAGGAAAACATATTTCTGTTTTTTAAAAGCAGTTATGTTTCATATTGCAAACTTAGGTGTAATGAAAGTAAAATAGATCACTATTACAATTGCCTTTGTCACAGCAATTTATCCTACTGATGGGTTTTACATTTACAAAAATTTCACAGTGTAAATCTTAATACAGCATGTGAGATCATGAACCAAAATCTAAGGATATATAGTAAAGATTAAATAGGATAAATTTAAAAATAAATCTCACCTTTTCTCCTCAATATCAAGTCATGTTAACATTTTTCTTTTTCGTGATTTCTTCTTCTTATCCACAATATGTTCTTGTTTCTTTTTTACAATACAAACTCTGCAATACCAATCTTCATTTTCGTCAGGTGGCACTTGAATGCCCACACAAACCCTAGAGAGCAAAATAATCAGAATCAATAATAATATGGCTTGCAGAGAATACAACAATATTACTAAAAGTCATATTAAAATCTTAAAGTAACCATTGAATATTCTTACAAGCCCATTTCAAATATTTTTACCTTTACATTTTTTGAAGTAAACAAACCAGCCCTTTGTGTAGATAATCTTGAATCAACAAATGTGATTATACTGACTACATTCTATGATAGATATTTTATATCCCATCATTGAGTTATGGTGTTACAGTTCAGAAACAAACCTGATTTTGTTATATATATTAAATATAAATTAAATAAAAATATATTATACATTAAATTAGATGTGCTTTGTTCTTGTTTCATTCATGTATTGTTTCTTTCACTCACCAATGATACCATGCATCACAATCATCACAACCAATCATAGGGCTGCCATCATCTTGACCACCACATGCTGGGCAAAACCATACTTTTTGTCCTTCATTATCCTGCAGAACAAAAAAGCAATCTCCCACAACATTTGATTTACAAGAAATACTGTATAACAGCTTATCCCTAAAAATGTTCCAAACAATTGATAAATTGTGTAACTTTTTATGATTTTGGGTAGAAATGGTCAAGAACATTTATAGGTTTCAGATTATTAATGCAAGGAAAAAGGACAGAATAAAGGATAGCAAAATGGTGGAAACAAAATATCTATATATTCAACATAGAAGTTTCAAACAGTGAGCTGCTCTCTTCTAAAATTGATTCTCCAAATTCGAAATGCTTTAACTAATTTTTCAAAAACAATAAATATACAATCCAACCTTTTCTTCAGTAACCTGTTCTGTCAAAAAAACAAAGCAAAACAATACAGTAGGAAACAAAACTACTAAGGCAAGACAAAGGAAGAGAGGCTGATTTAATGTAACAACAATATGCTATCAACACAATCTCCAATATAATACACACTTTTATAATGCATATTATGATCCAAAGGAATGGTCTCTAAAAAAAAAGGATAACACTTAAAAATCATCAAAACATCAAAAAACCATACCAGAAAATATCATGACACATGAAAAAACCATACCCAAACAATAAAACTCCACTTGATACCTACAACATATTTACTAAAAGCACTTCTTAACTCCAAAAAATAGTAGAAGGAAAAGATAAATCCTACAAAGATCTAAAATAATTAATGCAGGCAAAACAATTTGCTTTCCACTACCATTGAAAACTTATTAGATTGGAAAAGACTGAATAAATACAAAAAAATTCAGGTAACGTTCACACAATTCCTACTCAAAATTTTAAGTAAGTCACACACCAAAGTATACATAAATAAGAACAAAGCTGAACATAACTTATAAAATATCATACAACTTGAAGTCCATGTACATTTAGTTGCCTCACAGTTCAATGACAATCTGGAATCAGTTTGGAAAAGATGTCCTAAATAAAGCTAAAATGATTTAATGATTTATTTAATCCTAGCCATGTTTTTGGTTACAGATGTTCACGTTCCACATAACGAGTCATTGAATCTATGATGCTATTAAAGGTCAGTATTTTTTTGGAAATTATGAATAGAGAAAGTTTTGAATCTTAATTATAGAACCTGTTTTAATATTTTGATTGCTGTTTTGCCTCCTGACTTTGGATTTGTTTAATACCCAACATTCAAGCTCCAAAGATGACAACATACTTAAAACTAAATATAGGGATATAAAAAGCTAGGCAAGATAAAAGAATGCAAATTGTAATGAAATGAAAATTTAAATGAAATCTCCTTGTATTGAAATGGAATTCTTGATATCTCTTGTTTCACTTTCTTTACGAGTACTTCCTTCTGTATATAGTTTGACTGCTTTTTAACAATAAATAAATAAAAATAAGGTCCATGGAGAGATCAATGTTATATGAAGAAAGACTAAAAATAATTAGAATTCATTTGAGAAAAAATGTCCTGGTAGGATGAAAGAGTAAAGATTTCAAAATGGTATGGGGCAGAACATACTGCACAAAGAAGGATGAAGAAACAAATGGACAAGATCAATATTGGATTGGAGACTGTCTACAATTAGGCCAAGGAATCAACCACCTGACTTCTGCAATAAAGATATAATCAACACAGCTAATTTGATGAAAATTGCATATTGGCATGCAGCCTAGAAACTACAACAATGTATCACACACTAAAGAGGGTACTGCTCAAAATACGTAACTATTTAACTGGACAATGATGCTGATGAAAAAATGATGATGGTGGTGATGAACAACACTTCTCTGTGTAATCTAAATGCAGAAGAGAATTATATAGGAAATATCTGTAATAATAATAATAATAATAATAATAATAATAATAATAATAAAAATAAAACAGGAAAAGCTATTTTGTCCTCGAATTTTTTAAATTTATAAAGAAAACGTGTAAAGGAGAATTTTTCTACAAAGCTATTTTGGTCACATTGACACCATCTTCAGTACTACAAAAATAGCAACTTATAAAATTACAATTAAAATTTTGTGTTTTACACAATATTATACATGATATTTAGTAAAAAATAGAATTCAAGCACAATAGAAAAATGGGAATATAAAATGTGAAAATAGAAACACAATTTTGAAGAAAGAATACATGAAATAACAAATGTACAAAGTAAAATAATTATCAAAGAAGGTAAAATGAGAAAGTTGATTTGGAATGATAACGATTATTATTCTAATGTGAAATAAAATATGAGTAAATAGGACAGATAGAGAATTAAATACATTCAGATGGTCAAACTGACACACCAATTCTAAGGCGGCTGGGGCCCCGGGTACAGACAGAACAATAAGGGTCAAACACATTGCTCTGCTATTTAAAGGAAAGATCTCAATGGAGAGAGGAGAATGAGAGGTTTTTCAGGAAAAGGCTATTACAAAAAACTATTACAATTTTACAAAAGAATATTAATGTATGAAAGTACAGTATATTTTAAAATCTTAGTGAACTCATTCAGAGTCAGGTCTCTATATATAAGGTTGGTACCAAATTTAAACTTTAACACCAGAATAGAATATTAATAGAAGATAAACATTCAAACAAAAAGTAGATAATGCATACTGATTTAGCTGGAGACTAGCAATTTTCCCTTTGCTTCTCTGACAACTTTTGTGCCATTCAGTTCCCATATATTGAAATGGTTATCATTCACTAATTTACACATTAAACTTACATTTCCTTGTCATTATAGGAAACCGTGTGGTGTTTACGACATTTACAACATTAAACTCTCACATGAAACAAAGCTTAATATCTATTTATATAATGATGCCAATGTTGTCAGTCTATAGTCATTCTGGACAAATCAGATTACCAAAAAACATTTGATTTTATCAACAACATCCTACTGATTAACAAAGATTTCAAAAATAAAAATCTGTGCGACATCAAAAAAGAAGTTGTACAGTCTAAAGCTCTTTTTCCCAGCCCTAACAGAATCATCCCAACTAATCCACTTCCACTTTACTATACGCCCTTCCAAAAATTAACAAGCTTTCTATCCCCATAAGACCTGTCTTTTCATACACCAATGCCATTACACACAGACTTGCACGGAAACTCAACCAAAATTTCTCCACAGATATAAAATTCTCACACTATCTTCTATAGTACCAATGTAGTAAACAACATAAAAGATGTAGTTGTGCCATCTAATGGCAAACTTAGACGTGACTAACCTCCTTCCGAGCAGTCCGACTAGAGAATGCAAAATTATTTTACGAGATATTGTTGAAAACTCTGGGCCCAATACCTACAAAACACGAACTTCACAACCTGATCTCTCTCTGTTTACACATAAACTGCTTTAATTTTGACACTATATTCTTCACTCCCACTTCTGGTCTTCATATGGGGTCCTCACTTCCCCCCACTACTGGCAAACATTTTTATGAACAACTTTGAGAAACAAATTTTTAATTCTGGACACCCTCAACTAAAAAATGTGATTTATTGGTATAGATACGTTGATGACATTATTGTACTTTGGACCAGCTCTTACAAACAATTGAAAACTTAACTGATTTCCTAAATTCTATTCCCAAGCCTGCATCATGCAAGGTGCACTCCATTTTCTGCGGCAATTGTAATGTGCAATATATTGGCCAGACCAAATCTTTTAAACAAAGAATTAAAGAACATGAACAAGTTCATACACACAAAACAACACAATCAAAATTTGCCAGCCATCTCTCTGAACAATAATACTCATTCAATGATGACCGTGACTTAAACATTTTGGAAATTGAAAACAGATACACTCAGACTTAAGTTAAAAGCTATACTCATTAACACATTTTAAACAATCCCCAGCACACTATTTTGAATGAATAAATTCCTTCCCTTACACCCCTCCTGAAGCTAGCCGCTTCCCAAACACATAAACCCCTCCGCCCACCTGTTTCCCACCACCCCAATGCCCTTAACCCTTGCTGTTTGGTCATTACCAGGCCCCCAGCTGCCTCAGAATCGGTATGTCTGTTTCCCCAACTGAATTTATTAATTTAATGCATTTATTGATGTATTTATTATTTATTTATGTATGCATTTTCATTTATTTATCTATCCATCCATCTATCTATCTATTTTCGCATTTTATATTCCCCTTTTTTCTGTTGAGCTTCGATTCTATTTTTTACTAAAATTCATAAATGATATTGTGTAATACACAAAATTTTAATTGTAATTTTATAAGTTATTTTTGTAGCACTGAAGAGGGCCACAATGCGACTGAAAAAACTTATGGAAAAATAAACACTAAAATAAACACCACAAAATGTCTAATATCTATTTCTATAATAATGCCTATGTCATAAACACCACGCCATATCCTACCAAGTAAAAAAGGATTTTGAAACGTCCACATTATCCCATTCCTGATCTATTACAAAGATAAAGAAAACATAAGATAGTTGAGGATACAGTTGAAAGCAGCATTAGTATTTATTTATTTTACGTCAAAAAAGGAGTTAAAAACTGCATGTGACGTGCTATGGGGAAAAGTGAATTGTGTGTACATTTTCAAAATTCTGTGATCCCTACACTAAGTCATATACTACTTAAAATTGAAGGAAAAAAAAGAAAGAAAAAAAGTATCTGAAGTGTGCAGGCACTGTGGCATACAAAGATAAATCACAAATAAAATAAAATTTGACCACAGTTTAGAATATTACCTAGTTTCTGCGCACTGAGCATGGAATCTAAACAATGACACAAACATTACCTGCTTAATGTGACAAACAATGTACAAGCCTCAACCATAGCATGCTAACTCGTCGAGAGCACACAACTTGAATACCTACAGTTAAAACTATCCTTCTGCTGAGATCTATGATCTCCAGAACACATCTGAGACATGCATACAAAAGCATCCATGGTGATTGCCAGTGGAATGAAAAAGAAAAGATCACCGAGACAACAGGAAAAAGAAAACAATTCACACTTTATTCATAACCTACATGCAGTTACACATGAATCCACTTCTATGGATCTATCCCGTTTCTTTTACCCTGATGATACTGGTAAAACAAAAGAATGGGATCTTGTACATTTTTAAATATTGCAATTTAGCTAAAATTTTAAATATTTATGGGACTTTGTAACTAAAACAATACAAAACTTGCTTCATTTTTAAAAACAATATTTAGCCCTTGCAACAATGATACAATTTTAATTCAGTAAGTTGTTTTAATTTGTAGTATTAGTTCCCAAGTAATTTTAAACCATTGACCTTGCTCTGAAGTGCTTTAAGAAGTCATGTGACTTAATCCTTCTTTAACATTATGATTCCAAATTTATGTACAGTTAACAAACTGTAAATATGTTTGGCATCATAATGTTGTGTTGTCATACATAGTTTCTGGTTCCCTGATGGCACAAGCATAGATGCAAGAAAAGATATTGTTTAGTAACAGTTTTAATTTTATTCATAAATAAAGCTAATATTTATTTCATTCATCTTATTAGATAAATTCAATATATCTTTTTACTAAACATTTACTTTTTATCAACCCATAAACGTACAAATCAACTTGGATCAAGAACTTAAGATAGCACATACTTTTCAGTATTATTTGAAACTGTTACTTAGTATCATAATACTGCAACCTGTATTCTACAAATATCTCTGCTATCTCTTGAAAAACCTTTCACCCAACAAAGGACAAGAGATTGAGAAAAAACAACAGATCATTAAATTTTGCAATTTTAAGTTTGAATAAAAATGGACATTCTGCAATAAATTCAGTGCACTGTGCTTTAACTTTACAAAACATCAATAAAATAAATTAATACAAATTTAATAAAAATAAAAGAAAAAATATTTGCCAGCCCTAGTATTGAACCACCACCTTTAAGAACAGTGAACCGCAACTTTATGAGAACAACTATCATATAAAACAATCTTATATTATTATTGTTTTTATTATTATTATTATTATTATTATTATTATTATTATTATTATTATTATTATTATTATTATTATTATTATTATTTTATTATTATTATTTTGAATTTTTCATTTTCTTTGGATTTACACCGATACCAGGGTTCTCAAAATCACCCAAGGCAACAATGGTTTGCACATAAAGTGGAACAAGAACATGGTTGTTTTTATGAATCCATCAATTTACGCTTAAGAATTTACAGACTATATTTGCTGTTCCCAATAATGCAGATTTCTGAATGGTCCACAAATGCTTCTGTTAGTTTTAATTTCTTCACTGTCTCTTGCCATTCCTTGGTGACCAATCCATTCACTGACACCACTAATGGAAGCACTTCCACTGCATACATGTCCTTCAATTCAACAGTCAGTGTTTTCTCTTTCTCTCAGCAACAGTTGTGACAAGCCTGTCATCTGTAGGGACCGCAACATCAATGAATGATGTTTTATATATTTTATCAAATAGAACAATATTTTGTCTATATGAAATGATTACACTCTCCCACAGAATTCAAGCTCGATCATTGCTAATTACATGCTCTGGTTGCACTTATAATAAGGTTGCTCACTCTCTACAATGTCATATCTCTTGGCAAGGGCTTGGTGAATTACGGCGATGCAGTTGTGTCTCTAATTGTGCTAATATGGGGAATCCACAGCAAAAATGCTGGATTGACTTCTTGTTAGATTTACGTAAGCGACATCAGCTATCAATTTGCTGATCCATAATGAATTTTTTATATGCTCTTGTTTTAACAACTTGGTCTTGAATGGAGAAAAGAAATCCTTCAGTCTCACTGAAGAGGCGGCGATGGTGTAGCGGGTAGCGTATCGGACTGCTATACCCAAGTTTGCGGGTTCAAACCCGATCGAAGCTGTGGATTTTTAAGGGCGAAAAAATCCTTTGTACGCCTTCCTTCGAAGGGGAAGTAAAGCCGGCTGTCCCATGTTAGTACATTTACTGCATGTAAAAGATCCTCAAGCCTAAATGACGCCTCTGAGCTAAATTCAAATCGCCTGTTTCATCGCCCAAGCAATGCCTTCTTTCTCCCATGATTGGTGAAAGGAGTGTAACGAAATTTGCGTGGTCAGACGGAAGAGCAGGCCTCATGGCCTGAGTCTCGCCACGTAAAATAAGGCAAATTCAATTCAATTCAATTTAAGAGGCCTCCGGTTCAAAGCCACTCCATTGAGGTTTTCTTATCAATGTTCTCCAAAGTTAACGTCACAAAAAATCTACCATGAAGTTCCTCTCTTTGCCAGGCATTCATGCGATCTTGATGCTCCAGGGAATCAAAATCTTCTCTTAGTTGTGCCATAGTGGGGTCATCGTTTTATCTTGATCACAGATAGCTTTGTGAACAGATGAGTTAATGGACAACAGAAAGTACTGACATAGCTTTTCTTCTTGCTGTCGGCATAGTACCTCCAAGTTCAGGAGTCCTCTTCCTGCTCTACCTTGAGGGAAGTACAGCCTGTGCACTAAACTCTAAGGGTAGTGAAGTCAATGTCTTGTAGTTCTTATTTTTCTGTCAAGTCTGTAAGGATGTTTCTGTCCATTTAATTACACCAAATGTATAAGTTGCTACATGAATAGCCCGTGCATTAATAGCGATGCTTCTTGAATTTATCCAAGGTTTGCAGATTTTATTTACTCTAGATAGCACGTTCTGTACTATCTTGTTCCTAATGTCTGAATTGAAAACTCCCAACAACTGGAGCATTCCCAGATATTTGTAGGAGTTTTCAGTGCCGAGATTTTTAATAACTACATATTTGCATGTTTTGAACTCCATTTTGAACTTGCCCATGAACAACATGAAGGATAGCGAATTTGTCGATCCCAAACTCCATACAAACTACGCTGAAACTCTTGACAAGTTTGAAATCATTTTGTAAGTGATCTCTATTAGAAGCATTTAGTTTGAGATCATCCATGACCAGCTGGTGCAAGATACGAACAGTAGGGTTCTTTTCTTCAGTAAGTACCCATATCCTGATTGTCTGAGCAGTCTGTTCAAAGGAGTGAGTGGTATACAAAACCATAGCAAACTTGAAAGATTCCACGTTGAATTGCACTATCTTCCAGCAGCAGGTACCCTTCTGAATCTGGAGAGGAGTTTTCCATCCTGTCATGCAGTCCCTCAAGAAACCTACTAGTTTTCAATTGATTTTATACAAGTCAAGGACACTTAGAAGCCATGAGTGAGGTACTGAATCAAAGGTTTTTTTGTAATCTATCCCGCCTACAGAAACTGGTGCTTTTGTAGTTGCTGCATTACACCATCAATTACTAAAAATTCATTGCACCCCATATTTTCCTTGTGACAGACTTTCAGTTCAGCCACCAAAATGTACTGGTCCACTAAATGACTAACCATTCTTGAAGAAATTATTGAAGTCAAAATTTGATATAGTGTTGACAAGCAAGTGATTGGTCGATAATTACTTGGCTGGGCTTTGGGCACCATTTACATTCTGCCTGTCAACAAGTACTTTGGGAATGTAGTTGAATGTTGTTGTTCTTGTTATTAATACTAGTATTATTTTATTATTAACAATATAAAGAAGAGGGAAATGTTTACATTAAAACTTTTGAGATTTTGAGAAACTTATTAGGACCATTTAAAGCAAATGCATTAAATTATAAAATACCCCTGTCATGTAAATATTTACCCATCAAATGTTCCAAAATGATAAAAACCAATAGAAATAGGCTGTAAAGCCTAATTTCTGGTGAATTCATGATGATGTTCTAAAATTAAGTAGAACATAAAATACATTTATAAAAGCACTTTGTTCTATTCAAGAAACATTCATAAAAAATTGGGAAACTTCGAGAAAATTTTCAAAAGAGTATTTTTAATTGAAAATATTAAACTATAAAAATAACCTGAAAAATGTGAGGAATTTTAAAAGATTTTACAAAAATGATATTTCAAAAGTATAACCAAATATGACACAATATTACTATACTTGGGTTTTTATAACCCAACTGTTGACGGTTTTGTCACATCAGGAGCTTAAACATCACCACGGTTATATCACCGTGATGACGTTTTAGCTCTCGATTGGATGACACCGTAACAGCTGATTTACGTCAAATGCCAGTTATAAAAACCCAAGTATATATTTGAGAAAGGACCTACTTGTAGAACACAGTAATCGAAGCAATAGCTGTAGCCTGCAAGTCATCAGAAGAAGTGCAGGAAGCTTCATTCTTGAATATCACAAATCTCAATAAAAAGAGGAGGTACAGAAGAATTGAAAAATTCAATAATACTACAGAAAAATCGCTCAGAAATTAGGAATAATAACAATAATAATAATAATAATAATAAATTGATTCAGGGATGATTCCATTTTATTCAGGGTTAACTAGTTTACTGACATTTTTGTGATATTTCCATTTCCATAAAGAAACTTAAAGATTTAACACACTCAGTTTTGATGATTAAAATACATGCACATATTAAGTATTTACAGGGGAAAACTCCAATAATTAAATTTTACACACTAACACTAGTTTCTAAAAATCAAATTAACCCACGAATCCCAATAAAAAGAATATTTTGTGAAAATAGTACAATATGTAAAATATGTAAAAATATGTAACGAAAAATTTTGATAGTGTTAGAAAAGCGACAATTCCCAAAGATTACAATTTTTAGAGCGGTAAGACAAAAAATATGTAATTACATAAAAATCCAGTCTCTACTGATAATGGAACAATTATCAGGGGAGATATAGAGGTCTGCCTAACCTCAGGAATATTCAATCCACTACTTTTGCTGTGTGTCTGTGTTGTGAGGGAAGTCAGCATATCAAAAGTTTTCAAGAAGTCATTCCAAGGCAATAATTTATTTTTTTGTTCAGTAATTGTTGTTTTCTACAGAAATCTGTACAAGCAAATACATAAGGGGAACACTGAACCATAATTTTACGGTTATAAACAACCATAACTTCCATTTATGCAGAGTGTGTGAAAGTTAATTTTACAATGTTCCCAATTGGGAACATTGGGAAGATACAAAGTATTTCTAACGAATATTCCGTCTGTTTTATTACTTTTTAAAATTATTTTTGTTGCAATTTCTTATTGCTAATATGCTTTCTGATTTTATTACTTTTTTATAAACACTGTTTTTCAAGAAATATTTAAGAATTGAAGAAATTCCTGATTTTGTGGAAGAAATTATAGATGATGAGGTAGATCACGTTGTTCTGCCAGTCAATGACGGTGACGGGGCGCTTATTGATGTTAAAAGATTGTGACCAAAAAGTAATTGCTTCCATGGACAAGTGTATGGATCTTTCACAAGTGATATAAGGTACTTGAAATCTGAACAGAAAGTATCGATAAAACCGATGAACAAGAAATTCCTTGCAAAAAACTAAAACTGTAATAATATAGAGAAAAGAGAAATTATTTGGAGAAAAACAGAAACAAATATTCTTCCTAACAATGAACTTCTTCAATTGGGACAGACTCATTCACACCTTTGTGACCTTCAGCCGTATGAGCTGTTTCATCAATTTTTCACAAAGGAAATTTTGAGTATGTTTGTGAGTGAAACAAAGCGGTATGCTGCTCAAAAGAATTATCTGAATTTTGAATGCAACGAAGAAGATATTTTCACTCTTTTTTGTCAGGTTACCAGTCTTCCACAAGAAAAACTTTATTAGTCGAAAGCTGAATGTGCCATTAGTTTCAAAGCAGATGAGTAGAAACAAATTTCAACAGGTAAAGAAATATTTCCACATTGCTGATAATAATTTGATTTCTGGAGATAAAATGGCAAAAATAAAACCCCTTATTGATAAAGTAAACTTATCACTGCAGCAATTTGGCATATTTTAAAAAATATTTGAAATTATTTATAAGAAAGTCAGTATTCATGAGCGGATGCTCCATTGTTTTGGGAGACAACTGCAAAATTTTCTGGCATGGAAAACCCATTAGATTTGGGTTCAACCTCTGGATGCTGTGTTCTTGTTTCAAAACCTTCAAAAACGCATTTGTAAGGGGTTGTGGTGCAAATGCATTACTCCCCTGAACATGGCCTGTAGACCTATATCTACCCATTATCTTCCTATCTACCCTATATCTTCCCATTTGGGAACATGCTGTAAAATTAAAGCAAAAAATAAAGAAAAAAATTTGTGTGCATGAATGTGTTATTTATGTTCTAAGTAGTTAGGAAAATTAAGATAAAAGGAAAATTTTAGATTTTAGTGGTGTTGAGACTTCATGGGTTAACAAACAAAAATTCATACACTTTCCATCAAGTCTACATTTATAAACACTTCCATATCAATATTCATTACTTTAGCCATGCTCTCTCAGCTCAATGCATACAGTATTCACATTGCAAACTATATCTTCAACATGATCCTTTGTTGGTTGGCATATTTGTACAAACCAGTAGATGAAAAAGCTCCTACATGAATTTCTGGATGGTTTGGGACTTTACCAGTTTTAAGGTTTCATCCATTCACTGAATTTCATCAAGAATTGTAAATGATTTTGACAATTCAGTTACATTTAGTACAATCTTCAAATGCAACTGCAAATTGCATTCCACTGGCATGAATTTCGTTTCATAAAAGGGGTTTTCTCTTGCAGAACAACAACAAAAAAAATCATTCCATTTTTGCATTGGACAGGTTCCATATAAAATGTTTAACTTCATAGGCTGAAGAAATTTTCTGATTATCTCAAGTTTCCAGCTTCTTCAGGGTTCAACTTGGCCGGATTTTATTATGTTATACATAGCAATTAATCACTTCATACTTGAAATATCACAATGGATCAATGAGAGTAAAATATAGTATTCATTTTCTGAATATGTTTAAATATTTAAGAGCTGGAGATACAATAGCCAACAAAACAATAAATAAGACACACAGAAAGTGTGTGTCATAATTCTACACAAGTGGTACAATGTTGTACTACCACATTTCATGGAGTTCAAGTATAGGTTTTCTGGTTTTTCATTTATGGTGGTCTTGGAAATTCAAATGAACAAACCCAAAACTCTTGAATTTCAATGAAGACTGGTACAGAAGCAAACTTTAATTTGCAGTCTACCAGACACCAGCAAATGTATGCAATAATCACTTATACAAAATTATAACAACAAAAATTTCAAGATCTTTGTTACTTTCAACTAAGCAAAAAGCTGCACAAACACCCCTGCTTTTGCAAACCAATTCATGCAAATGTCAAGAGGCTGCAACTATCTGCATGAGCAATTCTTCTAAGAGGAAGTTGAGAGCAAAAAGGGAGGATTGTCAGGTTTCCTCACAATTGCACAACAAGATCAAAAATCACAATTTCAAAAAATAAAAATACAAGCAACTGAGTGTCATACCAAGGCATCTTCTTACTGTCAACAAAAATACAGAGAGAACCATCAAACTTCCTACAAAATACACTGAAGATACTACAGTCCCAGTGTCATAAAAAACTGCTGAAATAAGTAATTTATGTCAAAGATTGAGGGTTACTTCTCAACAATGGCATCATAACAACGGCTTCTCAATAAAGTGCATAAAATACAAATAAACATTTCTATAATTTTCATCATGACTCAGAAAGCTATACACAAGATTTGAGTCATTACTGTACATAAAATAAACAATTTATGACTGGTTTATGGATATCCTCAGAGTAACTGTTTCTAGCAATTTTTGGCAAATGAAGTAGATAAACTACACAAACCAAAAACTACATTTTCTACCAGTCAAGTTCAGGATACCTGACAACCCATCATAAATAAGCAGTATTTATCAAACGCACACTTACCACGCAAACTCCAGTGATTAGGGCGGGAGCCCCAGAGGCCCCTCCACCCCCTGCCCCCCCGGCCGGAACCAGCCCTGCGCCTGCCCCTGAGCTCTCAAGCGGGACGGGGGGCCCGCATGCTAGGGGGGAATGCGTAGGTGCAGGAAGACAATCCTCTCGCTTCTCAGGTTTAGTCTCTGCATCATATGGTAGGGAGGCATCACAGGTAGCCAGCCACAAGGGTTTCAAACAACAAGAGCCTTTACAAGCATGCATGGTTCCTGACCCCTGGTTACACACAATCCAGCAATCAAGGACAAGGATAAAGTATGTTCAAGGCCATCAAATGCTATATGAAAATATAGAACTTAAAAATTCAAAGAATGGCATATGTGAGCCAAATAACGGAATAAAGTTTCAAAAGTTTAGCAACACTTAAGAATTTTGAGAGGAAATGAAGCAAATTTGTTCCCACTTTTTCTCTCTCTCTCCCCCCCTCTCCATTTTTTAAAAAAATTATAATGGTTGATCATCTTTTACATGAATTATTTGCTTTTGGTTAACAACATTCATCATCATACATTTAACAGGGCTCATATGTACAAGGCACTTAACATACTTTAAGCTTCATGAAAACCTACACCAGAAGCAGAGAAGGACATATCCTTTTTTAGTTGCTAAAACATGCAGAAGAAAATAGCTTAATCCATTTCTGGAAATGAACCAAAGTAATCACATTACATGTTTTTACTTCACTATTTTAATGTTTAAGTTAATTTACTCACATGAAATAAACTACAAAATTTCAGTACTTGTAACCATTAACCAGTCACTTCACAGGAAAAATTACCACAAAAAGAATTACTATCTCACAAGTACAACAGACATTCCTCAGCTGTAGTTACATGTGAATTGTTCCTAATATGAACAAGGTATCAACGAGATGTATTAACAAATTGAGGCCCATGGATAGACCATTTACATACTTGGGATTTTCTCTAGTTCATAAAGATGCATACTATTCAAACTTTGACAAAGATGAATTCAATATGAATTTGCATACACATCTATAGGCTCGTAGATTTAAATATTGAGTTGCACTAGCCTTCCACCCCCTCTTTTTCTTCTTCTTCTTCTTCTTCAGAACAGACTACACAATCAGGGTAATTGTGTTCTTGGGAGGCATTAAATAGGAAGCAGCTTGACCCACAGTCATTTGTTATGTTAACCACAATTAATATACGATAAATGTTAACCACAATGAATGTAAGATTATTACTGTGCTTGCTCACCTATGCTGATTATTTTTCAAATTAATTATAGACAGGATCTGCCAACATTATAAACGCAATTTTTTTTTAGTCCATTTAATTGCAAACTGTAACTGTAAGAAAGGTTTACAACAGGTTGATATTAAAAGGAATTACTTTCCAATTAAATACTTTGCCATGGGAATTTTAAAACAAAACAAAATTTTTGAGAATTCAGGAATAATCCAAGTAGCTTTTGGTTAACATGTTAATGCATCTATCTAAAACTGAACTTCTCACATTTTTAGAGATATTTTCAAAAAAATGTGATACTTCTTGAAAATACCAGCTTTCGTGAAAATTAAAAAGAACATTTCTAAACTTAACATTTCAAGAACAGCATTTTTGACGATTTTAACAATGCTTATTAACAGAAAAATTTTAAAATTTTTGTAATTCCCTATTAATCATCATCAATCAAATTGGGTCAATTTCAGTAATGAAAATCTCATAATTAAAAATCTATATGTATTCACCAGGTCTGATTTGAATCGCAGCTATACTAAAACTATAGTAAAGGCAAGCAAAGTTAATACCATGTATACACACACATACCATCCATCAATTACTTCCTATCCATTCTTGTACACAAAATATATTTTGACTGACAGTATTAGGCACAGAGATATGAGAAAATTTGAAAAAGAGTAATTAAAATAGAATACACAATGAATACAGAGTGGAAGACAAGAGAGAAAATATGACCTACATATATTGAAATACTGTGTTTTACAGGCATGGTTAAACAAGGTTTATTTCACATTCTGTTATCAGAAGAAAATATAAAAATAAACAATAAAATAAATTATTAAAATAGCAAATAGTGACCGACTACAATATACAGAAATAAGCAAATTCATTCCCAACGAGCATTCTACAAAAAAATATACTAATTTTTAATTTTGGATTTTCAAGTTAACTGACAACTTAACTACAAATTGCATCCAGAGAAATAGATCCTTCTTGTCACATTTCATTAATACAGTAATCAATTTGTGTTTCAAATCAATCAATAATACAGTAATCGTTAGAACTTGTGTATGCGCATTTTAGTTTTCATTACAAAAGGACAATGTTAATTTCATTAGACAGTCTCACAGATTAGTTAAAGAAGTTTCTTGAAGGTAATCAAGTAAAAATATTGTTCTTAAAAACTCACAAAACAAAAATTTTAACACAATACTTTAAGGTCAAAGAAGGTCTATATTGTGGATACAAAGACTAAATACTGAACTATCCAAAAGAATATGATAATCCTGAAAAAGGTAAAAATGAAGAACAAATTCCAGTTGTCCGAGTATACAAAGATGGATAATAGTGTGAATATATTTCTCAAAAGAGTCAGCATATTTTACGCAGAATCACATAAATTCTTCAAGATAAAATAGCTCTTTTTACCCCAGTCAGCTTCCATGGAAGACAACTATGACTGATTATGTCCTTTCAAGATCTAGCTAAAAAATGAATGAACTTTTTACAAGATCAGAGAAACATGTCTACAACAAAGAGGGGCATATGTAAATTCAAATGCTGGTAAATATTATACATATCTTTTTAATATTTACATAGTTTCAGTAGTAACAGAACATCTTCAGAAAACAAAACTTCAGAACAATTTTACATTTCTACCCTTAATGAGTCGGTAACCTTTAATACATTGCTTATATCAAAAAAACCAATGATTTTACTTCAGCAAAATAATAGTACTACTCATTATAGGACTGTATATTACTGTAGAGTTTGTAATGAGATAACAGAATAAAGGACAATATTAACTCAATCATTATTACTGATTTATTTAAAGTGTTCTTTCCCTTCTTTCCTTACTTTCTTGTTTTCCTATATCTATAGAGAAAATTTCAAGGTGGGTTCTGGTTTAGACTCTCCGAGCAAATTTAGCTTCTTCCTTCCTGAATGTTATATACTGTTTTACTGTCTGATTACTTGTGGAAAACTACTACCATACTGGGTATCAGGGTTATTTGAGCCATGTGGGGTAACATGAACCCAAAATTGAAAGGTATTTGAATCAAGTCCCAATTAGAATCCAGTAAATCATAGAATATACTTATTTCATACCAGATTCTAACAGAGTTCATGGCAACACATTTTCGAGTCAAAGTTATCACCTCAGGGCACAAGTAAACCCGATTTCAAATCAGATCATTTCATTTTGAATGGTCAGAAGTGCTCTTTATTGATAAAGTAGGTCTATTTCAAATACTTTTAAAATGATCATTCATCGAATTGCAACCACTTGGCATGAAATGAAGCAATGCGAGTTAGAAAATCATGTAATGATATAAGGTACGGATATTTCCATCCAATGTTAGTGGAATGGAAGGTGTGCAAACCACCATGTATCCCAAAATTTCACCCATTAATTCAGAAAGACCAACAAGAGGAAAGGGGCAGGTTAATTTCCTTTCTTCCACTTTCACCTAAATTAGAAAGAATCCACCTTCACAACAAAAATGGGTTAAATTTCTATTAACAAGCTCTATTACATATATGATGTCTGAAGATGGCAGATGAAACTTAGCAACAGGAAAAAAAATTGGATTAGGTGAAGCATCTTTTTTCACAGAAGTTTCACCTAATAAACCAGGAAAGTATTTTATGCTCAAACTTCCTTTGTTCCCATTTCTTTCAGATCAATGAAGAGGCAGGCCCTGAGAGCACAGGATTTTGCTAATTTTCCATTTAGCCACAATTAATGATGAAGACCAATGTTCCTTTTGAGTTTTAAGAAAGTTTTATCCCCTAATTCCATATCATCACACATGTAACACCTCATCTTCAAGAAATAACTGAGAACCGATTGTTCAATGAAACAAAATAGTTCAATATTGAAAAGTTCAAAACAGTAAGACACTGGCTGAAGAGGACCAAACATTACAGTGTGGTGGTTATCTCTGTAAAATTACAGTTCATTTGTTAACTCGGAAGGTTTGGTAGCTACGGAAAATTTGTACCACAGGCTTTATTTCTTCATGTACAGTTTTGTTTGAGAATATTACAAGCCCTAGCGATTTTCAGTACCTTTTCTATGCAAAATGCATAACTCGCCACATGATTGCAGCCTGTCTATCAATTCTCAGGAATTATTTTTATCTTACAGATGTATCTGGGGTCCCAAAGCTCCTGCGCACCCTCCCTCATTAACCCATTTTACCAAGCAGAGCCGACAGATGTAACCCTTGCAATAATCTCACCCATGAAACCCTTGCAATAATCTCCTTATCCTGACACACAATCAAAGTTGGCACCGTCAACTTTCAGGAGGATACAACATTACCAATACTTCCAAGAAGGTCCACAAAACAAGAATTGCAGACAAAAGTTTCCCTTGTATTCGTCCAGGTCTTTACCGAGATCAGAACTATAAATAGGACTAATAATAAGATTGGTATAAGAGTTGAATCCAAAACAGCACAATTTTTGCATTCAGAAGTACACAAGAAGCAGACATTTGACAATAGAAAAATAACAAGACATGTGAAATTTGTTCAAAAAATTTGGACCACAAAGCATAAATATGAAAACTGCATGAAAATACCTGTATGCAAATCACATTGATTGTTTGTAAAGATTGTATGTAAAAAATTATTACTAAACTTAACACACAGATATTTAACTTAACATTTACCAGGTATTTATATTAAAAATTTACTTTGCATTTTAAAAATAATAATAATAATAATAATAATAAATTATGCATCAGCAAATGTTTAGTGAATTAATAAATTTTGTGAATTATTTAAAAAAAAAAATACTTTTTTTTTCTTACATCACATATACATGGCTGAATAGGCTTCTTGAAAAAAGCAAGTAAGTATGATAGAAATTTGTGTTTCTATACTTTTTAAAGCATTTACATTAAACACATCTACAATCTACAGCATCATTCACAGCCTCACTCAAAACATTATAAAATATAGAATAAAAATGGTGCGCTTCAGAAGGGATGAAAGATAACTCTGAATTCTTATCACTGGTGGCCTACATGAATGAATGAAAGAACAAATAAATATATTTATAATGTGAATGTTATAACAATATTTCAAGTGTCATTATTCAATAAAGCATGGCAATGGTACACAAAATTTTAAAAACTGCAGTTTTCACAGGAGTCTACACCTTGAACACAGTATCTCGTAACTCAAATCAAGTATAGAAAATTTATTGTACGAAAATGTTTACTAACAACAAATAGAACAACTATGAACATTCTTAGGGATGCTTTTCTTCAAAAATATTTTACAGACCATGCAGTACAGAAAAAGAATTGTTATGCAGCAACATAGAAAATTATGATCTTAATACGTAACGTTTAACTCAAACTCTCCTACAAGAGAGCTTTGATCTGATGAAAGTTTACATGCAATATAATTCGATTATCCATTCAAAGAAATTTAAACACTTCATGCAATTTCACAATTCTGGTATACCTTAATGAGTAAATAAGGAGTAAAATAAGGAATTGAAGAGAAACATCTACATTTTAAGCAGAAGAGAGCAACCCTGTTTGCCAAACTACAATATACTGGCAAAACATTCTACAAAGAATTAAGTCACGAAATCCAAAATAATGGTCAGCAATTTTTTGTATCCAAGCAATTTTACATCACTAACTTTACTACAAAAACTTTTGATTTTTGTAGTAGCTTTGAAGATCTTTTTGCAAGGCCATTATTAAAGAAGAATTTACAAAGAAAAGGGATGGGGAAGTGAAAGGATGGAGGGATTTTCAGTACAAATGCCACTGTTATAATGTAAATAAATATTTGCTTTAGTAATTGCATAATACAGACTTCTGTGGCAAGTTATATGTAGTTATATTTTGATTCTCCCCGTACAAATTAAGTTTTGCTACCAACTTGAGAGCAGCGGTCTCCAAACTATTCTGAAAGGCTTAGAGCTAAAGCAGGAATTATTTTGTGCAAAATATAATTAAGCACTGAATAAACTTAAAAAACAACAAACATTTAGTATGTATCCAACACAAAAGACGGGAAACATAATTTCTGATCATATTGTACAAAAAATCATCTAAGCCCAGATAAACAAAACATATGTTGTGAAAAAACTGATACCCATTGTATGCAGATAAAGGATTAAACTCATCCTACGATTGATGAGAAAAGAAAATCAATGGCCTGTTGGCTTTGGCAATGGCTTTTGAGAAATGCAGAAGAAAGAAGCATAACTGCAGGACAGACAAGAAGATGGCAGCAGTTGGAGACCCCTGCTCTATTGCAAACGGCAGCATGATGGGGCAGGCTAGACGCACACCGGTACTTACAAAATAATATGCAATGGGCTCCTTGTGTGGTTCAGCTTCTGCCCCAGATTTCTTCACTACATCTCTTGCCTTGGGTTTTGAGACAGGTTTGAGTGCTTTCTTTACTTTGGTGGCTGCAGGGGCGCTGCCTGGACCGGTGTTGGCCACAGGGCTGGGTGCAGAGCCTGTTGTGCTCAAAGGAGAGGAAGGGGAGGAAGGAGCAGCAGGTAGAGTAGGCGCACAGATGACAGATGTACAAGGCGTCAGACTAGGCTGCGAGCTAGTGGGAAAGCCGTCAGCAGGAGACTCTTGTTTCAGAAAAGAGGTCTTACTTGACGCCTTTTGTCTTGGTGGTCGTGTTATCAAAGCAGAAATTCTTGCAAGTTCAGGTGATGGCTCCCGCTTTGCAGGTGCCTCTCCACTAGGAGTAGAGACTCCCTTCTCACCATCATCATCTTGTCCTTGTGACTGCTTCTTCAGTACAGGTTTTATTACACTGCAAAGTAATATATATACTTTAATTCATACATCACTCAACAAGTTGTAAATATAAAGCACACACATACACAGACAAGTGCACCTAAATGTTCATGCACTCTTTCAAATATATTTACATTCTCCAACCTGTCTCCCCCTCTTCCTCTCATGCATTTGTGCATGTGTGTATGTACATGCACTTGCCCACACAATGTCACACAAATACCCACCTACACAACCCTTTCATCAAATACATTAAAAACACAATTGCAAGTTCATACCCAAAATGAAATGGAGGAGTGGGCTCATTGATGTGCAAGACTGTACATTTTATTAGATTTACAGTCTGTTGCCAACATTGTGACCTCATTAATTTAAACAAGTCTACCTAATCCTTTGCCAATGTCACATTTGGTAAAACTACCAAATGGCAAAGGTCACTCACAGAAGGAGAAGAAAAACTGCCTAAAAGACAGAACTTTGGAAAACTTGCTAGTAATTTATCTTTCGTATATGATGATCACCAATTTTGTTGTGAAAAGATTTGGTTGCTAGAGAAGAGACACTGTGAAATAGATGACAATAGATTATGACTCTTAAGGTAAACCTTACCATGCAGAGGGCCGATTTTTGAAAAAATAATGATATATGATCCATCGGTCAAATACTGAAGTGCATAACCATCAATTTTTTGCAAATCTTTCTGCACACATTCACTCTACAACATATCTCCAATGAGCAAATTTAGTTCCCTCATTATGTGTACAGTTGGAATAAATCTCAACTATTTCACCTTTATTTGTATCGGAATTATTTCACATAGAAACATTAGCATAAGCCAATGTGAACATAACATTTTGCAAACCAATTAGATCACTCCAATCATTTTCATTAAGATTAATATGAAGACAAAAGCCAAATGCTTAACATGAAAGCTTAGAACCTCTGAGCATTCTTGTTGATGTCAGTGTAATTGGAGAGAGAAAATAACCATTGCACTGCATTCAAAATGAAAAGAGAAGATAAATGTCATTTGAAGAAAAGTTAATATTTTTATTTTTACAATTCTTTTTTATGTTATGAAAGTTTTAAATTTGGTCTTATACGTATGTCACAATCTTTTGTCTACTGATTATTATACTGAAACCCAATAAGACCTTTAAAATCACAAATAAACAATGATAAAGACAATTTTAAGAATCACCTCATCACAACACAGTCATAACAAACTACACAAGATCATCAGTAACTGTTGCCTTTGTCAGAAGTAAACAATTATTACCTGCAAAATGATGCATACAAAGTAACATTAAAGTTAATGTTATTTATGTCTGCATTTCTCATGATTTTTCATTATAATGCACACTTCCAAAATCCATTGCATCTAATGATATAAATTGCAATGTTATGAAGGCAATGTTATTTAGAGTCAGAAATGAAATGAAATAAACAAAAATGAGAAATATTTAAGCATAACATTAAATATAAATAACATCTGTTTACCAAAAACCTTTTTCATGTTCGAAAACATACTTCTTTTGCACAAGAAGTATGCCTCTCATATTCCTGACTAGTGACAAATAAATTTCAACCAAAATTTTAATGTGTCAAACTACCCAACTCACTAAACCAAATTGGCAGATTTCACACTTCAAATCAGTAGGCTTGTAAATTGATACTTATTTATGTTAAAAGTGATAACTTTAAACGTAAAAGAGATAACTTAAAAAAACAAAAAAGTGATATCAAATCACTAACATCAATTGTTCTGAAGAAAACAATCTGGGATTTCTTCTGCTTCAATACTGACAAATTAATATTCTAAGATAAGATTCATAATAAATTGAATGAAATAAACTTACATTTTCCGCAAAGTTGCATCTGGTGTTGGGGGTCGAGGAGATGCTGGGCCTAGTTTAAAAGTTATCTTTGGGACTCCTCCTTCCGATTTATCTTCTCTCTAATTGTAACAAAAATACCATAAATCAATGTTAATTAGAATCTCCTTTCTTCACAAAAAGAGTCTGTAAATGTATTATCATACCTCTTTATCCTTTTTCTTCTCCTTTTTCTCCTTCTTTTCTTTAATTTTTTCTTTGTCCTTCTCTTTCTTTTCACCCTTTGTTTTTTTCTTCTCCTCTTTGTCTTTATTTTTCTTTCCTTACGCTCTTTCTTCTTCTTAGTTTTGTCCTTGTCTTTTTTTTCTTTCTTGTGTTCTTTTGGTTTCTAATTTTAAAAAATCAATGGATTAAAAGTGTCATAAAAAATATCTTGCTACATGTTCTGGAATTTTTCTATTTTGGGAGGCATATCCACAATAACCTTTTTTTGGAAGTACTATATCTAAAATCCGTTTACTGTACTTGATCAATTCTAGATACTGCATATTTTGCATTGAATAAAACAATCGCAATCACTAACAAAGTAATGAATAAATACTTTATCTTTCATCAAAGAGCTAGTCTGCTACTTTGGCAGGATTTCAAATATTATTAATTTGGGTAGTTGATTATTCATTCATAAATTATATTAAATGGTTTATAATCAATCTAATGTGTATGAAAATCTTTGCTAGTCAAAACCGATTCAATGCACAAAAAAATCAATATCCTGCCCTTACTTTTTATTCATTTAACATCATTACTAGTCTGTTCTCTTATTCAATTTAATTACATTTACTCAGTACTCTAACCATCTTCTATAACCATTATTATTAAATATTATTATTATTATTTTATAATAATATAATAACTATGTAATAATTATTATGTTAAATTATATAATAATGTTTTTGAAATAAATAAATAAATGAATTCCGGACATTCATGTCACAACAATAGTGTATCTATAATATAAGAGTCTTCACCTCAGACCTTTTATTTCCCAAGAATGCCATGTACCCAACTTATTTTCGTTATCAAGCTTGCAAATCACAAAGAAAAGTATGACCGGCATCAAATGCCACTTTCTCCCCTTAGATACAGGACATTTTCTCTTCACTTGGAGAAGGAATAATATTTTATTTTTCACAAAATAATAACATTCAATTACACAAAAATCAAGCATTGAAAGAAAATGTTAGCTCTTTAAAAGATAGATCTGGCTATATTATTACAATGTTATACACTTTTTCTATGTAAATAAATAAAATGAACAAAATTTTGAAGTTTTTTTTAATGCTACGAGTGCAATGGGACACGTAGAAATTCCTAGTTTACCTGTTAACAAGCTATGATCAAACTGAACGTAGCATGAGAATAAATTGAACATATTCAGTTGAATGAGCGATTAAATAAAATACTAAACGTTGCTGTATCTGCTTTAAATTGGGGGGCAAATGCTAAGGAATTACATGAGAAATTTCCACAAGAAAGTAGCCAAATCTGCATTTCAAAGCTAAGGAAGTTTTTTTTGTGGGTAAAGGCCAGATGCTTCAAAGCGAACAAGAAAATAGAATTTAGCAGGTTACCAGAAAAGGTTTTCAATATCACTGACAATTCAGGAAGAAATCTCAGAAATTCTTGATAAGTCAATCCTGGCATTACCTTTTCTCCCAACTTCTTTTCTAGAAGAGGAGCAGCTCCAAGAGATCCTTTGTCTTTATCCTTCTCCTTTTCCTTGTCTTTTTCCTTTTCCTTATCCTTTTCTTTCTCCTTTTCCTTCATGTTTGGCAAAGGTCCCGGCGGTGCCAAAACAGGGGGCTTTTCAGGGCTCTTATCTGCACTTTTTTCTTTACCATCCATGGAATCTTCAGGCCGAGACTGCATGAAGAGTGGAGGTGGCATAGGAAGATTTGGCATGGCTGGATGTGGGAGATTTTTACCAATAGGCAAAGGAAATCTTTGAAAAAGAGGATGTGCGATGGGGGGAGGAATCAAACCTGGAGCAGGTTGAAAGTGTGGGAAAAAGGGAAATACCGGGGCTGAAGCTGATTCACTCGGTTCTGGACCTTCAGGTGTTTTGGGCCAATCAGGTACAGCTACATCCACTATCTCAGTTTTCATTTTTTTGGGACTAGTCGCTCCTTTTCCTTTGCTTTTCAGCTCCTTCTTTGATTTCGATTTATCTTTCTTCTTTTTCTTTTCTTTTTGCTCCCTAGGCTCACTAGTTTTTTCTCCTTTACTCACAGAAACTGGCAACTCTGGTGTTTTTGGAGTGGATGGAGTGCCAGGAGGAAAAAGGTCCTCATCAAACATGTACACATCATTGTACATGTTTCCACAAGCACTATCATTAAGGTTAGATGAGTCAGCAGGATGGTACTGAATTTTCGATGTATCTTCTACGGCAGGAGGTCCTGAAGGTGTTTTAGGTTTCGTAGGAGCCTCACTGATCTCCATACTTCTTTGTATAACGGCATCAATACAATCCGTTATCTGAGACAATCGTATTTCTCGCTGCCTGCTGTTTACCTCTGACTCGTCAATTACAAGACCTGGAGAGCTTTCTCGAGAATCACGGGAAGGAGTATCATAGTCTAATCGATCTACTTTGTCCATCTTGTCTTCTTTCACTTTGGAAATCTTCTTAAAAATGTTCAACTTTTGTTTGTCGGGCTCTGCCAACAATTTGCCTTCCACCACCGTTTCTTTCACTTTTTCAGTAACTGATGGAGAAACACGAGTAGATGTAGTGCTTACAGGAGTGGCAGCGACAGTGGCACTAGAAGAAACAGTTGTTGCAGAGGATGCAGCAGCAGCAGCTACGGCGGCAGCTGCAGCAGCTGCTGCCGAGGCTGCAGCAGACGACTTAAACTGACTACCAGTTTTTGCAGTTTTCGGACTAGCTGATTGTGCAGCTTTTGCTGAAGAGGCCTTACTTGAAGGTTTATTAGGTTTTGTGCTACTGCCGGCCCCTGATAATGAACTTTGCGCCATCATTTTTAAAGCACCAGGCTTTAATGCTTTAAGTTTTGATAATTCCTTCATGCTGACAAGTTTCTTTACCCGAGAATCATCCGAGTTATTTCCACGATCTGGTGGAATTCCTTTTGCTTTATGTTCTTTCTTCTTATTTTCTTTATCTAGTTTCTTCACACCATCAGCAGTTCTCTTCAAAGGACCCTTCTTGTACTTCTTCTCCCCCTTCACTTCAGGAGGCACCATAGGGTATGAAGAGGGCTGAGGGCTGTTCGAACGTGAATCTGATGGCTGCAGAGGGGTGCGTGACTCTGGAAGCTTGCCTTCTCGTGCAGGGGAGAGGAAGCCAGAGGTGGTCATCATGACACTAGAAATCTCCCGCAGAGGCCGTCCCTCCTCTTCCAGCACCAACCTACAACAAATAAATAGTTTTGTTACTGGAGAAACAGCTTATAAAATTGGACACTATATAAGGTTCGAATTAATTTTCATTCATTAAAGAACTAAAAATTTTAAATGTGAATGCATTTGCTGGGAACGCTGTGATGATTTTGCAATAATCATTTCAATTTTATTTTCCTGCTTAATAACACAATTTTTGTAAATCTAATAATCTGTAGAATGATGGTAGTTACTGTAGTAGAATTGATTTTTAAAGCTAGTCAAGAGATGAATAGTACAATCCAAATTTTTAGCTCAACAGAAGAAAATAGATTTTTGGCTTTGTGAAAGCCAAAAGCCATTCTCGGCAAATTTCTGCCCTGAACAGCCAAAAAATCTATAGACCAGGCTGCAGAAGGTTATGTTTTCATTGCAACAAAGACTACTTACTTTCTATGCAAATTTACATTCAGGTTGTCATATGATATGCAATCTTAAGCACAATCCTCACAGAATTCACTTGGAATGTAGAAAGAGCTATGCTTTACCACTTGTTTGTAACACTTCAATGCAAGAATTTTTAAATATGCAAGACCTAAATTGAGCCATCTGTCTTTACTGGCTTTGTCATCGCTAGAGTGACTATATGCCATGTTTAGATCAGAACATTCTCATTAAATCAAAATGTCCAAACTCCCAACCCATAGAATTCTATACTAGTTTGTTCTAATACAAACTAGCAGATTGTATTCTAAAAGCTGTTCAAGTTGAAGCGATTATTGTAGAAAAATGAATTTCTAAGAAAGCAAAAATTTGTAGTCAATGGAACACTTTCGCAAAATGAAAAAAAAGCTATTTCCATGGATATTTGTATGACAGGGACTTGTTTCTCTACATCTTAGGTCACTCTACGCATAGGGCCAGAAACTGTCCTCGTGCGTATGCAACCAGATCGACTTACAATGATGTCTTGCAATGACAGTTGAAGATGTTCAATTTTAAAGGAGAAAGAAAGAGACAAACAGAGAGAGAGAGAGAATGAGAGAGAAAGAAAGAGAGAGAGACCGGGTGTAGTAACTCAGTGCATCAACTGATGTCACTGGAGCACCTCTGAACGGGAAGTCCTACGTTCAAGTCCTGACGGTGGCAGGATTTTCGGCACTAGCTTTTCAGCAAGGTCGAATTCAGTTGCTGTCTGGAGGAGAATTCCAGAGGCCGGCTGCTCTGATCGGTAGTTTTCTATGGTTTCTCTGATCAACACCAGGTGAATGCCGGAACAGTCCCCTCACAAACAGGGCCACGGACCGCGTACGATCTTTCCTTCCTCTTCCCTGTCCTATCCTCTCCCCTTACACACACACTAACATGCACTACACTACCACATATTCCAGGAGATCGGTTGTGAGCTTAGAGCTTGTCTCGGCTGGGGCGGTGCCCTGCTGGTGGGAGAGTCCTGGTTAGGGGGAAACCCCGACAGTAGGTCGGCGCCGGATCTCGCCATCCAGCGGGGGAAGAGCACACAAAGAATAAGGAAGATTATAATTATTTTGATCCTTGTGGAATGACAAGGTTCCAACTGAGACAATCAATTAAAATGAGTTGTTAGTGTGACAAGGTTCTATCCGAATCTTTGACATCAATTTACTTGACTGAAATGTTAGAGCCTTGTCATTCCAAAGGGTCAATTTGCTGCTAAATTTTCTGCTTATCTTCATGTATCCAATTGAGCAATGGAGGAAATAGATTTGTGTTCAGGGCAATTAGTAATATGAACAGTTCATTAATTTAGTACTTTATCAGCAGGGATATTAGTTTTCTATGTAGATATTAATTTATGTAGTCAGTCGAAATTCATGTAAATTAATTTCTTTGCAGTCATGTAAGCAGTTTAATACTCAATAATATTTGCTGTTACCAAAGCTCTATCAGGTTTTGCAGTCTTTTTCTGAATCTTTCCTGAATTTATACACTATCTCAAAAGTTTCTTGATGCTCTTTCCTAGCACATTATTTCATGTTGAGTACTGATATTTCCTTTCAACTCTCTCTAAATATATCCTTCATTCATTCTATCATTATTAGCATTATCTATTAGGTTTCAGAAATATTCGAATTATAAATATATCAAAA
This sequence comes from Teleogryllus oceanicus, assembly GCA_964035755.1. NCBI lineage: Eukaryota > Metazoa > Arthropoda > Insecta > Orthoptera > Gryllidae > Teleogryllus > Teleogryllus oceanicus. Next base: position 18,237,748 of record CAXIVR010000001.1, on the reverse strand, counting down.
GGGAATTATTCCTTAATAAAAAAACTTTACAACATTTAAGTGTTAAATCATTGAACTTTAGTGATGTCAACAAATAATTGTGCACTTCCTAATTGCATAAGTCATTCCATTTAATCGCACTCGCAAAACATCACTATTTTTTTGCAACTACAAACTTTTTTAGAGTTCTAGGGTTGAAAATAGGTGACACTTCAATTTTTTTTTTTAAAAATTAATTTTTTTTGTTTAAATTTTTTAAAAAATGTATTTAATTTTTTTAAACACAAACTTTTACATTAGATCGACACTTAAATTAATTGTAAAAAATACACACATTTCTACACAATTTTTGTATAGATCCGCCAAATTTCAAAATGGGACCCCATAAATAACTTTTGAAAAAACAGTTTTTTCAGTGGAGCATGTAGGCAGCCTGCTGCCCACTGGACTAGCTGCTTCAATTATGATGTCAATGACATGACGCACCGTAACGTCAAAACATAAAGCAACCATGAGACATATCATATTATGAATCATAGAAACACACATATGGTCTCAAATGGAATTCTTCTGATGAAATGCGACTATTAAGAGCATTTATGAACGACTGACACTGCTATGGTCTGTCTGAAACAGAGCAGCCTTCTTTCCCAGATATAGTGAGCCAGTTGTGTAAACAGAGGGATCCGCAAAACATGCAGTGTTCTGTGAAGTTAGTTACCACAGATAGTATTTTGGCGAAATATTTAAATACAAAATTTGAAGTATTTTGCCCAAACCTGCTCATAAAACTTTTCAAGAAAGATAATGACAGTGCTAACAGACATTTTTTGGATGGAGGTCAGTACCTAGGATTACAAAACAATGCGAGTTTATACTTCCACTAAGACATCTTCAACTTGAGTGCTGAGTGGCATTTCTTTGCTTCGCACCGTCTTATGGAAAGGGACCTTGCAACTAGGTGGGTGGGAGCAACTATAACATTCTTGCAGAAAGCTAGCCTTCAATCCTGACCAGAACCTATTAATTTATCTAGGAAGTTATTTAAGTGGGCTGATGATAATGTGAAGAACAATACCTTTATATTTTTAGCAACGCTAAACAATATTTAGTAAGAGGACTATTGTAAGTGATATAATAAAAAATGGATGAAGGAACAAAGAAAATACATAATTTCGTTTCATTATGAAACAGTCAATAAACGATATTCTCTGTAAAGTGAAGTAAAATAAATAATTTAATTAATTGGACATACCTTGTCTATATAAATATTCCGTCCATTTAAAACCCAATTGAAAAGTAAGGTTTCCTCTTAATGCAAGTAATGTAATGCAATTAAAGTAATGCATTCCTCTTAAATTACCAAAATTGCAATCTAAATTAATTAATAATAGCAAAAACCATATCCCCAACCCAGCATTTTTACATTCTTACCTATTACCTACTTATGTAGTCAACCGAAAGTATTGTAATGCTGCAATGGAAAGGGGCAAATTTTTGTCAGAAAAACTCATTGTGCTGCCTTGGTGTCAAAAAAGTGGATAAACGTTGTTCTTTAATGTAGTAAATTACTTCCTCTAATACAATATGTAGTCACAATCCACATTTTGAGCAACCTTCATAGCAAAAAATCTGTTTATAGTAAAAGTCAATGTGTCAAGGTTCAACCCCCTAAAATGTTCAGGTGATTATCTTCAAAAATCATATTCCCTGAGCAATCTTACCAAACTCAAGGCCCTGTAAATTAAAAACCTATATTATCATTTTTGGGGATACTTTACATAGTCTTCAAAAGGCCTCAAATTTTTTTATTAAATTTTTGCTCAAAAAGAACAAAGAATGTTTAAAAAAATGGTGCAGTCTCATTTTCACAGAACTCCCTGAATTGTCAAAAATTCCAAAAGTTTAATTTTTTTGCGTCTTTCTGAATACTGACTGATAATACACAATACTAAAGGTAGTTTTCTCTTCAATGAAATTTGCCCTTCAAAGATAGATCATGAAATAAGGTCTTGTAAAATCTTTTAAAAGTGTGAGTAGTTTCCATGTAATTTTTACATGAAATATAGGTATTAAAAAAAATATTTTTTCAAAAATTAATTCAATTTTTTTCCTTGAACAGAACAAAGTATACTGATAAAAGCTCAGCTGATTCCATTTTCAATGAACACTGTATTGATGAAAATTACCAAAAATAATAACATGTGGTAAAATTACAATATTGATTGTTTTTTTTCCTGAATGAAATCTGTTCTAAAAAAATTAGATCTTTAAATAAAGTCATGTTCATTTTCTTGAAAATATGAGTAGTTTTCCTTGAAGTAAAGGCAATTTAAAAAATAAATTCTTGAAAAGGGGTTCCAATTTTATTTCTCCAACAGAGAAAATTATGCTTATAAATTACAAGCAGGTGCAATTTTAGAGTCTGAATTTTCAAAAATTGCAAAAGTTACAAATAATGCAAAAGAGTATGTGCTGTTGGAGCACCACTAGTATTTGTGGATCTTTTTTCAGGTGGTAAAATGTTGAAGGGTATTATATTTTGCTGTTGGACAATAACACAACGTATATCCCTCCATAAATAACAAATACATATACATACTTTTATAAATAAATGAATTAATGGATTTGCCACCGTAGAAAAACTGTTTGAATGGTGCAATGTGAGACAACACAGATTTAAACACCTGGACTAAAAAGGTATTTCATGCCTCACATCATCCACACTAATTACCCAACCAATTTCTACCCATTTATATTCCACAAGAAATCTGACACAATAACATAATAATAAATACCCTACATCATTTCATTACTCTGCCCACGATAGTATTGCAAAAAAAACAGCAGATAAAAGACTAAAAGCTCACCTAGCACGTTTTAATGCTGGGTTCTCCACAGATACTGGATCACCAGGTCGTTTGAATACACTTGACTTAGGACTGGACAAAGGAGAAGAGGATCCTGGAGCAGTTGGAGTGATATCCACTGAGAGAGGAGCCTGCTTTGCTGCGTAATCTTCTTCTGAAATTTCAAAACATCATAGTTTCTTATAAACTGTGTTTTCCATTCTGTCAGCAACATATTAAACAGTAACATCTATAATATAAACTGCCAAACTAGCAGGGACAAGGCAGGGAATCAAACAGAACTCAATATTAAAAACAGGCAAAAAGAACAAAATCTTAGACATCAAGTTTAGAACCAACAGTGCAACACAGTGACTTGCCATGTTCATGTCATGACCTGATCTATCATTGAATTACATGCAGTGTCCGGCATTGACAAAAAAGCACATCCAATAAAAAATCAAGATGTCACAAAGAACAATGTGACACTGTGCATTTGAAATGTGCTTCCATAGCCAAGAAATGCTGCTTTAGATGAACTTATTAGTTAACCCATTACCTATACCCACATTTATTAGGTACTGTTTATGCAAGACACTGCGTCTCTATAACACCTCAGTTTAGACTCAAAGAATCACCGAGGCAGTCTCCCTGACAAGCCACTGGAATGAGCTGATTCCTTAAAATACCGTAAGCCCCAGTCCCAGAGAGTATGAGTGTCTGTTTGATTCCATGACATGTGGCTGGCACATTCTCTAAGAATCAGCTCACCTTCCATCTCGGGATGCATTGGAGGCAAATGCTCATGGACATGAACTGGTCGTGTCACCACCTCTCTACTGCCAGGTTTCAGAAAGTTCAAGTGAGACTCTCTGGGGATCGGGAACTTAGGGATTTCAAACGAGCATGCCACACAGTCAACATTGCGAATATATTCCTCCAACTCGTGCATGTTTATTCCCATGTCTCGAAATGCGAGGCCTACATCATCGAGGTTCGGATCTGTGTGTCCAACTGAAAGTGAAAAAGAAAAATGAATACAAGTAAAACAATTAGAAAAAAATATATATATATGATCTATTTAATCCAAATAAAAATAACACTTAATTTTTTCATTTCTCCCAATGTACTCAAAAATTTCATAATAAATGACCATCTACATTATACATCATTAACACTACTTATTTCTTGTTAAGATCGTCAAAAATTTTAAAAAATAAAAAATATTATAATCGTCTATAACATCTGCTTGACAAATTAAAGAATAAACTTTGCAACAAGACGACTGTTTAATCTTTGTTTCGTGTAAACGTTAATTCAAACAGCGTTTAGTTTACGGGACATCACTATCTCATTGAAAATTTCTACACGGCTTAAAAATAACCAAGTGATGTAAACCATTCCCAAACACAGTAATTAAAATGGGCAACAAAATCTGTAGATGTCAACAGAATGCAAATGCATAGTCCAAGCAACCTACTATTCATCATGCACTGATTACATCAATATAATTTTCAAACTGTAAAAATTAATTGAAAGTAGAATTATTACCTACAAAATTGTCATAAGGTTTAAAAGTAATGTAATGAAACAATTATTGCCCAGTATTTGTAATGTGCTCCATTAATACCATTTCTCATGCATATACATATAATATAGAAACTACTACTTCAACAAAATTGACTAAATAAACATACAGAATAAACATTACCACAAATCTACATTACTTATTCTTACACAGATATTTCAAAACAAAAAGTTCTGTATACAGTGTAGCATGCTGAATAATTTCAATGAAAGCTATCTTAAACTCTAATTTCACAATAGCAAATAATTATGACAATTCAATACAAGAAATAAAAAATGTTTTAGTGTCAGAAACATGAAGATAAACGAATGAAAGCACTGATATCCGATGGCCAAAATTTTCTGTACGATATTTTGCAGTAATAGTTCGTTCTTAAATATACTAAACCAATACTTAAATTATTTCATAGTCAGCACAAGTTACATCTTTTACTAATAATTTTTCCCAAACCCAAAAAAATCTGTTCTTTACAATTATTTCACTATTTTAAGTCATTCAAAGAACAGTGTATACCAATTAGTCTACATTAACTAGATCACTATCATGTTTGCATTCACCCACACAATGAAACAATCATAATTATCTTGTCAAATTAAGAAATTATTCCAGGCAGAAGTTGGAACTTAGTAGGAATAGACACTACTTCCTCATAAGACACAACAAATTTACTACTATCCTGCAACAAATAATTTTATTATCTTTATTTGGCATAGACAGGCTTTCCAAGCTTTTTTTGCATCACTTTGGCAAACGATAGTCACCTAAATTAAAATAACAATGCTTGAAAAATTGACAACAAAGTTATCTTTTTCTCAATTTTTTCTTTTGTTATATTAAATGTTGATATGAAAACTATATTTAGAATTAGCAAAATTATTTACCGCAGAACACATACGAAACATAATTAAATGTATAGTTTATAATAAACATAAGTTTCAATTTGTATATGGTGATGTGTAATTGGGAACAAATATTGAAAGACAAAAACATCATGAACTGTGTGTTTTATCTGCTATTCCTCAACATTTAATCCTGTGCATAGAAATTCTAATTTCAAATGAAAATTTGTAAACAAATGAAATATGTATAACCCATTGGAATGACAATTGACATTACAAATTGAAATGTTAGTGAAATATTCCATAACTTTATTTAAGCCCACAAATAAATACATTATTTATTTGAAGTATACAGATCAACTTACATTGTTCAGCATATCTGTGCATGAGTTTCCCCAGTTCTTCCAGATATCTGGTCAAAACATCAGTCATAAGTTCAAGAGGGGTACTTTGAATAGAATGCCATCCTATGGCTTGACTCAGCTGTGCAACAACCACTCTCAATAATTTTCTTGAATATGTGTCTGCCATAGTATTTCCTTGAGATACTATGGGTTGAGAAATAATTTTCTACACTCTGAAATTGGTTCTGTCCAAAATCTGAAGTTAACAAGGATTTAATTTCACAGTTGAAATACAAATTATTTTCTAATTCGAACGTAAATTCTTTCACTAGTATGAAGTACAGAAACACCCGCATCGAGTTTCATTAGTTAAAAACACCGCTGCTCGATAGCGATACAAAACTTTCATTTTCTTCGTAAAATAGAATACATAGTACGCAATAAATTCATCATTAATGTTACGATTAGTAAAACAATTTGTGTTCAGAAATGTCCTACAATTACTTTAGAGTAACAATCATAATAGGAAGCCCGATGCACAGATGCGGTGTAAAACACGTTCGAAGCCATCGACTCTCCAGACCCCCCGTCCCTCTTGCAATCTATCAGCTTCAACCAAATTCACCAGCGGCCACAACACTTTAGGTCTTTTCACATACATTGCGACAAACTGGCAATCCCCACACTTCACCACATGCACTCACATACGATTACATACGGTATCATAACGGGCGCTAAGTTTACATTTACAACCAAAGTTGAATTTATAGTGCACTCGGAAAGACATGGACTAGCATCATCCAAACGCATCGTGCGTAATGGTGCGCTGACGCGAACAGCGCTAGAGCCAGCCCACACCAGCGCCGACCGCGCTGACACCAGACCCGTGCCGAATGACGAGTCGCGACACTTCAGAATCTCGGCGTATACGAGAGCTGCACGAGAGAGGCAACCACTGATATAAAATCACGGTGTAAGATATATTTCTTACACCGTGTATGAAATTATTACGTTCTCGCTACCGCTTACGCAGTAGAGAGAAAGTTATGTAAACTTGCGCAAAAAAAAACCAAAAAAAAAAAAAAACACACTAATTTTCGTTAGAAAACTCTTATTATAGGGCCCTGGTAACGAAAAAGTGAATAAATCCAGTTGCTAAATTTAGGGGGGAAAATCTCTAATACTTGGTGTAGTCAGAATCCATCCTTCATACCCAAAAATCGAATGATGGCAAAACGTCTGTTCGTCCGTCCGTGAACAACGTCAGCCGCTAAACCGTTCAGTCGATTTTCTCCAAAATTGATTTTCTGCAATCGATGTAGTTGATGCTGCGGCCCCTTGAATTTGAAACCGAAATTTTAATTTTGGGGTACTTTACATGAAGCCCCTGGACATTTTCGAAATTAAAAAATGACTCCAACATTTTTTTATTAAACTTTGTTCGTGAATAGTGTGGAGAACGTTTAAGAGAATAGTGTAAGTATCATGCTCTTTGGAAACGCGGATTTTTCGAAAGCAGCAGAAGTTCAATTCTTTTCGGCATCTTCCTACAACTAAAATATTAAATATAAAGATTTTCCCCTTAATTAAATCTGTTCCTTAGAGAAATATTTTGAAATAAGACCATGTACAATTTTTCGAAAATTTGAGTTTTACAAAAGATTATGACTGAGATGCATTATTGCAGAGAGAAATTGCGTAGTGTCTTAAGTAGCGTAGTAATAGTATTACGTAAGCATTACTACGGCCGAGAAAGTTTATGCTGTTTTAGCACCACTTGTTACTGTATGCGACTGTAAGGCTTGTACTGCATTATGTTACAAATAGATTATTACTTATCGTATCCGTCATATGGAATTAAATTTATCAACTTTTCCTGGTAGCGATTTCTTTAGAACAGTAATGTTCTTCTATTTTTTCCCCACAGCCACCAAAATAAATAGCAATAATCAGAGGAGGAAACAGGATTTTCCTATGAGGAAGGGCTGTAGGTGTCCAGTCAGCTTCGTGTTGTCTTTTATATAATTATTTTTTTCTAACGTGGCGGCTGAGGGTAGTAACTCCAAGTTGGAATTCGGCAGGACTTGAGTCATTTTCAGTCCTGCCGCTAGAGTCACTTGATACGCAGAACTGTTTCATGCGGTTGCGATCATGAGACATCTTGAGGACACAGAAAGACGCAAAAATTTGTGCCGAATTCCATCTTGAAGATACTACCCTCAACCGCCACGTTAGAAAAATCTAAGTATAGTAACTTACGTAAAACATGCGCGAAGCAGGTGATTCGCACTTTCGTCTTTTGTCGTCCTCGCATACACTCGGGCGACAAACTCAACTACTGCGCGAATCACTCACACGTGTTACGTGTTCTACTTTTAACACGGCTTGTACGAGAGATGTTTCACACGCACTTCGCGATGATTCGCGCAAGTTTCATAATGCTTCGCTCGCTTTTAGACTGAAACAATGTCTGTGTCGCATCAGAAAAAGAAGCATCAGAAACCATGTTTCGCGCACGTCATATTTAAAAAATTGTATTTACTGTGAATTTAAAAATGATTTTATTTATTAATTTATTGTTATTTATAATTTACTTCAGTGGGACAATGTGTGAATTCATCTCATCGGATACTGCTGAAGGCTGAAGCCCCATGAGCATCCGTCAGTACGCTACTGATAATATTACTATATCTTCGAGTTCGTACACACCTGTTTGCATCTACTGCCTATTTCAGCGAATTTTCTTTAGGTAAATTTCATTAGATGGAATCCTGTTCGATTAAACATCACAAGATTGATGAATAACACCAATAAGCAATTTACACTGCATGTGACGTTTGGGAGGAGTAAAGTTACATTTACCACCCAGATGCAAACAAAGGATTTAGCTTATCAGCGATGGGAAATCGGACGAAAATCACGATCGCGATGTAGTCATGCAAAGATCTTTTGCCTGTATTGTAACAGCACGGCGAGTGTGGCCATAAGAACTGTCGCACTGTGCGAGTGGCCGTGAGAAACGTCATAGCATAGGTGGACGATTGTAAAGTATCTCCCTGCATTTGACCATGGCGTAGCCTTTCCCAGAAAATGGGGCCGGGTGGAAATTAAAAAAAATCAACCCGAAGTCTCGAAAACTGCTGACTTCCCTCCCGAAAACGTGACCAGCCACCTCCTCTCCCTCAGGGGCGGCGCCTGGAATGCAGGAGGTCCCAATGACTAGAGGCGCAAAACAGACACCGCTGAGTAAGGGCCGTCCCGAAGGGTCACAGGCGCCTAGAATGAAAGGGTGAGCCGGCTGTCTGTCGAGAGTCTTCGCCACCAGAGTCAGCACTTCACGTGTAGCTTGCGAGCGGGAGAGTTTCGGGCTGTCCAAGGGGGGTGATTTAGGCCGTGAGATTGGGTGCCGGGGATCACGTGGGCGCCCTCAGGTGGGGCGGACCCCGGAAATTGGCGGGACACGGGAGCTTGGGGGTTTTTTCTGCTTTCATAGACCAAAACACCGTTGGTGCTTTGGGTCCGCTTTCTTTGTTTTTGGTTTCTTTTGGTCAATTTTTGCATTTTGCTGATCATTAAGATCTTTTACGAGCTTGGCGTTGCTTATCAGATCATTGTGGGTCATGAGTCGGAACTGGAGAATCTCAACAAAGTTTAAAATTAAGAAATAAGTTTATTTCACATAAAAGGGTTTACTTTGACCGCAACGTAAACAAATAGAATAGCTTTTTTGAAAGTCGCGCCAAGTCGTTACCGCCGAGAGAAAAATCAGAACTACGCCGATGTTGCCGAGTACCTAGTAGATGTGCAGGGGAATAGCTTTGGTCACCATATACCAAGAAGTGCTTGCCAAAAGTCCGCCAAAAGTCCGCCAAAGTCCAAAACTTACTGCACGACACTCTCACTCATCGACTACAGCTTAACGCGCTGAAAGCTGAACTCAGGCTGTCTGCCGGGACCTTCTTATACGGTCAAGAGTCGAATGTGTCACTTCTCGCGGCTTCTGTGCTTCAACGTGCAGCAGCCATCTTTTCGAATGCGCCCTGTAAGCGTTGCCTCCCATTGGTGCGCTCGGTGAAGCTCGGAGTCTCGCAGCGCCAGCGCCTCCTGGCTCTCGCTGCCCGTGGCGAGAGCTTGCCGCCAGCGCTGACGCCGACATGGCTGCCAGTGCGGGCGATTTGAAGGCGCTAGCCGCACATACGAACTGTGTTCTGTGTGTATCCGGGTCGCGAGGAAACGGCTTTCAGCCGACGTTTCCGAAAACTATCATTGGACATCGGTCGGGATCACGGGCGAGCGGCAAAAACAAATGGTGGCCGCCAAAGACGCTCGCAGAGAGCCGCCGCTGGAGCCCCGAGACGACGCCTATGCGCCCGTTAATGGCTTGCCCTATTTGAGACAAGTCAAGCACCGAAGAGCGTCATCGCCACAGCATTGGAGCAGCATCATAAAGAGTGTTGAGAAGGCCGCACGGCCGAATTGACCTTACCTGACAGCGCTGGGAGGGACAATTCAGATTTGTGAAGGTTTTTGTTATGGCGTACCCTGTAGATACTAAGTAGTAGTACCAAGTAACTAAATTTCTTGTAATTGCAGATCGTTTTATTTAATGTAAATCAGGAATGCTTTCACTTGTCTACGAACAAAAAGAACGTTAATGTATGCGTCCTGTTTACCTGTCAGACTTTCAGGTGTAGGCAGCAGCGTCCCTCTCCGACGAGCAGCGGGGCAGCCGCAAATTGGGTGCGATCGACTTCCATGAGAGTAAGCGGGGGCCTTCGCTGACATGAGAGTATCACAACTGAGTGAAAGAGTAAGATGTTTTGAATATACGTATTGGTATACAATTTTAGGTACGAAATTACTATAAACTAGTGACCTTCAGTAGCAGAATGCAAAACCGAACAAACTGTTTTTTGGAGAAAAGGAAGCACACTGTTCAAGAACAACAAATATAAATTTTCTCGTAAAACACTACATTCAATTAAATATTTTAACAAAAATAGTCGTCACGAATGCTTCAATAATATATAGTTGGAGGAGCATGCAGCCTTTGAGCAGTCGACTGTTGAGGGTTCCTGTGGTTTTTACTCGCTCCACCACTTACATGAAAAGCTTTTGAAGGACCAGCATGTTTGTAAGCGAACATGCACTCTGTAATGCATCTGAAATGGCAATGCATAATATTCTAATGGCAGGATATATCATATACGTTCTACATTCAGAAAATGGATTCTACATTCAGAAAATGTAGAATCCATTTGGGACGTATAATTAAATTCAATAAACGATTACACAACTTACAAAATTAATTGAATTTTAAATTTGAATTAGAATCAGCTGATTTAGAACAGTTGTTGAAATAATCACTCAGACAGATGCCGTATGCAACTTGAAAAACACCGTAGGTGTTGTTAACATTAAGAATGACATTATTGTGCCATGACTTGATGCATGCACATGATGCAAGGGTACACTGAGAATATCACTGAATGAATGATAATTAGTATGGCATTACCGAAATGATTTCACAACACATATTAGAACACATAAATAAGGCACAACACATATACAATATGCAGAAAGAGAAACAAAATGATATTGCTGGTGAGACTTGTGACTACGTGGAATCCCACGCACGTGATGATACTCGCACACCAAGTAGCGCTGGCGCTGAGTCAGCTGTTCAGCCGAGCGGCTCTTCAGGGTCCCACATGGTCTTCGTGGGCGGCGCAGTTTACGAGACAAAGAGCAAGCAGTTTGGCTTTCATTATGCAGTAGAAAACTTAACTTGTCCTGTTGATGCAGTCATTGTGGCGAGCGTATTATAGTATGCAGCGTGACTACTACGGATATTTGGCAAGGTTGCATGATTGCGAATATTGCGAAATGGTGCAGTATACGCACGTACTAAGTGCTATGACTATGCATAGCACAAGCAATTCACTGTTCATGAGTTCGAATAATGGAATTACGAACGATTGCGCAACACGCATAAGTAATATTCAGACACAGTCATTTTACAAGTAAATTCACTGCAATTTTTTAATGTAAATATATATTACACTACATACATGTTAAATAAATAGTTTTTCAGGCATTTTGTGAGTTATTGCGGTGATTTGGCACAATTTGGAAGTTGAAAGCGAGCGGGCCGGACATGATTCCACCCCCTAAAGTGTTGCTGTTCTGAAGCGATTGCAATGTTCGTTACTGAAGCTAGATGGGCGAACGGCTTTCGCGGGTAGCACCATGGTGGCGTCTATCGGTATATTAGATGCGCAAGCTTGCTTTACCCAACTCAAAAGCACTCAATAACTCACTTAATAAATCTCTTGATTCGAGGTCCAACAAAAACGCCATCTTTAACTTTTGCTTCGGAAAGCTTTTGGAACAGATGTTGTATATGCTTGGATGCCGCAGAGTTCTTGTCCAAAACTGCCACAAATTGCTTCATCAGTCCCATTTTTTATGTGTGAATGTGACATTAGTACCTTTCGGGGATCCCCAAGTGCCCCCATTTATTGTTGTGAATCCCCACAGTGAACTCAGTATGTTTAGGCCTAAAAAATACGTCGCGGTACTCTTCTCTAAGCTGTGCTGAATGGGCGAGGGAAATAGATTGAAACAGGTTATCGTTATGGAGTAATACTGTTCTCAGATTATTTGATGAACTACCTATAGAGAGCCTCCACTCCAAGGTTGAAGGGTAATTCTAGTGTTTTCAAACTGATGTGTCCAAATTCAACACACACAAAATTCAATAAACAATTTATTGGTTGAAAACAGGTACAGAGCTACAGTGCCGAAAATCCAGGAGAATGTACAGTGAAACGTAGCCGAGTTATCGTAACCAGAAGATGCACCACAAAATTGCCGAGTCGCTAAATCTCCGTAAAGGGAAGTCCGTTGTCGCAGCACTGTCGTCGTAATCACAATCTTCACACCGTACTATCTCGTATCACCAACTCGTCACTCTTACTCCGCCGCTCACTCTCTGTCCTCTCTCCGGGCCACGGCCGGCTTATATTTTCCCCGGGCCGTAGGTCCGCTGACTGGCAGGCGTAGTAGGGGGGAAGGTTGGGCCTCGCCCTGCTCGCTCAGGCGTGGCGGCTGCACACCGCCAAGCCTCGCTGGCCCGCGCTTGTCGCTGGCCGCTGCCGCCAGGGGCGGTAACGCCCTACTGTGGCGGCACATTCAAATCTGTGCGGCCGGTCACGACACAAACAAACAAGTTACGTCATGACGATAGAGTTAATCTTATTTGATGAAAAATACAGAAAAAATGTTATCACGCTTCCTCTGATTCGTCACTTTCACAGTTTCATCCAAACAAGTTCCACTGCCTCAGTGTGGAGTGCTCAGCATTGGACTTTGTAAGACCAAGATTGCTGATCAGATCATTTAGCTCCTCTTGGTTGGGATAGATCATCCTGTCCCAAGATTTGTCCTGGTCTCCAACGGACATCCCGATGTAAGCCTTGTACGCTTCACACATCTTCACTAGTGATGAGATCGCGATTTTTCCCCTCTCGTTTTAAAAAATTCCCCATAAATAGAACAGAAGGAATATGATGGATACTTGCAATCTCTTAAAGCCATATCAAAGTAGAATCAGCAGCCAAATAGTTATGAGAAATATCTCATCTCACTAACTAAGGTTGCCAAGAAAATTGAAAATAAATCCTTTTTCAGTATCAGACTTATATAACAAGCAATATTTTGTGTTCAATTAAGAGTTTGCGATGATTAGAAAAAGTTCTATTAAAAAAGTAGTAGGACGGTAAGGAAGCTCCATGAGCTGCTGCGACACCTCAACTCGCACAAAGCATGCGGGCCGGACGGTATAACGCGGCCCAACTCCGCGCGCTCGGCGCCAACGGGAAGGAGTTCCAGCGGGAACTACTAAACGCGTGCCTAGCGTTAGGATTTCCCCATAGTGTGGAAAAACGTGATAGTATCCATTAAACCAAAGCCTAACAAGGACTTTTTCCGAGCGGTTACAAATCTGTTAGTCCCCTCTCCCTTCTTGCAAAAGCCTTCGAGCGCCTCATCCTGGAGCGCTTGCAACGGGAAATACGACGCCTTAAGCTTCTTAGAGATGAGTCAAATTAGTGAAAACATCAATGATTAAAAAAATATTTTGACCACACTGTAATAACTGTATTTAAGAAATAAGGATGATTGCTTTTCCAGATTGTTTTAAATTGAATGTTTTAATAACATAATATATATTAATATAGATATTTCATATTAACAATGTCATGAAATCAACATCAAGTCAATATTTGAGGGCAGGAGCAAAAATAGCAAGGGAACAAATGTTGCAAACAGTATATTTATCCTACACAATAATTAAAATAGACATGTGCAAAACGGTCGTCAATCGAATTTACTGATTTAAAACTAGCAGATGCTACAAAGAATGTCCAAAATCAAATCTTGAGATATAAATAATTTTGCCACCGTGAATGAACACTTAGTCACGTTAAAAAGTACTTCCAGTAAAGCGTTATTAGCATATTGGCAATGTTTCGCGAAAAAACAATACAAACAACCCAATTTCAACAAAATAAATTTGTAACTCGATACCACAGATATCTAACGTACTACGATAAAATCAAGCTTTTACCAAAATACCGTAGATTAGAACAAGCTTACGATAATTCAGTGAATATAATTAAAGTTTCTGTAGAATCTTTATAAATATAATAAAGTATTGGCCTGGTTTTCTTTCGACTATTTTGGTTCGTTGATCGAAGAATATACAATATTGAAGTCAGTTTTCAGCCTGTACGATATTTCATTACAATCTGCGCCAACCAGCCGGTCGGGCGGCGGCAGAGCGCACGGTTTGGCGCGCTGGAGGCCTGGAGACTGTCCACTGAGTGACGTCAGCCGACCGTCAGAAATTTAATTTTTAATTTACTTTCGCCGGCCGCTGGCCGGCCGCTGGCCGGCGAAAGTAAATTAAAAAAACTAGTGGTGCTAAACCTGCACGTACTTCTCCCCGTACTTTCACACTAATTTACGAAAAAGAAATTTTCAAAAAAAAAAACTTTAAAAATTACGGAATTTTTAAAAAAAAATCACTATATTTAATAATTTAGCTGTAGAAAGACTCCGAAAAAATTGAATTTTTGCAATTTTCGAAAATTCAGGGTTTTCACTGCAAATGAGACATGAACCATTCTCTTAAACATCCTTCACACTATCTAACAATAAAATTTAATCAACAACGATGGAGCAATTGTTTTGAAAATTTGGAAAATATCTCAGGGGCTTCGTGTAAAGCATCCCCCAAAGTTGAAATATCGGTTTCAAATTCTAAGGGCCGGGACATCGGCCAGATCGATAGGAGAATATCACTTTTGGAGAAAATCGCCTAAATGGTTTAGCCGCTAGCGTTGTTAAAGACGGACAGACGTTTTGCCGTCATTCGTTTTTTAGGTATCAAGGACCTACAAAAAATGGATTCTGGCTACACCATGAGATATATTTTTTTCTAAATTTAGCTACTGCATTCATCCACGTTTTCGTTAACAGAGCCCTGTAATAAGAGTTTTTCTTCCTAAAATTCTTTGTTTTTTCGCACAGCCTTACATACTTCGTAGGGAGAAAGTAAAAAAAAGAGATTAATTCATCAGTCATCATAGCTAATGATTTCCAGTTCTAATCAATGCTACAAGTAAAACTAATTTAGTATGGAATCAATAAAAAAGAGACACATGTGAAAAGATTTATGAAAATAACAAAATGTACCCCTAAGAAAACTCAAGGAACATGATAACACGAAAACATCATAACACTATACTGCGATTTTTTCATTGCTGTCTGTGAGATTTCATCAGCTGTTGTGGTGCCATCCAATGAGGATGTTACACGTCACTTGTGACGTCACTATGGTAGTGTTCAAACTTTCGATTAGATGACGCCGTAACAGCTGATTTTACTTAATAGGCAGTCATAAATAAATCGCAGTATATCTCCTACATTAACTGTCATTATTAAAAGCCATATTTACAATGAACACTAACAGTATGATATTCACATATGTTACAATAAAACAAAAGAATCGTCAGATATAAGCTGGTCACAGTCACCAACACTAATTTATACGGCTGGATAAGGCATTCCACAAACTACATGTCGCCCATCAAGAATTCCACTATCATGGTGGACTACGGAGATCAAAGAAGCATTAAGGGAGAAAAGAAGAGCCCTCAACAGATATACGCATTCACCAACTCAAGACAATCTTATTGCTTTCAAGCGTTTGCTTGCACTTGCTCGTAGAAAAAATAGCCGCAAAATGATCAAGCTGAGAGAAGTATATAACAACCATAACCAGGACGACCAAAGTCGCAGAAGCGTGGCAGAAAATCATGTCAATAGCTGGAAAAAAATTTTCAGTCCTATTACATGCAGAGAACATGAAGGACATTTGTCTCTAACCCAGAAGAGATAGCCAACGCCTTTGCGTCTCAATACTCCAAAGTCAGCAACACAAACAGCTGTTCTAAAGATTTTATCGAGAAAAAGTAAGAAGAACAAGCACAAGTTTTTACAATAAATACAGATATGCCGTACAATGCCCTTTTCACACGGAGGGAATTACAAGACGCGATAAGTGCAGCCGGAGAGACTCAGAATCAGACAACCTCCCTGTCGCATCCGCACGGCGGTACCACGAAACACTGCAGCTTCTCAAGTCCAGAGTAGCTACAAACGCTACTACAAGCGCTACGGTCGCGCCACCTACAGCCCTAGAGGGCCAGTCAGCGAGCCCCTGGTCACGACACGTTGAAAACGGCCAACGGCACTGACACCCCTCCGTCACCTAGGAGGAGACAGCAGCGCCCGCCCCTCCACTGCTGCACTAGATAAGTTGGGCGCGGCGAACTACGAGGTAGTGGACAGTTGAAAACGAGTCGAAGCTATTTGGAGTACGCCTGCCTTTGGATGAGCACGACGTCATCATGCTACACTTCCAGATTAGGACAACGACCACAGAAATCACCCCGCTTACCTGTATGAATTACAGGTAAGGACAAGAACTAGCTTTTGTATTTCGATTTTGTTTTTTGGATTTTGCATGAATAAATTGTTCCAATTGAAAATGGCAATTGTAGTAGGGAACGGCCGATTCTGCATCACAATGTCCGGGGTCAACACCGGCGCCACCGGATGTTGACATCCGGTGTGAAGGCCGCGGCCGTGACGGCACAAGGTCGTCGGCCGTGACGTCACAAGGTCGCGCGCGGGGCGGCCGACCTTGTGACGCGGCGCCAGCTGATCTGCGCCCCGCCCTGTCCTGCCTAGCAACCTCTGAAAAAGAAAATATAATGCCGACTAGGGGAGAAGGATTGGGGGAGGCCCTGCCTGGCGGTGACGTGGGTGAATGGGCATTTAGTTTTTAAATTAAAATGTACATACACGTACAATTAAAAACAGAAAATATTCACACTCCACAAAATATTCACAATCATTGAATAACAGAAACAGTTTCTAAAAAATAGCAGAGTGAGAGAGAGAAAACAGTACAAAAACCCTCTTTATTGATGTCTTCGTCTCACGACCATTACATTCTTTCGTCTGGCGGCGGCGGTCTTTAGTTCCTTTTTGATGCGTCCACTGCTCGCAACATCTTCCACCGTCAGCCCAAGGTTATTGTTGAGTGTAACGTCCACCCAATCATCTTGAGTGAGTATCATCACACATCTGATATTTTCATTCTGAGCGGCGGCATATACTGGCGTGTCACCGTCACGATTACGTGCATTGATTATATCGTAACAGGTACCCATATTCTTCTTCATCTAACCGACTCTTATAGATATTAATATTAACTCTAATATTAACTAATATTACTAAAAATTGTACTATTGTAAAAACAAGCGACTTCTTTCTTTCATTTCTAAACGTCATAACGTATCTCAAAATTTCCTTGTCTACTTTAAAAAATACAAATCATTGTTACGAAAAGCTATAAAGCAGGCTAAAATCATGAAAAACGATCAGGCTATTTTGAACTCAAATAACAAAACGAAAGCAATGTGGAATATAATAAAAAATACGACTAAATCAACTAGAAACCCTGTAGAGAATGTTGTTCTAAAATATAACGATATAAATGTGAACGATCCGGCAACAGTGGCTAGTCTCTTTAACCAATACTTTTCGAGAATTGCTGTCGATCTCACTAAGGGTCTTCAGCTACATAATTAGTTCACCCAAAATTTTAGACACGATGTTCGTTTCCAAAACTTCTTCCTATGAAATTCTCAAAATAATCGGTAAACTAAAAAATAAATATTCGACCGGTTTAGATGAATTCCCGGATTCTTTGTTAAAGACCTGTGCGTATGCCATTATACACCCGTTAATAACATATTAACATATTTAATTCATCGTTATGCACCGGAACGTTTCCAGATATTTTCAAAGCAGCTAAAATGAAGCCGCTCTTCAAAAAAGGCAACAAAAATGAAATTCAAAATTATCGGCCCATTTCTCTTCTATCAGTTTTTTCAAAAATATCAGAGAGACTTTTTTACGTACGAATGGAAACTTTTCTCAGTAAACACGACGCGCTTTCAGATTGCCAACATGGATTTAGAAAATCAAAATCAACGGTGTGGCGAACCGCCATTACCACATCACCCCGCGCCAGGAAAACGCGCAAGGCAAGCGGCACGCAGCGTCGCAAAACATTCCGGCAGCGGCCTCTAAAAAACGCTGCCGAATGCAAGTCGGCCCAAATATAAACGGGCCTGGCAGAGCCAGAGGGCAGTGGCAGAAAGTGGCGGAGAGTGACGAGCACTGACGGAGAGTGGCAAGCAGAGTGACGAGCAGTGACGGGCAGTGACGTACGGAAGAACGGGCTTGCTTCTCCGACTGCCGATTCCGACTCCGGACGACTCTCGGGATGATGACGACACGCTCCCAGGGTGCTGCCGCTGCTGTTGCCGCCCCCGCCGGAACGCCTGGTCCACGGGGAGATGGGGTAAGAGGCCGTCATCAGTAATCTCGACTCCCGAGCATCTCCCTTCACTCCATCGTCCCCTCTCTCCTTTAATTATTAATAAATGGTGCATTGTTACTGAAAACGCCTTCTGAGTAAGCCGCCCTCCACCTTCCCCTCAACTTTCCGTAGTTACTCAATCAATCGCAGTAATCAAGGTGGCGAGTCACTTTAGGAATACGCTGAAGTCAGTCAGCTCCGAGGGTGGCTCATCACAACGGAAACAGCTTTATTTTATTTTCTTAAAGATGTCGCCTCATCATTGGATCAAAACGAGGCACCTACTGGATTATTTTTACATCTTTCAAAAGCTTTTGACGTCATTGATCATGACATTTTACTTTCAAAATTACCTTCATATGGAATCCGTATCCTTCATATGGAATCTAGATTGGTTATGTTCCTACCTTAAGCAACGATCTCAGAGAGTGGAAATACCTTACTGGAATGATGAAACATTACGTACGCACCTTTCCGACTCTTTGCCCATTGCACGTGGAGTTCCTCAAGGATCGAGTTTAGGCCCTATTCTGTTCCTACTTTACGTAAACGATATGCCCTCGATGATTCGAAACGGAAGAACGGTTCTCTTTGCAGATTATACGAACATCCTTTGCAATAAAGAAACCGTAAATAGTACAATATCAGATGTTTCAAATTGGTTCCGAAATAACAAATTAATAGTAAACGAAAAGAAAACAGTTTTAATGCAGTTTTCCATTTCAAATAAACAATTCTGTGCTTTATTGAAAATGAACGGTAATGAGGGGTAAATATTTGGTTTGTCAACTCACGACGCAACGCGTCTCCTAACCCCTTCTTGGGTGTTGAGCGCTATTGGAGTAATCCACCGTTACTTTCTACGTATAATTTGGAGTAATCCTCCGTTACTGTAGATATTTACTATAGATGTTTCTGTCCGTCACGTCTCCTCGTAGTCTGTTGTCAAGAGGACCGCCAGGTAGCATCTCCGCGTACGCGCCTCCTGCTACGCGTTCCTGCGTCACTACCCAGCGGCCAGAATTGGGAAGGAATAAGGATAGGGGCAGGGTGTAGGACACTTCACACGGGTTGGACTAGCCCTTGTGAAGCAGCCAAACTCGTTTTGTAGGAACAAATTTCACATGAGATTCGACGGGAATCGAACCCGGATCTCCTTGGTGAAAAGCGAGCGACTTTGCTCTGCGCCACGAGAAGTCCTTTTATTAGAAGCCACGAGAAGGCCTTATATTAGAAGGGTATTAACGCAGATACAAGGTGAACGAGACAGGGTCATCGGTTATTACAGTAAAGTGCTATCAAAGTCTGAACGCAACTGTTGTGTAACCCGGAGAGAATTACTTGCTGTGGTGAAATCCGTTGAACACATCTACAAATATATCTACGGTAGATAATTTCTTTTGAGAACGAATAATGCTGCTATGAAATGGTCGCTAAACTTCAAGAATCCGGAAGGTCAAGTCGCCAGATGAATTAAAAATTGCAAGAATAACATTTACAATAGAACACCGGAGCGGAAGTAGTCACCGGAATGCCGATGTTCTCTCCAGAAGACCGTGTCCTGACAACTGCAAACGTTGTCATGCGGAAGAGAAGACGTCCCCTACCTTAAGGGTCACTGTCAGTAATGACATATGGCAACCCAGAGAATTTCATAAAGATAAGAAAGAGGACGCAGAATTGAAACACGTTTGGGAGTGGAAAATGGCAGGACGGAAACCGAGTTGGCAAGAAATAGCTCCCTGTTCTTCAGCAGTAAAATCGTATTGGGCGCAGTGGGATTCGATTACTGAAGAGGAAGGTGTTCTTAAACGAAAGTGAAGATGGCTCTCAGAAGAGGACGCAGATATTGTTACCAAGAATAAAGGTGCCTGAAATATTGAGAATTGATGAAATATTCAGGAAAATTTCATGATGGAACTTCGGGAGGACATCTCGGTATAACGAAAACGCTAGAGAAAGTGCGTGAACGATTTTACTGGGTTAATTGCAAGCAAGACATAAAGATGTGATGCATACAGGGACAAGTTTGTGCTACTAGTAATGGACCACATAAAAAGAGAAAAGCGAATATGACAACGTTGGAAGCCCTTTTGAAAGAATTGCCGTTGACCTGGCTGGCCCATTTCCAATGTTAAATGATGGGAATAAATACATACTTGTGGTCATGGATTATTTTAGGAAGTGGATTGAAGCATATCCCCTGCATAACCAAGAGGCCATTACTATCTCCGAAGTGCTGGTTAAGGAATGGGTGAGCCGATTTGTATTGCCACCTGAATTACATTCAGACCAAGGACAGAACTTCGAATCTGCAATGTTTCAAGGAGTGTATGAA
Organism: Teleogryllus oceanicus; assembly: GCA_964035755.1. Classification (NCBI taxonomy): domain Eukaryota; kingdom Metazoa; phylum Arthropoda; class Insecta; order Orthoptera; family Gryllidae; genus Teleogryllus; species Teleogryllus oceanicus. Next base: position 18,216,790 of record CAXIVR010000001.1, on the reverse strand, counting down.
GTTCTGGGAATAAGGAAAATAGGAACAACTGCCCTACATTTGCAGTCAGATGGAATGGTGGAACGCATGAACGGAACAATGGGAACATATTTAGCGAAGATCGTGTCAGATAACCATCGCGACTGGGACCGATACAAACATCTTTTTCTTCTAGCCTACCGCTCCTCTGTTCATGAGACAACTGGGCGAACACCCGCTAACCTCTTCGGCCACGAACTACGTCTACCCGGTGTTCTACAGATTGGTTTTAAAACTAATGAAGAGATAGCCGGAGAAGACGTTGTAAATTATCTAAAAGAGAAAATGGACGTCATTCATAACCAGGTGCGTGAACAAATCCAAATCGCAAGTGACAGGATGAAAGACCGGTATGACATCAAAGTTGGAGGACGTTATCAACCTGGAGACCATGTTTCGCTGTTCAATCCCAACGACGCCGCGGTGTGTGTCCAAAATTACGTCAGTGAGAAGGACCGTACCAGGCAGTGAAGAGGATAAAGGATGTTGTCTACCGAATTAAAAAATTGCCGAATGGAAAACCACGAGTCGTCCATTCGAATCGACTGGCACCATATGTAAGAAGTAATGAAAATGATGACGGAGAAAAGAGTACACGAGTTTGTGAGCTAGACATGCAAGAGCTCACATTTGCCGAGATTATCTCATTATGGTGAAGAGTATAAAGCGCGTTATGGTGTAACAATGGAAGTGCAACAGGATGTTTGTGGTACCCCAGGAATATTCGCATATAGGCGCATTGTCGCCCAGAATCTCGATATGGCCAGAGGTGTTGCTGCTGTATTCAAGAGAAAATACGGAAGAATAGATGAATTAGAGAACCAGCAACCAGATATTGGGATGTTTCTGGAACTGCACGATGTGAGTAGATGTGTATAACCTCGTCATAAAAAGTAAGTCACATTACAAGGCCTCCTATAAAAATCTTTGGGAAACTCTGATTGAATTACACCAACCAGTACTACAAGACAACGTCCATAAGATTGCCATGTCCAAACTGGAATGTGGTTTTGATGAATTGAACTGGAGAATAGTGAGAAACATGTTAGAAGTACTCTTCCAGTACACGGGAGTTAGCATCTTAGTCTGCAGCTACCACTATGGAATGCCGGCATATCCAAAGACAATTGACTGTCACTTCTTAACCTCCAACTGCAAGTATCTGCAAGATTTCACTAAACGCGCTCCTAGACGGGTCGCATATAAGGTGGGGGTAGTGTAACGAATATTGCGTCATCTGCCGGCACCTTTCCGAATGAGATGGTTACGGGGTATGAGCGGATTGAGACATCAGCCGGCGGCCCCCTGAACTAGATGGTCCCGGAGTGTTCGCGATGTTTATCGCAAGATCCAGAAAATTCTAGGCGGTCTCCAGCCGAGAATAAATACGCGGCGGCCGGAGTCAGTCTGAAGTAGATGAGCAGTGAAGTGAGTGCATCGCGGTGAATAGCAGTGCAGTGGACTGTGGTCAGTGCATCGGACAGCGTCGGACGGTGGTCAGAGCTTAGGACTACGCGACAGTGCAAAAGAAGTGAACAGTGAAAACAAATAATCAAGATAAATTTAGTGAAAATAAATGAAGAGAAACTGTGTCGTATCAAGAAAGAATCAAGTGAAAACTATCTGTACATAAATCAAGTATTTTTAGCGTATCTTTAAGAAACAAAATAAACGTTTTTGTTAAAATATGTTTCAGTTCACCACACAGAATTGTAACAATATTGTTACTACTGGAATGTTGATGTTTTAATCTTCTAAAAATGCAACAGATGTGCTATTTTGGCGGCACAGTATAGATATTGAATACTATATATTTAGAAATTATTGTAAGTTATATCTGGAGGCAGATTTTTTTAAATGCATAATCCTCAATCAACTGTTACACTGATATTAAAAATCAGCATCACAGTAATGTAAAAATGTTGAAGTCAGAAAATTAATTACCAGAAATTTAGTCAGTTATTTGTCATTGTAATTTATTTTTGAAATTTGTAAGCAAAACTGTTCAAAAACATTTTTTGCACAAATGTATACATCTCAAGAAAAGAAATTGCTTTTTATTTTGTGTTGAAAAAAAAATTGAATAAATATTTGAACTAATTTCTTACTGCAATATTAATTTAATAAAATTAAGATACTTTTGTACCCATTTTAAGTGTATACATAAATTGGTAATTATATCTGTATCCATTCAATATATTAATGGGTATATAATTACATTTGATTAATTAACACTTTCTTTCGATACAAATAAGGTATGAAATAATTCTATAAAAATATTTAAAACTTCTTATGAAATTTTGCATCTGCTGAAATTCTTGCGCCCCAGGCTGCAGTCTACTCAGCCTGTGCGGTAATCTGGCACTGAGGATATTATCCAGTCCTGTAGAGAATTTGTTTTTCATTTGACTTATGACTTTTAGTATTTCTGCAGGTGATGTTTCAGAGACATATATGCATTCGGTGTTGTGTGGATATTTAACTGCTTATTTACATTATTTAAAGAATTGCGATGAATTAATTTTTCTCCCATTTCTGATAAATGTCTATTGAAAGTATTTGCTATTTCCTATGGGTTGCACAGAACATTATTTTTGTAGTGAAGTTCATTGTTCTTTCACAATGTTCCACATTGCTTTTGTTTTGTACTTTGGCAATGCACTAATCATTCATTAACAGTTTGGCCTGTTTAATTACTTTCTTCAAGATACTTTTCTATGTTCTGTAATAAGCAATGAAATAGAAACTACTTTCGTGTTGAAGGATTGTTTCATTCATGTTTTGTTTCCTTTTACATGATGTTTTGATCCCTTTTATCCATTATTTGTGGTTTTTGCTTTTGTATTTTCTTGAGTGTCTGTTGGAGAAGTGTTGAAAGTCCCAGTTTTCCAAACTTATTAGAGAGTTAAATTTGTCTAAGTTTTCTTGAGAGAAGTTTCTGGTTTCTCTATAGTGTTTCCTTAACAACTTTTGTGGCTATTTATACTAAAGCCTGGGTTGTATATACCAATTGAATAGCTAGAATCATGTCTATTATTATTATTATTATTATTATTATTATTATTATTATTATTATTATTATTAAGCACTATGCGATTTGCCAACATGAGCCACTAGCTAGGTTAAAACCTGAAATATGTGTGCTACTAGTTGTTACAGAGTTAACTAATGTTCACTAAAGCATAATATTGTTAAGTATTATAACAATAATAATATTTACTGAGTCACATATACAATTACAATCATGTGCAAGTCAAATATGATGTATATGGAGGAAGTGCAGATATTGTAGGTCTTACTCAAATAATATTTCTAAATCTGAGAGCTTGTTTCCGAAAGACTGAATATTTTGATGTAGTACATATAGATATTTGTTTTTGTGTGTTGTGGGCTTTCCTGTTAAATGTAGTTGCTACATGTCATTGGTGGGAGGTGGTCTGCTGTTACAACAAAAGTTGTACTTTAGACTAGGAGAGGAAGTTGGAGTAGGTGCGAGAGTGACAGGTGTGGCCGTACGGATAGGATCAGGCAAGGAATGGTGGTAGGGGTGTAGGTGGAGATGGAGGTGGTGGGTAAAGTCGGGGTGAGGTAGGTGGTTACGAGGATAGAAAAGAGCTCAACACTTGTGTTAACATGGCACCAAGTTTTTGCTTGCCTTTTATATGACATTTTGGGAAACTCTTAAGCAGGTCTCATACATTCAAGAAGAAAATGCCCATAATTTATACACCAAAACTACAGACAGTCCACATTTTCTGTAATAAACAGGTTCTCTGTTAATGTAGTTCTAGTGTACCTCTAAAACACAAGATAATCTCTCTTGTTTTATCAGATGCTGGACAAAAATGGGACCTTATTATACCCAAGGATTCCTGTGGAATCTAACAAATATTAATCATGGACTTTTGTAACATTTAGTTGTAATTAATATACCAAAAATATATTGAGTTTTCATTGATTTGTAGGGAGGCAGTCGCAACTCTAAAAATACAATTTTTCTGTTTAGTAGAAATAACCACTCACACATGGGGCAACTTTCTCATGTGTAATTGCAACAATATTTTCAGAGTCCCAATCCATCATAACATAATCTGTATCACTTGTATAAGGGAATAACCATTTTTTGGGTTCAGTATAATCAGATAAAAATCCCCCATGTTTTAATATGATCATGCAGCTTTAAATGTGAGTGACTTTTAAAGTGACTTTTCAATAGATCATTTAGAAACTAACAATTTCAGGAAGGATAAAAATGTATTTAAATGGCAATTTGCAATTATGAAAACACTTGCATTTGATTTTCTTTTACATTAAACAAGTGTGTCAATAAAAGGATAAACATGTGAGCACATGGTTTGAGAAGTAGGAACAGAAATGGAGTCATTGGTTTTTAAATTATATAACACAGTTACCTAATAAGTAATGACTTCTCAACAATAAAAAACAAATACAATGCCTTTTTACAATAAATAATATAATTTCAACTATTCTTTTATTACCATGTTGTATTTATTACAATTCCTGTGATTCAATTCGAATGATACAAGCTCAGTATCATACAAAAACAGTACAAATATATGTAACTATCCCCTAAAAAATTCTATAAATTTCACTATAATTGATCTTAGTTTTCAGATCAAGGCATACATATATTCCAATGATTCTAATTGTATTTTTCAAAACTATTCGGTCAAGGCATATATATATATATATATTTATTTATATATTTATATACACATGTTAGTTATTCTTTGCATGACTTTTCAAAACTATCACAAAAAATAAACAATTTCATTGAACAGTACAAAATTTTTGCAGTCCTATTTGTACAGCATGGTAAATACCTTCATATTTAAAAATTACATATATAATAACATTAACCATATTTTATATAATTATTATTCATGTCCATTTGGAACATTGCCTCATCAGTCTTAAAATATCAAGTATGAAATTCAACAGTGACACTACCAGCACAGAGTAATAAATTCAGAGAAAGAAGCACCAGAAGGTTTTGCTGCAGCATGCAAAAGTGAGTGTAGAGGAACACTGTTCAATGGCACAGACATACACGCACAACACAATCATGTGCTTAAATCGCACACATATAAATGAATGTACCCCCTCTTGTTCTATATATGCACCTGCATGAGCACATTCATGTGCATGCACACACACCCCAACATGTATAACAAGAACAGTGCTTTGGTTCTTTGCTAGGCAATTATAAACACATACAATGCAATATTCAGGCCCCTTATCATAAACATAGGAAAATGCTCTTTACATTTCAGATGCATTTATTTTTCCTATAAATAACTACATAATCTGTCTTGTAAACATTTTTGAAATACAAGATGTTTGCCACAAAGGCAAAATTACGCACCATAAGATCAGAAACTCCTAACGTTTACCAATTATTTACCATATTATATTATTCATCCACTTTGGTTTGTAACTTTTATACCAGATGGACGCATATCATATGTGAGGAAGATCCAAGATCCTCACATAAAGTGCAATGTTATGAAAGAAACCGGTGATTTGGGGTTAGGAAAATGCCACAGAAAAAAGTATCCAAATACAGGATAAAGAAACAAAAGGTTTTGTGGATATCAATCTGAAATGTAATAAGTAATCCTACAACTGGGCTATTTCAGAAATGGAATATGCAAATGCGTATAATTGCAAATGAGCAGAGTTTCAACCAACAAATTCAAAACCTTGTTTACAGTAGGAAATAAGACAGCCAATAAAGACATCTATGGTTATATTCCAGTTGGGGTTTCTTGGGAATATTATGTCCTGGACCACTTCCTCTACTACAATCAGGGGTGGGCGGTGATTACACTGTATACCCCAGCTGCTAGCGATCAACCAGCTTCCCTCTCCCCTACCGCATACAATGTAGTCACGCAACAGGAGATTCTTTACCACAACCGTGAAACACAAAATGTTTTGAAAGCAAAGAATTCTGACCTGCAATTTATCACTCCCACAAAAAATGAATTTTCATGAAAGAAAAGTAAACAATAACTTACAGAACAGAAAAATGAAATCTGCTTTCTGCAAATATTATAGTGATCAATGGAAACTAAACTACCTTCTTTCCTGATTAGCAAAATACTGCATAAGGTTTTTCGAAAAATGAATGTGTGTTTCATATATCCTCAATTAGTGATGATTCAATAGGCTGAAGTGGATAATCTTTTTTCACTACTTTTGTATGAACCTTAGGTTTTTATTCTTTTTACATTACGCACAGTCCTGCCAGGCACACTGACTCTCTTAAGGGTGCGCAATGCTATTCGAAAATTCGGGGAATCTAGTGTTCTGATCAAGTGTGTCAGAACAACTTTCTACATAATAATTAATAAAATCTCTAAGGAACATTCTGGTTCACTCTCTTTACAGCAAATGACATATGCCCCATAATCATCATATAAATTATAAACTTTTCGACAAATGCTACATTAATTTATATTGACAAAACATGCCATTTTCATTAATATAATGAATGACATAAATGACATGAATAACAAAATGAAATAATGATGAATTGATGTAACATTAGCTTACAAGTAAACACGAGATGCTTTTTTTGCTCTCTGGCGGAGAGTACTGCAATCACAAGACAGGCCACGACACGCTTTGAAACAAGGGAGGGAGAGTAACGTCATATATCCCTAGCTAGCTGGGTTCAGCACATTATCTGCAATGCCTTCTCCCTGAACGCTGCTGGCCGCTGGCCCAACGAAGGAGATCACGCGCAGTTCCCAATCCCAGCAGAGATAGTACAGCTGGAGTAGCGCAGTGGAGTGGCGTAGCAGTAGAATACACAGTGGGTGCAATATTTTTGATCAAGTAACGTACGGTTTATCGTAATTTTAATTCTCAATATTCATTAAAATTCTCTTTCTTGCTTACCCCAGCAGTGCTGGGGTTGAATGCACGCCACTGACTACAATAATTTTTCTATTCTTCTTTTTCTCCTCATGAGACCCAGTAGAAGCTGACACAACAGCACCTTCTAGAGAGTCCAGTTTACGTACAAGAGTCTACTATTTGACATAGATGCCTAGATACGCATTTCCACAATTTTGTTTTGTGATGTGATTTTAGAAATAGTTATCACAGCAAAAAGTATTTAAGAAAGCAAGGAAAGCTGGCTGTATCATTGTAACATGATTCCCTGAATCGTATCAAAGTATCGTATATTGACTTCAATATGCACTTGGGCCAATTCTTAAAGATTTCACATCAAACTTTAACCAAACTACAAGGCAATGTGATTTTAACACATGCAGTACATAATCATGCATTCTTTTGTTTCAAATCTCGTGAGGAATATATAATAAAAAAAATACAACAATTTTTTGTATAAAAGATAAGGCTATAAGGCTATACCAATGGCTGCTAAAACCTGTCGTTCTTGATTATTTAAGTGTTGAGAGAACACGGGAAAACAAGGTTGCTGGCTGACAGACTGCAGGAAATCTGTCAAATACTGTTGGATATTCAAGTGGTACACAGGATCTTGCAAGATGTCTGGATCATCCTCGGCATCATCATCCTCATCATCAACACCATCATCACCTGTGAACATGAAAAAACAATACAAAATGTTAAAGTGATTAACAACAAAAGCATTTGACTTGTCCAAATAAGAAATGTAGAAGGTGAAGAAAAGCAGTCGGTGGAGTGTTGCCTAATAGTATATACACCTAGTGATTGTAGGCTTCAATAATAAGAGCAACATTATTATATTCATTTGAAGTATCTACAACAGGATATAAAGAGAAGCAGCTCCATGCATAGTGGTTTCTGCACATTGCATCGTCACCATAGAATCTCCTTGTCATCATGTCTATGTTGCTGGCTGAAGACAACATCAGTTCTAACACAATGACAAATATGCAATCATTATAAAGTTTTTTGAAAGAGGCCCTTTCAAATTAGTCATAATTGAGTCACAAATGTTCCTGCATTTTCTTATGAAACTACTTGAAATGTAATTCATAATGTAATTTAATTTAATGACATCACATTTATGCTTTATGGCATTCAATATCTTACTAAATATCCTTGTCCTGACATGTAACTTTACTAGCGGTGGATTTAAGGAAATATTGCTTACCTGTCACTATTGTTTGAGGTGCACTGATCATTGAAAATACTGTTTTGTATGCCAGCATTACAAAAGACCTTTTTTGGTGCAAGAAATCGTTCGTAATCAAGCATTTTATGGCACAAATGATGTATTATAATATATATAAATAAATAAATTAGATTTTATGTCACGAATGATTGCATCATCACACATTCATAAAATTGCAGCAAGACAATTGTGGGGAACTAGAGGTTAATGGAACAGCCGACAATCCTTTTCTCACACAGATGTCAAATACCTGAGACGTCACAAGAAAGTTGTTTCGCAAAATTAAGTTTGATTCTCTTATTTATAATGCTGTGATACAAAAAAATAGCGTATGCAACTCATTTATAATGTGGCTTTATTGCATTTGAACAAATTTGAAAACTTGCTCTAACGTTGCTCAACACATAGGTGTTCGATGTTCAAAACAACTCTGATAAAATAAATGATAGTAAGTGGAAATCTTCAAAAGACACCATGTGACCCATACCACATGGTAATTTTTAAACTTTAACCTCGATGTTTACTCACTAAAACCACCGTCCTAGGCTTCTTTACCCCCATGGAACCACCATTATTACTTTGCGGGGATGAATCGGGCATGCGCCCCATAGCCTTTTGGCATCATTCTAGAACGCCATTCTCATCCGCTCCTCGAGTCTTAGTTTCTGTACTATTTGGGTCGTGAATGCCGCCACTGCTTCCTACTTCTCCCTAGAAGCCAGCATTCCCATTACAATGTTCTCGGACTATAACTATAGTATACTGTCCGAGTTGCTGGCGGAGATGTGTCCTCTCTCCTTCGAACCGAAGGCAGACAAAGAGAACGTGTTCTGCATCCTCCGCTACTACGGAGCAGTGAGGGCACGCTGGTTCTTCAGTCCGGAGGAAGTGGACGAGATACCCTCGAAATCAGCCGTGTCCAGTCAACAGCTGCGTGAGATGGAAGTCCTCCTTGCCATAGCTTCGCCTTTCCCATACTTCTATATTTGGGATGAGTCCATGTGTCTATCTCCCTTTTTGCGAGTTGTCCCATAGTCTCTGCCACTGGATCATGGACTCGCGTCTTTCTTCTGCGTGGCCTGTGAGGTCTTGCTTTCCTTTGTTCTGTCCATGGCGTTGGTAGAGCCTGTGTCGTTTTACCACTACGAGCTCGATTTGAGGCATGCCTGTCACTACACACACTGCATCATACGAGACCGTGCAGTAAGTGCAAGCCACACTCGGTGCACTTCTCCTGTACACCGAGACTATCTTTTGCCTCATATTTATTGCTACTGCTCGTACTGGAGCAGCATATAGCAGGATCGAAGTGGTGACATATGACAACGGTCTCCACTCCTGCCTCGGTCCTCCAACATTCAGCATTAGTCTCAAGACCATCATCGCTTTTGCCACCTTATCTCTGACGTAGGTGATAGCAAAATCTTAGTCTCACGTCAATCATGATTCCTAAGTACTTCAGATACGGACCCGAATGGAAGTTTTCGTCTCCTACTGAAATGGTGATGGATTCTCTCACCTTCCTACTTGCGACGAGAATTGCATGTTTTGTGGTCCGCTAAATGCAAGCCGTCAGAGATTAACCATCGGCGGACTAAAGGCTTCGTTGGCGATTTCAACCACCTCCTCTATGTGTTTGAGCAGTACGTCGTCCGCAAAACCGATGATTTCGGCACCTTCCCGCATCTGTATTCTGAGAACGCCGTTGTACATTATATTCCATAGCAGAGGGCCCAATATGGAGCCCTGTGGAACGCCTCTGGAAATTGTGGATCCGTTGACCATCCTCCGTGCGGTACAACAGCGTTCTGCCCGTAATGTAGCTGACGATCTTAATCAGATACTGAGGCACTCTCATATGCTGCAGAGTTCTTACAATGCAGTTCCATCTCGCCGAATTGAAGGCGTTCTTAATATTTAGGGCGACAATAGCACAGTATTTTTTCTACCCCTTTTCCATCTTGATCTACATGTTGAGCGGCATCTACTGCCGATCTCGCCTTTCTAAAGCCGTACTGGTTTTCCGCAAGCCCTCCATCGCTTGTTTCACACGAGTGCATATCAATCTCTCCAGTACTTTCCCAGCTGTGTCGATCATGCATATAGGCCGGTAGGATGATTGTTTACGCACGCGAACTGCATTTCGGCAATCCGCGCACCGCCCCTCCGCGCGAGGTCCTTGGCCCCTTTCTTTGTGGTAAGAGCCGCTTTGATCCGCCGCCGGGGCTACCTGGCGTTGTCTCCCAGCTCCGCCGACCGACCACTCTCGGGGCGTGGCGCGGCGCACTTCAAAACCCGTTTAGGGGCTTACTATAGATAACCACGAACATTCACAAGAATATTTCATTCAACAAAGAGGTCAACAAATTGATTGCCCTCAGTGAAGGTGCTCAGTAATTAAATTACATTTCAAAGAAAAGGGCGAATTAGGTCATCTTAAGTTCTCTTTATAATTATAATAATTTGTTTTCTCAATTATGCTTTTATTCTGTAGTATGATTTACAGATTTTGGATTGAACTATGTTAACTTTCGGGGAATCTTAATTGTAATTTTTTTAAACATAAAATATAATAGAACTCTAAAGGGGGGATGTAGGTAAATGTACACTCTGTAATATTATACTTTTTTAAGCAGCAGGGATTTGATGTTGAACAATGAATTTTGTAGTCTGAAGAAGTTCATATTTAAGGAAAGGTTTGTTATTAAATAAACCTTGTTTTGCTGAAATTATTTATAATATAAACTTTTGAATTCTTAAATGTTTAACAATACTACAGCACTCTTTCCAGATAACCGATCACATTTTCAATTTAAAACTTTGCAGAATTGCTCCTGAAATACAAATAAACAAATGGGTAATTGTGGTTTTAGTTATATTCTGATGAGTGGAAATTGTAGCATTAATTATATTTTGTTAAATATAAAATCATGAATATGACATGTTATTGGATGCAAACGATTGGAGCTTATAAAATTATCATGAATCTTAGCAATATTTGAAAAAATTCTTACACAAAAATTCTTTTCTTTATATTCTGAAACTATGTAATGCTTGCATTCATCAAAGAATCATTTCTTGAAAATATCCTTCATCAAAACTTTTATTATTTTCTTTTACCATTAATCCCTAGACAGAGTTTGTTTAGCATTTTTTCACAATATTAATATTTACTAATAGCTAAAGATAGGATATACAAAGCTTTTATTCTGAAACCCATGCAAGTGCCAACTTTCTCTGCTTTATCTTAATTATACAAACCTCTATAAAGTTTATGGCTGGATTGATTATAGACAGAGTTTCCGAAACAGAAATGCACAATCGTGTTTCAAGATTGCACTCTCCAACGTTCTTAATCCTCAATAATCCATCTGTTTATATTTCATGACGGAATATTAAATATTCCAGCTATTATATAACTTTCTTTTGCTAACTGGCCGCATTATCCATGTTACTATCACTCCAACGACTTCACCACACACCAATTCTTCATAAAAGAAAACACTGTCAATGCATCCAACAGGGAGCAGAAGAGAAAAACACTTCCAAACAGTATGTAAATAGGTACTCATTTGGTTATTGAGAAATAATCACAGACTTCTAAAACAGAAGTTTTTTAAAAAGTCTTGTCAAATTGTTCTATGTTCACACCTACTCATAGCTCTCTGCTAAAAACTGTGGGGAATAATATGGGAATAAAAACAAAAAATTAATTTTTTGCTCATATTCTGCCTACACTTCCCAAGAAAACATTAGAAATTTATGAAATGTTTTATTAGGGTCAAATTATTGTACTTCTTCATATAAATAAATTTATTTTATTTTGCATACTTTTTTTTTATAAAATCTGGACTTGTTATCTATGGGAAGCACATGGATATGAAACAACTACACTGGAGGAAAACAAAATTTCATTAGTCCCCAAATCGGCTGGATCACTTATTTTTCTGGAATAATAGTCTGGCTCTTCATGTTGGAAAACAAATTACATTAAAATCTGCAGAAACGTCAAAATATTTCTGGAGTACAAACCTTATGGTGCTTGGTGACACAATTTCTTATTGTTTAATCCAAAGGAAGTAAAAAAATTTATTTATTTATTTATTTTACATCAAAAAACAGTTGAAACTGCATATGACGTGCTATGGGGAGAAGTGAATTCTGTGCACATTTTCAAAATTCTGTGATCCCTACACTGAATCATACACTACATAAATTTTGAAAATTAAAAAGCTCTAATGTAATAAAATCTATTTTCAAGAATATAAGCAATAAATTTTGGGCTCTTATCCATGATGTCCTTCTTCAAGGAATAATACTTCCTGCCGCAACAACATGGAAATGATAATTTGAATAACTATATTTCCCAATGAATTCTAGAAGACGTGCACAGAAAATGAAGTTACATTTATGTCCCGAAGCAAAACAAGGGGCCATCTCAGCATTTGCTCAATGGATCAGGGAAACTGGACGAAAAACCTGATTGAGATGGGGGTCATTGACCCCGAGGCTGCAGTACACTACTTGTTACAGGTTGTTTATACACATTTATACAGTCCAAATGGTAAATAATTAATTATGCATCATTGTTAAAATTAATGCTACTTTTCTTGTGATGCTCAGTATAGTCTCTAATTGTATAGAAACCGTTATGCAGCAGAAATGATTACCCTTTGGATTTAAACTTTTCTATTGAATTTAATTGTTTAATGTCATCTGACAAAGTGTTGTAAAATAATGTACATGTATTGTATGTGAATTTTTTGTAATGAGCTGTTGATACTGTCACCTGATGAATATGATTTCTACGTCGAGTGTTATAGTAATAGACTTCGGCATTTTCTGAAAATATATTCCCGCCCTTAAGCAAATCAGTTTTGACAAAAAACTCTGATTCGTAAATCAACAGACAAGGTAATGGTAAAATTCCTAGATTAATGAAGAGAGGCTTACAAGAACCACGTGGGTGGGATTTGGTTATTATTCGTACAATTCATTTTTGTAATCTAAAAGTCTGGGAGCTATAAAATGTATTTCCCCAGAATATTATGCCATATCTCAGGCGGGAATGACTGAATTTGAAAGAATTCGGAACGCGTAGCTTGATGAACTTAATTTTGCGTTCAATTCATTTAAATGGGCTTTTCATTTAAGGTTTGACTGAATTGAGAGACCTAAAAATTTTGTTGCCTTAACGTAAGTCAATGGTACACTGTTCGTTTTCAATGGAGCACAGAATTGTTTATTTGAAATGGAAAACAGCATTAAAACTGTTTTCTTTTCGTTTACTATTAATTTTTTTTATTTCGGAACCAATTTGAAACATCTGATATTGTACTATTTACGGTTTCTTTATTGCAAAGGATGTTCGTATCATCTGCAAAAAGAACCATTCTTCCGTTTCGAATTGTCGAGGGCATATCGTTTACGTAAAGTAGGAACAGAATAGGGCCTAAAATCGATCCTTGAGGAACTCCACGTGCAATGGGCAAAGAGTCGGAAAGGTGCGTACATAATGTTCCATCAATCCAGTAAGGTATTTCCACTCTCTGAGATCGTTGTTTAAGGTACGAACATAACCAATCTAGAGCAATACCACGGATTCCATATGAAGGTAATTATGAAAGTAAAATGTCATGATCAATGACGTCGAAAGCTTTTGCGAGATCTAAAAATAATCCAATAGGTGCCTCATTTTGATCCAATGTTGAAGCGACATCTTTAAGAAAAGCAAATATGGCTGTTTCCATTGGTTTTGATTTTCAAATTTTGGAAGCGTTGTGTTTACTGAGAAAGATTTCAATTCGTATGTAAAAAAGTCTCTCTAATATTTTTGAAAAAACTGATAGAAGAGAAATAGGCCGATAATTTTCAATTTCATTTTTGTTGCCTTTTTTGAAGAGTGGCTTAATTTTAGCTGCTTTGAAAATATCTGGAAACGTTGCAGTGCATAAGGATGCATTAAATATGTGAGTTAACATGGCATACGCACAGGTCTTTAACAAAGAATCCGGGAATTCATCTCAACCGGACGAATATTTATTTTTTAGTTTACCGATTACTTTGAGAATTTCATAGGAAGAAGTTTCGGAAACGAACATCGTGTCTAAAATTTTGGGTGAACTGTCTATTATTGAATTTTGTGGCTGAAGACCCTTAGTGAGATCGGCAGCAACTCTCGAAAAGTATTGATCTCGAACGATCCACTGTTGCCGGATCATTCACATTTATAGCGTTATATTTTAAAACAATATTCTCTACAAGGTTTCTAGTTGATGTGGTCGTATTTTTTATTATATTCCACATTGCTTTCGTTTGTTATATGAGTTCCAAATATCCTGATCGTTTTTCATTATTTTAGCCTGCCTTATAACTTTTCTTAACAATGATTTGTATTTCTTAAAGTAGATGAGGAAATCTTGAGATACGTCATAACGTTTACAAATGAAAGAAAGAATTCGCTTGTGTTTACAAGATGACCTAATCCCTTGAGTTATCCAAGAATTGCTTTTCCGTGAAGTATTTAATTTTCTTTTTTGAAGAGGAAAGCAAGTGTTAAAATGAAATGAAAGAGTTGAAAAAAAGGAATTATATTTGTCGTTTGTATCAACAGTATCATAAACCGCTTCCCATGACTCCTGCGTCAAGTAATCAATGAATAATTTTATTTTACTTTTAGTAATCAATCTAGTCATATATGTATTATTTATTGTGTCAGTGTTCGCATTTCTTATAATGGTAAGAATTGCAACCTTGTAAAACAACTACCCTAATACTTTACTAATTTTTCCTTCTTCAGGTACTGGGATTTTTATTACCGTCTCAGAACTTTATGGATTGAATATTATAATGCAAGCATGTATGAAGTTAAAAAGAAATGCATTTGAACTTTCACGATCTTGAATTTCTCATACACTTTTCAAGGGCCTCACTGTTACTTACATTTAACTGTCCTTAATCAATTGATTGATTAGTTTTATGGGCGTGTTAACAGATAGGCTCAATAATTCCATTAGTGTAGTGCATGTTTTTATCACATGAGGTGGCGATGATCTTCCCTCAACAGATGGTGAGATCCAACACCGACCTAAAAGTCGGCTTGCAGGTTTAGTTTTCCCACCTAGAATCTCCCACCAGTAGGGCACTGTCCCAGCCGTGACAAGCTCCAAGTTCCCAACCGATCTCCTCACATGTGTGGTAGTGTAGTGCATTTCACTGTGTGTGTAAGGGGTGAGGATAGGTCAAGGAAGAAAATGGAATCACGCACAGTCCATTGCTTATTTAGTAGGGTACTGTTCTGGCATTCATCTGGTGTGTATCAGAGAAACCGTGGAGAACTACCAATCAGAGCAGCCAGACGCTAGAACTCTCCTACAGACAGCAGCTGAATTTGACCCAGCAAGTGTTGAAAATACTGCCACACCATTGGGAATTGAACCCTTGGGCCTCCCTGTCAGAGGCACTGCAGTGATATCTGAGCCACCAAAGCCTGTTTAACTGTCTAACACATACCTATGAATATTTTCTCCTTTTTCCTATGTTCAAGACAGCTCCCATCCTCATCTTCACCGCTCCATTCCTCATCAGTTTCCTAAAAGAAAAAGTGCATATTAAAACAAGAAACTAGGATCAAATTTTATTATGTGTGTCTATTTGCAATATAATTCATTGAAGTTTTGAGGGCGCTTCAACTACTGAGGTCATTGGCACCCATGTCAAAGTTGGTTTTCTTTGTTTTTTAATAGATTTAGTAAGTATTGCAGATGAAACTTACCGCTGATTAAAACATGTACATAACCTAAAACGAGGGCTTGAATCCCAAATCAAATATACAAGTAGATATGGCAAAAAGAAAGTATTATAAAACGAACATGTACAATTTTTCATAAAACATTAAACTGGCTGTAAGGGGGACAAGAAACAAAACATTGCGCTTATCTCTCAAATAAGATTATATAAACAGAGTTCTTTAAAGTTTTTGTGTGTGTGTGTGTGTGTGTGTGGGGGGGCAGAATCATCACCGTGCACCTCCCGTAGCGAGTTGCCTACGCCATGTCTTCGTCAGCTGGCAATAAATTCCGTACAATGAATGAGAACGTGTTCTACAGAAAGAAACATTCTGCATGAGTCACAGATGGAAGGACTTCCACCTCGAAGGAGGAAACCATGAGAAAAGTGGCAGTGTCTGATACGAAGACAGGTTAAGATGACTTCCTCCCGCCTAGAAGAGCTGGAGGAACGCCAGGGATTAACTTTATCGCACTTAATTTAAAAGTGGTATTGTGCCACGCTGTAAAGACGGATCGTTTCAACAAAGCCTCGAGGAATGTCAATATCAGTCTTCCGCGTCGCCGATTTCGCCACCTGGTCGGCCAGCTCATTGCCCGCGATTCTCACATGACCTGGAACCCAACTCTAAGTACCCGATCATAGTGGCGAGACAGAAGATGAATCAGGAGCACTGACCGCTCTAGAACAGTTCACATTCCAGCACGGGACAAAAGGGTGGCGCGGTTTACTGGTTGAATTCGGAATAGCGATGGAAGCCAATGCATAGAAGTAGCGAGTGAAGGGCTGCAAAGGTCTACGTAAATAGTGGAGCTCGAATTCGTAGCTATGTCGAAATAAGTTGGTTCACCAGTGTTGAGAATCACCAGATTAGTAATGATGATTCCGAAACGGCACCCCATTCACAAGTACGGAAAGAACTCTTCGGGATGGTAACATGTAGACGGAATCAGTAAAATAGGCAGCCATATCATCGATGTCGTTTGGACAGTTTTCCGATATCAGTATTTCTTGCTCGAATGTTTCCCACGCAGGTTGGTGGATTAGCCAGCGAAGAGGGCGGACAACGATTATGTCGGGGATATCGAAGTTCAGAATGGTGAAGTGGTCACTGCGATGCAGGTCGCCAAGGATTGTTCGCTCAAAGATTGTAGAAAGAGAGACAGAAGAGAGCCAGATCTACGGACGAGAAAGTGTTTGAAGCCACGGAAAAATACGTGCTTTCGCCAGTATTCAGAAGAATTACGTTATGATTGTCAATATTTTCAAGTATATTGTCTCTCGGGCACGACCTTATACCACCCCAGGCGGGATTGTGGGCATTTAAGTCCTTCACAGTAAGAAAAGGGGCGGGCAACTGAAAAAATACGTCTTCCAGTTCTTGTGACATGGCTTGTCGAAGCGGGATATAGACTTGTAAATAGTGCGGAAGTTCACACAAACGCAAGATATCTGAAAAGTGGTTCGTACGTCTGTTTCTTTGGACACCAGGGAGTCTATGGCAAATGCAGCGACTCCGCCATGGGCACGGAGGCCATCATCAATGTCTTGCCTGCAACAACAAAAGTCATGAAGAGAGAGGGAGTGCTAAAGGAGATGTGTTTCCTGCAGACATAACCACAGGTCTATGCAGAGACATTTTCAGCTTTAATTTGTCTAAACGAGTACGAAAGCCATTGAGGTTTCACGAAAGAAGTGCCATAACTTCTAGTTGTTGCCTTGCTTCTAGGGGGTTAAGTGTTTCTTTTTCTTCTCTGTTGAGTGATGCACGGGTTCACGTGGGGCTCCTCGTTCCCTGCAGAGTCGTCTTGACTACTACTAGAGAGAGTCGCATGTGTTGGAAAACCACGGTCTTTTGATACAGGCGGCCTGGATCTAGAAATAGGGCCTGTAGGCCTCGGTTTCTCAGCTTGATGCCTTTGTGCGTTTCTCGAAACCTTTACAATTTTCGTTTCCTTCGTTTCAGATGGGACAAGGTATCTGGTATCTGCAACTCCGCCGATGGCTTCGAAGTATACCTGACAGACAGCATCGCGCACAGAGGTAACTTTCGGTGTCTGGGTTTCGCAATTTCATGTCTTCTTTTGTTGACCCACGGTGTCAGCGAAACTTCGAACCATATCTACTAGGTAACGCCACTGGAACCGACGTCGTGCCTCAGGAAAGGAAACTTTCTCCGAGACCCGGATCTTCTGGATCTTCCTTTCTCTCAAGATGGGGGCACTGGTTCGAATTCGATGGGTGCTTCCCAGAACAGTTTATGCACCTCGGATTGGCGGAGCAGTTCGATTCGTTACACGATTCTTTTCCACAGTATAGGCAAGACTGCGGCGCTCATACAACGGGGTTGCATATGGCCAAAGCTCTGGCATTTAAAGCAATGCAGAGGATTTGGTACATACTGCCTGACAAGGAGATTATAATAGCTACATGCTATTTTCTCTGGTAGAGATAGACAGTCGAATACCAGTATCAGCGTTGAGGTAAGGGTGAGTACCCCATTCACTCTCCACTGGATCCTGTAAATGTCAGTCACACCATAAGGTTGAAAGGTTTTCAGGTTTCCTTCAGTTTCTGACGCAAAGTCCTCGTAATTCACCCAGTCCTTGCAGAGGTTTAAGGTTGGGTGGACACATGTACCTTGAAGCCGGTTATTTCTTTTAGATCTGAGATTGTTTATCTGCTCATCAGTGCGGCATTCAAGAAGGATTGGGCCGTTTCTCCGGCGAAATACCGCCTGCAACTTGCCATTTTTTCTATTTCTTTGGCCAGTTTGATAGGACTTACACTTCTCATTGTTGCGCCGTAATTTCTACACATGACGAGGAAACGGGGCTTTGTTGGTCTCTCCGACACTTTGCAAAAGAAACTATCTAGATTCAGTTTCACCTACAAATCTCCTCTTCCTTACGGAGAGCGGGGAGTTTGTTATCCACGGAGAGGATATCAGGTTCGTCCCCGTGGTCCCCACCCACCACGAAGTCCAACAAGGGGTCACTCCATCGGATTGCCAGGGTGGCCACGGGGGTATAGTGAGGGGATAACAGCGCTGCCCCGCTGTGGATCCCCCCGCACACCCTGGAGTACAACACCTAGTCCGAGCCGATTGATCGGGAGTGGATTAGCTCCCGACTGCGCGTCTAGAAGAGTTCGTAGCCAAAGCAGGTGTACCGAGACCTACAAGGAATGTTCTCCAAGATACGTAAAAAACGTATCCCTTCTTGGCAGATGCCAAAAAGAAAGTAGCGCAAAAGGAGTAGTCGGAAAACAGACAAGTCCCTCAACTGTCAGGACACAATTCTCTCCGACACGGGTCGCCATGCACGGTAAACACATGGGGGAACGTTCAGCATACATTCATACAGCAGCATTCAGCGTTGGGCAAAGTGAATTTTAGTATCTGCTTTCAGAGGGAAGGGATACATTCGAAAGAACACAGCAAATTAATGAAATTGTTGCTATTACAAGGTAGTAGCTTTGTTATTGACATGACTGATTCTTTCATGCACTCTTCGACTTCTGTTTCCATTAAGATGACCTTCTCCGCATTTACATGTTTGGAGATCATTTGTCCCATTTTCAATAAAACCTTCGAGATTTAGAACATTGAAAATTTTCTTGGCATCCTCACACTACTATCTTATTACACACACAGATTTCTTCAATACATACAGATCAAATACATGAAATGCATTGTTTAATTCTCAATCATTTTCATTTGTTTCTTTTCTCAAGGGCCTGGCAGTGTGGGAACAAGTGATAAATAAGACAGCTGAGCAGATAACAAAGTTGGCTAATAGGAAGCCAAAGAGACATCCCTATGGTAGTACCTGCACTTGACATCAAGCTTTTTGTCCAACATCGCATTCTGAGTGCATGGCAAATAGTGGCAGAACTCTTATTTCAAACTCATGAGGATCAAGAACTCCACAAAACCCTGGTAAAGTCATCACGTGGCTGAGGGTGCGACAAGGTAATTCTCACTTGCCTTCGGATCAGACACTGCCACTTCTCGCAAGGACATCTCACACAGTGACCTATTTGTGGGAAATGAAGAACAAACCTTACAGTATAGCATGCTCTTGTGCATTGCAATAATTTAAGAGATTCGGAGAAGGCTTCCCCCAGGCAACATTTTGGAGGAGATGCTGGGTAAAAACGAATCTTCTCTCTGCACAGTCCTTCACTGTCTTCGAGAAAATAATTTATTTAATCTAGTCTGAGGGAGGAGGATGATTTTTAACATGCCTTTTATAAACCAATTTTGCATTGCTCAAGTAACACTGTCATTGTCAGTTATTTATTTTACAATTACTCACTTTACTTACTTTACTATATTTTTACTCACTTTACTTACTTTACTATATTTTTACTCTTTTTTTATAATTAATAAATTTTTTAAACTGACTACTGACATAGTGGATCTGTGTTCTTAATAAAAATTGACATGGGGTCCAATTACCTTAGACAGTGAAGAACTCTTAAATCCTAATTGTAATCACCATCTAATCTAAAATTGATCTATACAACCGGCACATCTTTTCAGACAGTTTTGCCAATATTGCACTATGCAATTATCAAGGGACTCAAAAGACACTTGAGCACATTGCACATTTCTTTTAGATAATTTAAGAAGACATGATATTGCATTTTGAGTAAATAATAATTCTTTATTATTGATTATTTGATGAATTGTCAGATTTTAGGACTCATGAGTTCATTGAAACACTTTTGCATGCTGATCTAAGACCAAATGTACTATGAGGTTAGGTGCACATTCATGTATTGGGATTCATTTTCTGGGCAGAAAATATTTATCATGCGTATACCTTTCAATGGATAAAATTATTTCACAAGAAAACATTAGAAAACAAGGACGGTGTGCTTTCTATGATTAAAAAGGTGTCTTACTTCAATACTGTTAGCTCTGTTAAAGTAAAAGTTCCTGGAGAAATTGAAATTTCTTAACAACAAACTGAATTTCTTTAAAGATTGTTAAAAAGGTTTTTTTTTTTTTTATTCTTCTTTTGTGGTTATACAAAAATTTTTAAGATAATATTTAACTTGAGTGAAGATTTCCACAAATAAAATTAAATTATTATAATTTTGCATCAACTTTTGAAATATGAATGGCAAATAATGCCAATTATATTTTTGCAATATTTCACATGAGATGTTCCCTAGTTCTTTTCCACAGATTTTAATGATAAAATTTGAACAATTTTACAAATTGTAAAAGCAATATTATTAATCACAATACCACAATGATACTTTACTGAAAAAATCCTCTAGTGATCTTTAACTGATTAACGAAAACTATTTTTGATACACCCTGCTTATAGAGAAAAAAAAAAAAGGGCATATTCAATCCCAGACTCGTAACAAAATGTATGCATTGCTTGCATATAGATAATAAAGGTTTAGTAACGTCAAAATACAAATTGTTTTAAAAAGATGAACCTGAATTTCAATATGCTTGATAGAAAATGTTTATGTGAGTAAATACTGTATTATATTGTTGTGTGTTTCCCACAAATGATTATTATATTTGGTGTTCCTTGCTCCTTCCTTGTTCCTTTTTTATAAGAAACAAATTTCTTTCCTACTACCAGTTTATTCTGATGTAAAATTCCCTACAGTAATGGATATCATAAATTAGGCTTAATATTCACAGTAAAAAAAAAGAAGCCATCGCTCCTCTCTGTGCCTAGCTGCTGTGTAGTTCGTCAGCACTCGCATGCCTTGCCCTGCAAGGCGGGTTGGTTCTTGCACCCGCGCTTACCAACCACTTCTATTCAGGCTCACTTGCGTGGCCTCTCCTCTTACCTCTCCCTCTCTCCATAATAGCAAGATCACCGATGTCATTTACATCTCAGAAATTGCTCTGCCCCTTTGAGAAAACGAGGAGAAAAATCACTGAGACGAGGAAAAAAGTGTCTGAAATGTGGAGCCGAAGCCAATGATAAGAGCCGCTTGGCCTAGACTCTAGGAATGGTCAAGTGTAGAGTCATGGTTGTACAAGCTGTGGAAAAGCCAGATTTGGCTGCATAAGGTATCACCCATTTTCTGTGGTATCGATGGTACATCTAAGGAATTTTATAATATGACTCAATCCCAAGGGGATATCTTGTAGGTGTACATATTATTACATTAGGCAAGTGTGACGCACAAGACCTGTATGATGAAAAACTTTACTGTTGAAAAATCATTAGAAAACTTATGCTAATTTACTTACATGCACATTTCATGAAGGTCACATTAAATAAATATTATTAATTAACACAACTAAAAATACTAAGTGTACTCAGACATAATGAACCCTCGGTTATAGTGAACTGAAGTCCTGTTTCACTTACATTACAAATAAGCATAAGAAGATTCGGTTATAGTGAACCTGAACCTGAGCTATAGCGAACATAGGAAATACAACATCTTGGTAATTAATTCCCTCTTGGAAAAGAATATATCACCTTAGTGCCACAAATTTCAACACTAGGCAGCTTGAAAAAAATATCATCGACCAAACGTCATAATTGAATGTCTGCCCTGAGGTGAAAGTAGTGGACCCGGGATGGGTACCTTACTAATGACCTTATACAACCCAGTTGCAGAACAGAAACAAAGACCATATCCTGCGTGGCCTACAACTGGCGGCGGCGGCGGCGGCGGCGGCGGCGGCGGCGGCGATGCGCGATTGCTTGTTTCGCTACCAATGTTTGCGTCACTTGATATTATGTAGGATAAAGCACAATAAGTTGTTCGTAGGTGAAAGGAAGCACGCGACTGCTGAAGACTGGTGATATCCGCCGTGCAACGTGAAAAAGCGATAAGTTTCATTAGTCTCTTGCAGCATTCCATAATCGAAAGCATCTCTTATGTTATTAGACAAGTAAAAGGGCCTTCAGAGAGTGGGACGTGTTCCAACAGTGCAAGAGGCAATGAAGAGTGTCAAAGACAGCATTACAATACTTAGATACAGAAGACAATGCAGAATCAAGTATGGAGAGAGCACTAATCAGTAACACTCATTCTCTGCTGTATCAGAGGAGCATGCATGCTCTGTGTGCAGTTTGCCAGTCACTTTGGTGTTTCACTTGTCAGAAGTGTGTCTGATACAAAGAAGACTGTAAAAAGGTAATTTAGCAGATGTATGCTATGCATTAGTAGTAAATAAACATAAGTTTCCAAAAAACTAAATCATTAAGGAAACCACTTTTGGGCTCATGCAATTTCAATACCATTACTAAGAATGCAGAAGTTTGCAACAAACCTTTTGCAATAGAATTTTAATTCAGTTTGCATTAGAGAGCAAGCCATATCAGTTTGTACACATAATTCAGTTATTCCCTCAGTTAAAAGTAATGGAAAAAGGGAAAAAATAATGTTTTTAACATGTTAATAGAATTATGGTTTTTGCCACTGAACAAGAAACATGAAGATATCGTAGGCTTCCGCGGCCAGAGTTATGATCTGGGCTGTCGGTGAGCACGTCGAGCTGGTGCGAGCGTTTAGACCGACATGTCGCGGTCCTCTTCAGGGCTGTACTGCAGTACAGCCCTGAAGAGACCGCATGTCGTCAAACGCGCACCACCTCGACAGGCCACGGACAGCAGATCAAAACATGAAACTAGAAACATGTGTATGAATAGGGAATGAATTTGATTGCGAAGAAAAAGGTGAAGTGTATATATTTACTAAGAACAAATTTCTTTGTAAATTATTCTTGCAGCAGACCACTTCTAGTTGAGAAAGATGATGTTATAGTCTACTTGACAATTTCCCACGAGATATTTGACTAAGAATACAGGAGCATCTAGATTGCTTATTCGTTGTTCTTCATACAAGACCCTGGCAAAAAACATGCATAGTGTCTAAGAGAGGTTAGGCCATCTGACTGGCTTGTTACTGGGATCTTGAGGGAAAAACAGTGACAAGAGGTCCTCAACACCTCCAGAATTCATTATTCATCGTTGTCCTTTTGATTACTGATGCTGAGGGGCACACTAACAACAGTTTAACAGTTTAGTATTGATACTATTCATTCTCAACAACGGCAGACTCAACATGAGGATTTCGTGACCGAGAATGTTCAAAATTGAGTGGCTGTGACCAGCTCTACTCATGTTGTGTTCAAAGGAAGAATTAGCAGGGTAAAGAATATTATAAGAAGAAAATCAGTTTTTAAGCCCGCTTGATTATAACGCAATTTTCAAAACATTTAAAATACACAAACACGATCAACCGTAACAAAAAAAGGTGGATACATACTTCCAAATCTTGACTTGTCTTAGCAGCACTGGCTTCCATGGCATTGCTCAATTCATTCACAAGCAACTTATAGATCTTTACCAGCAAAGGAATTGTGGTCCAATGATCCATTTGATTCTGGGATTGCGAACGTGTTTTTGTGCCTGCTTCTCCTTCAGTTACATACAACTGATCTCCTTTAACTGATATGCTACTAAGGCGTTCATCATTATGAGCCAAGCCATGCTCCAACAGTTTACAAAGTGCAACAGTGCTGAGGAAGAAAAAACATGAACATTATAAAATGTATATAATAAAGTGTAATATTATAGTATGTATATAATAAAAAAGTTTTTTTCTAGGTAATTGTATCCAAAGGTCCCAGGAACATTAAATTAAGGTTGGCATGCATCATAAGGTTAGGTATTAGTAAAATAATGGGCATCTACCAATTTATATGTTAAAAAATTCACTTTTAATGTATTTTAATGAAGTTTTTCTGAGCAGTTCACGTTGAACACTGACTGGATGCAAATAGATTCTGAAGGTAATTACATTGCTAATAAAAAACGATTAAAAATATTAAAGTTGTAAACGACATGGAAGAAAGAAATATTAAGCCATTTGAAGACTATAACAGATTACTAACTCATGAATAAGAGCAACAACAGTACATTATACAAGTTCTTTAAGAGTACTGAAGAAATTTTCCACCAGCCAATAAAATAGACCTAATGAAATATTTCTAGAACTGTACATATAATAGAAACTGAATAAAGAAATATTCTATGTCATTATTTTCATTTGATGTTATTTTACAATTCATTATAATAATATTAAAAAATAATAGTCACTGAGATTCTATTACAACTCACCTGCTTATAAAGAGTTACCATACAGGAAATTTGTGTGAAAACTTAATGGTTCATGAAGAACATAAACTCATAGACCAATATAAATTGCTACTTTTTTTTGGTGAAATTTGGTCTAAGAGAGCTATTTTTTTTAGTTTAATTGATGAAAATGAATAGAAGCATCTAAAATTATAATTTCAAAACAACTGGTCATCATTTAGATAATATTTCGACATTTGAGCAAAATATGAAATAAGTGAAGTATTTCTGACGAAAAAGTTAAAAATCATTAAAATTACTATTTCACTATCACCAAGGCTTATGATGTAGGCCAACCTTATTTTTTATATCCATGGGACCTTTTCGAAATAATTACCTAGAGAAATTATTTCAGCCACCCTAATGTATTTAGAAATAGAAATAATAGCAATGTTTACTTGAATTGAAAATATCAAGCATTTCGGGGGTTTATGAAAACCTTTCAATTAGCATTATCTTTTCAGCAAAATGTATTCCATATAAAAGTTTTATCAACATAAATAAAAATGAAAATTCTTTTTTTTGTTGTTTTTTGTGTTGTTTTGTTTGTTGTTGTTTTGTTTTGTTCCGTTATTGTCAGGACAAGGTTGGTATATACCAACCTTGAAAGAAAGAAAGAAAACTTTAAAATTTTCTTTCTTTCTTTTTTTTTTTTGTTTCATAATATGAAAATGAGTGAACGAGACAGAAGACTGTGAGAGATCTTCAATATATTAACAAATTATTAAAAGAGGAAAAGGGAGAGGGGAATGGGGGAAAGGGAGGGAGGGGGAGAGGGGGAATGGAGAGGGGGAAGGGAGAGGGAGGGGAAAGGGAGAGAAAGGGGGAAAGAGAGAGGGGGGAAAGGGAGAGAGAAGGAAAGGGAGGGGAAAGAGAGATGGGGAAAAGGGAGAGGGGAGGGCAAGATATAGGAAGACAGGCAAAAGAGAGGAAAAGTAAAAAAAGAGGAAAAGGGAAAGGGGAGAGAGATTGAGGAAAAAGAGAGAGGGCAAGATGTCTACTGGGTTCTACTAGTATCTAATAAATTAGAACTCAAAACTGAATTTACAAGGTTTTGGGAATTCATGAACAGCAGGATATACTACTTAATCTTCAATTTTAACACAATAATAAAACGAAGTAATTATTAATAAGTATCATGTAATTTACAAAAAGAGTGCTTTGAGCCTATTCCTTTCATTCCCAACAAATAAGAGTTTCATATGAAAAAGATTAGAAACTATTTGAAAGTGCTCTGAATTTTGTCGATTAATAAATGTGTGCATGCACATGTGTCTCAATTTTTTGCCATTCTATCTTGATGAGAATTATATTGTGTTAAATATGTTCTGTGAAATCTGACTTCAGCAATCACTCATGGTTCTGGAAAAAAATGGCTCTTAGCACTGATGGCTGCTTAACTGATGTTATGGGAATACAGGAGTGGGCATACGGTCTAATTTTGCTATTTCTTATAAAGTGAGTGTTCATTATTTGTTAACACATTTTTAATTACACTAAATCTACATTACAACAAACGTTTTTTGCATGAATGCACTACAAACAACACTTGTACAAATTCTTTCAGTTCCTGACATTTTCACACTTCTTTTTTGCATCATTGGTTGTTTCTTCCCGTTTATGGACTTTATTCTGAACTAGACTTGAAGTTCCAGTTCTCATTCAAGGATATTTCAGAGAATGCACAAAAATCATTTGATATTTGAAACACAGTCACTTCATAAAATACGCAACTCTAGCTATGTATGTATGTATGTATGTATGTATGTATGTATGTATGTATTTATGTATGTATGTATGTATGTATGTATGTATGTATGTATGTATGTATGTATGTATGTATGTATGTATGTATGTATGTATGTATGTATGTATGTAGGCATTTATTTATTTATTTATTGTTTGGGCACCATAGCAGACATACTCTAACAGGTTGAACTGAAAATTTGGAACAGTTGGAACAGTTTTGAAAGTAAGTTGGCAGCAAAAATAAGAGATTTTAGCGGGTCTTGTTGCTACCATCATCTCTTACATCAATAAGATTTTCTGAAATACATGCTTTGTGACCATTGTGACAGAATTTTTAATTCCTGTGATTTTGGCTTGGATTTGTTCCGTAATATCTGGTGCATCTGCTTTTATTTAGTTATTTAAATACTTAATGTTATTGGATCTTTTCAGAGTTATTTAGATATTTGTTATTAGTTATTTTTTGTAGAGAGTAGTTAGTGATTAGTGGAATTATCTTGTGACATTTGCATTAACCTTTTCATGAGTTAAAAAAAAAAAAAGAGTATGAAATTTGTATTTGCTATATTCAGTTACTATTTAATTAGTGGTTCATTTTTTATTATAGGTATACTATTAAATATTTACGAGTACTGAACTTGGACTGTACAAAATTTACAATCTTACAAGATTGCCACCCTGCAAAGTTTGTTGCAAAAGACAATAATTAATTTTTAGTTTATGAAAAGAAGCAAAAGAGGATAAAATGCATATAAGTTATATTTGATACTGTGAATTACGAAGTACCTGCTGGTAGGCGAGTTATTTTAAATGCACTATTTTGACTAAAATAGTTTCTGTTTGATATTTCTGTTATGTTGTTACTGTTTTATATTAACAGTTACAAACAAATATTAATTTTTAGGTGACACCTGACAAGTGGAATCAGTATGTTACTCATACTGAAAATTTTTTTTTTTGATTGTTGGAATAAAGAAATAAAAAAAATTACTGAAGTACCAGAAGTATTAATTGACCTACAAGATAATGACAAGGAAGATGAAATAAAAGAACTGGATACTTCCTCATAGGGATCCAGCTGTGTTACGTTCAATTTTTGCACTTATATTTGGTTATTAGACATTGTAGTTTAATTTAATCAATTTTCATACCCAAGATCACACGTCATTTGTTCAGTAATTTCAACTGTTTCTTATTACTATCATGTCTATAATAAGTATACAATTATCATGGTCTGAACAAGTTGAATAAAGGTAGTGAATTGCCTTTCTTATTCATTTCTTGATGTCTCAAAATTGAAAGAAATCATTTTATTTTTCAAAGGTTTTTAAAGCTTTTCCTTTCCTAATAAATCAGTTTTATTTGCAATAAATTTAATTATTTTAGCCATATTAATGTGTTACACAAATAATTATTTTCAATAGTTGGAAGACCTATTGAAAGATTCCTGTAACTTACAGGTAAGTTACAGTTGATTGTTATTAAAAACTATATTAGTTTTCAATCAAGATTCTCATATATTTAAATTAATTTTAACATGCTTAGCAATGATCACTTTTAAATTAAAATTTTGATTTTTGATAAATTTTTGTAATATGTATATATGTTAATACTTTTTATTTGGTTGGATTGATTACTAATATTAAATTGTTCTTGATTTTGGAATTTTTTTCTGACCATTTAAAAACAAAATGTAACAACTGAAAGTCTTGAAGAGTGAAAACTATCTGTTTGAATATATTTTTTACTACAAAATAAACAATTAATAAAATTACACTTGTGTGTTAAATTCATATAATTTGTTGCGAATTGACCACTTACGAAGAATAATGTTCCTACACTCCAAACCTAACAAAATGAAGAAAGAGTGGGGAAAAAAGCAATTATGTATCAAATTCGCAGTGCAAATTTTTTCGAATATCTGTGACTTTGAATGTCGCTGATTGGGTTGAAACCCTTGGGTTCAGAAGTTGGTGGTACTGGCAGACAGCCGTCAATGCCATCATATTGGAGATTTACTGCGGCCTGTTAGACTGTACCAAGCATATTCTGTATTATCGTGTATTTAAATAAGCCTAAGGGAACTTAATCATCACTCTCTCTCCCCTCCCTCTCAATTTTTTTTGCACCAACCTCACTTTGCCTTCATATGCTCCATAGAAAAGATGTTGTCGAGCACACCACTCTGTCAGAACAAAATGAAGAGCAGACTCGCCAGTAGGTCCAGGAATTGTAGACAGGAAATTCAAAACAGCATCCAATTTGGTATGTATTAAATGAGCATATACCATCACTAGACTCTGTGGAAAAACGAACATAAATGGAAATCCAACTCTGCATCTCAGATCTTGCAGGATATGTAATAGAAACTAAAACAATAACCCCTGATTATTATGCACAAGTTTGGTTTTTCTGTTCTAAATTATTATTTTACATTGAACACTTCTATACTCAATGCATACATAGCAAAAGGCATTTTATGTAGGTACTAAAGGATGCCAATAAGATCCAAATATTGGTTCCAATTCAAATATAGATTCTTTTGTTTGGTGTGCTGAACAAAAATTGTAAAACAGAAAAGATACAGATTGTCATTCACAAATTGTTACATGAAATTATAAAAATACAAAAAAAATACAACAAAAATTGCACACAAATTTTCAAGAATTATTGTTGAATTCAAATTATCAAGAAAAATTATTTAGGTGGATTGATAAAATAAAATTAAAACCATCTGAATGTGATATTTCTTAGACAAGCTTCAATTGTTTCAAGTGTAGTTCCCTTGCCTCTCTTCATGCTATCATTTTGTAAAATTTCTTTTTCCTTACCTGAATAACACTTAAAGTTTGAGCTCGCTGCATTTTACTCAAGACAGCTTTCAATAAAAGGTCTAAATTGTCACCCAAAACATCTCCAGCTTTCGTAATGAGCGTGATAAGTAGGCGACCCACAAATGTTGCTGAATATTCTGAGGATGAGGGATTCAGCAATAAGGCTGCAACTTGTAGAATGTACCACAATCCTGTGTGCCCTTCTGAATCGTGGTAACTGCAAACTTGTTCTGGGGCAATGGAAATATATGTTCGTAAACACTCACCACCGCTCTGTAACAAGTTTGAAACTTAAAAGTAAAAGCTTCTAATGTATTGAAAGGCTAACTCTAAAACGTGCTGACCAGATAAAACACAGGATGAAGAAGATAATTAATACAGTAAATAATAATAATAATAATAATAATAATAATAATAATAATAATAATAATAATAGAGACTATTGATTCAGAAACTGTGTATCATATTCGGCAAGAAATTGAAACAGTTTGTGTCAATCTACTCGCAACTGCAACAGATTTCAACAGTGAAACATCCTGCTGATAATTGTTTTTGTTTTATGTATTTATTTTATCGTATGAAATCATTAGCAGGAAGACTGCCCTTAGGCAGTTGTTCCGCATCGGAGTCTACTACTCAGGCTTCCAGTAATAAACAAACGTTATCTTGCAGTGGGATGTTCCCTTTTCTCTAAAATAAAGTTGTGATTTCACGATAACTCAAGTTGTGTGCAGTAGTGGACACAGCAAAAGGGGGCGGGAGAAGCAGAATAATCACTGCACAATATGCAGTGATCTGCTACTCTTCAGAGCAGAATTTGTTGATGTTTGTGACTATTTTTGCACGTCATTACATGGTATCTCCAATACAATTTGCCGCAGAGTTTACACACACACTCTTCACTTGTTCATGATCCTGTTCAGTTGCACACTCTTGTCACTATATGTGACAGTTGTAAATTTGCTCTTTCTCACTCGCGTATGATCATTGCGTCAGTAGAATAAAAGTCCATCCAAATTCCAGTTTTCTTTTGCTGCAGTTTCTTTGGTAGTATTTTGTAGCTTTGTGTGGACAGCAGAAGCATCTTACATCACAAGTCTTCTATGAAGAAGGGCTCTCTTGCTAGCTCGTAGACGAGGTGTGATAGTGTGAATATCGAGATACTCATCATTCTTTTTAGATATGTGGTTTTTACTTTCTCTATTCTTCTCAGGCTATTTACACTGAGGTGTTCTCAGATGAGTTGCAGGCCATATGTAACTATAGTACTATTTTTAAGGTGAAGAGTCGTATTTGTTTTATTTAATTATTTATTTATTTTACGTCGAAAACAGTTAAAAACTGTGTATGACGTGCTATGGGGAGAAGTGAATTCTGTGCACATTTTCAAAGTTCTGTGATCCCTACACTAAGCCATATACTACTTGAATACTGAATTTAAAAAAAACCTCCGATGTTATAAATTCTATTTTCATGGATAAATCAGCAATAAATTTTGGGCTCTTATCCATCATGACCTTGGTCAAGGAATAATACTTCCTGCTTTGACAACATGGAAACGATAATTTGAAAAATTGTATTGAACTGAATTGAATTGAATTACTGAATTCTAGAAGACGTGCACAGATGATGAATTTACATTTATGCCCAGAAGCAAAACAAGGAGCCATCTCAGCATTTGCTCAATGGATCAGGGAAACTGGACGAAAAACCTGATGAAGATGGGGGTCATTGACCCGGTGGGTACAGTACAATACTTGTTACAGGTTGTTTATACACATTTATACAGTTCAAATGGTAAATAATGCATTAAATAACATTGTTAAAATTAACTTTCCTTGCGATGCTCAGTATAGTCTCTAATTGCACAGAAACTGTTATGCAGCAGAAACGATTTCACTTGGGATTTAAACTTTTCTATCGAATTTAATTGTTTAATGTCATCTGGCAATGTGTTGTAAAATAATATGTATTGTACATGAATTGTACATGTAGTGTTTGTACAATGTATTGTACATGAAATGTTTGTAGTGAGCTGTTGATACTGGCACCTGATGAATATGATTGCTATAAGGAGTGTTATAGTTATAGACATCAGCGTTCTCTGAAAATATATTCCCATCCTTAAGCAAGTCATTTCTGACTAAAACAACTGATTCATAAATCAAGACACAAGGTAATGTATAAAATTCCTAGATTAATAAAGAGAGGCTTACAAGAATCACATGGGTGGGATTTGGTTATTATTCATAGGCTTTTTTTTTTAATATATTTTCTTTTTATTTATTTATTTTTAAATCTAAAAGTCTGGAAGATATAAGATGTATTTCCCCAGAAAATTATGCCATATCTCAGGCGGGAATGTACATTCGCTATTTAAATCTTAATAGTTGTTTCAATTGCACCTTTTTGTATATATTTTCAGAACACTTTTTTCACCTTTTACGACCATAACTTGCACCTCAAAATCCTTTCCCTAGTAATGACACAGAGGATACATATGAAAAATGTGTTCTTAACAGTGCAAAGTATAAAGACTGCAGTAAGAAATTTTGAGTGTGTGGACACCACAGAATGAAGTATGGAGAAAGCACAGGCTCAAGGGAAAAACCTACAAAAATTATTAATAAAAATCTATACATACTAAAACACTAACAAAAAATATTATTGTACGGCTAAATGAAGACACTGAAATTTTTAATTCATGCAACCATTGCAAACAGATGAAGCTAGAGTCATTTTTCTGTGATCTGAACAGCCCCAGCTGCTGATGGTGCCATACAACCATGTAAATGCTCAGCACAGACGGACGCTCTACCGGCCAATGAATCAGCATAGCAGACATGCGAGCAGCTTTCAGTAATTAGGAGTCAAAGGGTTAATTAATTAGTTTTTAAATCTTTATATAAGGGGCAAACATTTTCCTTTAATAGAAATACTGCAGTCAACTTAGTCATTACTATGACATTGATTTTGCCTTATGGTCCTGTTGCTTGTAAAATCTAGTCTGTATACAACATTTTTCACATTTCTTTATTAATATGTAACAGAACCAAAGGGTATATCATATGCTTACATCTTTTCTTTCATACACCCTCGCACACAGACAAAAGTGCTTGGCAACTATTTCAAATGTATTTTCTATAAATAGAATAAGCATTAAGTGATTTTCATTCAGTATTTTTAAATATAAACTACTCTGTTCCCTAATAATACAATTCTCAACGGAATATAAAATAAGGTTACAGTTAGGTCAGTTAAGTATAATCTGTTATAAACAATCTTAATGGAAACACTTAAACTAACTTTTACCTGTAAAGTGGAATTATCTGTTGTCCTCATGATGCACTGAATGGCAGCAGGGAATGCTGTATTTATTAAGATATTGCTTAGTGGTGGAACTGAATAACGAACCAAAGTTTGAAGCACATCCAAAGCCACTGAATGAACACCTACACAAAAAGGACCAAAATTTAGCTACACTATTTATCCAAATGAATGCAGTACAGAAATAAGCAGATATAATTACCAAGACTATTACAAACACAGTACAAATATACATCAGCAACTGAATCATCTTCACATTTCCTATTCATCAATAACTCTGTGCCAAAAGAGGACATGATACTTGTCAAGCGACACATTTTCTATATTTAAATTTGCATACATATCACCACCATTTTGTGAAATCAGAAAAAAAAATTGCAGATTTAAAATCATAATATCCATCATTTATAAAACAGAGTAATAAAGTAATTGATAAAAATTCTATTAATGAAGATGAATGATGAATAATACAGGAAATAATAGATTCCTCAACTGACAGGTATAAATATGGTATGAATCAGTTAAAATCAATTCAATTATCCTGTAATTATTATGAACTATATTACACTGATATAGGGTTTTTCTAATACTATACTGTTGTATTAATATAATGCAAACGAAGGAAAGAAAAGCCACTCTTAATGGTGAGCATTCATTTAAGATTTTTAACAGTTCACTATCTTAACAATTGAGTAGTAGCCAGTGGCAAATTCTCCAATACACCGTGTATACCACCGGTATACCTAGTAATTCGAAGTGTATAATAAATATTTCATAAGTTTGGTAATCCTCTAAAAGTTATTGAGATTTTGAAAGCTTTAAAACAGATGAGAAAAAATAATCCTGTTTTGCTACCGAGAGCCAGTCAGTCTTCTGCATCTGTAAGCGCTATGAAGTGCAGTAGAGTGAGAAGTTTCGAACAGTTCTTAATGCTGTCCAGAGAATTTGCTAGCACAGGCAAAGCCACGGCAAGCCAGCAGTGATAACCTAGGGCTCCTTATGTATCAAGGGTGGGGAGAAGGGAGGATGGGCGTCTGGCCAGTCGGTAGGCACTGCAAAATATTGCGGTGAACAGTCCTCCTCTGGTCGTTCATAAGTTACGCTACTGAAATTTTTGTGAAAATGGAGCGAGTTAATGATCCAGAAGTTAGTACTGTGTGTAATTGTCTTAAAGAACAATTATTAAGAATGGAATTTAATAGTATTGGGATATCAGAAAAGCTTAAAATAAAAGACAACGGTAGAGGTAGCATCCATAAAGTGCAGTATACATAAAATAATGTTCAGGATTCGCCACTGGTTGTAGCTAACAATGGTGCACAAGTACTTTAAAGGAAAAGTATTTTATATTCAAACAAATTTATCTTACAAAAAGGTGATATTACAAGTATTGAACACAAGGCCTTGGTGAACATCTAGTATTTCCACTGTTTGCTGTATATTGGCCTAATAAAGTTGATAACAATAACAGACCCACTGTATTTCATATCAATTTCACGAAATCTATGAAAAGACAGAGCTTTTCTGGTCAAGAACAGTCCAAACCAGAAGTTTGTAAGCTGAGTTCACTTGAACAAAAGGAAGAAGCCTTTTGATACAGCCAGGTTTCTGTCAAAATGACTAGTTCATGCCTTATTTTACGGGCGATCAGGCCCGTTCTTCTGTCTAACCACGCAAATTTCGCTACACTGCTTTCACCACCTAGGGAGGTATTATTTTGGGCGACGAAACAGGTGGATCTCAATTTTGCTCAGAGGCTTCTTTTAGGCTTGAGGATCTTTTACACTCAGTAAATCGACTACATGGGACAGCCAGCTTTACTTCCCCTCCGAAGGAAGGCGTACGAAGGAATTTTTCACCCTTAAAAATCCACGATCGGGTTTGACTCGCAAACTCTGGTACAACAGTCCGGTACGCTGACCGTTATACCACCGAATCTGCTGATTCGGTTCGGCACTGATTATTACTATATCATAATCAGAAAATATATAATTAAAGGATTCAACATTTTTCATTTTCGTACGTAAACCTTTCAAGTTTTGGTTAAAAATTTTAATTTTAGAGACTGCAAGGTTTACACATTTTTTTGATTAGTTTCCTCTTCCGTGATATCAGTCAAAATGTCAACAATCTTTGGATGTCCATTCACATACTTCTTAGATTTTGATACCTTATCTCCATTGATTACAGACAATTTGTCTCGCAAATCAGAAAGTTGCTTTCTCTTAGATAACAATCATTTTTTATTTTGACAGGATCTTTACGTTTGTGGAATTTCAAAATTCGTCTAGCCTCAGTAACATCACAAAAAACAATTTTAATTGGGCGTGTTTTTCCATCTGCCTTTTTTCCTAACCTAAACATCGACTTTACTGAGTTAATGTCAAAATTCGAAATATCAGACATAGAAGCAATAATTTCTCTTTCATCGTGTGCAACCAATTCTCTTCTGGAAACATTTCTAGTTTCAGGAACGTTGTACATAATAATATTAGATTTACGCTCTATTTGATCTAATACCTCACTTGCAATATCTCCAAAAGCTGACATACTGTTGGTAATTTCATTTTTCGTTGAGAGATTAGCAGCAGTTTCCAAATTTGAGACTTTGTTTGTCAGTTCAGACAATTTTGATTTCTCTACATCCCTTCCCTAGCTGGACTTTTCACAAATTCCACAATCAGACATGATTACAAATGACAACCGTCCGAAGTGAGGTTAGGATTCCAGGAGGCATTGTAAGAAGAAATCCACAGGATAAACAAAAAAATAAGTAATAACTAATGTGTAACGTTCAGTTAATTACATCACTTGCACTTGCACAACCACATGCCAAAACACTGCACATTTTGACATTATTGAGAATGTATTGAAAGAACGTAATGCAAATGAACCAGAAAGCATTGTTGAAAGGAAGGCTGCTGTAAGTAGAGATGGAATAAAGGAGGACTTAATATATATCAAAACACACTTCAACTACCATTTTTATAGCCATCACTACGGTTGAACAACATGACGTGCCACTTGTCACAAATATAAATTTAACAGGCAGTCTCTTACTAGAACTTAAATCTGCGCCAGGAAAAATTGCAAAGGTTTTAGCAGAAAAATTTAACTATGTACTAGCAAAATAATCTGGGTTACCGTACGTTACAACATATTACCAGCCATATTATGTATGGGGAAAAGGAGAGCAAATTGTCAGACATTCAAGAAACCTTGTCGCTGGAAGAAATAGCAAACTTTTAACATGTACCAATAACATCTGTGATAGCTGAACGTTATTTTTCCAAGTACAAATAAATTTTGAGAAGCAACAGAGAATCATTCTGTTTTCAAACCTTAAAATGATGTCTGTTATACACTGTAATGAAAAATATATTGACCTTCAGCAACGGTTCCAGTCCATAATTCAGTTGAGTTCTGTCATAATTTGCATTGTTTTGGTGGACTATATGTTACTTAGATCTTCAGTGATAAATGTAACAAAAGTAAAGAACAAATTATGGAAATTCAATAATTTTATAAGGTTTTGTATAGTAAACATTTTCTGAGTTGTTAAGGCATATATACTCGTTTTAAATCTCATAATTGCATACATATTTTAAATTTTTTTATGCATAACTATCCGAGCCCTAATAATTAATAATTCTTAACTCTCGTCCCCGGCTGTGAAACCTGGCTATGGCCATGAATACATTTCTTTATTTCTTTCCTTATTTATTTCAATGGCAATGCGCTTTGGATCTTTGAATCAGGAATGACTAACTTCAGTTGAAAGGAGTAATACTGCTCGAGGTCTGTGGGTGAATAAGAGTATTTGTCTTTATATTAACATGTCAAGGTTTGCAATCTTAATTGTTGTAGACTATGAACACTAATTTGTACACTATGAACCTAAATATAATAAAAATTTATATATACGTAAAAAATTATAGTAATAACATTATAGTATATAACAGATCACTGTAGATGTGTTAAAATTTGGGTCAAAATTCGTGGGAAAAAAAAAAAAAAAATTATAAAATCAAACAAACCTGCAGATATTTTCTCAGGAGGTGCTCCTAAGATGCTCACTAGTGTAGGCACCAATCGCTGTTGGAGAGGCCCCCGGCATTCTGGATTCTGTGAAAGCTCTTTAAAGAGCTCCTGAGATAACTCCACAATAACAGGGTCTTAACAAAAGAAATAAAACCATTTCACTTAACTCAAAAGTAAAATAATACACAAAGCACATGAAATATTAAATACCGATTTTAACTTTAAACATAATTAGACGATTCGTAAATGTTTTTGTATTATCACAACCAGAGAACCTTTTAAAAATTTATCTAGTTATTTTCAGCAAGAAATGAAGGGTTGGAATAAGACATTCACAGAATGAAGCAGACATACACTAGACAATGAAATAGACATACCAGAATTAAACTTCAGGAAGACAGCAATGGCAAGAGAAGTTATTTTGGATGTATACTGGACAGTAACACCTCGGTCTATCTGAAAAATTAATGGTGCAAAATGTTACTATTCAATAAATTTATCAATAATCATATCATTTATTTGAAAGGCAAACCGTAGATTGCAATTGGTATGTAGATGACACATCAGAAAGGACCAATATGAATTACAGAATGGCTTTCAGCATGGAAGTGAAAGTTGGAAATCTGACATCTCCCACAAATTACTCTGCTGCACAAAATGAAACTTACTGAATGATATTATAGGAAGTACAGGCTATTTCACACCATTCAAAGGAGACACTTACCAACCTGCATTCTATTATTATCTTATACTATATACCTGGGGTGTCCAGGCCTCACGGGCCACAACTAAAACCATTTAACATGGTTGCAGGCCGTATTTTCATTACTCGGACGATCAACATCTGACTACAACATCAACTATATTGTTAGCATTGATCTTGGCACTTTGCTCGGCTGCTCTGAAATGGAGGAGGAGGAATGGAACCATACGTGATATCAAGCCATACCATGGGTAACACGATGAAGCACATTGGGATGACTTTGAATTTCTGAATTTACTACAAAATATCCTGAAATTTAAGGATATCTTTCGTAGGTAATTCGTAGGTAAGATCATAGGTATCGTAAGGTTTTGAAACCCTGTGTGTGGGACTCCCTTAATTGGTCTACCCACTAAAACCCCCTCCATTCCTGCCAGAATGTCTGAGCAAGGAATCACAGCTGTGGCATTTCATCTTGCCAGACTGGCTGGGTGATCTCTAGGATCCTTCTATTCAGATCCCCCAAGGGCTTCTTCTCTCTTTTTCATAACTCTTTTCACGTAGGAATGAATTTTTGCCCAGTTTTCTTCTCTTTCTAGCATTTCTTCTACTATGTTGTTTGGTGACATCTCTTTTCCAATGTGGGAGTTGGTTATTTCTCTGTCTACTTCAAAATCTCGGCACTAATATAACTGATGTTTTGCGTCATCTTCTGTTCTGCAGGTGGTACATCTGTTGTCCTCTTTCTTTTTGAAGCAGCATAAGTGGCTTCTGAAGTTTCCATGGCCTGTGAAGGCTTGTGTCAGTAATTGGTCTCGCCGTGCTTTCGATCTACCCATTTTTTAATATCATGTATTAGACTATAAGTCCATCTACCTGTCGTTTCTTTTCTCCAGCGGTCTTGCCATATCTGAAAGAGTTCTCTCTTGTTTCCCTCTTCACTCTTTCTTTCTGCTTCTCCCTTTCTGAAGTCTGCATTTCATTCAGATTTTCGTAGACCGATGTTCTTTCCTTCATCACAGGTGGTACGCTTGCTAGCACAAGAGCAGCGCTTTCAGAGACTGTTCAGTAGGCAGAGATGATTCTCTGTGCTACCCCTCTCTGTACCGACAGCAGCTTTCTCCTATACTTTTCTACTTTCATAGCACCCGCCCGTGCTGGAGCTGCGTGTAGCATTTTGGACAGGACTGACGCTGCTATCAGTCGTCTTTTCTTTTCCATCAGGCCCTCAACATTCAGCATGAGTTGTGTTACGTTTCTTCCCGCTTCCATTGCCTTCATTGCTACCTTCTCCAAATGTGATCCAAACCTCAAGCAATTGTCGATTTCTACTCCTAAATAGGTAATGTGTTTCTTCCATTATTTCATTGCCTCCCACCTCTATTCTCTGATTCTTAAAGCCCTTCTCTTGGTGACTAGAACTGCCTGTTTTCTCTGTCGCCATGTCTAATTTTTGTTTATCCTACCATCTTTTTGCTCTATGCAGGCTTTCATTCACTCGCATTTCAAGAATGTCTTCGTTTGCTGCTGCGACTGCAATCAGAGAGTCGTCCGCAAATCCTATAATATTTACTTCCCTTGGGAGTAAATATTGGGAGTAACTTTGGGCCTAGCCGAGATCCTTGGGGGGCTCCAGATGTCATTTCTTCTTTAATACTCCAATTATCTCCTTCTTGTACAATACTTCTCTCACTTAGATAGTCTCCTATAAGATTCTTCAGACATTCTGGGAAACTCCGTCTTTCTAATACCTCTTTTAGATCTTCCCAACCCAAGGAGTTTAATGCGTTCCTAATGTCTATTGCTATAAGGGCGCAAAATCCTTTCTTCCTGCTGCTACCTTCTCTTGCCGTTTTTGCCAGTTCCAGTTCTACTGCTTCCCTGATAGCATCGATCTGCCTTTACGGAACCCAAACTGGTTATGGGCCAAGCTGTCCTGTCCTATCATGTGCTTCTCCAAGCGCTGAAGAATCAGGCCTTCCAGCATTTTGCCCATAGTATCCAGAAGGCAGATGAGCCTGTACGATGATGCACTATCTACCGGCTTGTGTCTCTTTCTTAATAGTACAAGCTTCTGATGCTTCCAGTCTTTGACAAAGCCTCCATATCTCATACCCTCATTGAAGAGTTCCAATAGAAGGTCCGGATATTCTGTGATGACTACTTTCAGTACCTCATTCGTTATCCCGTCCAACCCAGGTGCCTTGCATGCTTTCAGACATTTACCAATTTCTTGAAGTTCAAGAGTTGTGAACATGTCTGCCTCTACCACTTTGTCATAGCTGTTCCTTTTCCTTTTAGGGACGTTTAGGAAATATATGCCTAATTATTTCTTCGGCCCACGTTTTATCATTTAGAGCAGGGACGTTCTGCCACCTCATGACACTTCCTCATGACAATTTTATAAGGCAAACCACCAGGGGTTGTTTTCAATATCTAATAGCAAGTTTCTCCAGCACCTGTCCTTGCTTCTTCTTATTGCGCGGTTGAATTCCTTCCTCTTCCGCTTGTAATCCCTTCTCAGGTGTTCATCCCCCTTTGCCCTCGTACATCTTCTGGTTGCTACACAATCACTCCTTAGGAGGGTTATTTTGTGTGTCCACCAATTTGGTGCCCCTCGATAAATGCTGGCTGTCTTTACGGGCATCGATAGGTTGCAGGCCCTCTAGATTATCTTTCGTGCCTGTCTGCCATACTGTCTATTGTTTGGGATTGAACTCCCCACCATAGTTCTTGAGTGTACCTTGATTCTGTCAGGGATCTTTTCAGGTTCTCTTCATTAAGCTTCCGAGCATTCCATGCCAGCTTTAGACAGTTTTCTCACCTTCTATAAAATGAGTGTTTGAAGAGCTGACTTCCTACAATCCTGAAGTTGTGGTCACTTAGGGACTCCTCCTCTAGGTCTTCCCATTCTTCAATGTGACCTGCGAACTGCTGGTTTGCGGTAGGTCAATTATTGACTTGGCGTATCCCCTATTAAACGTTGGTTAATTCCACTATTTATTACAATGTCCTTTCGGGATATCATTTCACAAATTACAGTTCCTCTTCTGTCCATCCTTTCTTCGCCCCACTTGGGGGATTTCCCATTGAAATCTCCGGTCAACAGTACATTTCGTTTGGATTCGTCCATGCTATCTTCCAGTACTGCAAGTTTATCCATGAATTGTTGCAGTCTATCGTTTGGGGAAAAATAACAACTATATATCCTCCGGGTTTTAGGCTCCACCCACACAAAGCCGCAGCTAGTTGACTTGTACTTGTTCACCTTGATTCGCGTATTGCAAATTTATATAGTCGCTCACTCTGTACTTTCCTGGTACCATTCACCCAGGTCCCGTTGACAGTTTGGTTCGCTAAGAAGTAGCACGTCAATATTATTCACACTCGCTGTCTGCATCAGTAAATTTTGGCCTCCCTCCCTTTTGGGCACCCAGATTTACCTGCAGAAACTTTAGTTCCATAAGTTCTTTTTTTTTAATCATGAAAGGGCTTCTCAGTATAAGGGGCATTTACCACCTCTGCTGGCATGTCCATCTTCAACCCCTTTGTCCTTGCAAGCTACACAGCAGTCTTTATCCTTGCATTCTTTTCTAGTATGCCCTACTTGACCACATTTCCAACAGCAGTTTCTTCTGTCGAGTCCCTTGCATCTTCTGGCCACGTGGTCATAGTCCAAACATCAGAAGCAATGACCAAGTTGGATTCTTTCTCTCACCCTACAGTTCAATAGCCCTATTCTTATTTTTCCTATCTTAAGAATCTCGTTGGTCATCTTCTCTGAGACCCTTATTAATGCCGTTTGCATTCTGGCATAACCTTTCAGCAGTACACATTCAATCACAATTCTCGACTCATTTCTTTCAAGCACTTTTTCCCCAGTGACTTCTTTGGTTGTCACCTTGTTGATATCCTTTACTTCTAGTGTTACCTTTGGTCTCAGAGGTTGTAACTCAGCGAGTTCGCTCACTGTTTTAGCCAATTTTTAGCTAAAGGCGCTCTTGTTTTTCTTTAACTCCATCAGGAGTTCTTTCCTCCTTGTTCTCCTCACTCTTAGGACCTCATCGTTCCCTTTCATCTCTTCTGAAGTGCTGAGTTTCTTTATGAAATCAGCAGTTATCTTTACAGCCTCATTTCTTCTAATTCCAGGTCTAGCCTCTTTCTTTTCCCTGTTTTTCCTTTTACTCTTTCATGGGATTTCCATTGCTCCTCATCCTGAGCCTCTTCTATTTTGATCGAAGGGTTTCTCTCCTCCCTCTAGTTATAATATTATTATATTATAATAATAATATTATTATATTTTAATAATAATATTATTATATTTTAATAATAATATTATATTATTATTAAAAATTTTCTTTTTTACATTTT
This sequence comes from Teleogryllus oceanicus, assembly GCA_964035755.1. Taxonomy (NCBI): domain Eukaryota; kingdom Metazoa; phylum Arthropoda; class Insecta; order Orthoptera; family Gryllidae; genus Teleogryllus; species Teleogryllus oceanicus. The sequence continues at coordinate 18,174,661 of CAXIVR010000001.1, read as the reverse complement.
TATAATTTTATTATTTTATTTTTCATTTATTATTTATTTATATTTATTAACTTATTTTATTATTATTATTATTATTATTATTATTATTATTTAATGTCAAAAAAGCCATTAAAAACTGCGTATGACATGCTATGGGGAAAGTGAAATGTGTGCACATTTTCAAAATTCTGTGATCCCTACACTGTCATATACTACTTAAAATTTAAATAAATAAATAAATAAATAAATAAAAAGCTCCCATCTAATAAAATCTATTTTCAAGGATAAAAGATAAAAAGGCAATAAATTTTGGCTCTTATCCATGTTGTCCTTCGGAATAATACTTCCTGACGCGACAACATGGAAACGATAATTTGAATAATTGTATTTCCCACTGAATTCTTGAAGACGTGCACAGAAAATGAAGTTACATTTATGTCCAGAAGCAAAACAAGGGGCCATCTCATTTAATTCATCAATTCATTTAAATGGACGTTCCATTTAAGGTTTGACTGAATTGAGAGACCTAAGAATTTTGTTGCCTTAACATCAGTCAATGGTACACCATTCATTTTCAATGGAGCACAGAATTGTTTATTTGAAATGGAAAACTGCATTAAAACCGTTTTCTTTTCGTTTACTATTAATTTGTTATTTCGGAACCGATTTGAAAATCTGATATTGTACTATTTACGGTTTCTTTATTTTATTTCTTAGAATCTTTCATTCATCTTTCAACTATTTATTGGTAAAATGTTGGGATGGGATTCTGGTACTCAAGAAAACGTGTGCGGATAATCTTCTCCCCCATACGTCATACACAGTTTGTACTATTTTTTGACCAAATAAATCAAATCAAATCGATTGCAATATCCGCAGCTTGTGGTTCAGCACTGTTAAAATGCACTGCCATTTCGTCTACACTGTCAAAGTCGCCCTGAGATGGACTGACGCTCACTTGACATTTGCCAGTCAGAACATTGTACACACCACTGAGGGGGGGGGTCGCGCCAACCCATGAACAAGTCCATCAATATGGATGATAAAAGGGTAATAGTCGCTTCCAAACAGATCATTTAGAATAGACCATTGTAGAACTGTTGCAAGTGAAGGGTTACAGAGAGCCACATCAATACACATGCTAGAGTTTGTGGCTATAACCAAATGGGTTGGTTTACCTGAATTTAAAATAACCAAGTTTAAAGTGTGGGTAGCGGTGAGGGTAGTTGGCTTATCAAAGCCACGAGTTCATTGGCAGATACACTAATCCTGGAGGGTTGGAAATGTAACAGACATTAAGCATGAGGGATGGAAGATACATCTGCACCCCCCCCCCCACACACACACACATTGTTTGAAGCTCGGCCTGAATTGGAACATCTGTAGAGAGCAACGAGTCGTGGATCAAAGTAGCAACTCCATGTGCATGGAGGCCTTCATCAAGGTAAAGCCACAAAGGATATGGGGCATGGTGGAATTAGCTGAATCTCCTGTAAGCAGATTATAGAAGGCCTGTAACAGGACAGAAGTTTGACTTTGTCCCATCAGGAGGAAATACCATTTACATACGATAGGAGAGCCAAACTGTATGTAGTTAGGTCTCTTTCGTTTCTTTCCTCTTTCTTTTTTGCTCGCTGCTGCGTGAAGGAGCAAGTGTACACCTCATCTGAAGGTTCTTCCGAGGCAGAGATCAAGACTCCTGAGGAAACTTGACAAGCTGAGTGATTGCTCAGTGTCTCAGGAGTCGGAGCTGGTGGCCTCAGGAGTTGGAACAGCGGTCATTTACCTGCAAGTTCGAGTTGAAGGCCGACACACCCCAACCTTCATGCGGGGAGTGAGGGGTGAGTAATACTGAATTGATGGATAGATATAGCTGATTGGGTGACTTTCTTGCTGTTTTTGTAATTGGTGAGAATTACTATTTAACACCTTGCAGGGGTGATATCTCCTCAGGGACGTCCACAGAAGACACCTCGTAAAAGAAGGGTGGTATGGTGGAGCTGCAGGTATCATTTGGCAACTTGCAGATTTATCGACTTGGCCATGGCACTGAAGAACCGAGTCAGATCCACAAGATTCTTCGCCAGGTACCAACGTTTTGCATCTGGAAAGGACACTTTCTCTGACACTCGGATCTTCTGTATCTCGCTCTCCTTCAGGAAGGTAGGGCCCTTTTTCGAGTTAGTGGCATGGTCTCCTTCACAATTTTCAGTGAAATGATGTAGCCCGAGGTTCTGGATCGTGCACCGACTAGTGCACTTTGCACATACCGAGCTTTCTGCTATACACCGTAGTCGCACATTTCCAAACCTTTAGCATTTGAAACAGTGCAACAAGTTGGGTATATACTGCTGCACGTGAAGATTGTAGTAACCACAGCTGATCCTCTCTGAAAGGGATGGGGGATTAACGTCAGGATTGGGGTGAGAGTGAGACCTCCTCACTTTCAGAAGAAATATTGTCATGATTGACCATTCCCTTACAATGATAATGGGTAGGGCAAATGGTCACTTCCACAAAGAGGCCAGCAATTTGCTTAGTATTTGAAATCTTTTCTATCTTCTCGTAGGTCTGCACTTCAAACAGAACCGTACCATTCCTCTGTTACACAACCACTTGCAGCTCACTGAACAAGTCCTCTATGGCTCGTGCGAGAAAAACTGCACTCACACATTTATAAGTTTTTCCTTCTTCGACGCATGTCACACAAAGGAATCGAGGCTTCTTGTGTCAATCTTCTTTGAGGAAGAAACTACTCAAATCAACCATTCATTCAAAACATCACCTCTTCCTGGCGGAAGAGGGCAAGTGTTTAGGCTCCATAGAATTGAAGCTGTTTCATCTCAATGCTCCCCACCCACCATGGAGTCGAACAAGGAATGACACTGAGATAAGATACAGTGGGGGGATGACAGCACTGCCCCACCGTGGGTCCCCACCTTCTGACTGCCCATATAGAAAAGTTCGAGGCCAAAGATGATGAGTTGAAACCTCTTAAGGAATGTTCTCCAAAATACGTAAACAATGTATCCCTCTGTGCAAAACAGAAAGTAACACAATAGGAGTGACCCCTCAACTGCCAGAGCACACGTTCCCTCCAACACAGGTCGCCATGCATGGCAAACATGAGTGGGCATTCAGTAGGGGGGGGAAGGGGGGGGGGCAGTGAAATAGAAGGGGAAGAAAATGAGACAGGGTGTTATAAAAGAAAGAGAGAATGAACGATGAGGAGAATAAAGATGAGTAGTGAAAGAAAGGAATACATGAGAGCTCTCCCAGAATCCCCCTCTCAGGATGTGGGCTGACCCACTTCGACAGGTCGTCAAAACGAGTTGATTACGTACACTGAAATTAAAGCAAAAATAGGTGGAATTTATTAAGAGAACGAAAAGTATATTCAAACCTTACTCAACTCACAAAATCTTACAGCAGCAATTAATAAGTACACAACACCAATTATTACATTCACATTGAGGATCATCAAATGGTCGAAAATGGATATTGAATCCTTGGAAAGGATTATCACGTGTCCAAATGACCTGTTTCCAACTCCATCCAAAAAGCTCAATCCAAAGGGTCACACTCCCAAGAAAGATGGGAGTTCATGACATCCTTAAAATCAGCAATACCCCTACAAAAGATCATCAGCTTGAGGGAGTACTTCCGAACGAAAGTTGTGTCGTGTCATCTCATCTAGGCTCATCTCAGCCATCATGGACTCGTCCGAGGCTAAAAAAAAATGTATTGGACCTAGAAGGTGCAGAGACCAGGGCTCATGCACAGCGATCATGGCTGGAATGGGTCTACCACAAGAAACCATCATCAAGGTAACAGTTGGGAATGCATACACAGACCCTTCAACCCCCAGGTCACCCATTCCCTTCGACACGGATTGCCATGAATGGCAAACAGCATACAGAGGCCAGTGAAGAAAAAACATAAAAAAGTGATAAAGAAATGAGAGGTCAGAAGATGAAAAATGAAGAAAGGTACACTTGAGAGCATTCTCTGCATTCTGTCAGGATGTGGACCAACCAAACCTTGAGGATCCCCTGAGAAACTGCAACTAAGTTTGATATATTTCAAGATAATGCACACACTACCCTTACCACAAAATGGTGGTAACCTGAAAAGCTGAACACCAAAAAATGTAATGGAAGCTCCCAAAGACCTCATTTTGTAGATTATGGCATGATGAACATAACTAAAGCCCTTTAGCCATGGAAACCAGGGTTTAAGGACATAGGATAATTTAAAATTAATTTTTTCAACACCGTTAAGATTCATCTCAGGATCTCCCTTTAAATAAACATTACAATATCACAGGCCTGAGCAACAAGTCGATAACAGCATAATTATTTTATACTTCACCCTAACTGTACACTTGATTATCAGATTTTGGCACATGATATGCACACAATCACATCAATTAGAAAATGTAAGTATTCATTTTGTGGTAATGCTTACGCATACTTAGGTAAATAAATAACATTTGTGTATCAACAGGATTTGTTTTGTGAAAAAAAAAAGGCACCCCCCAATAACATTCAAAAGGGCAGTGTCAATCACCTTGGCTTTTATTTATAAGCAGGTCTGATCAAAGTTTAAATTGTTCAGGCCTCCACTATCATAATAGTCTCAATTGAAATGTACAAATAAGATATTTACTTACAGACAATACAACTGCTAATGTTTCCAAAACTAAACTTAAAACCATGAATATTGTGTAGCCATACTAAGAATATTGTCCAAAATAGATGGGAGAACACCAACAAGCATGTGGCTATTATTGGACATTTTCAAATGCTCACAAAACCCATAGACAGCTCTGAAAGCAGAAACAGGACATGAATATTGCAATAAACACACAAAAATTAGGCACATGCAATTAGTATGGGAGTAAGTTTTTAACAAACATAATCAAATGTTTTTATTTCTGTTCACACAGAATATTTATGTAAAAACTGTGTCTCCGCCAACAATTGTGTAATAGTAGCTGGCTCATTCACCATGAATCTGATGGAACTAGCGAAAGGCAATAAGCATATAAACTAGTTTCCACAAGCCCTTTGGAAAGTAGTACTGTAGACAAGAGACTTCATATTGGAAATTGTATTTCCTCAGTTAAAGTCTCATAAGAATTACCACAATGTAACTACCACATTTTATTACATTATATCAATAAGCACAGAATACCGCATTTACCCAAATATAAGTTGACTCTAAATGTAAGACAACCCCCTAATTTTAAAGAACCCTCCTGAGAATTTTAAAATTTTTTACTAATTCTTACTATTTAGTCAAAATAAAATTCCAAATGGTCTTATTAAATAGTGAGTCTTTGGTGAGAATGTTGAGACTTATTGCTGATCTATAATTTTCTTCTTCCTTAAAATCATCATAATCATGGTTTCTGTCACTACCCTCACTATCTTCACCTGCATAAATATTTCTTTCTATTTGGCTCTCCTTCCATGGTGCAACATCTTCTGATTTTTTAAGTCCCTCTGAAAGTTTTGCGCATTGAATTTGCGTTGTTCTAAGTCTTTCATCAGACACCACCTAAGAACACTCCCTTCTGTAACCAGATTTTCTGTCATTCCCGCACTTGTTTGTTGATGGCCTCTGTTTTTTGAACAGATGAAAATGCAGAATCGCACTTGCCGGGCGTCGAACCGCTCTCGCAGGGCTATTGCCGAATGTGCATCGTAACAAAATCTCGGCATTCATTTTCACTTTAAGTTGCATTTTCTACTACGCCGTTTGTTTGATATTCTCTCATTATTGACTCATTTAAAAAATAACGGTCAGAATACTCCGCAAATTCACAGCGGATAGCAAAAATAAGAACGCGAAAGTAATACTATGAATTGTTGATACGCGCAATATTTCTACCGTATTCACACTTTATTTTTGCGTAAATATTTACCAATTTTGTGACAGAATGGCAATGTAAAAACTTAAATCCTAACCGACTAGGCTTAATCTGCGAATATAAGACGACCTCGCATTTTTCGACTGAGATATTTAGGAGAAACCTTCATCTTATATTCGGGTAAATACGTACATTTCCTAAGAATTTTTGGGCTAATACAATAAGAACTATGGGGGGAGAGCACTTAGAAGTTTAAATTAATCACAAACATATTTAGAGAAACCTGTTGAGGTCAACATTTAACTTAAATATATAAGAAACTGAAGTTCAAGGGTGAAAATTACATGAGCCCTAAATTCAGACAAGCACAGCATCTTATATGGCAGTTTGGTTATCCCCCTTTTTCAAGGAGCTCAGATTTCATCTTTAAACAATTAGTCACATAATAACAATGATGATAATAAAAACAAGAATAAACATCTTAGTAAAACTAAAAATACAAAGACAGTTTTGTAGCATTCGTACAGAAAACAGAAAAGAGACAAGAAAGAGACAGTAAAGGCATCATGGAGAAGAAAATTAAATTGGGGAAATTTAGAGGCACTAATATGACTCAGATATCCAGCAGACAACTAATTAACTTGATAAGGCTACCAAGGCTACAAAGACACTAGCAGGTAAAAACACTTTTAAACCTTTACCCTTGCCTACAAAATCTTTATTTTTACCTACAAAATCAATTAGTTCATGAGCACAATTGAAGACAAAAACCTGTCAAAATTCCTGGAATTTAGCACTGGCGACTTTCAGCACAGGAGCTTCCAGAATGTTCCAGCTCTAGACTAGAGACCCAGTTTGTGGACCAGAGATGTAACTGCTAGTTCTCCGAAACCTTATTACCTACCTTACTCAACATGACAATAAAAAAAAAAAAATCATGAGCCATCTCACTTAATGAAGCAGGAACAAAGAAAAATAACATAAAAATAATAACTCGAACCTGACAGCTGATATGCGTATGTTGGCACTTTGGTTTGGTTGAAGCCCTGCGACAGTTGCTTGTAGAAATTGTTCAATAACTGGAGTTGACATAAAGTGGGCGTACTGACTGCCCACCCATAAACAACGGCCAAGAAGAAGAGGTGAACCTAAAAAAAATTGATTAATAACAAATCTAAAAAAGAACAAGATATGAAAGATTTGCATCTACTGAATAGTAGAGCAAAAATGAAAATGTTTCTTGAAAATAAAAATAATTTATCTTCCTTGTTACTAAATATATGTATTAATTTATCAACAGTTGGAAGTTTATATATCTCTTATATCAGTACTGGATGACAGAAAATATTAAATCAAATATAATGCGAAGAGCATGAGGCATAATATAACACACCACTCAAACTTTGTATAAAGATATGGCCATTTTGGGGTTTTGATAAATTCCATAATTATACATTTAATTTAAATATTACTAATAATAAAATAGTTAATTCATAATTTCAGGTATTTTGCTTTAGTTAAAACGAAATTATGTGATATTACATTTTTCAGATGTGGAAGATAGTTTTATGTAAAAGAAACAATTTGTATTTCGATTATTTTCTTTTCTCCTCTAGAAATATAAAGTAAACCAATCCAATTATTGCGAACTGGTATTTTAATAACTAATTAGCATCTCATCAACCCAACCATTACTCAATGCATTAGGAGGAAAACCTTAACGCATTCTTCCAGAAATTCCAAAATTCAATAAATAAATTTTACATCAGCACTGCACCCAAAGTGTCAAAATTCAATCCTTTGTAATATTTATGAAGCATGTGATATGAAAAGTAAAGTGTATTTTTAAGCACTATTTTTAGAAAAATGCATTGGTAAAGTTTCAGAGTTCACTGCAGCATGTGGCTATTACCAATATCAATAACCTAAAATGGAAGACTCAGAATACTAAGACCTCATTTCTTAGTTCGGAATACTAAGACATCATTCCTCTTACAACAAAAGAGTATGAATTGGCTTGATTTACATCATCCATCAATGTCAAAATCTTCATGTTCTGCATAATTTTTTAAAAATTTTGTTACCGTACAGCGTTTATCACAGAATATTTTTAAAAAAATTAAATAGGAGTATTTTTGTATAAACGACTGTAGCTTCACTAAACTCAAAGCATGTACTCACCAGATGAATTCATGTCAGGCATGACCACAGATTCCAAAAACCCAACAAGATCATACTGTGTATTTCCAGCTTGCAACTTCTCTTTTACCAAGTCTTTCACAGAACCCAGCATATACATGCATGCCTCGTGCACTTTCCACCAATTAGGATTGCACATATTCTGAGCCTCTTTTGCCTCAGCTAAATGCCGAGTACAAGCTTGGCACAGAGCTGCATAACTCTGGTCTTCAAATTCTTGGCACAATGTTAAAAGAAGATCTTGCGCAGAAATTCTTACAGAATAAGCAAATGTGTTTTCATCTTCATCTTCAACAAATTGATTTGGATTTGTTGTCCATACATGAACCTGCAAAGCATTTGTGTATATTGCATGAGGGCCAACAAACAAAAAACTCAAAAGCTTCACTGGACATTGAGAAATAGCAGAGTAAATTTTATAAATTACATTTCCTCAGTCTTTTCATCATCCACAAATATGCATCTTACCTGTTCCTCAGTTATTTCCATAAAAAGAATGAGATAATAGAAAAGATCTGAAAGGCCATTTTCTAAAGCCTGAGAAAATTTGGGACAGTCCACAACAGCATGTATAAATTCAAATATACTTAGCACCAAATTGGCAATACCCAGTACTTCACCTGCACAAACACATATACATAAAACATTAATTCAGTAATAGGAATTTCAATTCTCTTAGTGTTATTTCAATCAAATCATTAGACTTAAATAATGCAACAAGCTTTCTCTCAATTCATAATTTTTGTTGAATCAATATGAAAAATTTTGTCAAAAATTGAATCAAATTTCTATAAATTAGGCATCATTATATCAAATCAATATGAAGCTGTTTTAGCACATTGCGAACAACAGATTAGAATTCTCATCATCTTCTGTCCAAAAAGGGAAGATCACTGACCGTGATTCTCATCTTGGCGCTCTCTCATTTGCAAGGCATCCATGACTGTTTTGAGAAAATGTAGCTCTTTTGTGAGTGATACTAGCACTTATGGAACGTTCCATAAGTGCCTATTATATTTATTTTAGTCAGTATATTCTGAAGATTTTTCACGTTTTCAAACAGGCAAAGATTGTTGCTAGCAGCTCTAAAAAAAATCTCTGGAAACTGTGGTATTCTCTAATTTAATTACAGCAACTTCTCATGATGAGATGTGGTTATCTTCTCGTATGTGTGATATCTTCTCATGAGCTGAGATGTGGTTATCCAATCAGGAGCTTCAACACCAAAATTTAAGTTGTAACATATCTCTGATTGGATAACTGCATCTAGCTGATCAAAACTCAGAAGTCACTACAATTAAATCAAAGTATACGACAGCATCAACGGCTCCGCCAGTCCGCAATGTATTAATGAACACATTGCATTGCAGTAGTTGACAATTTTGTACAACAATTCTCCTTATGTGTGTATGGTTCCTTTCGCTCTGAAGTGAAGGAAATCAATAGTACAATGAGCCTAACAAGTTTTTGCTTTCAGAGCATTCTTTTATATTTTAACTTTTTTCGCCCATTTGCTCTTTATGACTAGCAAGAGTTCTCTGTGTCAAAGAACAGGTTACCTGAATTTCTTTCCCCTGCAGTTTGCAAATTTATCTGCCTTAAAGCGTCTACATAACCGAGTAAGTTTGTAAAAAGTGCTTCTAAGTGAAAAAAATAAAACTGTTTTTAGATGTATTTTGAACTATAACAAGAAATTTTAACTCCTTTCTCACTCTAAGTTTTTTACAATTCCTTTAAGTAATGATTTTTTCAGTTTAATTCAGTTTAGATTTTCAATGACTTTATATTTCAAAATATTAGAAATAAATATTAAGCTCAACTTAAAAATAATTTTCTTCATAACACTATACTTTCTTGAAAAATTTTAAAAACACCTAATTTTAGAAAAATACTTTAAAAAAACAATTAGAAAATTTTCTAAGGCTATTGAATCTATTTAAAAAAAAAAAATTCCGTAAGCAGAAAATATTTTAAATATTTGTTTTATGATAAGTTTAGTGGCAAGGGAAATTAGTGATGCTAATAAAGCACATATTTTCTCACATTTATTTTAACTGCTCTGCCATATCATACTAGTACCAAATAATGCATCAGTGCTTTAAACCAGCAAAAATTATTTTCTGTACAGTGCCTTGAACCAGGACCTCTAAGTTTATTTGCCATCAGCCATATGCCTATGTTGCAGAAGTATGGTAAGGTTTGAACTCAGGCCAATATTGAAAAATGCAATTGTCTCAACCCAATATTTTTAACATACAATTTTTGCAATTTTCAAATATATGGAGAGTTCGGCAAACAAGAGACAAGCACCACATTTTTACTGTCTGTTGTTACATACGAGGAGAAAGTTTATTGAAAAAATTTGGTGCAGTTTTTGAGACAATAATTTAGAAATTGCATAAACTTCAGACACAAGTTACGCAAAATGCGCTCGTTTTAAAAAAAATTATCCATGACTTTTTTTAAGGGCTGAGTTTTAAACAGACACTATTGAAGCCACAATCCTCTACCTTCGATTATGTAGTTTTGAAGTGTTTACTTTTTGTAAGTTTTGATATAACAGAGTTCAACAAAAATGGGACAAGCTTTATATTTTCTACCATCCCTTGATACACAAGAGGAGAAAATTTACGAAAAAAGCTTGTTGCTGTTTTAGAGGGAAAAAAAAGTTTAAATACATTTAAAAATTGCCTATATTTCATGCAAAATTACATGAAAACTACTCATATTTTCGAAAAATTTCATTACCTTATTTCAAGATCTGACATCAAGGAACAGATTTCATTCAGGAAAAATTATCACTCTTCAATATTATAGTTGTAGGAAGATACCACCAAAAAATTGCACATTTGTAATTTTTGAAAAATCAGGGATTTCAAAAAACACGAGACATGCACCACTCTCTTAAGCGTCCTTTATCTTAAAACATATTCTAACCAAGACCTGGCCCAAAGTCACTGGAGTGTAGTGTAGCTATGAACTGAAGTATTACTTTCAGTAAGAAAGTCCTATTCAAATTGTGCTCAGATCTCTTACATGCCTTACATTTATAAAGGTTGAACTTCACTTCGCTTTCAATCAAGAAGTGCGAATTGTTTTTTGGTTCATTATGAAAATAAAAGTGAATTTCATTATCTGTAGTTAATCACTTAAAAATGGATAACAACAATCATGTGCTCAATATTTACATTAACAAATTCATGCCCAAAAAACTGAATTTAAAATTATGATTATAGCTAATAACAAAGAATAACAACACTCAAACTCCCATTACAAAACACAACTAATAAATAGACAAAATGAAAAAGTACTCCTTGATCAATTACCATCAGAATCTACACTGCAATCAGTATTCTCAGTGTCACTGATGACAGTCTTGAGGTACACATCAGCACTATGAGTGAGAGTATGCCAAACACCCTGTAGTACTTGTGGGAGGAATTTATTCATTTGCTTTGGAAAGTTTTTCACCAAAGCAGTTAGTGCTGGAATATCAAAAGAACACATAAAGAAACTTTCAAAGCAAATGTTTATTTACAAGTTACGAATATTCAATTAAGCTTTCAGAAATAGGACAACACTTTCACATTCACTTGCACTTTAAGGTACAATTAACTTACCTTTAATAATTTCAGTCTTTAGACCCGAATCACATAATACACCATCAGGTATCTGAAGACCTTGTATGAACTTCATACAAAATGATGGCAACACAGGATTCAGTAAAGTTTTGGTGACGCCTTTGTTGTAATCAGATGTAGCAGATATAAGATGAGCAACAGTCGTGAAGATTTCTACTGCCCTCCTCCTTATACCTACAGAATATTTCTGCCATGCCAAAAAAAAAAAAATCATTACTGCCAGTAACTCCTGATTCATCTACCACATAAATCAATAAATTGATAAGAAACCTTACAATCAATTCAAAATCAAGATGTCACAATCAACTTTTAGTGGTTACCATTTCACATAAATATTCTCATTACCTGAATACCCAGTTGTATATAATCATTAAAGAAAGGATTTTGAGGTGTAAATTATCATCGTAAAGGGGGGGTCTGAAAATACATACAAAAAGGTGCAAGAAAGATTCTGCTGAAACAAATGTATTAAGGTGTAAACCAGTTACAGGGACTTTATTTCTAGAATATAGTATCATTATAATCATCATTATAGTATCATTAGCGGTCGTCAAGCTTCTCAGCAGGAAAACTAGCACAGGCAACAGTACGCTATCCTACATTTTACTATACCAACATAGCAAGCCTTTTACCAAAATTTGATTTGTTTCTACTGGACATCCAAGAATACAAACCAACTATTATAGCGCTGACGCTGTCATGGTTAAAACCGGATATTCCGGATCAAATGATTGACATTGAGGGCTACAATATGTTTCGTAGAGATAGAACTGGAAGACGCGGTGGTGGAATTTTGATATACGTAGCAAGAGAATTCAATGGAAATCCACTTACAGTTATCCCACGTTCAGATATGCAAAGAGATTCTCTGGAATCGCTATGGTTGCAAATTAGGCTACATCATTTGAATTTCTATGTTTGTGCGTTATATTGACCTCCTTCACCATCACATAGAATTTCAGACGTAGATACTGCCCTTTTTGATATGCTTCGTCAGGCAAACGACTTGGAAAATCTCACTATTATCCTTGGAGACTTCAACTTTCCGTCGCTTCACTGGCCCCAACCCAGCGCAGATCACATCCCGCTTGTAGAAAGAGAGTTTCTTGAGGTATTTGAAGATTCTTGTTTCTCTCAGCTGGTAACTGGCGAAACCAGATTTCGGGATGGACAGAGATCAGCAACGCTCGATCTAATTATCACAAACGATGAATCAGCTTTATCGACTCCATTTGTGCGAAGCCCAGTCGGTAATAGTGATCATGCAGTTCTGTGCGTTGATATGCAAATTGAATTTTGCTATAAACATTCATCTCACCAAAAGCGCAAGGTATACTGGCGTGCAAATTTCGAGAACGTGAAGAGGGACCTTCGACAGCTTCTTCTCACTTTAGAACACGACACGGGACTGGAAAGTAATTGGAAGATACTTAGATCAGGAACTATCAACATCTTAGATGCTCACTCACCTATCCAAAAAAAAGTTCCGAACAAACACAATCCATGGATTACTAAGAATTAAATCTAGATCCACCAACAGTCAATCACAATACAGAAAATATAAAGAGCTATGCAACACACTATCAAATGAGATTCGTGCTCATAGGAGAAATTATGAACAAAATATTGCCAAGGCCAAGGGCAAACAATTATACTCGTACATTCGCAAACAGATTTCTTCCAAAGTCTCTATCCCATGTACCATCCGGAAAGATAATGGGGAAATTGCTTCGGATCCTGGTGATATCGCCGAAGTATTCGCAGAAAGTTTTCAAACCTTCTACACATTGGAACCAAACGATTTCCTCCCATCTATATCATCACCTCCTTCTGAAGAAATGCTGGAAGACATCGACTTACATATTGCAGATGTTTACAAAGTTCTCGTATCGCTAGATCCTAACTCTTCTGCTGATCCAGATGGTATCCCCCCTCTTGTACTGAATGTGCACAAGAACTTGTCCCAGCTCTATGTAAAATCTTTCGAGACTCCCTTAACTCCGGAACATTGCCGACGGACTGGAAAACAACTAACATTACACCAGTTTTCAAGAAAGGTAGCAAGCTAGATCCTGCTAACTACAGGCCCATTAGCTTGACTAGCTCGGTATGTAAAGCCTTTGAGCGGATTCTGGCGGACAAGATACTCGACTTTGCTTTGAAAACTGGACGCATACCACTACACCAACACGGCTTTGTACCAGGGAGATCTATAATTACAAACCTGTTATCTTCATTGCAAGACTGGACAATGGATCTAGATAATGGAAACCCTACAGACATCATCTACTTGGACTTCTCCAAAGCATTCGACAAGGTACCGCACCGAAGGTTGCTTCATAAACTTGCTCACTTTGGCATAAGGGGGATGCTTTTGCGCTGGATAGTCTTTCCTTGAGGCTCGCCGTTTTTGCGTGAGAATTGGAGAAAATAAGTCATCACTGAAGAGAATCAACAGCGGAGTCCCCCAGGGCTCGGTACTGGGACCGATCTTATTCATTCTTTATACTAGCGATTTACTGAACGGTATGCTCTCCCATTTCAAGATTATGCAGATGACACCAAATTCTACGCTAACCCTCTGTCAAATTATCTCCACCTTCAAGAAGACTTGAATAATGTTTATGAGTGGTCGAAAATTTGGATGTTACCCCTGAATGAAACAAAATGTATGGTCATGCATATTGGAAGAACCAACCCAAAGCGAAATTACCAAATAGGCGGAAAGAACTTGTCTGAAATTAAGGTCATGAAGGATCAGGGAATCATGATCTCCATCGACCTCAAATGGGAAAACCATGTGTGTAACATTGCAAAAAAGGCTAACAAGGCTATATTTATACTGCGCAAAGCCTTTAACACTATAAGAAGTGATGTATTCACCTCGCTATATAGAACCTACATTCTCCCGATACTTGAATTACACTGCGATTTGGAATCCTTACCTTCTCAAAGACATAAATCTGCTGGAAAATGTACAAAGGAGAACCACACGTATCCCTATAGACCTCAAGAACAGGGCTTACGATCAATGACTAACGAGACTCGGGCTTCCGACTCTTGCTGCTAGAAGACAACGCGGCGACATGTTTGAAACTTTCAAGATCTTGCATGGGTATTACAACTCCGATCTTGGTAGGATTTTTCAGCTCTCTGGAAATCTACATCTACGGGGTTATGGTATGAAACTTGGAAAATCTAGACATAAACTAATGCAGCACAAGAACTTCATAGGTAACTGAGTTGTCGACACCTGGAACACACTACCCCAGAACGTGGTGGCGGCACCTAGTCTTCAGATTTTCAAAAGAGCTTATGATGGTCTCTTCAACGAGGAAGGCCATGGACTTCATTGATATGCGAACTCTGTTCCTCCTTTTCAAAAATTGTGATACTATGTGATACTTACATTTACATTTTCATATGATATTAAACATTGTGATATGTTGAAAATAATTAATTATGTTAGCGCTGATTCAGGCCATATCAGATTTGTACTATTGCCTGTATATTACCTTAAATAAATAAAAATTTTGCAACAAATTTTTCTTCATTATAGAGCCATTTCACATCAAATCGCCCCAGAGTTGACACAACTTTTTTTAAAATGTACGATATTTTCTTTCTCAAATCTGGACATAAAAAAAACACGTGTTTTTTTATTTGCCTGAAAATTGATTATTTAAGTAGTTATACACATATTAAATTTTGGAATTTACGCAAACATCGCAAAATATGATTGACTCATGCTTCGAATGTACTTAATATAAAAATTACTGGTTTATTTCATTTAATACTTTAAATTTTTATTCCTCTGTAAATTAATTTTTCAAAATTTAAATATATGACTTAAAAAATTGTGATTGTTTTTAAAAAATGGAAATTACTTTATGAATTCGATGAGATAAAAATTTGAAAAAAATATAGGCGTATTCCTTGTTTAATTTTGTATAAAATACAACAAGAAAAAAAGTGGACACTCTTCACATACAGTTCTAAAAAATCATTTGTAAGTATGACCGTGCACTCTCCTTACCCAAGTGCTAATGAATTGCATTCGGACAGTCTTTGATCCAAGAAGAATAAAGAGAATTGCTGAGAACAATAAAAAAAATGAGGATCTGCCTGATTAGGGTTTCAATAAATATTAGTCTCTCACATGTTCACACTACCCTCAGAAGGGATGGGAGGCAGCGAAACGAATTCAAGTACCGTTTTTCCTCATGTCAGTAAAACTAATTTTACTGCTGAATCCCTTTGTGTCCAGGAGGTGGCGCACCCTCCTGACCTCGATCGTGAAATACAACAGACCATTTGTCAGGGACAATGAGTAAAATTTTTTGAATATCAGTCAGAATACACAGCTTGTGAAGTGAATAGTACTAGGGTTTGTTCTGTGAATCATATGTACACGGTGCAACATGAGTGGTGGTCACCACGCAAGATATGGCAGATGCTTCAATCCATTTAATCTTTCTGGTCACGATTTTAAGAAGAGAAAATCTCTAAGACATGTAAACCGCAATTTACTAGTCAAATTTGATTTAGACGTGTCATTAGTAAAGAACGGAATTTATTGTAATAAAAAATGCAAAATACGTACATATATATGTATTTATTTTTTCCAAAACATGTAAGAAAAAATAGAAAATATGTAAAATAAAAATTCATTATTGTGTTTAAAATTGTTCTCAACAAGCCTTTTCCTACCATAGAATGTTGCTGATCAGTTCTTAACAATTTGCAGTGTCTGAAAGTAGATTCTATCTCTATTGAAGTAATAGTACACTAGACCTTACCACATATAAGAATTTTATTCGAAATATAAAATACGTTCATAGTATATGTTAGAATGTTTACGAGGAATCGGTGTACAAGTAAATAGTAGTACCGTGTAGCGAGTGATGGATCTCACGGGAGGTGGTTAAATGGTATATATTCCACCCTCCAAATTGAACAATGCGGTAAGACAATTTTCTGTAAAAAATGTGTGTTAGTTTTTCGATTGAGTAACGAATTTGCTGTTTGAAACATGAGCAAGCACGTGGTTGAAATTACTTTTGTGCATAAAAATCCGCTCATCCTTGACTCGCAAGTATACAGTAACCGGAGGGGGGAGGGGTAAGTTTGACAATTCATGGTGTAAGTGGTAATAGAAGTGCAACAGCATTACATTTAATTTGTAAGAAAGATGATTCCGTAACAGATATTGCAAACGCGGATCTGAAATGTTCCTTTTTGACGTATAACTATATTGAAATGTTGCGAAATATGTAAGAAATGTGTCGTAATAGGAAAAATATGTAAAAATATGAGATTATACCAAAATATGTAAAATAAAAATAGTTCTAATTCATTCAGAATGTCTTGTAAACTCCGGAAAATTTAATTCAAAGTGGGTATCTACTTCCTGTAAAAACATGTAATTACATGGGTATCTGTTCCCTAGTCATTAATTTGCGAATTTGTGATTCATCGGAAAAGAGTGAGTTGGCTTCCAAAAAGTGTTTCTGTTAGTGAAGAGTGCATCAAGATCAGTGGATCCCACGACAATAACAAAAGTAGCGGAATGTACAGTGAAAAAAGTTAAAACAATGGAAATCAAGGAAATGACAATTTAAGTTCTTCAGACGTGTTGTCAAGTATTGGCGAATTCAACGTAGAGGAGCTAAATAAGAGTTTAATAGCAATGGGAGAAACTCCTGTTTAGAAAAGAACATTGCAACAAAAATGGTATCCTCAGGAGAAATTTCAGAAAGTACAAAGTGCAATAGCAGATCGAATTTTTCTTAAGGAAAATATTGTCTGATTTATTAAAGAAAGTTATTCCCTTTGATTTTGGATAATATCAAGAGACCGTATTTTTGAAGTTAAAGGAACTCTTAATGAATCCACCAGTTTTAAAGTCATTTAATGTGAATGTGGAAACGAAGCTACATACTGATGCATGCAAATTAGATTATGCTGCATTGTGATGCTGATGATGGTTAATTTCATTGTGCAAATTATGCAAGTGGTAAAACCAGCCCAGCTGAATAAAAGTATTCTAGTTATGAGCTTGAAGTTTTAACTATAGTCAAAGCATAAAAAAAAGGCTGTGATGAGACCCACTGGCAGTTAGCGGAGATTGACGATGTGACGAAGGGAGGCTTGTGGGTGGCGGGCGTTACGAAGACTGGTTGTCTGAAGTTGTAGTACAGAACTCGCCGTAGTGGAAGAGAGACTTATATATGGTAGGGTATGTGGGGGCAAACAGGCTCGCTTTATTAGAAATACACAACTGTAGCAAGTTTATAATGAAACATTGTTGAAATGTGTGTTTCATTCAAAGGTTTCCCTACCATAATGTATCCTACAATAATAAACAATTTACATGTTTCTGGAGTGTTTATATTCTTTTGAAATGCAAATTTTTGCAAAGAAAGTATTTTTTCAAACCAACATTTGAGTGCTTATTGCGGCTCAGCCATTCGTAATATCGAAGGTGTTTATTGGACGAAGTATGTTTAAAATTTACTTAAGAGCTTAATTTCAATTTTGTTGTATCCTCCCTGGACACCCTTTCGTCCCTGAATTAATTATTATATATATTAGTCAATTTAGCTGTACTACGGAAAGAGTGAAGGACTCAGAAAACATAAATCACCAAAAAAACAAAAGAAAGTCCAATTCATTTGTTTTTATCCATTTCGGTCTAAAAAATACATGATCAAGTTTTAAGGGCCTGAGGACACACGGTTTTGAGGTTATGCATGAAAGTAACATGTATTGCTTGCAGCATAACATTTTTAAGGATCCATGTACTCCTGCCAGCTGATTTCTTCCTAGCATAATCTATGAAATTATACATTTTTTGTCTCAAGTCTCTTTGCCCAAAACTTGGAGAGAGTTAGGGGTAATTCCTTATTGAACAACAGCACACTTATGGGGTTGTGCGACAATGGCATAATACAAACCTTTCCTTAATGCATTATATAGAAGGGTTAGATCAGTTAAAAAGACTTGGCAGTTTCTCATAATTTCAGTATTGGAAATTACATTTCAAATACTTAAAAAAATGTTTAATAATGCGTAATAAAAAATTACTCTCACCTGATCCATTTCGAATATTCTATACATCTCTGACAAAATGACAGGAGCAATATGAGGTAATTGTGTATCAGTGAGATCTCTTGAGAATTCCGTGAGTACCCGCATAGCACCATGAACAGCATACTCGTTACCATTTGATAAGAAGCCAACTAACAATTCAAACAAACCTGGCCAGTTTTCTGGCCAATCCCAATGTGCAATTGCAGAGATTGCATATGCAACAGCAGCTCTCACCTGAGGAAGAAAATAATCATGCACATTAGCAATGATATGGTAGAATATATGAATGTGTATTACATTCAAAAACAAAAAATTAATGAACATGTATTAAGAACCTAAACAATAAGATTTGGTAGAAAAGTAATCATACCATCCTCCACATTATCTCCGGTTAATCGATATTTTTATTTAACTTTTTAACAAATACAAATTCTAGTCTCAATTACATGTAAAACTCAATTACAGTACATTTAAAAAAATTTAGTATTTCAAAGACACTTTTCTCTGCAATGACTCCTTTCTCCGCTATAATAGTGTTTTGTGCCTGAAGAAACAATGGCAAATAACCAATTGAAACACTTCCAAGATTTAGAGTTTAAGTAAACAACCAATCCAACCCCAATAAATATTTTATTTGCCCTCAAATGGACCACACTGTGATGACTGCAACCCAAGTCAACTCAGTTCTTCATGTTCTACCTTAATTCCAACCCAAGGGCTTAGTTGTCGCCCAAGATCATTAGAACCAATTAACGCCAGTGTACAAACAAGATTTTATTTTTTACCTAATTTTAACAATTCAGATTTAATTATTTGTAAATTGAATAGATGTTAAGTTGACTGTCTCTTCATATTTCCCTCCCATAATTCCTTCCATAAGAGAACATGTAGCATCCTTAAACTGTTTTCATATTTCCCTCGTAACCATGATCCTATCGTTCCAGATGAGTTAGACAATGAAAGTACATAGAGCTCTGTATCGAAGGCAATAACAAGCAATAATGTATCAGTAAACAATAAAAACTATTCCTTCACCACAATGGATTGTGTTCACCATCCCATTCGTCGCCTACCAGCAAACTCAACCACACAGTCTGACCACCTCCCGGTCGATCTACCTCTCCCGTCCGTTGCTCACCATAAAAGCAGCTAGCTCGGTCCGTCTGCCATACGATAGACATCCCCCCTGCCGGGAGCCACTACTTGACGCTACCCTCCCTTCTTACCAAGGCATCCAGCTCACAGCATTTCATCACTGTTAACTAGCCCATTCGAACGGTAAATTTGAAATGTGTAATACTAAATTTCATCATAAGCGACAGCTCACAATCTTGTCATACGAAATATAAACGCACATTTCCACAAAATTAATTA
This sequence comes from Teleogryllus oceanicus, assembly GCA_964035755.1. Taxonomy (NCBI): domain Eukaryota; kingdom Metazoa; phylum Arthropoda; class Insecta; order Orthoptera; family Gryllidae; genus Teleogryllus; species Teleogryllus oceanicus. The sequence continues at coordinate 18,154,501 of CAXIVR010000001.1, read as the reverse complement.
TTTCCTTAGTCATGTTAGTTCAGAATAAATAAAAACCCAATCGAGTTGCATCCGACCCGACTTACCGTACACGTTCTGAAATAGCACCTCATTATTTGAAGGTTAAACTTTTGCAACAGGAACATATCAACTTCTTTAATAATAATAATAATAATAATAATAATAATAATAATAATAATAATAATAATAATAATAATAATAACAACAATAACAACAACAATAATAATAATAGCAACAACTTAAATTGTCATTAATAACTCACTTTACTAATAGACTCTTTTAGTCCATGAGGAAGCATTTCCTTAATAAGATTCTTTGCATGATCTGTCACTTCAGGCGGACGAAATTTCTCTGAGATATGACTCCAGTGACTTTCCACGTATTGTTTCAATAAAACAGACGCTAACTGACGCACAGCCAAGGCACCATTGGGGTCCAATGTAAATTCTGCTAAATGAACTCCAAAATCTAGAACGAAAGAGAACAAACAAATAATATGGAAAATACAAAAGGTGTATTAAGAAATAGCTATATACCATTAAAAACTAAAATATAAATCATTTTTGAGATTTCTGATAAAAATTCATAGATTATTCACTACTCTGTCAGCCTGCTTATCGAACAAAAAGTTTTAACATGTTCTCACACGTATTTTCATGCAAAATGATGCGAAAAGTACTGATTTTTTGGGAAAATTGTACAAATTAATTCATATTCTATCTTTAAAGGAACAGATTTCATTAAGAAGAAGGAGATGAAGAAGAAGAAGACAAAGAACAAGAAGAAGACAAAGACAAAAAGGAAGAAGACGAAGAAAAAGAAGACGAAAACGAAGAAGACGAAGACAACGAAGACGAAGACGAAGAAGAAGAAAACGAAGAAGACGACGAAGAAAACGAAGAAGACGAAGAAGAAAACGAAGAAGACGAAGACGACGAAGAAGAAAACGAAGAAGACGAAGACGACGAATCTATATCTTCAAGATTTTAGTTCTAGGTAGATTGAAAAAATGTTGATCGGCATTTTCGAAAATTCGATTTGTATGAGACAGGCATTACTTTTTTAAAATGTTTCAAATTAAATATGCCATCAGCCAGATCGAAAGGGGAATATCAATTTTGAAGAAAATCCGCAGAACGCTTTAGCCGCACGGACACGGACGGAGATGCAAACGGACGGACGCACGGACGGACGGACGGACGGACAGACAGACAGACAGACGGACGGACGGACGGACGGACGGACGGACGGACGCAGACGACAGACGGACGGACGGACGGACAGACGACGACAGACGGACAGACGACGACGACAGACGACGGACAGACAGACGACGACAGACGAGACGACAGACGGAGACGGACGACGACGACAGACGGACGAGACGAGACGGGCGACGACGGAAGTCGTGCGACGGAAGGTCGTGCCGACGGAAGGTCGTGCCGACGGAAGGTCGTGCCGACGGAAGGCGGGCTGACGGAAGGACAGGGTGACGGAAGGACAGGGTGACGGAAGGACAGGGTGACGGAAGGACAGGGTGACGGAAGGACAGGGTGACGGAAGGACAGGGTGACGGAAGGACAGGGTGACGGAAGGACAGGGTGACGGAAGGACAGGGTGACGGAAGGACAGGGTGACGGAAGGACAGGGTGACGGAAGGACAGGGTGACGGAAGGACAGGGTGACGGAAGGACAGGGTGACGGAAGGACAGGGTGACGGAAGGACAGGGTGACGGAAGGACAGGGTGACGGAAGGACAGGGTGACGGAAGGACAGGCTGACGGACGGACAGGCTGACGGAAGGACAGGCTGACGGAAGGACAGGCTGACGGAAGGACAGGCTGACGGAAGGACAGGCTGACGGAAGGACAGGCTGACGGAAGGACAGGCTGACGGAAGGACAGGCTGATGGAAGGACATACTGACGGACGGGCTGATAGTCTGACGGACGGACTGACTGACAGCCTGACGGACGGACTGACAGCCTGGCGGACGGACTGACAGCCTGGCGGACGGACTGACAGCCCATTTTTGAGAAAATGGCATTCGAGCGTTTCCGGAAATGCGGAATTTTGAGCTAATTTTCATAGAAAACTGTCGAGTTTTTGAGAAACTATTTGACATTATTTAACGCACTTGTGCTCATAAATCTAATGTGAACAAATCGTCTCTAATGTAAATATTAGCGATGTGAGAAATAGGTTTAAATAATTGCATTTGTATAATTTAAAAAAATCATCAAAAGAACAGAGCAATATGGCGTTTATGTCATCGGATAAGGCGCATTTGGTACTACCCCTACCAAAAATTTAAAGAACAAATTCGGAACCGTTGTGGATGACCTCAAGAAAATGAAAGTTATCAGATGGTGAGAGAAGTCTGAGAGACGAGAAAAATGGAAGCAGATCATGAAGGCAGCACTGGCTCACATTGGAATGTAGTGTTTTGGAAGAAGTAGTAGTTTGATTTTGGGGGTACTTTACATGAAGTCTTTAAATTCTTAAATTATCCCAAAATGCACAAAATTTGTAATTCTTTTACCACAGGTAGAGCAAAAAATGTATAAAAATGGTGCAAGTATCATTGAAATTACCATCGCAATCATTGCATTGAAACCTCTGAATTTTAGAAAACTGCAAACGTTCAACATTTTTCGGTGTGGTCCTACAACTATAATATTGATGATATAGATTTTTTCTTAATAAAACATACCTGTAGATCTTTAAATAAGGTCAGACACAAGTTTTTGAGAATATATGTAGTTTTTCCGTAAAATTGCATGAAATAAAGTCAATTCTTTCAAAAAATAGTTTCTCAAAAAGGAGTCCATTTTTTTCTTGAATAGAGCACAGTACTCTTATAAAAATTATACAAGTCCAATTTTCTGTGACCACTGTATTTTTGAAAATCCCAAAAAATTAAAATTGCAAAAGCATAACATTGATGATAAGAGATTTTTTCCTCCAAATGAAATCCCGGATTCTTTGTTAAAGACCTGTGCGTATGCCATTATACACCCGTTAACTCACATACTTAATTCATCTTTATGCATCGGAACGTTTCCAGATATTTTCAAAACAGCTAAAATTAAGCCGCTCTTCAAAAAAGGCAACAAAAATGTAATTCAAAATTATCGGGCCATTTCTCTTCTACCAGTTTTTTCAAAAATATTAGAGAGACTTTTTTACGTACGAATGGAAACCTTTCTCAGTAAACAAGACACGCTTGCAGATTGCCAACATGGATTTAGAAAATCAAAATCAACGGAAACAGCTATATTTTCTTTTCTTAAAGATGTCGCCTCATCATTGGATCAAAACGAGGCACCTATTGGATTATTTTTAGATCTTTCAAAGCTTTTAACGTCATTGATCATGACATTTTACTTTCAAAATTACCTTCATATGGAATCCGTGGTATTGCTCTAGATTGGTTATGTTCGTACCATAAACAACGATCTCAGAGAGTGGAAATACCTTACTGGAATGATGGAACAACACGTACGCACCTTTCCGACTCTTTGCCCATTGCACGTGGAGTTCCTCAAGGATCGATTTTAGGCCCTATTCTGTTCCTACTTTACGTAAACGATATGCCCTCGACGATTCGAAACGGAAGAACGGTTCTCTTTGCAGATGATACAAACATCCTTTGCAATAAAGAAACCGTAAATAGTACAATATCAAATGTTTCAAATTGATTCCGAAATTAAAAATTAATAGTAAACGAAAAGAAAACGGTTTTGATGCAGTTTTCCATTTCAAATAAACAATTCTGTGCTCCATTGAAAATGAACAGTGTACCATTGACTGATGTTAAGGCAACACAATTTTTAGGTCTCTCAATTCAGTCAAACCTTAAATGGAACGTCCATTTAAATGAATTGAACACAAAATTAAGTTCATTATGCTGCGCGTTCAGAATTCTTGCAAATTCAGTTAGCCTTCACACTGCTCGTTGTGTATATTTCGGAATGTTCATTCCCGCCTGAGATATGGCATACTATTCTGGGGAAATACATCTTATAGCTCCCAGACTTTTAGATTACAAAAACCAATTGTACGAATAATAACCAAATCGTGATTCATGTAAGCCTCTCTTCATTAATCTAGGAATTTTACCATTACCTTGTCTGTTGATTTACGAATCAGTGGTTTTTGTCAAAAATGACTTGCTTAAGGGTGGGAAAGTATTTTCAAAAAATGGCAATGTCAATTACTATAACACTCAACGTAGAAATCATATTCATCAGGTGACAGTATCAACAGCCTATTACAAAAACTTCACATACAATACATGTACATTATTTTACAACACTTTGCCAGATGACATTATACGATTAAATTCGATAGAAAAGTATAAATCCCAAGTGAAATCGTTTCTGCTGCTTGAAACTGTTTCTATACAATTAGAGACTATACTGAGCATCACAAGAAAAGTAACATTAATTTTAACAATTATACAGATTGCGTTATGTAACATTTGAACTGTATAAATGTGTATAAATAACCTGTAACAAGTTTTGTATTGCAGCCTCCGGGTCAATGACCCCCATCTCGATCAGGTTTTTTCGTCCAGTTTCCCTGATGCATTGAGCAAATGCTGAGATGGCCCCTTGTTTTGCTTCTGGACATAAATGTAACTTCATTTTCTGCGCACGTCTTCTAGAATTCAGTGGGAAATACAATTATTCAAATTATCGTTTTCATGTTGTCACGGCAGGAAGTATTATTCCGAAGGACAACATGGATGAGAGCCATAATTTATTGCCTTTTTATCCTTGAAAATAGATTTTATTACTTGGGAGCTTTTTTTTCCCCCTCCAATTTTAAGTAGTATATGACTTAGTGTAGGGATCACAGAATTTTGAAAATGTGCACACAATTCACTTTTCCCCATAGCACGTCATACGCAGTTTTTAACTGCTTTTTTGACGTAAAATAAATAAATAAATAAATCTGTTCTAAATAATTAGATCTTCAAATAAAGTCATGCATAATTTTTTAAAAAAATGAATAGTTTTCGTGTAAATCCGTGCTCGATTTAAAGGCAATTTACAAAAATATCTCAAATACGACTGAAATATGATTAATATTTCATTTTCATTAAACTCTCTGATTTTTGGAAAAATGCAAAAGTTTCAAATAATGCAAGGAAGTTTGTACTGTTACAGCCCAACTAGTTGTTAGATGGGAAATGCTTCAGTAACAATTCAAATTTCATGTTCATTTATTCAATTTTTTTTTTACTTTTGGAAACAGAAAGATATTGACCTAATTCTGTCTTGTTTCTATGATACAAGTTTGTGACAAAATTTCCGGCTATTCTCATTTTGGTACACATATAAACAATTCTTTCTAACGTATTGAAATTAATTCAAACAAATCTGAAAATCTTCTGACTAGGGTTACGATAATGAACTAATGGTGCTACCAGCATATACTTTCTCACTTTATTTGTAATGGTAACGTAATATTATAACACTATTGAACCAGGAAAAGTGTTTCCAAGCCACTAAAATGTTTGCCCACGGTGGGACTCGAACTGTTACTTGGATTTAGGTGGTGATTAACACTATCTAAAGAACTCCAGATCAATTGTCATGCACCCTAACCTGGCTAAGTTTTTGAAAGAATAGTCTTGAACAACCTATATTTCCAACAATAGCGGTGTATTATATTCTTATTATAATTGAGGATTTTTTCTTGGATATACAGTTTTTTGTTCATAAAGTTCATATAGCACTATGTCTTCCATTGCTGGGGCTCATATTCTATTGTCTAATTTAAATACAGTAATTTGTGATAGATAATTAACTGGCCGCTGTTATACAATCAATTACTACTAACTTTAGGTATCAGAGCTCTCAATTGGATAACGTCGCAGCTGATGATCAATCACAAGTCACTATATCTAAATTGGACAGTACCACTCCCAAGCAATCCATGTGGAATTAGTTGTGGACAAAACGAGTTCTCTTCAAGTTTCTTGGGATTCCCCCATTTCCTCTAGCTTGCACACCACATCATCCTTATCACTATTATCTGCTTACTGGATCTGCTTTGGTCTCAATGACCTCGGCAGTTAAAGGGTTCTTAACTCAATGCGTAAATAAACTAGGGTGGATTAGTGTGCGATTCATATTTGCTGTTCTGCTGCACGGCGACTAAAATAACACACTCTACAGAACATTTTTAATATAAAATTACTGTATGTCCTCTATAATACCCAAATATATAATTATCTCTACAGTCATTATTTCTAAAGAGAAGGAGAAAAAAATCATTATTAATACTCTTAAAAACACAAATTAAAATGGTTGCCTGGATTAATATTCTTAAATCACAGACAATTTGTATCATTTTAAAAGTTTTTAAAAATAGGGAGAGAGGGGATACTCCAACCTATCCATCACAAATATCAGCCCTATGTACTTAAGCCCATTAAACTAGCTTAAATTCACTAATTTGTTTTAGAAATCCTTTCACTGCTGCCTATGTTGCTATCAACTTATACTTCGAACAATTTAATCGTGTAATATAATTACACAGTAAGAATTTCACAACATGGATTTCAACTGCTGAGTGAAACACTCATTTGTCGTTTTGAGTTGCCATAATGGTGGCAAATATGAAAGGTGTATTATTTTGTGTGTGTATGTGTAAACTGGACCTGATAACTGGTCCAGTTTACACACACACACACACACACACAAAACAACTAGTAACAAGTCTACCTATCAGCCACAACATAAAGCCTAGTAACAAGTCTTTTCTATGTGGCCAAATTGCCAATACTAATAAATACCTTCAGTGACTTCTAGAGCTTGAATTCTTTCTTCTGCAGCAAGTCTGACATTTTGATGTGGAGATAAAATGCCCATCAAAGTTTCATACAGAGCTTCCTTTAGTGATCTATTCACATCAACATTATGTCCATCTGGACTATGAGACATTTTTAATATCTGTAAGGAAGATGAGATTAGGTACAAGAGATGTACAAATTTAATTAGACCTCACTCACAACCAGCAACATCTCTATTTTAAATACACAAAATTCTTTTTTAAATTGAAGAAAAAATTAATGACACAAGTCTGAAATATTATAATCTACATATCAGATAATAGAAAAAAGAAAATAACATACATTATCAAAATAGACAATGGAATTTATTAATTCATATCTCCGGTAAATGCCGAATGTAATGAAACGATGTATTATTTCAATTTTTTTTCTATTTAGAACTTACAGTAGAACATACAACAAGAATGTGGATTATAGTAATCCCTCAATAAAATTAATTTCTTAATGCTTACTACAAACTTTTAGCCTTTACAACAATTACCCAGGAATCCTAAAACACTTTTTTCATCAGACACTAAAATAATTACAGTAAAGATATTTTATAAATCTTTCTCAAACTACATGGAAAGTCACAAATTAAAAAAATACTATCTCAGCATAACCTAATATGAAAAACCAAATGAAATAATTAATTCACACTGCAGCATTATGCTTAATCTTGAATTTTGAGTATCACACCCACTACAACAGAAATAACTTTCACTCATTCTAATATTCTGTATAAGGACACTCTCTCAAAGAATTATTTAACAAGCTACTAAACAATAAAATGACTTCTTCTAAATTGAAAAACACAACACATTGGAAATTGTGGAGTGAATATTTATCAGTTTTATCAATATTAATTTGGCATCAATCAATAACAAATGACAACACTAAGTGACTAAAAGATTGAAACAAGCAACGCAATTTCTCCTGGAATAGAATATTTATTTATCGACATTCTCCGAACAGCAACAATGAATTGGGAATCAAAAAAAGTGAGATAAACAAGTCATATCGTGGGTAAAATAAAGAAACGTCAATCGAATAACAAAAACAATCAACTTACAGGTTTGTTACCACAATCCAGCAAGGAAAACAGACCACAATTAAGCGGTCAAATAGAAAAACACTCAGTACCCTCTCTGATACTAGCAAACACTCGACCTTTCATTTAGGCGGGATCACGAATCTCTCAGAGCATGAGATAGAACCTTACTGCTGCTATATACTGCGGCTTTCACAGAGATGCATTTGCAGGTTATCAGCTGTTTCAGAGTCATCCAATCGGAAGACTAAACGCAACCATTATGACGTCAGTGTAGTGACATTAAACGTCTCGATTGGACAAAACACCAAACAGCTGTTATCCATCAAACGCAACTCAGTAAAATCCGCAGTATAGGATCAAGAAGCATTTGCGACAGGCTCAGAGAGTACAGAGTTGCAACCACTATCGAACAGCGCTTCTTCTTACAGCAGTATATATAAAAAGTACGATATTTTGGAGAATTGAAAATCAATTTCATGTGCAAAACATACTGGGAATTCATATAAAACAAAGAATACAACATCTCTAGCTTTCTGATCTAGGGAAATTAAAAACCCAGGTCCATAATGTTTTTAAAATACCTTGACATAATCAGGCATTCCGCTGAACATTTTTGATTTAGTTCTATGGCAGCTACGATGAAAATTTGAAGTATTATGAAAAGGAGAAATTTATAATTTGGTTCCCAGATAATTTTGATCCACACAAAAGGCCACATCGCATAAATTGTGGAGTTCCACGAGGATCCAAATGTCGCCAATAATATTTCTTACTATTTATATCCCGGCCTGTTGAGGCAGGGACCAGGGGAGGGTGTGCCCAAGTACACGATCTCCAAGATTTTCGGTTAGAATTCCGCAAAAAAATCGATGTTTTTAGTTGTGCTTGTAGTATGGAGTACACTCCCAGTAGTTCTAGGATCTCCTCTATCTCCTAATGCACCCTCCATACTTCCTCGTCCTAATCTGTAACTGTGACATCTGCGTGCGATTTGTCTGTATACATGATTAAGGAACCGGTTTCCTGGACTCGAAATAATCGTCAAGCACCAAGATGGGCCCAAAGGCTTCTTCTGGCATATAATGTATAATATGTGCGGGTTCGAAATGAGTAAAAATGAAGCGGCCAATGGGCTACCTCAGCGTGATGTTCGGAGAGCACGAGGTGATTAGTGATTGATTTATATATATATATATATATATATATATATATATATATATATATATATATATATTATTTATTCGTTCCTTCCTTCATTCGTTTATTTATTTTACATTAAAAAAACAGTAAAAACCGCGTATGACGTGCTATGGGGAGAAGTGAATTGTGTGCACATTTTCAAAATTCTGTGATCTTCTGTGACACTCTCATATACTACTTGAATTTTGAATGAATGGAGAAAAAAATTTAAAAAAAGACTCCCATGTAATAAAAATCTATTTTCAAGGGCAAATAAGCAATAAATTTTGGGCTCTTATTCATGTTGTCCTCCGGAATAATACTTCCAGCCGCGACAACATGGACACGATAATTTGAATAACTATATTTCCCACTGAATTCTAGAAGACGTGCACAGATAATGAAGTTACATTTAGTGGAAATTGCTTCAAGGGAAGTGGTAGTTACCGCAAAAGGTACCGCCGCATCCCAGGTATAGTTGCCAACGTTGCCCACCTCCTGTCCAGGGAAGACCGCTGGGGACAAAGGAGGGTAAAAGAGACGGTGGATATTATCAAACATCCCCAAAATTGAATGCCGATGAGACCTGCGTCCGCATGATGGCTGGAAAATCAATTTCACAATCAACGTCCAGTCGCGTCAGGGCGCAGTTCCCGCTGCTCCTTGTCGTCCAACCCGGAGAGGTCCCTTTTTCCCGCTCGCTAGGAGGACTGTCGCCTGATTGGATGATACTTTCTTCGCATTGGCAGATCGTCCGGCAGCTGGATGGAGAAGAACTTCATTCCATATAAATCCGCAGTCCGCCTCCGCACCGCGCGAACTACATAAAAACCTAAACTATAATGATGTAAAAGGTGCTACGAAAATCAAGGAATAGAAACACAATACGTCGGCGAACTAACAAGGAAGCTCAGGCCACAAAATGTCATCCCATAGAAATAAATCACCAGCATCTCACAAAACTACGTGAAATGAATTACATTTTAAACTATAGAGGGTAATTCGAAGAATCCAGGGACAAAGAACTCATACCCTAGTGCACTACTTGACTGGGGACAAACAAAAAACGGCTGCAGGCGCACTCCCCGACGCATGGACTGCGCAGGGCCGCATGCCACAATGAACAGTAAAGGACACAGTAAACACCCTTCCAAAATGGGCCTATTGTAACACGTTGCGCATGGCAAAATTTAAACGATACGAAGCTCAACTTCACGCCCAACATGTCCGCTCTCTGAAAACGAAAAATTACGCACCGCGCGAAAACAACGCACCAACAGAACAAATACGTTACGCAGGCTACCTGCGCTCTCCAAATCCCCACAATTGCGGCCCGCCAGGACACCGATCAACAATACTTGGACATCAGCTACGACACAGGAACCCCAACGACCCGAGTCTGAAACACTCTCAGAACGTAAATAGATAGTAGATAGTATGTTAAAAGATCTCAAATATTCAAAAATAACTTAGCAACAAAATCTTCAATTGAAGTGTTAAAAACCCCTGGCAGTAATTAAAAAAAACTTTAAATGTATCCATGCTCATTGTTTATGTCCTGTAAATACAGTGCGACTATTTTATTGACATCAATTGCCACTTGGTGTCACCACCAATTCCTTCGTGGTGAATTAGAAATCCATATGTTTATTTTTAAAAAATTGTTTATTTTCTTAATTTGAAGTTACGCACTAAGTTGGCTAGTACAAAAATTATTATTAAGTACAGGTAGTCTCCAAGGTTAATATCATAATTCTTGAGTTATATAGACTTGGTGATTTATCTTCACACAGTTCACTTCAATATTATTGCGGATGTCACTCTCACCACTTCTGCTACATTTATGTAGACGTCACTTTCACTGTCCGCTCCAATGCTATTCACTGGGATGCACGCGTTTCACAGCTCAGACTCCGAGTGGATTGGCAGCCGACGGGGGCGCGGGATTTATACTCCGATTAAAATATAGTGTCTCCTCAATGTCTCGAGCAGGACAGCGAGGGGGGCACTGTCATTCAATCGGGAGCTTCAGTACCAAATATTCAAGTCTTGACGAAGATTGAAATTGGATAATAGTGCCCCTTCTCCTTCGCGCTTGTGACCTTCAAGGGATACTATGTTTTAATCAGAGTGTATTAATCGCGCAACTTTTTTTGAACGATGTCTTGGAGAAAGATGCGGGTAGAGTGGGGGTTACGACATCGGTCACTAGATTTTATGAAGCAATGCATGTCTCTGGAATATCAGTCATGCCTTCGCAACTTTCTCAATACTTTGAGTTCTAACTTTCTCAGCAGTTTGAGGTATCTCCTGCGATGGATCTGGATCTGCTTTGGCCATTTCTTTAGATTGATTTTGTTTAGAAAAATATGACCAGGAGTTCTCGGATTCAACAGTAATGATATTTTCTTACGCGCCAATGAAGATGTGTTTAGAATGTGTCATCAGTGCTTGCAGCGAGCTTTGATCTTCAACTGCTTATTGCTCTAAGGAAGCAAGGTCAGACAGCTCAAGAAATGTTGCGCGGGTAATATACCTGCCAGACGCCGAGCGCGGAAGCTTCCAGAATCTTGCATCGTTCTTCTCCGCACTGAACGTGAACGCTCCGGAACCAGCTCGCAGCCGACTCAGACAGGCAAGCAGAAGTTGCAATCCTCGTTACAATTCCTTATCGCAATGCGGATGTTTCTCATAGCAATATGATTGGATAGATCTATGTATAAACAACAAAAGCTTGAGATTTTCAACTCTTCTCTGGTTTCATTAATAGCTGATGGTGCCAAGACATTCACTGCAATAGCTTGCAATTGCAGCTGTTTGACTTGCTTGGACAGCAGAGCAATTTGGTTTGCTGACATGCAATTTTTTATTACGAAATGTTTGTAGAAGTAAAGATGAACAGTTAGTTCTTTGTCTTGATGCTCTCATTTTGTTTCATTGTAGTTACACAAAAGTAGTCTCCTAAGCGGCTCGTTATTTTCTTTGTCCCTAAAACTCACCTCTTAAACTAGTGGTGTAGAAAAAATTTCAAGTCCTTTTTAAGGATATTTTATTTTTAATAAATTGCATTAATTTCAAGAAATTACGCGAAATAGCTGCTTTTTCAAAAAATTGTACTTGACTTCCTTTAAAAATCTGATTTTTCGAACGGATTATGTATTAAACAAAAATCTCTATATTTAATATTGTACTTTTGCAATGTTAACTTTTTTCAATTTTCGAAAATACAAAGAGTTCATCGAAAATTATACTAGCACCACTTTTTATAGTGCCTTTTGAAGCACACGCAGAGAAAATTGAAGGAAAAAATGTGAGCTTTTTTTTTTAAAAAAACTATACATTTCGCTGGACAAAATGTACATGATGTTAATTTTTAGATCTCTCATTAATAACAGGTTTCATTGCGGGAAAAATCCATCAATTCAATATTGTAGTTGCAAGAAGACAACGAATTCTTTTTTAACTTTTGCAATTTTCGAAAAATCAAATTTCGACGGAACTGAGATTCTCGCCGTTCATTTAAGAGTTATCTACGCTATTCAAAGTTTAATCAAAGAATTTGAAGCCAATGTTTAGAAAATTTTGAAAATTCTGTGGCTTCAAGAAAAATATTGTCCAAAATATTTTATCCGTTTCAAATTCAAAGAACTACAAGTTTCTGAATTAATCGAGAAATATCAATTTTAGAGAAAATTCGCTGAACGGTTTTGGTGCTAGCTTTGACCATTGACGGACGGTCAGACAGATGTTTTGACATTAATCGATATAGTCGATCAAACTACTATATCAACGACTATATACCTATCAACGACTATATCTACCACTACGCCGATCAAACTACATCAAATTATCATAACCATAGCAAAAGCATTCACTTTAAAGAAAATAACCCATCTTCAAATCAAAACATACCCGAGAAACAATCCACCAACCCACTTTGACCTGCAACGAAATAACCCATGACAACCACAAACAAAATAACCCGTCTCTCCGACAACCACCCACGCACTTGGTCCCCATCCCCGTGTGAGGGAATAGCGAAAGCTAAACCAGTATGAGTACGAACAAAAATAACAACCAGACATGAAGAATCCCATACGGGATAGGTATGTCAGAGAACACCACTCCAGAGGAAGAGGAAGAAGGTCACACGAGAGCTGACCCACGAGTAGTTCGGTTAATAATTCTGCGTCTCTAGAAGAGTTTTTTTGCCATTTCTCCTGTGTTCCGTGACGTGGTGGCAAACCGTATTAACCATAATTCTGATACATACTGTTCATCTTTTGACTGACGACGGTAAACCGGTTTCTCCTTCAACTAAAGTTCGCCAATGACGTAGGCTACGGCTGGGTGACGGTAAGCCGTCTTTTTCTCAAGCTAAGGCATAAAGGCACCCCGAAGTCATCCGAATCAAGAAAACATAGTACTCGCCAGGGAGCGAGCAAGAGCGAATGCGGTAAGAGTTTTACCTTCAGGAACATCCCCAAACAACTATTCCGGCCAGCACTACTCCAGCTAGAGCACCACAAGGGAAGGAAGGCGCGGCTTCGGCCGTGTCCTCAAACAGCTGCCCCCACAATGGACCAACACCTTGGAGCCTCAACCAGCGTGGAAGGGGCCTCTGCTACAGCTGAACTACATCTTGTCAGAGACCAAGATGTAGTTCACCGTAGGTGAACAGCGTTTAAGGTCAGATTAAGCGGACACATTCCGTTTCCCCCAGTAGAGCCTCCCACCTAAACCATCACCAAAGGATCTCCTTGGACTTTCCGGCGATGGATTCTCTCTACCAAAAAGAACTGGTAAACTCTCTTCTCAAAATCTGCAATCTTGTATCACTATCAGCAATTCCTTCTTTCCCTTAGCCACTCCCTATGACACAACAATTCCCTCCAATACCTGACCGCTCCTAAGCTGACTACTAACTCCACTGAGACCATAACTATTCTCGCTGACTTAAAAAGACCTCTTTACCCTACTATACTCCTAACAACTCCCTCACCTACGACCCCCAAACAAAAGTCAACATACTCGCCCAGACCCTTTCCACTAGATTCACCAGTAAACTCCCAAATACCAGACACTCCATTTCTCCGCACCCCTCACTTACACTGCCAACTGCCACATGGACAATAACCGACTCCCATCTTCTCAACTCCCGGCCGACAAATCCGCCCTGAACACATTAAACACCTCCCAAAAATGCTATCAAATATTTCACCCTCATCTTTAGCTCTTTCTTAACACTTACATCTTTAAATCGTCTTATTTTCTCGAATTCTGAAAATCAGTTTCTATCATTATGATCCTCAAGCCCAACAAAAATCCCTAACTCCCCTCTATCACCCTATCAGTCTCTTATTCATCAATGGAAAAACTTTAAAAGTATCTTATCTTTCATGACAACTCTTCTAAAACCACACTTCCTCCCCTCCCAATTTGGATTCCGGCCACAACAATCTGCCCCACTTCAAGCACTCCACCTTACAATTAACAAAGCTTCTGAAATAAAACTTAAACGCCAAGACCCGGCTCTCATCACAGACCTTTGCCTTCGACTGTCATCCACGTCATTCTACTCATCAAACTCAAACCCTTCCTACCACCTTTCGCAATAAACCTCCTCACTCATCTCACACCCTTTCAAATATATTTTTTCATATCAATACTTATACTTGGGTTTTCGTAACGTGGCGCCTGAGAGTATTATCTTCAAGATGGAATATGGCACGACTTTTTGCATCTTTCTCGGTCGTGCCGCTAGAGCCGCTTGATCCGCAGCATTGCTTGATACGGTCGCGATCATGTGATACCTTGCAGCAGGACCGAGAAAAACGCAAAAAGCCATGCCGTATTCCATCTTGATAATACACTCCTGCGCCACGTTATGAAAACCCGTGTATAACTTGCAAGTCCACACCCCACCTAATCACAGCAGGAGTTCCCCAAGGCGCCATGCTTTTCCAACTCTTTCTCATGATCTAAATGACCTACCCTCTAGCAGGTGACCTCGCCCATCTTCCACAAACCCTCGTCTTATGTCCTTTTCAAAAAGCCGCTACAGCTATCTCTCATTGGTTTTCAGAAAACTCTATCAAAATTAACCCCTCCAATAGTCAAAGTATCATTTTCACCTGACGCCTTTCCCCTTTCCTCCCTCCTATCCGAATTAACAACTAATAAATTCCATGGTCCCAAGAAATTAAATATCTATCCTTACTTTCAACCAAAAACTATCCTGAACATATCTTCCATAGATCATCGCATCATTAAAATATTGCAACCGCTCCTTTCTCATCCTCTCTTATCATCAAACAAGAAACTATCATTACTACACTTATATCAGACCCATCTTTACCTACGGCTCACCGACTCCAACTAAGCGTATTGTAACACCCCCTACGCGGGGATGCTCTCAGGGTGACCTCGACCTACCTTCTCCTGGCGCTGTTGAAAGATGAAGCTTGCCCGGCTACACCCGCAGAAGACCCTGAAAGGCTGAACGGGAACATGCGTGGCGTGGGCATTGGCATGCGTCTTGTATAAAGAAACGATAGCTCTTTCATGAACTTACATTTAATACTAGTGAGCTTCCTCTGGTGAGGCCAGATACAAATAACAAGAAAAAACAAAAAGAAACTTAACCTAACTTACAGCTATTGTACATCAGGCGGTCATTCCCCCTTCGCCTCGCTTACAGTCCAGTGCGGCGCGGGAAGTCGAGGTCGATGCCGGCAGCTCGGCGGCGCCGGGCCCCCACGGTGCTAGCGGCGACGCAGGGTGCCGGCGCCTGGCTGAACGCCGGGCGTCCTGGGCGGCGGCGACGGTGCTAGCGGCGACGCAGGGTGCCGGCCCTGGCCGGGCCGGGGCGACGGTGCTAGCGGCGACGCAGGGTGCGGCCCTGGCTGAACGCCGGGCGTCCTGGCGCGGCGACGGTGCTAGCGGCGACCCGGTCTGGTCACGGCCGTTGCCCGTCTTTCGTTCGTCGCCCGTCCGTGACTGAGCGGCGAATCAGCAGGATACCGGCGGTATGCGATGCGTGGCCCGTTAACTTGGCCCGAGGCAATTCTCTCGACGTACTCGCCTACGCGTTGCTCGTCTAGAAGAGCGTCTGCCCGCGATCGCTGCTGGAACCCGAAGCGTCTGCCCGCTATCGCGGCTGGAGATAGCAGCGTCTGCCCGCTGTCGCTGTTGGAGATAGAAGAACGCTCGCGTCTCCTCTCCGGAGCTCTCTGGCTCCCCGGGTCACATGACGTCACGTTCGCGCTCATTGGTCTGTCACATCACGTGACACGGAGCGACCAATCGTGGTGGCACCGACGTTGCAGGCTAGAGTTTTGAATTCGCGTCGTCACCGGAATTTACCCCACGTCACGAATTCCCCGAAGTCGCCAACGCTCTGCGCGGAGGGTGGAAATCCCATTGACGTCACTGGCGCGCCCCTTCACCAGGCCTCGTGACAATGGAGAGCCCCGTATGCCCGCTCCGGCGACGCCAAGTAACGGTACATTGTACCAATTCCTGCTGCTTTGGCGGCGAGCCTCCGCTACGCGTTTCCACAGGCGTTTTAAAATATAATTTTATATTATTTTTATTTCGTCGCTACCATGCATGGGCGACTGTCCCATTACATTTACCCCCTCCACCGTCTACTGTGAAATCGGAGAAACAATGGCTAAAAAACAACTAATGGTGACAGGAGTCCGACAGTAAGCGACGAAACAAGAAAAACTAACAACCCCAAACAGCAGAAGAAACCCGAGTTAACTTAACACTACTAAACTTATCACAAAAACAGAGCAACACGCAGTAAAGAAAACACATCATTTATCAAACATCAATCAAAACTAACAAGAATTCAAAATGAACAAACACGAAAAACCCATAAAAGACAAAATGTTAACAAGTTCTGATTACGACAGGTTAAAAAAAAAGGTAAATAAACACAGGAAAACAATACGAGATAATTAATGCCAAAAATTTAAACTACGACAATAAACACATTTGATCAAAACAATAAGACGAAGTTAACAACAACACTGATATTAAAAATCTAATTGACAAACACAAAAACTGAGAATTACTCGCGGAAGGGAATCAGATTGTAGGAATTGTATTTTCCTGCTGGTCGGCCGTCGTCTGCGGCGATCTGAAACACGTTCGGGTGGGGGTTGCCCAGAATAGTGAAAGGCCCGTAATTCAAAGCGTCGTATAGAAATGCACTTTCGGTCGTCTGGATGAATGGCGATTTGCCAATACGAAAAAGCAAAATCAATACCTGAAAAATGAAACTTCCCTAATGTTACATCAATTGGCACGACTGAATCGTGATCTGGAAAACTGACCTCATTTAACCTCCTAGCATCAAGACAAATACGAACACTGCCATCTTTCTTCTTAACTATCATCAGGGGGTCAAAGATTTCTTCCGGGCTGAAGGGCCGTGGTCCATTGGAAAACATATTTCCAGACGTTTCGGACTGGACAGTCACCGGGGAACCTTCAAGGAGGATTCTTCGTCCGAGACCACATCGCCACTGAGGATGTCTGCCGTAGTTGCGGACGAAACGTCTGGAAATATGTTTTCCAATGGACCACGGCCCTTCAGCCCGGAAGAAATCTTTGACTACAACTCCGGCCGTGAAAGCCTACATTGTTTTATTATCACCAGGGGATTTATATAAGGCGTGGAAGCCCTTTTAATTATGCCTGCTGCAACCATGTCTGCTATCGTTTTATCTACTTCCGCCCTTAAAGCAAATGGAACGGGATAATTTCTACACTTAAATGGTGAGTAATCGGTAAGTTGAATGCGGAAGAGAAAATCTTTAATTGGTTCGGTTGGCCGTTGAAAAATTTTCTAAATTACTGAGCAGCAAGTCCCGCAATTCACCGCTCTCGGCTGCCGTCAGACTCTCGTTGCTGTCAATAATCTGGGGAATGCGCTCTCGCATTTCATCCCTACGCAAACTGTTGATCCTGAACTCTTCAGTAATCAAAACTTCATTTTCGCCGGTAAACGGCATTACATATAATGGGTCAAACCTTAACACATTCTCTTTGAAATCAATACACACTCGATTCTCACTCATAAAATCCACACCTAAAATAAGCTCGTAAGATAAATTCTTAATAACGAGACAAGTAGCATCGAACTGAAAAGATCCGTGGCTGATAGTGACTAAAATTTGTTTCGTAATTGGATGGCTCTTCCCACTGTCAGCTCCACGACGTGCGTTTTAAGTAGAGGGAATTCTGGCAAGTTTGGATGCTCGCTCTTTAATTTAAAATAGAATTTCTCCGACAGCGGAAACCTCACTGCCGGAATCAATTAAAATTTTTACTCGCCGTCCTTGCATTCAGCCTCAATAATTGGACACTTCCTGGCTCTCACATCATTAACACCGCGATCTCCTTCCTCCTCAGTAACTTCATCTACAATAATAGTGGATAAAATTGGCATCTCTCGCATTTCCGCGTCACGTCCTGAAATCCGATGCCTTCCTACTTCCGACGAATCTAGTTTTCCGCGCGTCGGCCATCGTTCCTACCTCCGTGCGGTCCGGCGCCATTCCTCTGATCGCCCGGCCCCGGATGGTCCCTTTCACCCGCGCGATCTTTCGCGCCTCATTGCGGTCCATCTTTGGTTTTCTTGTGCGGCGCCTTTCCTTTTCGGCCTCATTGCCCCCCGAAATCCTCGCCTGGTCAAACTTTCCGAGTAGTTCCTGGAACTCGTGAATGTTTTCCAGTCTCGCGCTATTTAGGGAGTTCTGGATTCTCTCCGGAAACTGCGATGTAATTATCCATATCAGTCGGTTATCCGATATGGACGGGTCGCACAAACGAAGTGCGGCTATCTTACCGACGGCGTAATCCAAATAGCTTATCTTTGGATACCATCGCTTCTCCATGAGGCGGCGCTCGAAAGCGAACTTTGTTTCTTCGCCCCAAAACCGTTTCAAGAACTTCTCTCGAAACTCCTCGTACGTTTCCGGGAACCGGGACATGGAAAGACTCCACTGTAACGCGGCACGGAATAAAAATTGCTGCGCAAATTTAGCTTTAAGTCTCGCGGGTACGGCCTCTGATAGTGCGAAATAATCCTCGAGTCGCCTTAAAAACTCGCACGGATGTTCGCCTTTTGCCCCCGCGAATCCGAGGTTCTGTGGCGGCGGGAACGGAACTCTTCCGCCCATACATGGGCGGATACAATACCATGCATGGGCGACTGTCCCATTACAGTATCAACCTCCACAGACTTAACTTAATAGAAAATATAATCATGAAGCTCATCTTCAATACACCCTTCCTTACAAACCTCACCCGCTTCAAAACTCAACATAGCATCATTTACTACTATAACATATCCTCGAAATATCTCAAAAGGCAATTAAATCATGCACAATAGATCCCATCTTTTCTGATCTCCTACAACCTCACATACACCATTTTAACTCTCCACTAATACGCTCCAAAAAATAACATTCTGTTGATATTGTCACCGTCTGACGTTTTCTCGAACGTTCGACGGGCCCGGCAGAGCTCGATCGGTTGGGCGCCATCAAGTTCTATAAATTGAGAATGCGTGGAGGAGGAAGGATGTTGCAATAATAATTCAGAATTTAACGATAGGTTTATTTCTGGTCCAAAACCAGGGAGGTTACATGACAAAAAAAGAAACTGGGTAAAGAAATGACTATCACCCTACCCGTTGAGCTCAACTTGTTAAATTCTTAAAATTAAACATAATTTGGGTCATGCGCGGCCTCGCTGACATTAACACAAATAAAAAGATTAAAAATGTTACAAGTCTGCTTGAAGAGCATTTTCTTGGTTATGTACCCAATTGCGTGGGTCTAGGGCATACACAATATAGTGATTGCGAGTTGATCCTGCAGGCTGCTGGAAGGGCCGGCAGGCAGGTCGGCGAAGTTTCCTGGGCAGGCTGGCAGGTCAATGGTAGCCCCGCCGTCTTGAGTCGACCGTCTCCTCCGCTCATTCACGAAATACCTCGCGTGACATATTGGCCCGGCCCAAACAGAAGCAGAGGGCCGCAAACACGTGGGTGACCGGCCCCGATACACAAATGTGTAACGCTTCGCGATTAGTGGTTAATTCGTGAACGCCACAGTTGTTCACCGCGGTTGGATAAGATCTGCTACTGTCCCTTGAACAATCTTACGCACAGCAATCGCCTCGGCGGTCAGCCTCATTCCCAGAAAGCTGGCCACCCTCACCGCCGCCTCCCCCACCCCAGCTGCCAGCTACGCGTACCCCGAAGGCCCGTTAGCCTCTACCCCCAAAACGGCACTCGCCGACAAGTCGCCGTCTCTGCCGGAACAAAGTCTCTCCGCGACGAACAACGCAAGCCCGGCCCGGCCCGGCCCATCTGCTTTCTCGCGAGTGCATTGTAACCCAACTGCCTTCGGCAGGGGTGCAGACTGCGTCCAACGCAGACGGACTTTCAGTCCGTACGTGTTCCGGCTGACCTACGCGAGCCAGATTCTGTGCTGGGCTCCCATAAGGCGCTGCATCCGCGCCCGACCGTCGACGGACCTTGTGGGAGCGCGCATTCATTTGCACCCCGTCAGTGCACCGCCTCAGGCACACCACCTCAGGCACACCGCCTCAGGCACACCGCTTTAGGCACACCGCCTCAGGTACACCGCCTTAGGCACACCGCCTCAGGCACACCGCCTCAGGCACACCGCCTTAGGCACACCGCCTCAGGCACACCGCCGCAGCACACCGCCTTAGGCACACCGCCGTGGCACACCTCCTTGGCACACCGCCTCACGCACCCCGCCTCAGCCCCACCGCTGCAGGCACACCGCTGTAGGCACACCGCCGCAGACACCCCGCCGCAGGCACACCGCCGTCGGCACACCACCGCAGGCACACCGACTTACGTCATTGCAAGTGTACATAATGTAAATTTAATATTAAAAGCATGTCAATGTGAGTGAGTTGAATTCTGACAACCCCTGCTTCTTCCCTCAACCAGCGTCCTCCCTCTCTCCCCCTCCGGGCAGCTCACGGCCCGGCGCGGCGTAAGCTTGTACAGAGAAGGTCCCGTTCAGTCCGCAAAGCAACCCCCTCCTTTCCTGGCCATTCTTCCCTTTCTCTGTACAGTCGTAGCATCGCTCGCTCGCTCGTTCTGCTTTGCTCCCCAGCTGCGAACTTACGTAGTGTTCGCATGCGGTAGGATTTTACTTCTGCTCGCTACGCCACGCAACTCTCTCTCCCCTGTCAGCGCACACTTTAAAAACAGCAAATACTGAGAGCAAAAACTCTGTGTATAGCTGATCAGGTGGAGCGTGAGTGCTCTTGGCCACGCTTAACCGAAAGTCCGGGTGAAGTAACCACCTTGCCGCCGCGTTTCATACATAGCGGCTGTGCAGCACGACGCCGCCTCGCGGAGAACCCGCCGCGACGCAGCCAAACTCCAGCGCGCAGGAAGATTCCGCGTCTCTCCTCCCTCAGGATCGGCTACGAAGAGGACTACACATGCAGAACGGCGGCTGCCACTGCTGAACCTTCTTCACCAACTTCTTCAGTGAGATACGCCGGTGGATACGCGCGCTTTTGCTCACCGAGGCTTTCTCTTTTCCCATTAAATTATCAAGCCTCAAATGACTTAGAAAATCCCCCAAACTTTTCTGAAATGGCTGAAGGCAACAATACTGAGGCCTCCCAACGTAGATAATCACTCTTCCTGCGACAGGTCCCATTCTCCAACGACCGAACACGTTGTAGATAGCGTGACAATAATCAGTCGCCTCGACGACTCACCGAGCCCGCCGTCTGGCCCTTGCTTAAATCTAAACCTGGCAATGACCAAGACATAAATTTAATAGAGTAGAACCCGAATGCTATCAGTGAGGACGACAACGTACGAACTCTGCTTATCCTCCCTAAGTTTTTCGTCTGTAGGAAAGTAGCCCAAGCAGCCTAAAACCAAATCCAGCTCGCTAACCAGCTCCCTGTCGACCCGAAACGGCTTCAGAAGAAAGCGTATCAGATCAAACTAAAAGCTGATCAAATCGTGAGACTAGGTGCGCGAATGGCAGCACCACAAAATCTAATAACACCTCCAAAAACTATAACGCGCCGAGATACTCAAAATTCTATTCAATCAGCAGCTTCTACTTAGACAAGGCAGCGGTTGTAGATCCGGTCGAACTCACGACGCACTTGCGTGAATAGTGCAAAAAAGCTCTCTACGCGCAAATCAACGCGCAATCAGTAATCTTACGCCTGGGCTGCATGGAAGACCACGGAATGATGGATAAACTCCAACATGCTGGACAAACGGACACGGAGCTCTATTATTTTCATAGTGCAACCTCCGAAAATAGAAAACGCTTAGTTATCAAAGACCTTGTCTCAAACATGCTGTGCGAGTCCATTAAAGCTGAAATTCAAGAAAAGGGTATTGTAGTTCACCACTTGGGTGAAATAAAGAAAAAAATCGCACCGAACACCCATTCCATTTAGAACCAATTCGTGTTCGAAATCTCCAACTGCAAAGGTTACGAACCGCCCGTGACCAGCGCATCCAAGGCCAACCTCCGCCGCCCACTAAGTTCCCTCTGCTGAGAAACTGCGCTACCGGCGCCCAGCGTGGTGGGGAAAATCCACCAAATCAGGAGAAAGCCAGGAATTCGGTCAACTATTCGCAGAGTATTCTGCGACCGGAGTGTTCTCATTCATCAAAGAACTAATCAATCTTTTTAAAGGATTTAATTTATCAAAATTAATCACCGCAGCAAAAACTACAATCCAAATTTGAAAAGGCCCAGGCCATACTCTTATTATTTCTTTATTTTATTTATCTATTTTCCAGGGTAAATCAGCAATAAATTAGGGTTCTTACCCCTCATCATGTCCTTCGTCAAGGAATAAAACTTCCAGCCGCGACAACTTGGAGAACGATAATTTGAGTAACTATATTTCCCACTGAATTCAATAAGACGTGCAGAGATAATGAAGTTACATTTATGTCCGGAAGCAAAAAAAAGGGGCCATCTCAGAATTTACTCAAAGGATCAAGGAAACTGGACGAAATCGAGATGGAGGTCATTGAGCCAGATGCTGCAGTACAATACTTGTTATAGGTTGTTTAGAATTATACAGTCCAAATGGTTAATAATACATTAAATATCACTGTTAAAATTAATGTTACTTTCTTTTTGATGCTCAGTATAGTTTCTAGTTGTATAGAAACAGTTATGCAGCAGAAATGATTTTACTTGAGATTTAAACTTTTCTACTTTTTTATCTTTTAATGTCATCTGTCAAAGAGTTGTAAAATAATGTACATGTATTGTATGTGAATTTTTTGTAGTGATCTGTCGATACTGTCACCTGATTGATATAATTACTACGTCGAGTGTTATAGTTATAGACATCGGCGTTTCCTGAAAATATATTACCGCCCTTAAACAAGTCATTTTTGACAAAAACCACTGATTCGTAAATCAAGAGATAAGGTAATTGTAAAATTCGTAGATTAATAAAGAGAGGCTTACAAGAATCATGTGGGTGGGATTAGGCTATTATTCGTACAATTCTTTTCTGTAATCTAAAAGTCTGGTGGCTATAAGATGTATTCCCCAGAATATTATACCATATCTCAGGCGGAAATGAACATTCGCGAAATATACACAACGGGCACTATGAGGGCTGGCTGAATTTGAAAGAATTCTGAACGCATAGTATAATGAACGTAATTTTATGATAAATTCATTTAAATGGACGTTCCATTTGAGGTTTGATTGAATCGAGAGACCTAAAAATGTTGCTGCCGTAACATCCGTCAATGGTACACCGTTCATTTTCAATGGAGCACAGAATTGTTTATTAGAAATGGAAAAATGCATTAAAACTGTTTTCTTTTCATTTACTATTAATTTGTTATTATGGAACCAATTTGAAACAGCTGATGTACTATTTACGGATTCTTTATGACAAATAATGTTTGTAACATCCGCAAAGAGAACTGTTCTTCCGTTTCGAATAGTTAAGGGCACATCGTTTACATATAGTAGGAAGAGAATAGGACCTTATACTCTTAGAAAAACCATCGCTGCTCTTCAGGCCGTAGTGAAAATTTTCTAATGGCGCACATTGCCAACCGACTCTACAACTTCCCGTTGTGGAATGCAAACGACTCCATTAGGAAAAAGAAACATCTAATAGAAAAAATTCTGTGAAGACTACGCTATTGCTATTTTAATAATTCAAGAAACTCACCTTAACAACAACCGACCGTTCAGCTTGCGTGGATTCCATATATACTGGAACGACTGTACATCAAGACAAATGCGGAGGAACGGCTAAAGCAGTGAGGCGCACTTTTCCACATACCCGCTTAAATACTCCCCAATTAACCCATCTTGAAGCCACAATAGTTATAATCGGAACAGCTACAGGCCCGATAAATTTCATCTCCGTATATAGAAGGTCAGCAGTACCTCTGTTAATCAAAGACCTGGATGATATCAGAACCTCAGGCGCCACCATAGTGATAGGAGATGACTTGCTAAAAGGTTAGAATGAGGCTGCCGAACAAATACTCCGGCAAACAATATCTTGCACCATGTCCTAGATATCCATCACTCACCAGTTCTTCAACCACCTTCTGGACCCAAGCACCTTCAGAAACACATTCCATTCGACATTTTAGACATCACACATTCTCCTTCACTATAATACACAGTGCCATGCCTCTTGAATGAATTAAACTTCGACCATCTGCCAATCATCTCTGCTATTTATCTTGGAGCCTTCCCGTATTCTATCAAAAAGTCTTACATTAACACCGATTGGAAAAATACAGAGATCGTGTATCCCATAAAATCCATACGTTAAATAAACCACCTGAAACGTCGAAAGAAATAGATAGAGTATTGACAATTCGAATACCAGTTAGGAGCAGCATTTAATGCTAATTCAAAAAGAATTCAGCTAAAACAAGGCCGCGAACGAAGGCGATACTTTCTCTTTTTACGATATAAGGGGAGGAAGTAAAATGTATGAACCTTACCGAAATGATCCGTTCATCGCCAATGATACAGCTTAATCCCAATCGTGTCACATGAATTGTGTGTTAATTTGCGAATTAACTGTCTGTTTCGTGAATTATACTTGGGTTTCTGTAACGTGGCTGATGACAGCTGATCAGCTGTTACGGTTTCGTCCAATCGGGAGCGTAAACGTTACCACAGTGACGTCACCGTGATGACGTTTTAGTTCTCGATTGGATGACACCATAACAGCTGATGAAGTGTCATCTCAGCCATACAGCTTAGAACTTTCGACAAAAAGCCGATATCAGTAAAAAGTGTTGTAGAGATAGCAGCAACTTATAAAGAAGTAGTAAGGACAATCAAGAAACGGGTTGTAAATAGGTACGACCCAACTAACTTCCTAGGATTAGATCCATTCAATAAATTCAGTTTCAAGGTACAAGATGAAGTGAACATATTATCCAAAGAAGTACCTTTCAGCAAGATTGAAGAATTGTCTCAAAAATATGCTGATCTCTTCGCACCCAGCTTGATAAAGCGGCAAATTTTTAGGCACATATACACCTGAAACCGGAAGCGCGGCCATAAATTCTACAAAATGCGGGCACTACCGTTGGCACTCAGGGATGAGGTCAGTCAGCAGCTTAAGAAAATGGTTGAGGATGAGATAGTAACACCGGTGAGGTTTAGAGATTGGACGACACCGCTAGTTCTCGTTAAGAAGTCCGATAGAAGCATCCGTTTGTGTGAGGATTTCAAAATGACTGTAAACACCCAACTGCAGATTGAGATGTAACACCGGTCAATACCAAAGCTAAATAATTTATTCCAAAAGCTTTCGGATGGAAAATATTTCTTCAAAATTGATTTGAAGGAATCGTATTTGCAGCTGCCTCTGCATGAGAAGTCAAAACGTGCTTAACAGGAAACACGCCAATTCGATTGTTGCAGTAACAGCGGTTACCGTTTGGAGTGGCGTCAGCGACAGCAATTTTTCAACGCTACATCGAGCAGGTGATAGCCCAGGTCCCAGGCTGTATGAGCTTCCTTGACGACATCGTTGTAACAGGTGCTTCAAATGAATAACACTTACAGAATTTGGAACACCTGTTATGTAAGTTACAGCATGAAGGCTTGAAGGCGAAACTGTCGAAATGTGAATTTTTCAAGAAGCATGTGGGCTTGCGCATGTGATAAATAACGAAGAGTTATATCTACAACGGAAAACGTCCAAGCAATAATACTACCAGCTCCGGTCAACATTAAGCAGCTGCAGTCTTTCATGGGCAATGCCAACTAAAAACCTTTCTTGAAAAACCTTTCAAAATTCAACATTTATTGCTTATTAATTTTTGAAAATAGATTTTACTACATGGGAGTTTTTGTTTTTTTCTCCCTTTCAAAATTCAAAATTTATTGCTTATTTATTTTTGAAAATAGATTTTACTACATGGGAGTTTTTTTCTCCCTTTCAAAAATTCAAAATTTAAGTAGTATATGACTTAGTGTAGGGATCACAGAATTTTGAAAATGTGCACACAATTCACTTTTCCCCATAGCACGTCATACGCAGTTTTTAACTGTTTTTTTGACGTAAAATAAATAAATAAATAAAAAAAACTATTACTCTAAATTCGTTAAGCAGTTTGCTACAGTAGTAGCTCCCCTGAACGCGCTAAGAAAGGAGCGCGCTTAGTTTGGTCGGAGGCGTTTTAGCAAGCGTTTGACACAATTAAGAAGCAGTTTATAGAAGCAATGAAGCTCACGAATTTCAACCCGAACAAGATTGTCACATTATCAAAGAACGCATCCGAGTAAGGAATTGGGGCAGTGTTATCACAGAAGAATGTAAAAGAAGAGGTACCAATAGCGTTTGCATCTACAACCCTTAATGTGCATCAGAAGCGGTACTCGCAAATTGCAAGAGAATCGTTAGCTGTGATATATGATGTAAGGAAATTTAATAATTATTTTTTGTAAGAAATTTATTATAATTACAGATCACAAACCGTTGGTGCTTTGTTACATCCCACGAAGCGAGTACCGGACAATATGATTCATTGCAGATTGATAGAGAGCAGGTCCAGATGATACAGCAGTTTCCAGTAGACGCAAGGCGCGTCGTTCGGGCCACCAACCAGGATCCTGTCTTGAAGAGAACACAGGAGTATGTCCGGAAAGGTTGGCCGACGAGAGGGAAGAGCATATAGTTCTTCTAGCTTCAAGAGCGCTTATCTACAAAGGCAGGTATTTTGCTCCTGAGCACAGGCGACAGTGTGCGAGTAGTAGTGTCAGGTAGCCTGCGAAGTGAGGTGTTAAAAAGCTTCGATAGAGGGAACTGAGGAATTGTTTTAACAAAGCAATTAGCCAGACAAAATTTCTATTGGCCACATATAGACCGCGATATCGAAAAAGTGGTCAGAGCGTGTCAAAGCTGCAAATCATACCAAAAGAATCCCCGACAGCAATGGATTTCTTGGCCGAAATTGGAAGGGCCGTGGGATAGATTACATACAGACTTTGCTGGCCCCTTCCAGGGATTAACTTGGCTCATAGTGACAGACGCGTAGACAAATTTCCCGTATGTGACGGAAACGACGAACCAGACGGCACAGACTACAGTGAGGGTTCTTCAAAGAATTTCCAGTGTAGAAGGATTGCCAAGGGCAATAGTGTCAGATAACGGCCCCGAGTTTACGTCAGAAGTATTTAAGAGATTTTGCGACAGTATCGGCATCAAGTACATTCTACCCCCCCCCTATATTACTCCCCCTCGAACGACAAAGCAGGGCGCTTTGTTCAAACGTTTAAATCAGCTATGACAAAGGCAAGGTATGAAGGGATTAGGAGCGAGCATTTATTGTTGCTGGTATCATACAGGGCCATGCCGGGAAGAGACGGAATGAGCCCAGAAACGAGACAGAAATTACACGGGCGGCAACCGAAGACGCTGTTATCTTTATTGTATCCAACAGACGAAAGCAGAAAATTGCAGTTCGAGCCGAAATATGCAGTAGGTTGTCCGGTGTTCATCAGAAGTTGTTAGGGAAGACCCAAAATGGGTCCCGGACAAAATACTTAGAGTAGAAGGAGCCAGAGTTCATGTAGTGCATACGCAATACAAGGTAGTCGGGAGACACCAAGAACACATCAGACACTGAACTTTCGAGATTCCAGAAATAGACGAATTGCAACCAGCAACGGAAACAGAAACCTGATCAAAGCAGACTGTTCAATTTTCAGATTGGTGGTCTCGTAGTTACGCTGTCACCACAGAACCAGGAATGGGCCGAGCAATCAGCAGCAGCACTGGCCGTCCAACCAGTAGCAACACGGGAAGCAGTATGTGAGCAGCGGCAAACCGAGCCGCGGCTAATAGGCGGCCCCCTTAGCAGGAAGCAAGGCCGCCCGCAACCGGAGCAGTTGCAGCAGCAGCAGCAGCCAGATGACAGCGACTCCGAGATGCAGGAGACGGCTTCCGGAGCAGAGGTGCAACACCAGCAACCGGAGAAGTTTCATTATCTGCAGCAGCCTTAGTAGCCCCCCGAGGACGGCGAGATTCTTACTCCGACAACTAGGCGGGGAGGGTGTAGTATCCGCCAGTGCGGGCACTTCAGAAAACCCGAATATCCCGGACGCCGCCAGAGATAAGCTGAAGCGTGCCATGTCACCACAGCTGAGCGACCGGGCGACTTTGAAGAACCCTCCCCCCTCCAGCTGGTGGTGGTGGGGGGGATAGAGCAGCCAGCAGCCCCAGCGACCCATCCGCGACGGAGGGGGCCACCGCCCGAGGGACCGCAGCGTCGACGGCCACTCACTTGTATTCCGATTCTGTAGTAGCGAACTTGTAGTAAACTTGGGTTTTTCTAACGAGGCATCTGAGGGTAGTATCTCCAAGATGGGATATGACACGGCTTTTTGCGGCTTTCTCGGTCGTGCCTTTAATGTCGCTTGATCTGCAGCACTGCATTATACGTCGTCATCATGCGACACCTTGCGGCAGGACCGAGAAAGACGTAAAAATTCCTGCCATATTCCATCTTGGAGATACTACCCTCAGATGCCACGTTATAAAAACCCAAGTATAGGAACTTATGTGGTAAAACGTGCTCGAACATGGACATTGTTTTGGACTCGGATATTGTATTTTGTCCGACGACCTCGCTTAATTTTGTTTCTCCTGGCGATTGTGACTTCTGGCGTAATGAAAAGGCTTTATTCTATGGTACATTTAATAAAAATAAAATTATTATTTCAAACTTTGTACCCTGCGTTTGAACATTCCTCTGTCTGTCCAATGCATTTTATGCCAATGTGCGTTTTAGCCTAACATTTTGAACTTGAAATTTTGACGCTTTGCTATGCGTGTTGAGTGACGAGGCTCCGGCCTATGCGATTAATATAAAGCATCCTTAAAACATTCTTGAGCCTGTGTAATGCTATTATTTCGAATTATCATTCGAACAACTTGAACGAATACCTTCCTTCCCGCCATTCGTTTTTCGCTTTCGTTCACCGCCCTCGTGAGGTCAGAGTCGACTCGTTTCGTCAAGGGATAATACCATGAATGAATAGATGAGTTAATCTATGATAATACCTCATTCCGGACTTTATCACAGCAACTATTACAATTTTTTCATCGATTTTAATTAAATTAATATGCTGGAAATAAAATGTTAAAATCAGAATTGCAAAATATTTGACTCTACATTTCTTTGGAAGGATCTGCTCGTTTACTCCATGGTGTGACGTGGAAAAGTCACAGTGGCGCAGTGGATGCAGCCAATACGAAGAAGCTAGAAGTGCATACGTCAAGATTCGTTGAGTGGCAAGCGAGTTCTGTGCGTGGTGCGAAAGAAGCCGGTGTGGTTGTTGTGGTAATCGCTAATGTTGTGACCCTTTGAATTAATTATTGTTGCTACCCTCATCATGAAACGACTCCTAATTTTGCAAATATTTGTCATTATTTACTTGGCAATTGATGGAGTTTTCTCAGAGAATCCTGGAATTAAAATAAGGAATGTAGATCGGGTGATAGATCTAACCACGCAACTTGTGAAAATCTCGGAAGTGTGTACTTTGGAAAATAGTGGCAATGTTCCGATTAAGAATTTTCAGTACACATTGAAGGATAATAGTGAAAATCTCGCATTCTTCAGTGTCCAGGTAGGTTTCGTATGCCAGTTTACACGTGCCGGTAGACTGAAGAGTGTTTTCATGATTGTTAATTAATATAATAATGATCGTACTTGCACAGTTATGTAGTTTATTGCTAACGTTGGTTGCAATCTGTGAAAGTTATTCGTTGATAGAATATGAATTGCATTTCGTTTTTGACAATTGTGTATTATAATATAGAATACTAGTTATTAGTTCCCTTGAATTAAATTTGTTTATAATCATAAAGAATTTCTAGAATTACACGATTACGACCTTAGCCGATTATTTTTTAACCTTAATTTTCTCATTGCCTATTTCTATTTGATACTGTATTATTCTCTGAAGGACTTTTCCTTTCGGTATTTCTCCTAACTTGCCAGAATACTTCAAAAACAGTGTTGGTGCTTTTGTAAATATTTCAATATTGATGTTCTAACTCTTTAAGTTGCCTGTATAAGTCAATATGTTCATGTGAAGCGGTATTGAACTTTCTGCACTTCACAATCCAATGTTCTTTGAGCCTTCAAGTGAACAACTTTAAGTGAATTCCTTGTGTGATTTTATTATTTTTTGTTAACTTTATTTTTTGAGCACTTAAAGTTCCTCAACCTTAAAGTGCATTCTCTTGAAAAAAAAAATTACTCTTTTGATTTTGTGTCTTAATACTTTCTTTCTCATCTGACAATGACAGGATCAATACTATATACATGACTGAATCTGTTCTAAACACTGAAATATATCTTGCTACAGATATAGTTGGAAAGCAGTTGTGCAAGTATTTCACTGCCATAGTATGTATACCATCATGTTTGGCTTGCAATGAAAGTTAAACAGATGCTGCTGTATAATTGTGCTCCCTGCTAATCTGCTAGCATGTTAGATTTTATGTGCATTTTGTTGAGTTTGATACCCGATTCAGTATTTATCTGAGTAAACATTGACTTCAATTGTGGAGCTCTTTGAAGTTCATAACATATTTCACTAATACCAGCTAAGAAAATTGTTAAAATATGATTGACAGTCAAGCTTATATGTTAAAATTCCATACATGTTAAAATTCTAAATTTTGTGAAAATGTCAATGTCAAATGTCTGAAAACAGTAGATCCAAATTCACATTGTTTTAATTACACAATTCCACAAAATCGAACAATTTAAGAAGTAATGGGAAATAGCTTTTTGGTACACTTGTTTATTACTTATATAATTTACTTTTGCCAGGACTGCAGTTCATTTTCACATAGGTCAAACTTTTACATTATACACCTTCCACATTGAGCAAATTTTCTGTGTATAAACATGAGAGTTTCAGATTTCATAATCCATGTAAAATGCTATCTAATAGTTTGATCTATTGTTAGTAGTAGGACTACTTGTTGTTATTATTATTATTTCTTTCTGCTTGTCATTTCTGCCTGATTCTGCTGATATTAGTAGAGGCATTCTTTATATTTAGCAAACTACTACATATTAATTTTCTTTCATTTGGTCCTGCATTTTTAAGTTTTCCAATTAAAATTAATTTTAATTTAGTTCAAAGCTAATTCTCATTCTATTTTGAACTTCTTGAACATTTATCAAAGATATTCGTATAAGAATTTTGTTCATTAAATTAATGGAAATTGGCTCATTAACAAACCTTAAATTCTGTGACCTTATTTCTTGAAAACTCATATTTTGTCTTGGAGTTAATACAATATTATCTGTTGCTCCTGAAATATAGTTTGTATTTTGTAATCTAATTTGTAAATTGTGTTTTTTGGGAAGTAGAAAATTAAAATATTGGCTTCCAAATGATTGACGTTAATTTCATTCCTTGGTGTTTCTTTTGTGTTGAAGTATATATTAAGTTCTGGTTGGAAACTATTAGTTGTGAAGTTAGAGCACAGCTCTTATGCTGAAAGCCAATGATCTGCAACATTGTGTGCAAATCATGTTAAAATTTCTGTTCATTTGTGCTTTGTTATATTGCAGTGACTATTGATACATACATACAGTACTTCCTTTTTAACTTTCGTAGTTTAAAGATTGTAATGGATCTATTTATGTATTTAGGAAAAAAGGCTTCAATTATGTTATTTTATGTATTGTCTCTTAATTTCCCTTAGTGGACAATACCACCCTCTTAGTGCCTCCTGGAATAATTTAGGGATATTAGAATCCAATGAATGTGGCATTGAATGAAATTAAGGGGTCAATGTGACGTGACAAAATGATGTTGATGTTTATCAATAATAAGAAAACAAACTTTAAAGATATGTTATATATAATGTAATTCATTTTTTGTTTAGAAAATTGGTGAAAATAAATTTCAAATGTTGCAAGAACTGTCACAGAAGTTCATTGAGATTGTTTGTTAGGAATGGCCATGATAGACCTATGTTGCGATTTTCCCATTGCTCACCTATGACAGTTAATCAGCTGTTATGGTGCCATCCAATCGGAACCTTATATGTCACTACAGTGACATCACTATAGTGGCATTCAACCTTCCGATTGGACATAACCATAACAGCTAACTTACTTCACAAACATCTATGAATAAATCCAAGTATACGAGTATATATCACTCTCCACAAAGGCTTATATAGTTGCACAGTTTGTGACTGGCATTATTATTATTATTATTATGTACTAAGAAAATTTTAAATCACATCCATTATATTTAAGCTATCAGTTTGTAGGGATTGTTATAATTAAATCATTTTCTTGTTTGTGTATGTATACCTGTGGCAACACACAAACTGAGCAAGATAGTAATAAGTAGGGAACGGAATTTACTGTAATAAAAAAAAAGCAAAATATGTATCTATTTTTTCTAAAATATGTTTAAAAAAAATTGTTATAATTTTTAAAATTCCATTCCTCAAGCACTTTCTGAACACAGTACTTTCCAGATCAGATGTCAACATGGATTCAGAGGGGCTGAAAGAAAGTTCTACATGTAGAGAAGCAATTATTCGCTAGTTTCATCCGAAATATATAATACTTTTGTAGTATATACACGAGAAGAATGCGCTCAAGTGAATAGTACTGTGTAGCCTGTGATAGAAAAAGGGGGTAAAGGGAGCATACGCCCCCTCCCAACTCCACAAAAGCGATGACAATGATCTGAATTTTTTTTGTTTTATCAAGTTACACACGACGTGTATGAAACACGTGGTTGAAGTTCCTTCTGCTTCATATACATCCGCTCATCCTTGATCCCCACTATGTGGTTTCCAAGTAGTAAATTTGATAATTACTAGCGAAGGTCCGGCGTTAATACAAGCACATTGCGTGGCTTTGTATTTCAGTAACAAAGTTAGTTTTCAAGTAACATATATTTCGAACTCAGATGTAAAATGTTCATTTTCGACTTATAAAAATATATTAAAATGTAACGAAATATGTAGCAATAGATCAAATGTGTAAAAATATGTAATTATACCAAAATATGTAAAATAAAAATGGGTCCAATTCGTTCAGTATGTCGTGTCAAGTCTAAATATTAGCGAATGAAGGTACAAGAGTCCCTGTAAAAATATGTATTTACATGAAAATTCGTTCCCCTAGTAATCAGGAATATAACATTGCTCACTGCAGTTTTCTATATAATTGTTACAAGTTTTATTATGCATGTAGGTGTATTGCTGGAATTATTTCATGCAAGTAAACTTATTTTTTCAGAGTGGGGACTCTTCAAAGTCACCTCTGCGATTTTCTGAGAAGAAAGTGAATGGGCAGAGCACATGGACTGTGGAATTGAATGAGCCTTTAACATCTGGCAAAACCACTGTTGTGAGTATTTAAGATCTAAATTCTCTTTTCAATTTTGTGTCCTGAATGTTTATAAATTGCTGTGCCGCATGTAAATTGCCTCTTTGTAGTTTTCAATTATGATACGAGGAAAAAAATGCAGAATTATGTAAATCTTATTTTACAGGAGAGAAATAATAATTATTAATTATAGAAATATTTTTCTGCACAATTCATTTCATTTTCACTAGAGTTTATCTACCTAATTTTATTTTCGCATTTAATTAACGTGGAAACATTAAGAAAGAGTTGGAATTAAATTGTTAAATACGTTCACTTTCATTTACAATGATATTCAATTGTAAATCGGTTGGTTCCAATATTAAAAATAAAAATGTTTCTTTGCAGGTTGATATTGATACAGTGTTCAGTCATCGGCTGGTGCCTTATCCAAGCAGCATTACTCAGAAAGAGAAGCAGTTAGTTTTGTTCCATGGAAATCAATATTTCTATTCTCCATATCCTGTGGCTCGGCAAACTTCTACAGTGAATTTGGGCTCAAAGGCCATTGAAAGTTACACCAAATTGAAGCCTGTGTCTCAATCAGAGTCCACTTTGAATTATGGGCCTTATGAAAATATTGCTCCTCTGTCATTTGTATGTTGTATAATCTAAGTGTTCAAATGCCAACTATATTTAAAAATGGTTTTAATTTTTTTTTTTTTTTTTTTTTTCCATTTTTAAATTTCAGGAGAAAATGACGATCCATTTTGAAAACAATTCTCCTTTTCTAACTGTCACAAATCTTTTAAGAGTAATTGAAGTATCACACTGGGGCAATATTGCTGTGGAAGAGACGGTAGATTTGCTTCATACTGGAGCTGTCCTCAAGGGACCGTTCTCACGATATGAATATCAAAGAGAAACACACAGTGGCCTCTCAAGTGTGAAGTCATTTAAGGTAAGCACAAGAAAGCATAAATGAGACTGTTAATAAGGCCGTGAATGTAACTTTTTCTTTCTTTTAGACCCTTCTACCTGCTGCTGCAAAGGATGCATATTACAGAGATGAAATTGGCAATATTTCTACATCTCACATGAAAATATTAAGCGATTCTGTGGAACTTGACTTGCGTCCTCGATTTCCATTATTTGGAGGATGGAAAACTCATTACATCATTGGCTACAACGTTCCTAGTTATGAATATTTATACAATTCAGGTATGATAAGGGCCACAATGTTGTAGCCATATATACCCGAATACAGCTACCTGAAATGTTGTTACCATATTTACCCGAATATAAGATAAGGTTTTTTTCCTAACTCTCACATTCAAAAAATACAGGGTGTCTTGCATTTGTAGATAAAGCCTAGTTGGTTAGGAGATATGTTCTTACATTGCCTTTCTATGCCACAAAACTCGTAGACATTGGTGTAAAAATAAGCTGCAAAAATTATGAAAATATCATAATAAGTAATTGTATTCATGGTCGTATTCTTGGCATCCATTGTGAATTTGCCAGACAATTCAGACATTTTTCAATGGGCTGGTAAGTAGAGAATCTCATGAGATGACGAGGCAGCTTGGACTATCAGTTCGATGGCCGAATGCATTTGGCAAGAGATCGAAATGAAAAAAACACATTGATAGAAGAATGTACACATTCTAAATGCAACCATTGAGAAGGATGTTTTATCGAAACTAGACTGGACTAGAAACTAGGCCTAACCCTATATTAACTTGTTCGCTGACCATCTCGGTGCTATTTGTGCTGAGGAATGGTGGTCAAAACATTGGCACCTGTGCATAGGACCCATCATCTGCCAGACAGTCAGGTAGCTATAGATGCTATCTCAAATGTTACCCGCGAAACGAAGGAACAGAGATAGAGTTCGTAGTTCACAACTTGATCACATGAACATTGACAAGGATGTTGAGTAAATTATTTTATATTTATCCTGTTAAATAATGTGAAAAATATGCTACAGAATCTTGAGGCCATGAATAAGAGTGGGACAGGAAGATCTGGTGACAGGTTTTTATGTAGCATTATTTGAAACACTAAGAACGTAAATTCAACATGTAAAACTTTTAGAAGGGCCTAAAAAGTCAAGAGGACATCACAGTACGGGAGAAGAAACTATGATAGAGAGGGTAGTGACAAAAAGTATGTTTATGATTATTTTAAGGAACAAGAAAATAGTGTTAGCTTGGGTATAAGTTTTCATTCTCATAAAGACAATTTTCTAGTCAATTTGCTATTTTATTTTGACAAATTGTAAAAATTAGTTAAAATTTTTAAAATATCAGGAGGCCTCTTCAAAATTAGGGGGTTGTTTACATTCTGAGTCGAATTATATTTGGATAAGTATGGTATTTAGTTACTGAAAACAGCATCATGGTTACACCTCCCCAACATTTACTTCTGTTATTTGGGTATCACTTTGTATTTCTAATATAATATTTCTATCCTGTTTTCAGGAGATGACTATCTCCTGAGAATGAGATTCGTAGATCACATTTTCGATGATATGATTGTGGAGGAAGTTACTACGAAAATTATTTTACCGGAAGGATCTCATAGTGTTAAACTTCAGACACCATATCCCGTTGAGCGGTTGGGTGATACCTTTCATTACACGTACTTGGACACGAAAGGAAGGCTTGTAATAACAATGCATAAAACTAATTTGGTAGAAAATCATATTCAAGATTTCAAGGTATGTGACTAGATGAGTGATGTGTTGTTGAAATTGAATGAATTAAAAAAATACATGGCTTAACTACATTTGCAGCTCCATTACAAATTCCCAAGAATGTTGATGCTACAAGAACCTCTATTAGTCATTGCTGCCTTTTACCTACTCTTCTTGCTTGTTATTGTTTATGTTCGTCTGGACTTCTCTATTACAAAGGTAAAATTGGAATAAATCATCTCTACATTTATAATGAATGTATATGTATGACAAATGTATTAATGTGTTACACAGGATGAAGCTGGTGAGAATCGAATGCGAGTTGCTGGTTATTGTGAAAAAGTTTTAGCACACCAGGATAAAAGAGCTGGTCTATATCGTCACTTTGATGAACAGCTTGTGAAATTGAAATCCAGCAAGGATGTCAATGCTTTCCAGGTAAGATTTGTGGGATTTTATTTGTATTATTTGAAGTGATGATTCCTTCTTTGGAACAATTTCAATTTAATCATTTTGGTTTCAGTCATCTATGAAGAGTTTTAATCAAGAGTATAAGACTGAGACTAGCCACATAGCTGAGCTGCTGAATAAATTAAAGACTGATGCTCCAGATATTGCTGAGAAAGTGCAAGATCTCCAGAAATCGGACAAGTAAGAAACTTTTGATCAAACAGACTGTAAACGGCTTGTGATTTCCTTAAAACTGTATATCTCTCCCATGCCCGATCTGTTTGATATTCCAATGACCTTGAACTAGCTGTGTCACTAATCATGAAATTTTTGTTCACAGGCAATTACGGGATCTGTATCAGCAACATCAGACTTTGTATGTTGATAAGCTTGTGCCTGGCAAGATTGCTCGTCCTGCTTTTGTTGATACTGAAAATCAGCTGAACAGGAAGAAAGAAGAATGCACAGATAAAATTAATGCAATTGTGAAGTCACTGCAATAAGAGGATCACTATTGTGTGCAGTTGCTGGCAGTGCCTCTTGAAAGTGAACTCTTAACATTAGTTGGATGTACATTTATCATTTATGTACTCTCCACTATTTGATTACATCACCTAAATGACTAGGACTTCTCACAATTCATAAATATATATGTGTGCAATTGTAGACATAATACACTGTTTTCTTTAAATTCTCATTGACCTTTTTCCTACTCTTAAGCAAAGATTTGTTAATGGGTTACTAAAAGGCTTTACTCAACAACAATGAAGAGGTCTAGTTCTCAAATTTACTGTTGGTAAAGTATGGTTATCCATATTCCTTTCTAGCATTACCTTGGAAAACTCTTCAGTCTTCAAGCAGATCTGAACTACGATAACTTAGATTATTGTGTTCATTAAGTTTTGTATCTCCAACGAAGCATTCCAGTTAGTCTAGCACATTTTGCTATTTTAATCATTAGTCACTGTCTTTAGAAACAATTGCTAATGATGGTGAAATTGGGATAAAAAATTTAATTTCTAGATCTCGGAATAGTGACTGAATGTGCAACAAGTGATCAGTGAATTGCCATGGTAAAACAACCTGCAAATAATTAAAGTTGTTTTTAGTGGAGTGCACATTTGGTATTTCTAATTCGTGGTTGAGAAAATAATTCTAAAATGCTTATAAAAAATGTGGATCTTCTTACATTGCAAATTAAGTGGACAGTTTTTAATAACTGTAACAATAAATCCTACAGTTACACGTTATCAAGATGAGTATTCTTATTCCAAGAAATCCTGAAGGCACATATTGACATACAAATTTATGATAAAATTTATTTTTCACCCTGCATTTCGAGAGATGTGGAACTAATGTGGTTTTGTGTATCTGAATATTAATGTATTTACTTTGGAGTGTATGTACTTCTACAATGAAAAGTGGAATTTGCAAGATAAGGCCATTAAAGAAATGACAATTTTCACTACTTTAACCCTAATTAATATAAGAATCAAGAAACATCCAAAATGTCATGTTCACCACTAGTGCTAGTGTAAGAAATGTGACAGGTTGAAAATTCGTGAGGACAAAAGTTTAATAATGCACTTTATGTAAAGGTCTTTTTAAATGCACGTTGATGGAGATTAAGAGAATTGAAGATTCGTTCACCAATTGCAAATTTTCAAAAGTCCATTCAAGGTAGAAAAATTCCTGCAGTGATGCAAAGGTTAAAAAAAAAAAAAATTCACAAAAATGTGTTTTTATAATCTCTTCTGTTCAATTACAGGGACAATACTAGAAAAGTACCAAAAAGTGTGTTATGGGTACTACCAAAAAAAAAGTGTTATGACAAAACTTTAGAACATGTACATATAAGCAGATATTCCATCAGATGTGGATTGTTTATACACAGACTGGATTTACTTAGACTATGAGACGAATGAAGCTATCCCTTCCAAGCAGCATTACACAAGTTCAGTGGAAATTATTGGTGTGGGATGGTTAGCATTCTAATAGCAGGAAAAGTTGAAATGGCCATTACCAACATAACTTACCAGCTATTAAACCACATGCAGATCTCTGGGCATGTGATGTTTAAGTTACGAAACTTCCTCACAGAAGAGACCAGATGGTCAAAGTAGTAATTAGTGGTGTTGCATTACAAAGCCCCCATACTAGTGTGACATCTTTGACCACGGTGAACAAGCTGGCAAGTCAACTTTTTGCTGAAAATGAGTATGCTATACTACTGAGTCTTATAAATCACTGTCTACATGTATGTATAATCAGGTAAGTTGAATTCCTTGTGGCTGCTGAGTAATCAGTAAAAGTGTATTCATGAACATGACGAATTTTATAAAATCAAACCCCAAGAAGAGTTGTCTGTTCATTCTCACTAATTAATATAAACTAATCACAGGTTGGCAAAATATGTTGCTCTCCTGCATAATTTAGTTTTTGTGAATTAACAGCTTGACACAGACTAATGATATTTGCTGGAGGTAATTAAATGATTATACATGTTAATCACAAACATTTAAGTGTATGGAAGTATGTATCGCATATCCTTTAAACTTACAAGTATAAAGTTCAAATTTGATTAACTCCAGATAGGTACAAACTGTCCCAGTACAAAAAAAGAGCTTTTAGCAGGGGAAACCTTGAGTCACAGAGAAACGTAATAGGTCATAAATGAATGGCACAAGTCTACTTATTTCTCTGAACAAAATCTCATGTAAAAGAGATTGTAATTTCCAGTAAAAATTACATGGTGTTTAAGTACTAAATTTTATATCACGTTTCTTAAGCAAAGACATGAATTTCAATTTAAACAACCCTTTTCCCTGGAGAAATTATAGTTTTATCGAAGAAAAAAAAAATATATATATATATATTTAATATATAGAAACATTTCAGAATCTACTAATTTTGAAATGTGTGGATAATCTTGTACTGACCAGAGCCATCCAGTACAGTAGCATTCATATTGGTACCACAATGCCAGAAAGCTGCATTGCGTTGCATGAAAATTTTAGTTCATTACAGCAGGTAACCATTTCTAAACATTGAGGACATATGAGTAACTGCTGTTTATAAAAAAAACATGCTTAATATTCATTTAACTTTTATCTTTAATCAGTATATAGAGGTGACCCCATATGCTTTGATATTTCCATCATAATGAGCAGATTGTCGAGGAGGAAATTCTCTTATATTCAGGTCCTTCCTAATTCCAGGTGATTTTCAACAAATGATCATGTGTCATCATATCAATAAATAAAAACTTCTTACTAACAAAAACTACTTAAGATGCCTGAATTGAATGCTAGTTGCATTGCACAGAGCATTTTGAACACCTTCAAATTAATGATCTTTGCCTTTTCTCACTCTGAATTTATTCTTAAGAGGCATTTAAATTGTATTTATGAAAAATTATAGTACTAATTATTTTCTAGTTGAAATTGATTTATCTGCAGAAGTGTGTAATAAATTTTAAGAAGTATATTAATTCGTATGTAATTTGTTGTAAAATACAAAATATTTTCCTCTTTAAAATTTTATCTTTTTCAGAAATTGTAAGGCAGTCACAGGTAAAGTTTTTGAATATTAATTTATCAGTGAATTATTCAATGATATAAAGTTGAGAACATTTATATAATGGAACTTCCATTGTATTCT
Organism: Teleogryllus oceanicus; assembly: GCA_964035755.1. NCBI lineage: Eukaryota > Metazoa > Arthropoda > Insecta > Orthoptera > Gryllidae > Teleogryllus > Teleogryllus oceanicus. Next base: position 18,113,689 of record CAXIVR010000001.1, on the reverse strand, counting down.
TTACATTGTAGTAAACTAGTGAGCTTATAGCATGGATTATTTCATGAAAATTCATTTTGTAAATAGTATAACTGAGAAATAATTCACCTATTGCATGAGCAATATATTAATTTTATTAAACCTGAAGTAAACAATATTAACTTCAATCCAATAAACACTACCCTACACAATTATTTCCAAATCTGAAACAAAATCTTAAGTTAATGACTACACCAACACTGATCTGACAATACTGTTTTGGTATCTGTTCACCTGAATCTTAAGTTAATGACTACACCAACACTGATCTGACAATACTGTTTTGGTATCTGTTCACCTGAATCTCAGCAGAGGAACAAAATTATTGGTTTTATCAGCCAAGACTAATTTTTATTGCGGAATTATATATTTTTTTTTTACAACGCTCAGATAGAATTGTCAAGCAACAATTTTGTTTTGCAACAAATTTGCTGACATCAAGTTCCTTCCAGTTCAAAGCAATGTTACAGAACAAAAGAAAATCGAGAAAACTAGCTCAAATTTTTATGGGATACTATTTAATTAACAAGGAAAAATGTTGTCTTATTTTTGATCTCCGTAACACCTGACAACAAAATTCCACAACTGTTCACAATGATTTAACTTCCTAAATTTATATATTGAATGAACAGGCAACACATAATATATTGAAGTATTTATGAATATTAAATTTCTACTCTGCAACATTCTCTCATCTTGGACAATATGGTCGATTAAATTTGGCATCAACAGTAAGTGATAAATGCCTCAAGAGCAAGTCCCGTGATTTACCATTAAGGTACCAGTCCTTGTAGTTCAGAACTGAAATAATTGACTTATTTTACACTAAAACAATTAAATCTGTTTTAAAAAATGTAGCACAAGTTATAACTACTTCAAACGGACACTGAAATAAAACTGTATCACTAATAGAAAGTTATTGTCATTGATAAATAGTCTTATACTCTGACGACGGATTTTAAAATGTACATTACCATCATTTTCTGTAGAAAAATTGTTTCCTTATATTTCATAAAATGCAACATCCTTCTGTTTACTTTCATTAACTAAACTGCATGAGTGTGCAAAAGAAACAGTAGGCTGATGCTTGAAGAAACAAAATAGTTTTCAACAATTTAGTGACATTTTCATGCAGAATGGATGGAAGGGTATAATGAAGCACTGGCACAATTAAGTATTGATGTTCAAAAGTTTATTTCAAATATGATTTAGGAGATGTTCTACAAATTGTTTGATGTCCATGAATGTACATGCGCTTCAGGCAGTGAAGTTCACACATGATGTGTGAATAAGCTTACACTCCGGGTGCATCTAGACAGTCCCTTGATTTTTTTGTGTTAATTTTTTTATAATTTTATTATTTTTGGAATTAAAATGCGTGATCAGAAATTGTTTCTTTTGGAAACTCGTCAGTTCATGATTTTATGTCTTGAAAGACCAATAGGAGCAGTAAATAAATTTATTATTTCCTGTGGCAGTTTGATGTCTGCAGTATGAATAAACATTGATAGGCTCATACCCATTAGATCATTTCAGAATAGTGTTCTGGTGCTTCATGACCAAATGATAGAAAGGTAGGCAGGATAAATCTTAACTTAATTTTGAAGTTATTTCAAAATAAATAATTGGAAATTGAAAAGTTCATTTCTATGCAAAACAATTATACATTGAATCGAAATCAATGTTACATGACTTAAAAGTTTTACATGAAAATATTAAATGAAAATGGATATACTTTATATAAATATACTTTTTTATAAGTCAATCATGCAACAATTTGAACATCATATCAACTTTTTGAAAACTTTAATATAAACATCACAGTGTGGTGATATATTTATTGAACACTAACAGCAATATATTCCATTCACAGTTCAATAACCAACTCTAGTCTACCAACTAATGCAACGAAACACCAGCAGATGAGACGATACCATGAAAACGTGTGCTGTAGATAGCACTCATTTCTCCCCAAATTAGGATGCTCCTGGATATAATGTCTCCATATTGCAATTTTTGGTTTAAACTTGTGAAATAATGAAAACAAGGATTGTTAACATTGAAAGTGAGAAGAGTACATAATAAAGATTAAGTGTACAGAAATGTTTTCACATGACCAAAAAAAAAATAAAAAAAAATTTGTTTTACATGCTTCACTGAAGTGTAACAAAAAGGCCTACACATACTTTATTAACAAAATCTTAAGAAAAATAAAATTTTGAACATTTTAAAATCAGTAATTGAATGGAACTGAAGAGTGAATACACCTGATTGTTCCCTTGATATTAAAGTTTTGTAATGTAATGGCTCTAAACCATACACTGAATAAAACAACTATTCTTCAAAAATGGAGTTGCATTATGTTCTTCTCACGCAACCTATTTATCGCATAAATAAAAGATGCTCAAATCGAAGATATTTCAACAGAATAGTCGAAAGATTTTGTATTTTGTAATAAGGACTCCATTTTCGTCCATCCCTTTATTTATCTGCATGTATAAACCTTTTATGTTACACCTGCACATACAAAATTAAAAGGAAATATCATTTTTCATGACATTGGTGTACTGCCAAATGGACACCAACTTCTATACGTACAATGATTCACTGAAATCCCAAAAAAACTAATTATGGGAAAAAGAAAAATTATAGACGATTGATCTGACATATAACTGACTTTGCAACAATCAGAAGAATTTTTACACTGACATGTAAAATGAGAAAACTATTAAAAATTGCAAGATGGTGTGCACAATATACCTACTGATATTTAATTCTAAAATATGACAAAATTTGGAACTTGTTTGTTTTCTATTTTCTTATACACAAATGATTTACAACTTTGGCAACATTAACATCATGAAAACCAGGGGAATCGCCCCCAACATTGTAATTTTCATTCACAAAGCAGACGCAAACCATTTATACCTTTTAATGCAGAGAAATGAAGTAGGATGCCACGATTTCCACTCTTATTCTATGTTGAACATCTCAACAATTCATACTGCACAGTATGTATTATGTAACTAATAATCAAGCTAACATATGACTATATTTTCTCATTTGGTGCTTAATATGCAAGTTCAACACAACACAATACAAAGTGGCAGTGATATTCAAGATGATTGTTTAAATTCACTTGGTCCATTTTGGTCATCACGTGTAGTTCATGTCAGTGACTGTCACATACATTGTACTCTGCAGCAGAAAACTCAAGTGTATCTGCCTCCTTCTTCCATGCAGCTTCATCTCCAGCAAAAAAGATGCTCATGAACATTTTCAGAAAGAAAAATATAACCAGCACTTTCATGATTAAAAAATTGTTTATGGGGTGTTAAATGAGAAACACTGCTTTAAATAAAATGTAGACGTAACTCTTTTATTTGGTATAATTTCATCTTCCAGGTAAGCTAAGGCAAAAATCTTTATCATCACCACCAGTCAATGCTACCATCAGAGTTACCACCACCATCACCACTACCAGCACCACTTGCATCACCGGAACATACGGTAATGTCCCCAAATAAGCATCCTTACACACTGCCCTCCTCAATTAAAAAGTAAATGGCCTTTTTGTATTAAAGGAAAATATTTTGAAACTCCCAATACTACAAATTTACAATTAATTATAAGAAAAAAAAAAAAAAAATGTTTATACTATTTTGCATCCATGACTTTTTTAATAAAAAAATTAATTGTTGATTCAAAGAAAATAACAAAACCACTCTTTTCATCATTTCATCTTGAATAATTTAACATTGTGGCCTACCCTTTAACAAACGCTTTGTCAAAGTTCAAAAATAAATAGAACAAGAATGATCATTAATTAACTCAATGACTTTTCTTAAAATGCAGCCTAACTGGAATATGCATCCCAGTTCAGTGTGTAGGTATTATTACCTGTGGAAAACTCCAGGGAGAAATTTATGCCACACGCTGATACAGAGTTTGGAGTATGCACAAGAGGCTTACAACAGCAGCAATAATGCCAGAGGTTTAACAATAATATCACTCAAAATTCTGCAGAGCTTCCAATGTGAGAGCCCCAACCTAGAAACTAGTCATAAATGCCCAATCTTGTCATTTCGCACATCCTTACATCACACATGCAATTAACTTTCTTTCCTTCTGCATAGTCTCATCTCACACAAGTCAAACATGATTAAATGAGGAACAAGTGTTTCTACAATCAAGGCAGTGGTAAATTGCACACTTGAGGATTATTGCCAGCTACTCCCAACTCCACAAAATTATGGATAATAAAAATGCCGTTGCAATTCGAGCTTAACCCAAGAACACATGATTTCACTGGAGGGTCTGGGTCTCTCTGTCCACTTTAAGGGAATGAAAACTTTTGGGATCTCTGTGAATGACATCCAATCTATATCACACTACTTTCAACATCTTTTTACAATTGGTTCACATATAATATAATAAATATTATATCACATGTATATTTCAAAAATAAAATCTTCAACATACAAAACATACAGAATTTAATAACATTCAATATATATATATATTTATAACTCAAAGTGTCAGATGCAATTACCAACTGACACACAACATATTTTAATACATTAATTTGTGCGTACCCCACTCACACCAGACATGCGAACATACAGCTGTGGTAGTGGTGGTGATAACTATGAACCATCTAACAGCAAGTTCCAACTAAATATATCACTACACAACACTGATCCTGTCATAAACACCTCATTTTATTTAATGATCCTCACACCAGTGCTTCCTGATTGCAGAACCAGCTGTACATAACAAGAGGAAGCTAGCATCACAGCAATGCCACTTGCATGGTGCGCATCTCTTTCCTCACCAGCTCTAAGCATCTGCAAAGGCAGGAAGGTACCTCACTCAAGGGCACCAGCCCCAGAATAGTAGATGGACAGAGCTCTTTTTACATTCACTACACAGCTGAGAAGGCCAAGACACATTGCAGAGGAGGTCCTGTCCTGTTGCAAGCCTCCCTCAAACGAAATGGAAATTAGATGTGCTGAGACACAGAAGACAGAAGTCTTAGGCTTCAGGATAGAAAATACACATCATTTCCTATACTGAACCATCACCCAACACTGGCAAGGCACACCTATACCCCAAAGAAAACCACCTCTGCTGCAAGATGTGCCAAAAGCAAATTACTGAAAACAGATCAGCAAGATGCGCAGTAATATACTCAGTGGGGTAAAATACTAGACTGATGCCTGTATTGCAAGCACACAGCTGGCAGTATAAGTATCACTGGAGTAAACCCAATAATATTATGATAATACCTATCCACTACTACCATATTTGCTCATGTAGGAAGTGGTCTAAAATCAAATCTAATAAAATTCTGGAAAAAGAAGAAAATAAACTTATAAAAAAAAAAAAGACTCAACTTTTTGGTATCCTTTCTCCTAGTCATAAGGCTAACAAGAAAACGGCAAAATTCTATTCAGAATATGCTAACATCATAACAAGAAAATAGAAGTATGTACATTGCTCTGAAATTTTCCTACCATTTCATGAAGTTTCTTCATAATTCAATTTTATCCTTACACATTCCACACTATTCTTTCATTAATTTCACACTTTTCATACTCAGTATTACAATCACAAATAAAAATTCTTACCAAATTACTATTGAAACAAACTCCCTTGGTCTGCTCAGGAAGAACAAGTCTAGGTTTAGTTTCTCACAAATTTTTGTACCTCAACAAAGAGGACATTATACTTTCTCTTTTAATTGTGGAGAAAAATTATTTTATATACGGCCATATTTCAAATACCAAATCTCTACTATAATTTCAAAATAATTTTGAGTGTATGATATCAAACACGTTACAGTTGCCCTAAATCAACTGGTAAAAACCATAAAGGGAAAAGATTGCTTCGGTGAACTTTCATCACTAGCTTCAATTCCAGCAAGACTGCAAACAGGAAAAAAAACTACCAGAGGATTTACATTTAACACGAGCAAATATGGTATAAATTTGAAATGAAGTATGGTTCTTGCTCGTTTCACATTGTTTCAAAATTCATGACAAGCAGTCAATTTGCACTACATACAGATCTTGTAAATAGTCCAGATGCTGGCATTTTCCCAGTTCATTGGTACAGTCACTGAAGTGTTCACTGCAGCATTTTCACAAGCGCCCAAATTCCTATTATTTCTACCATATGTAAGGGACCTCACAAACAAACAAAAAAAAATGCTGTGTATGTATCTGCAAACAATCACACTTTTGCCAATTCTTCTCAGACCTTTCTTCATTCACACATTTCTAATTCCTTCACCGTACCTACTGTAACCCCACAAGAGTTATACCCTTTGTATTAAATTATGAAGTGCTTTATTTGTAAGTTGTTAAATTTAGAGGAAATGGGCAAACTGGAATACTACTCCCTTACAAACATCGACTTGCATTCCCATTTGGCAGTGAAGTTCTGCCAGTGATGTAGGAAAGAAATAGAGTGGAGTACCTAACATTCTACAAAATAAATTTTGGAAAGATAGTAGAATTTTCATGAAATTTTATAACTCAGAGCATGAGAATCATAATTGTATGTCAGGAACAAGAGCTACCACATTCTCAGCTCAACATTTTTCTTTCACTGTTGTAAATGTCTGAAGTTAACCAGAGCACATGATTTCTTGGCTCTAACAAGTTCTCTACCCCAGTGCCTACTTATTAAAGTCTATTCATCAGGTATAAATTCCTGCAACTATGTCCAATGTCACATACCATTACAGCATCATAGCAGATCCCCTGTACATTTCCCAGTATCCAGTGCCATGTAGTGGTAGGAATGGTACAGCTCACATTTCAACAGCCTGGTTAGTGCAGGTTCAATAGTTAATTTACACCAGAAACATTTTTTAATTTCAGTTGATAAATTAATTAAAAGAAAATACCATGGGTTACACAGGTTAACTGAGTATTCTGTTGACAGTGACTGATTGTGTGGTTTACATCAACAGAATATGTTATTTTCAAATTTGAAAAGATGGAAAGACAACATACGCTGCAAAGGAAGAAAGATAATTTGGACCAAAAGAGGATTCAGAGAGTAGGTAAGAAAATAAAGACAAAATAGAAAGTAAGTAATAAAAGTTCAAGAAACAAAGCAATAACAGTTATTACTTCTGCCTTCCAGGCCTCAGCTTGTGGAGCACTTCAAAAAATGCAGAGATCCACAGCAAAATAAACATGTTCATACTACTATATTTGTCCAGATGACAACTCATGGTATTTTATAAACCAATAAATTATTCACAAAACTGCATTGTTCTTTTCCACTAAAAAGAAATTAACCAATAAGCTTTACAATATACATAAAATTCTGCAAATAAACTTACGGGGTCTTCCCACATTTCAGAAAACCAATATTATAAAGATAGCAGTACACAATCAATACATATAACTCCAACAGATCATTAAACTAGATTTAAAATAGTACATATGACCTTCCTTAAATTGAACACAACTACCACCAGTTAGCACTAACAAGAAACCAACAGGTCTATCTAGGCATTCTTTTCACCCTGCACCAATTTTTCTGAACCGTGGGAAGATTACCCAGTTTTCCCATTTTAGTTTATGGTATTCATCTGCACATTTTTAACATTGTAATTTGCTTTTACTCAAAAAAGATGTTTCAGATTTTGTATAAATTCAATCAAAATAATGAAACACAAATGAGCATTTGAATACCATAACTAACAAACTAAAAAAGGATCAAAGTTCTAAAACCTGCAACAGCGTGCGAGCTGTTAGGCCATGAAAAAGACATTCCCTGATGACTAGTACTATACAAGTTTTCTCAAAGAGCAGTTAGCAGGGCATTTTACTGAACTTTAAGAAAATAACTATGCACCTTGGTTACATCACAGAGCTACCAATGTTCTGGACAAAATTAATATAAAACTCCATGTGAGCACCTGGCTCCAGGAGGGAGCAGCTGTGGCAGGCTCATGTGCACAAATACCAGTACAGTAGCCAAGTGTCTGGCTTGCTTTGGTCAACTTTCAAGGAATGGCAGCCAATTCAAAATTTGATTTGGCAAAAATTTCAACCAATTTAAAACAAAACAAAAAGATTTGGCACAGCACCATTACTGATTTAAAATATGAGATGAAATTCTATCTCCAAGCTTGCAACAATTTTAGAAAACACAGTTCAATGCATGACAGTGTTTTCTCAACACTTGCTATTCAAGTTAACTATTTGACTACATCTTGTTTTTGGCAGTTATGTATATCATCTCCCTCCTGGCACATGACAACACTAAACAACTTTCCATAAAATGAAATAAAACCTGTAATGGTTTTATAGGTTTCAATATTTGAAAAAGAAAATTAGTCCCAAAGTTATAGTAGTCTGAAAACTTTTAATCTTCTTAACAATATACAAACACATAGTGGGAACTCTCATTATATTTCCCAAATGAAATCTCTAAATAAAATTAACAATGAATTAACTTTACCCAAACTATCTCAAAATTATATTCACAAACATATCTTGCAACAACCTCAACCTAATCTGTAAAACATGACTTTGTGATGCCTTACAGGATGGGTAGTATTCAATCAAATAACAAATTCCTATATGCTCACATTCAGCTTCTGAATGAGCATCTTCAAGATATTTAAACTTTCAGAGACCATAACTATATCATGACTTGGCAGTCAAGTGGTGAGATTGTTTTAACCTACACTACTTGACCACCATCATGTCTGTGTTCCTCGGGCACGCACAAGGCTGTTTCAACCTTGTAACAGGAAGAGACATAACAACCAAATCTGTCAGCAATCACTAATAAGATAAATTTTACAAGCCTTTTTTTAATGAGTGGTTCTTTTAATGGCTCACCATTTGCAGTAGGTACTCTCTGTAATTTTTTTCCCACATATATGCATCGCAAATCTCTATGCTCCCTCTCCCAAGTTGATATTTGAGAATTGTACCAACGACAGGGAAATTTGTCTTCCCCCTTCAGTTTCACAAAAATCAAGTTCTTACTGAAGAAACTGCTCAAGCAAATCAAAAATTCAATCATACCCAATGTGGTCTTTCAGAGCCACGTCTTGCCATCTCAGCTGACCACTTTAAATTAATCACACATATTTTACAATTGATGTAAAATGTAGTTACAGAACTACTTCTCAATCGTTTTCCTAATTGCTCACTAAAATCTGTCTTAAATTTGCTTTTGCATTACCTTGAAAAATACCTCTGCAGCATTTTCTAAACATTCGTTAACTAGTTACCCCACACAACAGTTCCAGGAATCCTTTCTTTATCATTTATAATTAATGATCTGGTCTCCACATCATACTTAATAACAGATTTATTAAAATCTGTTATCATCTTTGCAGTAATATTTAACTTCACAAATATGAATCAATACCTTCATCCTTATCCTTAATTAATTATATTCCCCATCTTTTGTGGTTTCACCCCACCCACATTCAAGCCCCACTAGTCCGAACAGTCCTGGCCCTTGCAATGTACCCCATTTCATCTTCCTTCATTTGGATGGACATTTTTGAAAAATTCTAATGGTTAGCTAAACCTCACTTGGCATTGGGCCCTGCCTCAGAGCCTCCAGCCACAGACACTTTCTCCCCACCTTCTTTCATCTTTTCACAGTAATCTGCGAAGATATCACGAAACCGGGCCCATGACTTCTCTGGAACTGTGATGGCTGTTCTAAAATTGGTTTTTACCTGCAAGTAACAAATCCATGGAATTATTCACAGATCAAAACAATAATAGTGTTCCAGATCAATAAAACAGGAATTACGACAAATAAACAGAGCCTATATTAGATATAGATATAATATATTTCAATCTATCAGTTTATTTATGATTCACAAATTAATTTATTGAACATTACTTAATGAATTCCCAAATAAATAAATTATGCTTAATGCATGTCACATCACCTACAGATTTTCATTCTTGTTCCCACAAAACGAAATAGAAGAACAGCATAAATTTGTACGAGGAAAATAAATACAACCCATAAAATCTGGTGGCAACTTTTAATAGTAAACATGATAATAATCACAACAAATTTGGAAATGGTCAGTGCTTCCTAATTATAGCATTTCAACCCTTGCAGGTTATGAAAGCAGTTCAATTTATTCAACAATATATTTTCCTGATCCAAGTACATTCATATGGTTTTCAAAGAGATGTCCTGTTATTAAATTAAGAAAGATGCTCTTAATTAACATCAAATAACTCTCAAAGGGAAAGTGATGAAGAAAAACTAATACATTTTTTTGACATTCTAAATTACTCTTCACATTTCCCTTTAACATTCATCTCAAAGCATTATTATCCTTGCACACATTTACCTGTTAACAAGCTGAATTCATAACCTATCAAAAGCAAACGGAAGAAAATATTTTTGTCTCAAAGAATCACTCATTGGCCTGTTCATGGCACCCTTGGGTAATTTTGTTCTTCACAAATTGCAAATAGTAAAAATGGCAGCAAACAGCTTTCTCCATTAAGGGATTGCATGATGAAATTTACAAATGTACCTTTACTATGAAAATAAGTAAAACTCTAAATGGCTGTAATTAAAAAACATTTATAAAAAAATTAATAATATAGCATGAACTGAACACTAAAAGAAAGATAAAATAATGTACTTAAAAAATCCCATTCATTACAATTATATAATGCCAGTCATTTATATACCTATATTTGAGGACATTTTTCAAATTCTGTGATTTGATAAAATTAACAGACACGAAAAAATGCTACGAGATGGAAATAAAGGAGTACATCCATGATAAAAAACAGTTTCATTTGAAAGATAAATTAGATACCAAAGAACTCAAAAAATATTTTAACCAGTACCCCCCTCAATCTATATTTAAAAAATTTCAACTGATAGATGAATTTTACAGTAGATTATAACATCAATTTCATGATAAAACATAATTCCATTTGAGTGAGCCCCCCATTCCAAAACGTTTTTTTCATCTGTTTACTGTCTGAGCCCCCAACAAATAATAGACTTATGTTTACCAAATGACAGATGTGCACTCAAGCAAAATAGTCGAGCCTTAAAAATTAAACACACAGCTAATAACAACTAGTTTCTCTCAACCATTGGGCAGACCGTGTTGAAATCATAAAATCTACGCTGAATCGTCTTGTACACACATTATTTTTTATTTTTATTTTTTTCAGTTTTTCCTTTAATAGTTCTACATAATTCAACCCATACTGAAACCAAATGCAACTTTGCTAATTAAAAAAATTTAAAGTCTCTTGTTGGACAAGGACACATCTTCTGTGTAATGACAAATACTAATTCAGATGATTTAATTTCAGTCATCCAGGGCATGTCCAACGAGCAATGTAAGTTTAGCATTATGCACCTGCAACCCTATGACTCCCAATTTTTGGTAGAAGAGAATACAGAATAGATAAACAAATGAAACATCTTTTGAAAAAAATATTATAAAGAAAATTAGATAAAAGTAAAATTTTAAAAAAGCTTTAGTGAATGCAAGCCATTAAATTTACAATATATTGTTCCCTTTTAGTTAACCTACACAAAATCTTCACAGCCTTCAATGAAACAAATAAAAACAGATCAATTTTTTGCAGCACACCTATCAAAAGTCTTAACATATCACTTTCAAGAAAAGAACTACCAATATGCAACTGATAAATGTAACAAAAGTCTACGATGCAAAAATCCGTAACATTGAAAAGAATGAACGTGAAGGAAAATTGGAAACTGAATAAACAGAAATCAAGATCATGTGAAAAGTGATGAAACAAGCCAATTGACGATAACAGAATTGGTATAGACCGATAAATATTTGTTTTCGGATTCAAAGTCAGCAACATTTGTATCCAAGCCAACCCCTTGCTTATGCATGGTAAATATGTTATACATATAGATTTACCTAATTACAGCAATATCAGACTCATTAACACCAATTCCCTCTTTTTCAATCCAAGAATCCTGAATAATCCTTTACTAGAGCTGAGTTGTCTGCATGGTGACCTTCAATTAATATTTTCAAAGTAGTACACTCACAAAGATCATGATAACAAAATCATTCATATTAATACAAAAGAAAAACTAGAGAGAAACTTTTAAAAATATTTGAAAATAATACATGGAATTTTACTGAAAAAATGTTAGCACTATACATCGGGAATTTAGATATATACAAGAAAAATTATCTCCAAGTCAACAAAGAAATGTTCTTATAGCATGGTTGCAATGAAGCCAATGCAGTTTTATTTCTTGCACTACAGTAATTCTAGCTCTTATTTTGTCCATTTGAGTTAGTTATGAAGACAGATCAAAAACTTACAAAAATATTACTTGAAAAATATGTGATAAACAAGACTAGTTGTAGTACAGAAGGAGTATTTGCTGACTATGACATAACTGCATGCATTTAAGAAGCATCCATAACCAAACTAATATGTCCTGGAGAGAGGTAATTGTGAAAACTTAAAAGAGAAAAGACTAAGTGAATACAAGTCCAGTTTTAAACTGATCGCCAGAGTGCAACAGTTAGTTTAAATTGGGATCCAGTTGGAAGACAGAACACGCGATCTAGAATGACATGTGGTAAATCTTGATATACGCATTTTTTAATACTAAGGTATTAATAAGTATCAAGTTATTCTCTTATAAATTTTCTTCACTCTTCTTATCTAACCTATCATTTTATTTCAGTGTCAAGATAACAATGCTGAAAAGTCCAAAATTAACTTCTTGGGCAGAATTTGAATATATGTATCTTGAAAAATATATTGATGCTATCATTAATTAGTTAAAAAAAAAATTAACTAAAAAATTAATTTAAAAATAATAAAGAACACAGAGAAACAAACATAATAGATTATTAACTTAAAATCATACCAGAAAGAAAGAGAAAAAAGTAAAAGTGTTCATAACAAAAGTTGCACTTGACAAGTCATATTAACCCAACCTTCAATCTACATAGTTAATATTTATAATACAAAGTCAGTACTTGCATGTCTCCTAATAACTAAATTGAATAAAACATACTCACCTCCGATATACGCATATATATTCCACGATTATTCTGGCCAATATCAAAGTAAAAATTTTTATTTTCCACTCGCATGTGCCTCCCTTCTGGTAATTCCCCTTTAAAACCACCGTCATCTGTCCCAAATTCTTCCAACAGGTCTGTCAATGCATCGCGAAACTCAATCATTCCCTGGGCAGGAATTGCAATCTGAGAACGAGGCCCACCACGGGTGATGGTCTGGGAAACCTACAAAAAGGCCATCTTATAAGAATACTTCCACAGTTGAAAAAAGAAAAGAAAAACGAACAGAAAAAAAGGAAAAAACCTAATGCTAATCATCAATAGGCTCAACAATTTGATCTTATTAAACAACGACAAACACTTTTACATTCAACATATAAGTTATTGTACAGTGAAGTGTACATGCAAATGGATTTTAATCTGTTAACTTTCACAGCAAACAATTTGTATCATTTTTGCATAATGTTTAATATTTTTTAAACATTTATTGCGAATTAATAATAATTTTTCAGAAGCAAGAAATAATTTGCACAGACACAGAAGCCTGAGGCTCTTCTAAAACATCCAAGATATGATAGTAAGTAGTTTAAGAAACACAACACCACAACATTTTTAGCAAGCAAATTAAATTTCACACAGTAATAAGGAAAGACAAAGTTATTTAGGTACTTATCTGGAAATGTTTAATATGTATGAAAAGCTAGCAGAATTAAGAGACAGACCTAAACAGAATTATTTCAAATACAACTAATTTCATGTAACTGATATCAAATCGATTAGTTTTAAAAGCACAGACAAATTCTTTAATAATTGCAGATATCAGAACACTGAATAAGATTTACAGGATGTTTATAATTTTTTCAGTCTGAAAAACACTTAACTTCAACATAAATAGACCTTACTTGTTTGTAAGAGAGTTATTTTCTTTCAGATGTAACAAGAGATTTTCAAATATACATCTGAGGCATTTACGGGTGCAAATTTCAACCGTTGTACCATATGGCAAAACAAGGACTAACTAATGTATCTACACTGATGACAAACTTTAATAATTTAAAATTCTTAATTAATAAAAGGTAAGATATTAAATACTGTAATTTGATTTGCAAAAACTATTTCTACAGATTTGGGCTGTGAATTCTTGGGATTCCCCCCTGCCTCCGCACACCTACAGATATACCAACACTACGTAAACTACAATAAGAAAATTAAATTCAACACACAGTTGCAGTTAATACAGATAATTAAAAGCACACAACTAAGAACATATTAATTGTAAATTTAAGATAAAGATCAATACAAATTCAAACAGTATAGCAATAAGTATGAATATTACACTTACACTCACCCTCAGGAATCTTCCACGGGAATTCTCCTTAAGGTCCAAATAATATCGTCTATTGTCCTTTATCATCATTTCTGATTTTAGCTTACCATCCTCTGGCACATTTTCTGGATTTGGGGGACCTAGGGAGGCATAAAAATCACTAAACGTTGACAAATGATCCCTAAATTCTGCAGCTGTTGACAGTGCTAAGAATATCTGACTGCGTCTTCCATCTGCACCAATCTGAAACCATCAATGATCATAAAATAAATATTTGCTTTTGAAATTTCATTTACCACTTTTGACAAGAAACAAAACATGTTTATTAAGAGCATCTTACTTCGGCTACTTTTATAAATCTTCCTCTTCTATTCTGCTTCACATCAAGGTAAAATCGTTTAGATTGAATTTGTAGCATTTTTGTTGCCAACTCCTGCTCCCCTTGTTGCTGTTGTCCTGAAATATAAGAGACTACATGATGTACTCTGTAATAAGATATCACTATAATAAGATGAGAAATGCCCAGAATGTACATTAATTATCTACACTTCAGAGCAGAATTGGTTTAGATTTGTCCTTTAGATAACATTCTAGAATGCTGAACAGAATAAAATTTGTTCTTAGCTCATAATATTAAAACGTATTTAACATATTCTGGGATTCATAACACAAAAGAGCACACCTGTTATGTTTCTTACCTGGAGGTGACAACATATCACCGCGAAACACCCGACTTCGATACATGATGCTACTAGCATGTTGTGTCTACAGATTTACGGAGCACAGAGTAGGTCTCGGAACTTATCAACGGGTTATGTATCAATGTAGTCCGTATTGCAATTCTCTAAAATAGTTATGCTTACGGCTAGTAGTAGAGTTTCGATTGCCAATGGAGGTGAACTTCACTGATCTCATTTCATTCCTTTAATGAACTTCAATAAAAAGGAAAGTAGAACAGCACTGCCGCGATACATTATTTTGGCACCGTCACCACAAGCATTCACTACACTGCTATTCACATATTGGATATATTCACAGACTTTCAGAAAACTGATTCTAGAAATCTCTCAAATGAAAACAAAACATAACCTATAGAAAGTATTTTTAACGCCAACATCGCACTAACAGTAGTTGGTGGTCATTATGAAGTAATAAAATCTACGTGCTCTGGCACTATCTGAACAAATACAGATAGTGGTTTACATAAAGCACAACACTTCACTCTGATATTTTGTCTACTGGGTAATTCCTGCATCCAATTATTTGTGAATGCATCCGATCGTTCCTTCACTCGCTTCCCGACTGGCAGCCATGATAGCACACGATTCAGACAAGAACAGGATCAGTCCACTATGGACTAGGGGGATCATTATTGTATCACTGACTTTCGTACTCCTCCTAGCCGTCGTGAAACAAGAGTTTCACAGTGTCGGTTTCAGATGTCTATAATTTTATATTTAATTTCTCACAATATCTGTATTTTAAGATATTTATCCTCTTGAAATAAAATAGGACTATACTAGAAACGAACGAACACGTCAGTGTACATGACGTTTAATGAAACGCGTAAAACGTATTTCGAAAATAAAAATCTTGAAATAACAAATTTCAAATGAAAAAAAAAAAAAAAACGAAGAAAGAATTAATAAGAATACCACATTATGGTATCTTCAACAAGACCACAATATAAATATATTCCTAGTTCCTGGCGAATGCATTCCTTCAGCAATAATTACTTGTCGCAACTAAGAATCAGTACTTGCGTTTTTGATTTGTTATTTCATAGTTCAAGTCGTGGAAAATAAAATTTTGATTTTACATCGACATCAGTTCATATTTAGTTCTACGTTATCTTGATACACCGTGTTTGAAACTAGCTTTCATACAACTGCGATAATTTTGTTTCCAAGTTTCATGAGCGTGTTTATGAATCAAACGATAACGATATTTTCTTTGAGAAATTTACATATTAAACAAATTTATATTTTTGAATACTCATAGCAAACCATGTTTTGTCAAAGTCAATATCGTATGTTACAGTAAGAACAATTATTGAATCCTTCCATCTTCTATCAAATGAGTTCTAGATTGGGAGAGATTCGCTTACACATGCAAAGAAATTTGAGAGCAATTTGTATTCTGTATTACAAACAATAACATCGTTGACTAATGCAAACACAGATGAGACAAAATGTCCAACGTTACTTATCGCGACACTAATCCGATTTGCGAGGTATTTTGTTTTCCAGATACAGAAGAGAATAACAATACCAAGTCAATTCCCAAAGCAAAGCAGATAGTAAACACGGTCATTAAAAACAAGACAAATCGATTGAAATCCATGGCACACCGCAATAAAGGTGTTAATATCCTGATTTCAACAAGAAGCTCAAGAACGACATACGGAATGTTAATGTTTCAACCTGACATTACACTAGCTTCGTTATAAAAAAAGTTATATACTATAAATGATTAAAAGAGCAGAGGTTGTGGTTCCGGCACCCAAAAAATAGAAAATTCTTATTACATGTTTGACAGCTACCATGAAACCTAAAGACTCGAGGGAATAAGTTAAAATCAACATGAAAAACATCTTCTCATCATCGTTTAAATTAACTTATATCTCGCAAGATAATAATCGCAATCGACAAATTGATATAGGCAAACGTTACAAACGACGCGCCGATTGCAAAGTGCGCCATCTACAAACATCAACTGTGTAATCTCTCCAAAAATATATAAATGGTGTTTCACATTCCTATTAAAATAAGAAGGGACTGACACTGACATAACGGGCCGTCTATAAATTATGCAACGCAAATGGAGAGTGTTTTGTACCCCCTTTTCCCCCCGCAACACACCTGAAGCGCACACTCGAACTCTCCCTACATAATTTCGTAACGCTTGCAATAAGACCCTCCCATTTACAACTGGTAAAAATAAATTATAAAGCAGCAACGAGTTGTATTAGTTTTATTTGTTATATTTTAATCTATAATATCAATTTGTTATATTTTAATCTATAATCTATTATAATATAATATAATATAATATAATATAATGTATGATCACTAATGTCAGAATTAGTTGGCAAGGCAGACTGTTGAAACAATAAGATAGGGAACACTTTTTGAATGAAGGTCGCGTAGGCGAAAAAATTTCTGACAAGCCGTGCACACGCCGTCGTGGGTCTGAGTCTCCTGCAACAATTTAATTGGTTTCTAGAATAAACTATAGATAACATTTAAATATTTTCTCCGTCTATTACAGATTCTATAAATACACTACTGATGAAAAAATATTTATATTTATTGTAACAATTTATACCTCTTAATTTGTTTTCATTTATGTATTTTTTAAATTTAATTTGATATTTAATGTTTTAGTATGAGAGTGAATAAAAGAAGTCTTTTCCGCAAACGTTAAAAAAAGTATCAGCGTTACGTAAATCTAAACTATGACCTTCCCTACCCCTATGTGTTGCAGTGTAATGCTGCTTCAAATCCCTTCCCCTTCTTCACCGTTACGTAATGTATGGGCGACCCTTAAAAGAACCGATCAAAAAATCTGCTTCAGACGTACCGTAAAACGGGGCGAATTTGGCAATTTTCAATTTTAGAAATAGTGTGTCTCTTTGGGACTAGTTGTTCTACAACAATACATACTTTCACGCATTTATTAAATGTAACTTATGCAATTTTAGAAAATTCGAAGAGTTCAACGAAAATGAGACCGACAGTTTTTTTAAAATCCTTTATCCGAAGACAAAAATTAATGATAAAATTTAGAGTTTTTGTTGATATTTCTTATTAACATTACATTAACATTACTTTAAGCAAAATTAGGCGAAAACTAGTTTTCAGTGTTTGATTTCACAGAATTTCTTGACCTCTGAAGGATGTATGTTGGTTTTTTTGAGATTATGTCAGTTTTGTAGAGAAAGAATTCTACATTCATTTTTGGTAGATACCGATGCGCTGTTAACCCTAGTTTTTTAATTCTTATTTAAAGACCTTTGTTCAGAACAGATTTCATTAAGAGAAAAATCATCAAAAATGGATTTATGCACATTTTCTTTTTTGCGATTTTCGAAAATAAAGAGTTCACCTAAAATAAGACCTGCGATTTTTTTTTATAAATTTACTTGCTCTATTCCAGAAAAATGAAAGAAAAAATGGAGCCATTTTCCAGAAAATATTACAGCAATAAAAAAAACAAATTAAGCGAAAACTACTCGCAAACTAAGCAGTTTTGACACTTTTCAATACCTCTTGCACTGTTGAAATACCGTCTCCCTCTCCGAAGGCCCTTTTACTCACCTAATAACATACGATATGCTTTTAGTGGCAGGATGGCGCAAGCGACTAATAGAACTGATCGCTTTTCCGCGCAATATCGCCAGACTATGGCAGTCGCGTGCTTCCTGTCGCCTACGTAGAACTCAACGCGCTTTGTGCCGCGGAATATCAAGTGACACCAAGACTGAAGTTGAAGCAAGCTAACGCGCGTCGCCGCTGCCAGTTGTAGTCCACGAGGGCGCGGCCTTTGTTTCCGCAGTGAAACTGAGTGGTATAAGGTCATTAGTAAGGTGCCCACAGCTGGTCCCCTACCTTCACCTCGGAAGTGACTTCTATTATAATCTTTGGCCGACGATATTTTTTCAAGCTGCCTATGTTGGAATTTGCGGCACTGAGACGATATATTCTTTTCCAGGACGTATTTCATACGTTCACTATAACCGAATCTTTTTATGCTTATTTGTAATGAAATTGAAACGGGACCAGTGACTTAAGTTCACTATAACCGAGGGTTCACTAAATCCGAGTTCACAATAACCGGAGTCGACTGTACACTACAGTTTTTTTGGGAAATAGAGTTATGAGCATTAAAAATAACTGCAAATATCATATTTTTATGGTAAGGTATTATTTAAATCCAGTATGGAGGTACATGCGAGTGTAACGAGTTTAAAGGTGTACCGAGTTATTTTGTGAAAGTTCTAGTAATACCTTCAATATCTAAGAATGCAGGTGTCGAAATTATTTTTTAACTTTTCCAATTTTCGAATATTGAGAGATGTCAATGGAAATCGGGCATACGCCAATTTTATGTGCGTATTATGCTCTATTTGAGAAAAAATAGGAGACTTTCGAGAAAATTTTGAAAAATATCTTTGTGGTTTCATATAAAAAACACCCCAAAATTAAACTAATCCCTTGAAATTCGAAAGGCCGCGACATCAGCCAGATCGACCAAGGAATATCAATATTGGTAAAAAAACAAAAAAAACAGCAACAACGTGTACTGTTTAGCCGCTAGTTCTTCGCAGACGGACGGATAGAGAGAATGACGAAAAAACACAAAATTTGGATTCTGACCACATAACGCAACGCATGCGAGGAAGTAATTTACTACAAATAGGAACTAGAAAAAAATCATGTTTTCGGTATCAGGACCCACAAAATGACTTTTCTGATAAAAAATCGGCACAAGCAAGAGAGTGGGCTGCTGGAGGTAGACATTACCCTAGCCGTGTAGATCGGCACCGGATCTCACCATCCGGAGGAAGATAACCGCCCCATTCCGTGAAAAAGCATGCCTTACACTTACGGGATTAACGACTATAGCAGTTGACGCGATCGGAAACACGAAACAATCAATCAAGCTGAAAAAATGAACACGAGATGGATAAATCTACCTCTTCTCGACTAGAGTTCATCGGGTATAGGCAACCCTCATAACAAATCTGCATTATTCCGGAAGGGTTGCGTTGCCCCTGATAGGGCAGAACGTTACATCACTGACATTACTTGGCACCATGCCAGGCCTCATTGTAAAATAGAGAACATGACAATATATAAGGCGACCAGATCCTGAAAAAGTTAACGTTGAAATGCAAAACGAGCTAGTCCAAGCCACTAAATCATATCATCTTGCAGCTCTCACGAAAAGAACGAATTCTGCAAATATACAAAATATACAAATTATGCAAATATATGCAAAATATACAAATGATCTTTGAATAACTGTTATGAACGAAATCCAATATTGAATTCTGTAGATTTCTGTCAATCTAGCCATCAATAAAATTTGCGTGGAGTTTCACTATTTTTTAATAAACCATTTTTAAATTAAATAACTTTTTTAAACAAAAAAGCGTTCTCTTTAACTGAGTAAAATTCTTTCTGGCGCACAAGGACAAATAATTGACTACGAGGAACTCCCAAAGCTTTTCATGGATCGACCCATTTTACAAAAGCAAAGAACACATGCTCGGTCTGGGAATCGAACCCAAGCGCAAAGGTTCCACAAACGACAGACTTATCCACCAACCACCCAGCTGCTTGGAAACGAACGCATGCGAGGATTCAACAAGGAAGTTGCATTTTTGCAATTATCGAAATTTTAAGATAAGATGGATACATAAACTGCAATCGAGTACAACCCGTTGGTAGTGATTTACAATACAAAATAACAATGAGGAGAATAACAATATTAATATTAAACTTACTATTATATAAGTTTGCACTCCACCGCACGGCAATACACGGCATTGCATTCTGTTGCACTTCATTGCCCTACGTTTTAGCACCATTTGACGCCCTTAACACTTCACTGGACTGGACTGAACTGGACCATTTTCTAAGTAGATTGTTTTCATTTTCTACATGTAAGATTATACAATTGTTTAATCTATTGGTGCTAAACGAATTCCAATGCGTTTCAAAGACTACGAACATTAAGAGGAATGGACAACTGGAAAATCGGTACTGACAAACTCTTTCAAATCTTTTTAGTTCTTCTGGGAAATTAGGATTCCCCCCCTACTGTCCTATGTTTTTTTGATCGAATTTTGTGAATATGGTCCCCTCTACCGAAATTAGTTTCTCTGATACATTTTGAATTTTCTGCCAAGCCGGTTGGCCTACGTACGATTTATGCAAAACGCAAAGTTTGCTTGCTTTCAGTCTTCTAGTTTCGAGTTGTTCTCATAATGCGTTTTTTTCATACATACTCATAAGCTCATACAAACTCGAAAGCTTTCTTTTCAATTCTTTCCAGATTTGATTTTTAATTAAGTCTATAAATGAATCCCAGCAAGTCATATACATAATAAGGCGAACAAAAGCGGTTTCAATTAAGATAGGACCTTCGTTATAATAATAGATCTGTTCTAGTATTCAAGCCAAAATAAATAAATAAAGAACATTAAGTCATTTTTAAAGAAAACCTATGTATATTTTTATTTTGTATTTATTATATATTTCTGAAATTTCATTCAAAATTATACAAAAACTTCTCATATTTTCAAAAAACTATGCAGTTGACTCCGGTTATAGTGAACTTAAGTCACTAGTCCCGTTTCACTTACATTACAAATAAGCATACGAAGACTCGCGTATAGTGAACCTGAGCCTCGGCTGTAGTGAACAGGACGTATTTCCAGGAAATACGCCCTGGAAAACAATATATCGCCTCAGTGCCACAAATTCCAACATTAAGCACCTTGAACAAAATATTGTCGGTCAAAGATCGTCATCGAAGAAGCCTCCCCTGAGGTGAAGGTAGCAAACCCGGAATGGGAACCTTCCTGATGACCTTATGCCACTCAGTTTCACTGCGAAAACAAAGAGCGTGCCCTGCGTGGGCTACACCTGGCGGCGGCGACGCGCCATTGCTTGCTCAGTTTCAAGCTCGGTGTCACTTGATATTCCGCGGGACAAAGCGCGTGGAGTTCTACGTACGCGACAGGAACCACGCGACTGCCTGGCGATATTGCGCGGAAAAGCGATCAGTTTCATTAGCCGTTTGCGCCATCCCGCTACCGAAAGCATTTCGTATGTTATTAGGCGAGTGAACGTGTCTTCGGAGAGTGGGACAGTGCTCAAACAGTGTAGGAGACATTGAAGAGTGTCATGTCTGCATTAACATATTTAGACTCAGAGGACAATTCGGAATCAAGTATGGAGAGATCACGAACTCTGAAGAAGAATCTAGAGAAATTACCAATGAAAAAGTATGAAGTAAACAATTGAAAATAATTGATTTTAAGGACAAATAAAGATATTTAAATTTTCAGTTCGTGCCGTTACTGTATTTTGCTGTATATCTTTATTAATAAAATCAATCGTTATGGAGAAATTCCATTTAATTTTGTTATCATTGGATACAGTGAACCAAAAATGTTAGTCCCCCGAAGTTCATTACATCCTGAGTCGATTATACGTTGCAATATTTAGAAATTCAATTATGAAGAACCGATTTCATTAAGGAAATATATATATATATATATATATATATATATATATATATATATATATATCCTCAATAATGCAGGCAATGTGTAGGACGTCGAAAAAAACTTCTGCAAATTTCAAAAATTTAGAAGTTTTAAAGAAAAGGGGACCTGTCCCATTTTTGTAATGCCAATCTATGCGAACAGAAAATTTAACGAATAATTTGAGCAACTTTTAAGTAAATTTGGAAAAGTCCTAGAAGATTCATTGGGAATACCACCAAAATTAAAAGATCATTTTCGAATTAGAGGGTCCCCAACATCATCTAGATCGATCGCGGTACATCCATTTTGGTGAAAATCCTGTGAACGGTGTTGCTTACAGACAGGCGGATGGACGAACAGACGTTTTGAAGAAGAAGAAGAAACAACTTTTTCGGTATCAGGGACCCCTAAAACTTGTATTTCCGACACAATCTCTAGATCGATTTTTTTGTTGCAATATCACAATACCTTCTTTATACTACGTGTATGAGAAAGTAAAAATACGCAATATTAATTTTTCATCCCTTAGACCACATACAAAATTCGGCAAAATCAGAAATTAACACCTCAAAATGTTTCCTTGTGAGTTTTACAAGTCGTATATCTTCCCGTACCATACATTTTCAGTTTATTATATTCTTCGAAAAATGAGAAAAACTGTGCACTTTTACAAACTAGGATGTAATATGTTGAAATAGTATATGTATCTAAAGAATTACTGACAATTCGTTGTGTGTCACAGAGTTCATTACATTAGCTTCTTTTTGAACAGATGATTGCCTCGAAACTTCTATGAATCAAAAGTGCTTCAATTGTGGAAATTCTGATTGGATGTTGTTGACGTTCTTATAAGAAGAAATAAAAGAAGCCATCTTCGTCAACATATCAGCTTTATTAAGATAATATTCGAAAGCCGGCTATCTTAATAAAGCTGATATGTTGACGAAGACGACTTCTTTTATTTCTTCTTAAAAGGGCTTCAACCATTCAATTTCGTTTATTTCAAAACCATTTTGACTATAGGCCCTTAGACAGCGCAGTGCTTCAATTGTTAATATTAGACTAGTTTGGACCAGTATTTCGGCTTACTCCTATCTCGCTTTACCTTATTATTTACCGGCAGGAAATATTACTGAAAATCGGGAGTTGAAAAGAATCGAACACAGATCATAGCACAGAAGAACCAGCGTAGCAACCTTTGCAGTCGATAGACGTCTTTGCATAAGCCCTCGTGAATAATAAGGTAATGGAACGATAATTGAATTAAAAGCAATCCCTTTATCGAACTTAATATCAGGCTGCACGAATTCAGATTTTCAAAAACATTTTTACTGAAAATGATTTTCTGTGTTCAGTATTGATGAAATTGGAAAATTTTAAAATCGATATTTCGAATCCGTCCATTAAGCATCTTTTATCTAATCTCAAAATCCGTCGACACAGGAAAAAAAAACACTTATAGAAGTTTCACCTTTAGTCCTAAAAATATTTATATTGTAAGTCGGAGCAGAAGAAATGAAAATGACACGATCAGACTGCAAAAATAGAGAAATACTGATTTTGACTCACTGTCCTTACAAAACTGAAATTAAATCTGCACTTAACAAACGAGAGGAAAAGTGAAGTAATAATATATTACATATCAATAAATAAGGAAGAGCTTTTTTAGTAAAGGCAAAAAAAAAAAAACAACGGTGCTTTTGAACTGAAATGCCAATTACACGAGCATTATACTCACTGTGAAATGCAAACGATACGAGGATTATGATTACAGACCATTATTGAATATTTTTCTTAATCTTCGAAACAAAATATTGACAACTGCGACGTGACGTGACATGACAGAAGAAAAAGTTAATGGAGGATTACTCCCCAGCGCAAAAAATAAACGGAGAATTACTACCCAGCGCGAAGCGCTCAACGCCCCTTAAGAGGCTTGGAGACGCGTTGCGTCAAACAGTAAACGCAACAATTTTTAAAAAAAGTCCGTAACTGATTAAAAAATATTTACATTAAAAAAGTATTTTTATAATACTCGTATTTACACCGACTATTGAAATTAATTTGTATCTTGGATCGTGTATAATTAATACATGGGCCCAATATGCCAACATGTTGGTATATTTGACCAGTATGTATGCTTTAGAATAATGCATCAAATAGAACATGAAATTTTAATATATGAAATCCACAACTACATATTTTATAAGAATACTTAGACGTAGTTCAATCATATTGTTTATGTTGTATAAAGATTCTTCGACCGCATTTTGGCCATCTTCAATACTACAATTAATAGGAAACTTGTATTTATCCGATGAAAGAAATTATAAATAAATGAAAGCGAAAATATTATAATATTAACTATCAGTTCGGATGACTAAAATATGTAACTCATATAAAGTAAATGAAAGATTTCACGCAAAATAAGCCCAGAAAAATCAGACAAAATTCGCAATAAAAAAAAACAACTGAAATAACTGACCTAACTTTAAAAATCGAATTTAAAACTTCTAAAATAACTTTAGATGAGCAAGACGACATACCAATCTCGGGCGGCCCGGGGCCCGGTAAAGAAACAATGTTCGTTAGAGAAATGTCTTGTTATTCAGACAGGCTGCCAATGAGGCGGAATTTTCCAGGAAATGTCTGAAAGGTGGAAAGCAAGTAAGGGGGAGGGGCTAGTGGAGGGAGGTAAGGGCGAGGGGGATAGAGCATGTAAGACTTGGTCAACTTCAGAAGAAGTGATATTGAATGTATTCATTTAAAATTATCTGGGGAATTGTTCAATAAAATGTTTATATTCTTTAAATTTCAGAACTGCACGCCCTAATGCTGTTAAAAAGTCTCTGAACATTATTTTTTATTTCATTCACATGTAGCCTAATGTCTAAAATCTGAGCTCGAGAGAGCCCCGCTGGGGATCCCTTGCCCGAGGCGAGATTTGAATGAGCGAACCTTCGGACCGAGTCTACTAAGGCCAGTCTGCCTAGTGATTTAGGCTACTCAGGCAGCCTTGCTGATGAAAATAGATTCAATACATCAGAGTCAACATTACAGTCAGAGTCTCCGTGTCTCTCTCTGTCTCTCGGTCCCTCACTGTTTGTCTCTGTGTCGGTCCCTCTGTTTCTCTATCGGTATGTTTCTCTCGGCGTCTCTGACTGTCTTTCTCAATCTGTTTATGTCTGTCTGTCTCTATCTCAGTCTCTCTGACCCTCTCTACATCTATCTCTTCTCTCTCTCTCTCTCTGTATCTGTCTCTCTGTTTCTCTCTCTCTATTTCAGTCTCTCTGTTTCTCTGTCAGCGTTTTTCTCTCTTACTTACGCGCACAGCTGTCCTGACCTCGCCCTCCCCCTGCGTCACACGCAACGCCCAGCAACAACGAAGCTCGAGTGGAGCGCAATTTGAATGGAAATTGAATTAAAATGAAGCGCAATTGTGTTCTGCAGCGCCATCTAGTGGAATTACAATAAAATTAACAGCAGATATACCTTCTGCGTGAAAAAAGACGTAATGTGTCATTTTTCGTGGGGCTCTGTCACACGGTGTCGGAGTTTACCGCTCTTATACCATATCTGTATACCTACATTTATATATATAAGCTATTGTAGGATTGGGCAAATTTTTAAAAAAAATTTATAAATTTTTTTAGGATTGGGCAAATTTTTAAAAAAATATTATTTATTTTATCATGACTTGGAGCTTTTTTAAGAGGGAGATATTTTATTAAGCTTTTAATTTCATTTGAGGAAGTATATTTTATTCAATTTGGTATATTGGAATTATGTACTGATGCTATTTGTGATGCATAGACATCGGATGTTTAGGGAAATGCCTAATTTTTCCTAGCGAATTTATTTAAAGGCTGATAATATATGTGCACGAATCATGGCAAATGACATATGACAAAATTTTATAAATCTTATTTTTGCTTTTTTTTGGCGTAAATGCCTTTTTTTGCTTAAATGCCTTTTTTAGGACTTGGGATTATTGGACTTTTTTGCTTTTCATACACATTTACATTTTTTTGTGTATTTTTATACACAATGCTGGGTCAGAAAATAGGTCATGGTCCAATGCGACGAATCATTACGAAACCTCCAATTCACGTCTTTATATTTTAAAATAAGAGAGAATTTCCTAAAAGTATACCAATAGATTTTTCTCCATTTCCCTATTTCCTAAATACCAGCTATGATCTGAGAACGTGGTCGATTGACTTTCGGAAGCATGGCCTGTCATACGATGCAGTGTGAATGCTGACTTGTTTCCTCAAGAGAAAGAGAATTTGTCACCAGTGGGCGGCCAATATCTCGACCGTGGACGACTCGTCCTCCAAGGCCCTTCTCCCTTCTTGGGCTAGCGAGAATGACTCACATATCCTGCGAAACGAGAGAGAGAGAGAGAGAGAGAGAGAGAGAGAGAGAAAGAGAGAGAGAAAGAGAGAGAAAGAGAGAGAAAGAGAGAGAAAGAGAGCGAAAAAGAGAGAGCGAAAGAGAGAGAAAAAGAGAGAGAAAGAGAGAGAGAAAGAGGGAGAGAAAGAGAGAGAGAAAGAGAAAGAAAGAGAGACAGAGAGAGAGAGAACGCTGATTTGACCGACAGAATGCTGACTGATCGCTTCCGAGAAAAAACGATAGAGCGTCTTTCGTTTCGCTTGTGTGGTTATTTGATCGCTTCCGCCGAAGATTCCGTTCAGTAGCAGTTGTATTGTTGCAAGAGTTGGTTGTGTGTACGATAGTTTAGGTATTTTTAAAACTACAATGCCGAA
Source organism: Teleogryllus oceanicus (assembly GCA_964035755.1). Classification (NCBI taxonomy): domain Eukaryota; kingdom Metazoa; phylum Arthropoda; class Insecta; order Orthoptera; family Gryllidae; genus Teleogryllus; species Teleogryllus oceanicus. The sequence continues at coordinate 18,086,225 of CAXIVR010000001.1, read as the reverse complement.
ACAGAAGCGAAGTCAAGCTTCACTACTTCGTCAGTGGGTGACGGAATATTCTTGCTACACCACCGATGGTAGCACTATACTATGCCGTATTTGTGATAAAACGGTATGTTTTGAATTTTAATTTAATTATATTTTCCTTTAAATTGTTCAAAGAAGGAAAATGTTTATCTTTACACGACAAAACTATTCGTTTTACAATGATTGGTATTATCCATGAATTAGTTGCCTGACATATTTATTTCTAGATATCTTCAAAAAAGAAATACTACCTTTCGCAGCATGAAAAGACCAACATTCATTAAGCTAACATCAAAATACAATAGAAAAGCTGTCGACAGACAGTGCCTTTCCTCGACGTGCTGGTGAGTCGTAAAGAGAATGGAAGACAGGACACTGTTTACCGGAAACCAACTCACACCAACCGCTACCTGCACGCCGGTTCTCACCATCACCCGGCAACGAAACGAGGGGTTCTGAAAACTCTGGCCATCAGAGCTATAAGAGAATGTGATAAGGAATCGTTAGACTCTGAAAACCACATTTCGAGCTAATGGTTACAGTGCCAACGCCGTCAACCAAGCTGTACGGCAGGCAACGACCACCTCTAGCACAGCTGACATCACCACATCCAATGATGATGATTCCAACCGCAGGACGGCCATTCTACCGTATATACGAGGTGCCACTGATAAAATTGGCAAGCTCCTGAGCCGCTTCGACATCAAGACAGCCTACAAAGCTCAAATGAAACTCGGACAAAAGCTCGTACGTGTGAAAGATCGCATACCGCCTCTCATGTCATCAGGGGTATACGAGATCCTATGCAGCTGCGGCCGCAGTTACATTGGCGAGACGGGACGGACCACAGAGGAACGCCTCCGGAAGCACATTCGCCATTATAAATACAAAATACGGATAAATCGGCCGTCGCCCTCCACGCATGGAAAACTGGCCACGCCATTTTATTTGATGACACCCGCCTCCTAACCAGAGAAGACCGCTGGGGAACTAGAAGAGTTAAAGAGGCAATAGAGATCATTAAACATCCTCAAAATCTCAATGCTGATCAAGGCCTACGCGAGATCATCCTGCGCGAGACCGGCGTAGCGGCGAACAGCGGCGTGCACAGGGCCTTCCACAGAAGAAAAGGTCCAAAGCACGTCGCCTTCACCTTCCGCGCACTTCCCCCGCACAAGTTCTCTGAACTGTGCGGCGCGGGGGAGCAGCTAGTGCGTGGGGGGTAGTCGCCGCTCCCAGATGCCGGAATCTGCGTGGGAGGCGCGGAAACGCACCCCGCCGGGCCTGGGCCGCCCGGTTCCGAGAGCGTCGCGGCGCCACGGACGCTTGAGTGATTTCGGCGCCGTTGCGAGCAAAGTGCAGGGTACAAAGTGTAAATAGTGTTAGTGTAAGTGGAGTGGAGTGCGGTATGAATGAGTGAATGTGTTTGTAAATATAGTATAAGTATGACTGAGGGAGTGAATGAATAAAATTAGAAAAAAGAACAATGAACAATCTCATGAACTTTGAAACCACATAATCTAAGCATTTATTTAGTAAAACAGTCGCCCAAAGTGGCAATGTATAGTTTTAAGTTAGTTTAAGATAGTTTTAAGTAGTATTTTTAAGATAAAAGCCCTCCCCAAGCTCCAGAAATCTTAAGATTGGAGCAAATTGTATTCCCAAATTTTGAACACATCTTCGCGCAATACTACGCCCTGATGAAGGTCGCAGAATGGCGACCGAAACGTCGGCACCTGTGCCCTGGACGCGGCGTCTCCGGGATAGCCAAGTAAGTTCCTGTCGACAGACGTTTCTGACTGAATCTTCCGCATCGAGCAAACAAAGTCAGTTTTTCTACGACATGTGTCAGGCTTTGGTGAGTGCCAACATCCCATGGAACGCCATTGAAAACCCAGTATTTAAATATTTCTTGGAAAAGTATTGTAAACAGGCGATACTGTCAGAATCAACTCTGCGAAAAAATTATTTGGATTCTGTGTATCAAGCTGCACTAACAGATATTCGTACCGACATAGGTGACCATTGCATTTGGCTCTCGGTTGATGAAACGACGGACCCGTTAGGGCGATACGTTGCTCACGTGATTGTCGGGAAAATGAGCAGGCATGACGCAGGTGCTCCCCATCTCTTGTGCTCTAAGTTACTGGAGAAAACAAATTATGAAACAATTACTTATTTTGTAAATGCAGGGTTAAACTCTTATATCCCAAATGTCATTGAAGATCAGAAGGTACTTATACTTCTCAGAGACGCAGCGCCTTGTATGATTTGCGCCGGGAAGCCTTTGAAACCCTTCTATCCTAACCTAACCCGTTTGACATGTCTTGTTCATGGTCTGCACCGTGTCGCAGAAGAGGTTAGGAAAATGTTTTCTTCAGTAAATAAACTGATTTCGTCAGTCAAAAAGATTTTCTTAAAATCTCCTACAAGAATTATTTTTTTCCGACAGAAGTTGCCAGAAACACCTCTGCCGCCCGAACCTATAGTAACTCGATGGGGAACTAGGTTGAGGGCAGTGGAATATTACAGTAAATATTTTGAACAAATTGCAGAAGCTGTGAACGAACTCTCTGATGATATACAGTCTATACAAGACGCCAAATTTGTGCTCGAGAATAGAGATCTTAAAGGTTATCTTGCATATGTAAGTTCAAACTCGGTATTCCTTGCGGATGTAATTGAAAAACTAGAAACTCCACATTTGACTTAATGTGATTCCATGTCAATGTTTGAGTTAGCAGTAGATCAGTTAGAAAAAGTTCCAAGTGATCAAGGAAAACGAATAAGCGAAAAAGTTAAAAATGTTTTGAAAAAAATCCTGGATATGTCAACATAAAGTCAGTAAGCAAAATTTTAAGTGGAAATAAATGTAAACTCCCAGAAGGTTTCAGTGTTGCTGATGTTTCACTTCTAAAATACATGCCAGTCACATCAGTAGGTGTTGAGAGATCCTTCTCTGCATTCAAACTGATTTTCTCTCCCAAACGTCACAAATTTGAAATTGAGAACCTTGAAAATTTACTAGTGATATATTGTAATGCAAACTATTGTAAGAATAAAAAGTAAAATAGTTGTAAATATGTAAATCTTGTTTTATATGAAAATGAATGTACTTGTTTTGTGTATTTAAGTTTACAGAATAATATAGAAAAATATAAACAATTATTCATTTTATTGTGTAACATATGATAGTCCTTTTGTCTCCTTGTTTTTGACATTTTCAGTGCCTTTTTAGGCGCCTAAAAGACGTTTTTTTAGTGCGTAAACATACGATGTCTAGTGATGTATCTATGTGAGCGGTATGTGTACGAGTGCTGTTAGGAGTGAACAATTGCGCAAAGTAATCAGCCAAGGCTTGTGCTTTCTCTGTAGGTGCAAATTGTTTTCCAGAGGGTGTTTACTGGGGGTATATTTGTTTTCTTTTTCAGGATTTTTTGGTGAATTGCCAAAGCGAATTCTTTTTTATGTTCAATGACTGTATTAGTCTATTAAAAGTTGAGTGGTTATAATCAGTAATTGCTCTTTGAGTTATTGTGGTTACTATGCATAGTTCTTTTTTTAACGTGAGACGATTTCCTTATTCTCCCAAGTCTTCTAGTTCTGTTTTTAGTTTTAATAAGTTTAGAATGGTCTTGGGGATTTAATTGCCCTAACGATTATGTTATTTAAGTGTGAAATTACTTGTTAGAATTTCAGTGGGTTATTTAATATTTTAAATTGTGGTATTTTGTTAATGATTATTTTTTAACGTTTTCCAATTAATGCGTTTGTTTAATATGTGGTTGGGGTTGTGAGAGGGAGAAATTGATGGGTTGAAATGACGGGAAGATGCTCTGAATCCACTTAAATTATGGGAGAACTGTGGAATTTAACTTGTGAATTGGTGATCGCGAAATCCAGAATATCCGGGAATTTGTTTTAATTGTGGGGAGTAGTGTGATGGTTCTGAAGGAGAGATTAGGTGTAATTTCAAATCCGTTATTATTTTAGACAATTGTAGGTCTACTGTATTGGAATTCCTCCAGCACCACTTAACGTTTTTGGCATTAAGGTCGCCGACAAGTACTGTGGGAGTGTTTTGTTGACATAGTGATGCAAAATTGGTCTTGGAATTTTGGATTTGAGACGGTTATAGGTTACTGCGAGGGTTATTATTCTGTTGTCCAGCGGAAAGTTAATAGATTCAGTTTCTATTTCAGGGATATTGGGGACGTTAGTTTGAATATATGTTAGACTTTTCTAGTAGGATTAAGCGCTGCCTCCATTTGAGTTTATTCTATCTGATCTATGATTATCACATCCGGATAAATTGAATGTTTCATTGGTTATAAATGCGTGTCCGTAAGGCATGCTATCTTGATCTCTGTGCCATTAAGAACGTATGATAATTCCGTTTTCTTATTTTTGATGTCGTTGGCATTCCAATATAGTAGATTTAGTTTGTTGACGGTTTTTTATCCATGATTATTATTAAAGTATGATGACAGTGGGTTTTATATTGCTGATGATTGCTGGGATCATTGAGTTGATTATGTTTACGACATGGGTTGTAATATAATTAAGGAGTGAATGAATAAATAATAATAATAATAATAATAATTATTATTATTATTATTATTATTATTATTGGAGTTAGTTTTGTTTGGTGATGGTTCGCTTGCCTTAAGTGGATCGGTTGCGCAACTAAGGGACAATCTGTTTTCACTCACAATCTCTAAACTAATGATCCGACTGTTATAATTAAGACGACTTAAGCAAAGAAAAAGGTTTGACGATTTGGAATAGAAAAATAATATTACCAAATTAACTTAGGAAAAAAGGAGTTAAATAAGCATAGGGATGAAGTTACAGCCAACACACATATGCAGTGAAATTACCGGGGTTATCCTCTTTGAACGCACATAGACCTCTCTCACGGAACCCCATGCCGATCGCTCGCAGATTTTTTGCGATTTCACCGCGAGAAATACTGTGAACGCAAACTGAGTCAAAATTTCGAATGCTTTTGACAACTTCAAGTGCTATGGACACTATTCTTTGTTATGACGTCAGCACCTCGGATTTAGGGCTACGAATATAACTGGAATGCATAAACGATTGATTATTTCGTGATTCCGGACGCGTCAACTGTCATTAGTCCCTTAAGTATAGAGCCTGTTTTATCACGGGAAGTGGCGGTAATCCTTCCCCGACTCAGAGTCCTGCAGTGACATTAATTGTTGTTCTGAGCACCTGAGCCGTCCAAAGAACAAGAGTAATGTGCGAGTTATTACCAGTGCTTCGCTAGCAAACACGCCTGTGCCTTAGCTACTGCGACCGCGCACAGCGACGAATGGACGAGGCCACCTAAACGTTGACCTTCGTGAACAAAACATACGTTTTCGTTATTCTGAAGCTTGAAACAAATCATGATCAACCAACTTTTGTCATAACTAGGGGTGTATTTTGCTGCCCTAAAACAACGCCTAACATGATCAATAAAATGCTCTTAAAATGCCCTAAAAGCAAGGAAATATAACGTAAAAAATGTGATCAAAACCAGTTGGGGTGAACAACTTAAGCTGTTGAATACATTACTGATGTAATCGAGGCTTCTTCTATTTGTTCATGTGAACTCAGCTTTCAAATTTTTGGTTTGGACTGTTCTTTACCAGGAAGTCTATTAAGAGTTATCCCGAAACCGGCTGAAGCGACAATGGCGTGATCAACAGTGACAATGGGCGTGAAAATGAAAATTTCAAACATTGTAAAGTTGGGTGTTTCTTGTCACGTGGACTTCTTTACTTGACTAATGTCAAATATGATGGATGTGTGCTTAACAAATAGGTTAAATGAAAACGTACACAAACCGGAACATATGTGTCGTAACAATACGTAAGAAAGGTCATCAGCGCCTATGGCATTCTCAAAAACTGAATGAAAAACTTACAGTAAGTATGGTAGTCGTCGCTGCTCTACTAATGTGTTGGGCTCAATTCATTTTTTTAAAGATTTTTGGGAAGTTTTGAAATTATGCATCGTTTGAGAACTATGATTTATGAAAGACACATCTCCGCGATTCTTCAAACACGTTAAAAATGTTTGGAAAGGACCTCGAGAGAAAATATCAGTAAGATTAACTTACAGAATTGCGTCTGGATGTGGAGAGATGATTAGTTCGATTCCCCTAGATTTAAGACCAAAGATATTACATACTCGATTATGGATCAATACTAACATTTTATACATTAATGGGGTCATTTAGTCGATGGATGGTAGTCCACGTACATTCCACAGATCTCAGGAAAAGTGCTTCCGATCTTACAACGAATGTACGAATTACAACTAGTATATTTCCTCTTCCTAATGCCATTCGAACATTAATCCACGAAGTTGTGTGTGATGGAGCGACACATTATGTTTGAAGATTCTTGCACTTGCAAACTACGTTTCTTACTTCGAAGTTTTGTTTTTTAAAATAAACTTACGCAATGTGAACTTTAGAACATCTTGTGTCCCTAATTATGTCCGAAAAACAAAGATTGATCACATTGAAGACACAGTGCCTCATATGGTATTTAAGTCAACGTCGGTGCAGCATACACTTTCTATATCGGTTGTCATGCTTCGGCAATTATCACCTTTGCAACATTCATCGTTTACTTCGCGTCCTTCGAAGCCGTCTCATTACTGTGTCAGTGATTTCCTCCCACTCGCTTTCGAATTCATGTTTAATACGACTTAACAGAGCTCATTATAACGATGTAGCATAAGAACACAAACCAACATGGCGAAAACCAACGTACAACGTACTTGTACTACGGTATAACAATGTTTCCTCCGCCAATGCTTACGGTTGCAGCGGGCGAGGGTTCCACAGAGTAATACGGTCCAATGGTCTCGATCGTCACACGGCAATATTATGTCATCGCTACGAACTGAAATCGCTGTACCTCCGCAACGACGAAACATAGGGAGCCTGCTTTTGTGCCAATAGTCTTCTGTCATTTTCTTTTTTGTATGTATATCATAAATAAGAAAAGTCAATTTTGTGTTTCGATTCCCTTTAAGAGCGGGTCTTCTAATGAAGGAGTGAAAAGCACTAAAAAGTGTCGAGTATACGTTTTCGATGGCACCCTATCGTAGGTGAAATATCAGAAACATTCGAGTGTCCGGATAGGCGGTTCAGGGCAACAACTGATGTTACTGCAGTGCCTCTAACAGGCAGGTTCTAGGCTCGAGTCCTGACGGTGGCAGGCTTTTTGAAACTAGCTTCATAGCTAGGTTCAGCCATTGTCTGGAGGAGAATTCTAGCGACCGGTTGCTCCCATTTGTTAATTTTCTGCGGTTTCTCCGTTTAACACCAGGCGAATGCCGGAGCAATACCCTAACGGACTATAGAATCCGCGCGATCTTTCCTTCCTTTTCCTATCCTCATACCTTACGCACACGCACACAGTACCACACATGTCGGGGGACCAGTCGGGAGCTTAGAGCTTGTCCCGGCTGCGATGCATTTCCACTGGTGGAGATACCTGGTTGAGGGTACCCCCGCTACACGTGTAGGTCGGCGACAGACCTCACCATCCAGCGGGGGAACATCACTGCCACCTCTGGAGTCAAAACATGCATACGGGACATATGACTTTAGCAGTTGACGCCGACCCGACACGCAGCACTTGAAGTGGCAGTTCTGGTTGCGTGGGGAGGGGAGGCAAGAGGGCGAGACCTCTGGGGCGGAGATTCGCTTCGCGTTCGCTCCTTAAGACCAGACCGTGATGTGTACTCCATCGAGTCGGCCGTGCCTTCGTTGGTGTATGCCTCAGCATAGGCCGCCATATGGCGGTTGGGGAAGATACAAGTCTAGCGATAGGTCCACTACAGGGATCCGTACGCTTATTGTAAGAGCATTAACACTTGCCGATGTAAAAATTCTGCAGTTACCATAGCCTGGGACTAGGGAGATTAAATTAATCTAACAATTAGAGTTTTCATGAAACAAAAAAATCTGAGGCCTTTCTAATCTAATTTAAATAGGTGGGTGCAAGACATGGGTTCTTAAAGCATCCCCTTACTCAATCTCAACGCTTTTTTCTTATATAGAATATGAAAGTTTACTGCTTAGGAATATGAAGTGATATCTGGCGAAGAAATGAAAGAAATTCTTAGTCAATAAATGTGTCAATTTAATAAATAATACAAATGGATGAAGGGATGATTATGTGAAATGAAACGCTGATAAATAACACATCATGTAAGTCACATAAATAATTTATACATTACTAAAGTGAAGACATTTATTGAAATACTAACACTTGTTTGGCCCATGAATTTTTTCTAGAGAGAATATCTTACCATATGTTTTGAGGCGGAATGTTACAAACCTGCTAGCAATCTGTTTCACTACTTGTGTTTTAAGAAGGTTTTCTGAGAACCAAATTCGTAATTATAATTATGGGACAGTTGTCGTAAGGGTAACTCTCGAAACAGAGAAGACCATTTTCACAGCGCACAGAAACTAGTTACTTGGCCATTGCATTATGACGACGCCCGTAATGAACCGGACAATTTTCTACCGCGCAGACGTATGGGAGTCAGTCACCCAGTTAATATAGAGATCACGCGAACCTAACAACCATCAGGCAGACGTATGGGAGTCAGTCACCCAGTTAATATAGAGATCACGCGAACCTAACAACCATCAGGCAGACGTATGGGAGTCCGTCACCCAGTTAATATAGAGATCACGCGAACCTAACAACCATCAGGCAGACGTATGGAGTCCGTCACCCAGTTAATATAGAGATCACGCGAACCTAACAACCATCAGGCAGACGTATGGGAGTCAGTCACCCAGTTAATATAGAGACACACGAACCTAACAACCATCAGGCAGACGTATGGGAGTCAGTCACCCAGTTAATATAGAGATCACGCGAACCTAACAACCATCAGGGTAGACATCCGCTTTCGCCCGTACACAGTCATCGGCGACACGCGGGTACCTCTTCGGATCTTGGCAATCGATGACTCACCAGAGCCCCCAAAAAGCCGTATAAACGACGAAGGGAAATCAATTCATTTCGCGCACCAATTGGAGAAAGCATTCTATTCCAATTATATTTTTTTTCTTTCAGGTTATTGTATTGCAATAAATAGTTAACTGCATCGCTTTCGCACGTCATAATATTGTAACATTCTTCAAATCGGAAATGGCTATTTTCGCGTAAGAGACGAAGTGCGAACAACACTTAACACCCGATGACATTAAACAATTAAAAACCAAACAAAAGTTTAAGTGCCAAGTAGAAATTATCTGCTGCATAACTTTTCTATACAATTAGAGACATTACTGAGCATCAAAAAAATATTACTTATGTATTTATGCATTAGTAATTGTAATGTATAATTCTAAAAGAATTATGCTTGTAATAAGTATTGTACTTCAGCATTTGGGTCCATGATACAAATCTCGATCAGGTTCTTCATCCAGATTCCTTTCATCCACTGCAGGCCTCTCAGTGGTTAAAGTTAAGATTAGAAAAATAAAGAGTTTTGTTGTGCAAAAAATAGCGAGTAGAGAAAATTTAAGCATTTTTAAAAAGTAATAATAATTACCAAAGAAAATAACTTGTATAACTATATTCCTTTTTTGACATGTAGGATTGATTGACTGATTGTTAGTGATTCCGTGCGCGTCAACAACTGAGGTCATTAGTCATGTAGTGTGTGGTTTTGCTCGGGAGGTGACGGTGGCCTTCCCCCGCTAGATGGCGAGATCCGGCGCCGTCCTACCGTCGGCTAGCGGGATTTTCCCCAACCAAGTATCTCCCACCAGCAGGGCACCGTCCCAGCCAGGGCAAGCTCTTAAGCTGCCGACCGGTCTCCCGGCATGTGTGGTAGTATAGTGCATGTTAGTGTAAGTATACGGAGTGAGGATATGACAAGGAAGAGGAAGGAAAGATTGCGCTCGACCCGTGGCCCGTTTTTGAGGGTGCTGCTCCGGCATTCGTCCAGTGTTGATCGGAGAAACCACGGAAAACTACCGATCAGAGCAGCCAGCCGCTAGAATTCATCTCCCGATAGTGCCCAACTCCCTAGCTGACAAGCTAGTGTCGATCCTACCACCTTCGGCACTCGAAACTAGGACCACCCGATCATCACTTCATGCTCTGAGCCATCTCTCCCGGTTTGACATGCAGGGTGGAGTGGGGAAATTGCATACCATTTTCAGTAAAATTCAATTTTGTCGGTTTTTATTCCTTGTCTAACGAGAGAATGAAATAATGTCAACAAACTGGAATATATTCCTCCGCCGAAGAGCATGGTTCGAGGCCTCTGGTGTCATCTAACAATTGTCAACGCTCCGCTATCACTGCCGCGCTCGTTGTGGCGAACTCGAGTTCATCCACACGTTGCACAATACAGAGTTTGTGCTCGCCTTGGCGGGCAGTAATCGACTGTATTTTTGAGTCTCTGCGCATGCTCCAATTCGAAATGGAACGGAAGTGCTAGCGGGCCCTGCTATATTTCCATAGGGGGCTCTTGCACATATCTGACTTCAGCCAATAAGCTTCAGACACCAGTTTGCGTCACAATATAAGCGGGAATTTTAAACGAAGCAACATACCAAATATAACAGATCGTTGCAAGACACTGAAACATTTTACAAGACTACAAACTTTTAAATACTGCTTACTCTACACCATCATCGCGTTATTTTTGGTTGGTTGCCGTTGAATATTGTTATTTTGTAGCACTATCAAAATGTTTCTCATCACTACTCGCTCTCCAAGAAACATGGCAGCGTGTCTGGTCTGGCTTTTTAAACGAACCCGTGTTGTGGTCATGTGGTTCGTGACGCAAATTGGTGGTGCGCTGAACGAGAAAAAATACTTCCTTTCTTTTGATACGTGCCATCTTATGTATGTTTTCATGTATCAACTGATATAATTTAAAGTTAATAAGCACTTATGTATCTGCTTTCCACGTGTGATTCCGCGCGTTCTACTGTATATAACATACAGTTAGTTGAATTTCACAGAACTAGTTTCTTAGACGTATTCTTAAAAAAGTGCGAGGACGAGTGTGTGTGATGGACTTGCAGCCAAAAAGCGGTTATATACCCACGTGCATTTGTTTACATCCACTTCGTTCTCTCGTTGGACAAGGAATAGTGAGCCTACAGCAACTAAAAATTATATTTTTATTTTATCATTTAGGACTGTTAGATTGTAAATCACCCGATGGACGTTTAAAAATGAAATTTTCATGATTTATCAAGGTTCCTTTTACAACCTCTGAAGTATACATATACCTGAAGTATACCATTACCCCAGAAAGATTTTAAAAGCCACTGCGATGCAGTCACAGACCACTGACGATCAGAGGAAAGAGGGGGGTGGGGCACCCAGCACCGCGCAAATGCGTACGGCCAAACCGCACCCTTGAAAAATAGAGATGTAAATGGCCACGGCGTCCCCCGCGAGTAACTGAAAAACAACCCGACGGAGAGTGCTTCTGTGTCGCAGTCCTTTGATCGCAGGAGAGAAAGGGCGCACCCATCAGGCGCACGGAGTCCGAGTGTTGCCGCCAAAACTCCGACGGCAATTTTTTGGCATCCCCGCCAACGCTCTCCGAAGTCGATGCTGAGCAAGAGACTGGGATGCGTGCGGAAGGAGGGAGTTCCGGGCTTTCGTGGTTCCAGAGGCAGGGCCGCTAAGGCAAACCTAATGCGAGATTCACGCGGAGAGCGCCCTGAGATGAGACGGAGATCGAAATCGAGTTTGATACTTACTAGGAGAGCGGCTCGAGTTCACAGATTAATGACCGAAGTGCCTCGAGTTGACAATTTACGTGAGGGCTCAGATGACAAGTTCAATTGAACTTCGGAAACGATCTCGGCATCAAGAGCCTCGAGGAAGGCGTTATTTCATGCGTTTGTGAGAGCCTCGGAATTACCACTACGTTCGTGAGGGCCTCCGACACCCTTGGCCCGATCACCGCATTACCTTCGCTGGGTAATAATCCCGGCCACCGTCACCATCGAGGTCGGGTCATCGCCACGGCGCGGCGCGGCAAGAGGGAGCCTGGGGCGTGCGTCGCCGAGGGGCCTGGAGCGCTACCAGCTGCCGCCCACCCTCGCCACTACTTGCGGCGTCGACTGCTGCCGCCCACAAGTTGCGGGGCGACGCAGCGATTCAACAAAGCACGAAGAACATAATCGGTGTTATTGGGTCACCGCCAGCCCTCTTCACCGCTAAGAACGCGGGCGAGACTGCAAATGAATAGTGTAGCTTCAATTGGGCGGCAAGTTATTTATTTATTGTGGCAGGAGGAGTGTCTGCCAGTTTAGACGCAAAGAAAAGAAATGTAAATTATCTGTAACCAATCATTCATGCGCATGCTCATATTCATCCTCATAAACATGCTAGTTGTTAATTAAACGGTTTATAGGATTATTCTGTTTTTATTGACTTTGGAATTCCGCACCCAAACGCCATTGGCACGTTACAATAAAAAATAAAATTGGAGTGTCTGTGAATTCAAAATCTGCATTCTTATAATCTCATACGACTTTTTAGACGATATAAAACCAATTTCTATTACGATTACGATTTTTATCTTCCCGGCTAATCTCTGGAATGACTACACTGATTTCGTAGGGATTTTCGCTGAAAATAAAAGTAATTTGTTGAGCATAACGGGCTATTCTTTTCAAATAATTATTATTCATTATATCAAGAAAAATGTCTGTTTTTTAATAACATTTTGTACACGCGACCTTCAACACAAAGAGAAAAATTAGTCTACATGAAATTTCGTAAAAAAAAACACTATCTCTCTTTCTCTCAAAGAAAGAGTAAACGTGCATTCATTTGTTTTGCGAATATAAAAAAGCCGAGTAAATCCATAAACACATACTGATACGACACCTACTTTCTCGAATATTTTTCTAAATTTTACATCTTCGTAAATTCTGAAAGTTCAACAAATATTAGACGCGCCATTATTTTCAAGGTCCCTTGTTCTGTCTGAGGGGAAAAACTGAAAAAAATTGGAGCCGCTCTAAAAAAAGTTTTTAAAAATAATTTACATTAATTTTAAGCAGAAATTACGCGAAGGCAATTTGTTTTTTCAAAAATGTACATAACCTCTTTGAAAGACACAAAAACGCTATCTTCATTATCGTACTTTTCGAAAATTGCAAAAAGTTGACATTGCAAAAGTCAGAGTTCGCCGAAAATGGGACTAGCACCAATCTTTCAACCGACCTTTGATACATATGAGGAGACAATTGTAAGGTAAAAATAGGAACCGTTTTTGAGAAAGAGATTAATAATTGCCTGTATTTCAAACAAAAAATATGCGAAAACTACTCTTATTTTTGAAAAAGTGTACCTGATCTTATTTTAAAATGTATATTTAAGCAATTTATTTCATTAAGGAAAAAATCTCGATCTTCAACATTGTAGTTATCGGAAGGAGCCCAAACTAATTTTGACCGTTTGCAATTTTCGACAAATCAGAATTTTCACCGAAAAATAGACTTGCGCCATTCTTTTAAACGTCATTTACGACGAGGACGAAGCAAAAAGGATTGGAGCAATTTTTTTAGAAAAGTTTGAAAATGTAAATGAGATTTACTGTGAAGTGTCTCCGACAAGTAATATATCCGTGTCAAACTTGTAAGAGCTCGACGTCCTATAAATCCATCGAGTAATATCAATTTTGGGGAAAATCGGCTGAACGGTTTAGGCACTAGCATTGACCATACACAAACGGACAGACGTTTTGTCGTCAATCGATTTTTCAGTATCAAAAGTATGTATCACACATCGTGAAGATACGAAAAACCTAGAAATAGAATAAACAATTACGATATTTCGCGCAGCGCAGCTGGCTGCATACACGCGTCCCAAAATGGAGCGCTTTTGTGACTTCGCGTGGTCAATTGTTCCGAGGGTCATAACCGACCGGGCTGTCACATGAACGTCGGGGCGCACGCGACGCGGCCAGCAGCCCAGGCGAGGGTGCAGTGCAGATGCACTTGACGAAGGGCGTCCATGCTTTAAGTATCTCTCACGCACACACAAAGGGCCACTTACGAGAAAGCTACTAAGCGCAGAGGGATAGAAATAAATAAATACTTGAAGGGATGAAGAATGGAGAGGTGCGAATCGCGCCTTGCGGAGAAGACGGGAGTCGCCAGACAGCGACCAACTAATTCGCTGAGAAGCATAGCGACAGGCAGGGTTCGCATCGACAGTAGATCCAATAAATCGAACTTAAGAATGGAAAAGACATCGCATGAGAGCGAGAACGGTCAAGCACGAGCAGCGGTTAAAACCGTTGACCCCCTTAACAGCTAACCAATAGGAGGCGAAGAGCTACTGTTCTTAAAAATAACGACGATCATTGGCTGATCGTCTTAAGGGCGGGAATATCTCGTAGAAATGGCAGAGGGGGCACGAGTAGAGGTGGTGAGATCGCCGGACGGAAGACTTAAGAGATTGAGACCAGAGCGATGGATTCAGACTCGAACACTGTCTTTGAGAGCAATCATTCGTTACGAACGCTAGCTTACAGAGCACGAAGTTGAGACGATAGCATAGAGAATGCACACATAGTGATTCACATATTGTGAACGTCTATTTGCAATCGATGTTACATCGAACAACATCGCTTCCGTGCAATCAGGCTGCTACCAGCCGTTGAAAGACATTTTATTGACTATTGCCAAACCGCCCCGTTGGCGGACCATAGCAACGTGCACGCATGTCAAATGCGTTATGGACGAGCAAGGCCGAAGCTAAGCTCAAAACGATTTCGCGGCGTAAATGAAGGCGAGGCGAAGCCGTTCCGCCTTTGAAGAGATGCCCAGCTGAGGGACCCCGTTCTTCGTACGCGGATCGACGGTGCCGCCGGGAGCAGAGGAAGGGCGAGGTGGCTTTCACTTACTCTCCTCTTTCTCTCTCTGACTCAAAGCAGAGGTTCATGTTCTTTATAAAAAAAAATTAAATTTCACTATTCTTAAAGATTATCCATGTATATTTTAATGACCCGAAATGGTCATCAGAATCAGATACCGTCGCACACGTTGTGTGCTTGGTACCGCGAAGGTTAGCAGGCTGTACACGCTGAATTTTACATTTGAACCTAAGGGTGGGCTGATCTAGGTCAAAGGGACGCCATTGCTTATTATCTACGTGAAATGAAAGGATTATGGTTGTAATTTAAGTGTTATCCGTCAAAGGTGTCGGGAACTAATTCATTTAAAATGAAATTAATTTTTTACAAGACATTTTTTACAAGACCACTCGTCTCATCAGACTTCCTCTGTCCAGAAAAATGTACAAGTCTATGGATACGTATAACGCTCACAATAAGGGGTCTGGTGTTACATCACTTTGGAGAATTGCTTGTTCGCAGGGCCGTAAGGGTGCTGTGCGGGTTGTGTAGGCCAGGAGACGCCCCGTCGAAAGGACGCGCACGCCCGCCAACGAAGCAGCCACGTCCCCGCGTTGATCAGGTGAAGACGTATTTTAGTGACCCGCGACCATTGTCGTGGCGAGGTCCCTCTTTGTAGGGATGTCGAAGTTTGAAGACGCGCGCCGGCGAAGCCGTCAAACGACGCCTCCCCGCGTCAATGCGGCCGGATATAGCAGGCCGCGCACCTCTGTAGATGTCTTTAGACGCCTTAGAACGGAATTAACTCCGATTTAAAATTAGCACTAGTAATTTGTTACTTGCCAAAATGATCCGGTGACTGATTCCGCTCTTGGTGATAGAGTAAATTTTAATAGGTGCCACGGCGTAATCAGACGCCAGCAGTCTTGTAGCCTCCGCTGTATGGGCACCAGGTCGCGCCACCGCAGCGTAGTAGAGATGTCTCTTTCCTCCGTCGTCTAGTTATCAAGTGTTATTTTTACTCCGCCGTCTAGCTATAAGGTGTCGTCTCCTCCGCGGCTTCGTTGCGGAGTTGCCTTCTCCACCGTCTAGTCATGAAGTCTCTTTCTCTTGTCTGCCCGCAGCTTCCTCGCCATGAGCTTCCCCACCTGTTCAATGAGGCGATGCTCGTTCACGTGTGTGATATTTGGCGTGTCATTGGCTGCGCTCGCGTATTCTGGAAGATTACACTGCTGATAGTTTTCGGATTGGCTAGAGCCGATCCGTCCCATAATGACCGGTTTTTCTGGGGCTTTTAAGTGGCGAGTCTTTCTGCACTCGCGGCTGTTAAGTGGAGAAATCGAGGTGGCGCCAGCTGCCTGTTGTCGCCGTGATCGAATTATGGATTGATTTAAGGGATTAGGGAACTGGGACCTACAGGATCTTAATGTGGCTTGTCATGGTGCCATTTATGAAGAACTAGGGCTTTAGGGGGGAGGTGGCTTCCTTCGGCTCTAGGGGAGAGGCGGCTCGCGGAGAACCCGCGGAACAGGAAACAGGGGGAACTCCTTTGTGAACTTTGAGTGCGGTTTCTTTAGGAACGGATGGTGGCGGGGTTGACGCTGTCTGTGTCCATGTATTTTATGGCTGTGACCCACGTTCACACAACTTTGAAATCAAGTATTTCTTCTTTATAGGGACAAACATTTTTTGCTCTGTATACGAAAGAAATGCTTGATTTCAAAGTTTTGTGACGGAGTGTCATTTAGCTGAAAAGTGGTAAATTGGTGTCATTGTGGTCCGCAGTTATAGCGGTACCATTGACAGGTACAGCGTCTGAATATGGCAACATGGTTGTTTTGCATTGTTAATGTTCCTTACATTAAGAGCCTGATGATGAAAATTTACAGAAATTGTCGAAACGTTTATTAAGAATATAAATAATAATAATGTGAAAACGTTTTCATGTAAATATAAATTAAGCAAACGAAAAAAGGGTTCATATATTTATCTATACATAAGGTTGGACATCAATAAAAGTCAGAATACTATATATTAAAAAAAATTCGGAGTTCAGTATGATTAAATCAGTTTCTATTTTCAGAAGTTAGGGTCGTACCAATTGCAAGTACACAATCACATTGCCTTATTCAATCGCCTGTTACCTGTCATGGACATGCCCCTTCATGCACTTTTCTAAATTCGATTGACTAACCATTTTCCAAGACACTGAAGTCTTCAGCTCCCAGAGGTATACTAAAAGGGTAACCTGATACCAATGCGTCTGAAGTGGTAAGGCGAAATGCGATATCTCTCTTGAGAAGCACGAACTTCAACAGTAGAAACTCCAGGCTTGTTTTTTCCTGGATCTCGGATTACGAAGATTGTACGTCAGAGCCTCTATTCCTTACACTGTACAGTAGAAACAGACGATACTACACTTTTTTTAATGCTATAAATATGAAATTGTGTACCTTTGTAGATTTTTGAAAATTAAATTGTGTGGTTTCTAGCCCATGAAAAATCTATCTTGTTAGAAAAATGTACAATAGAGTTTCTTTAGAACAGAATATTAATTCACTTACTCTTCATAATTTAAGACCGGAAGCGGTAGCTCATTGCATCAACTGATGTCTCTGCAGCGCCTCTGACCAGGAGGTCCTAGGTTCGAGTCCTGACGGTGGCAGGATTGGCACTAGCTTGTCAGCTAGGTGGAATCCAGTCGCTATCTGGAGGAGAATTCTAGCGCCCGACTGCTCTAATCGGTAGGTTTCCGTGGTTTCAACGATCAACACCAAGCGAATGCCGGAGCAACCCTAACAAACGGACCGCTTCCTTGTCCTATCTTCTCTCCATACACACACAGTACCATGCACTACACTACCACATATTTCGGGAGACCGGTCGGGAGCTTAGAGCTTGTCCCGGCTGAGGCGGTGCCCCGCTGGTGGGAGAGTCTTGGTTAGGGGAAAAACCCGCTAGCCGATCTCGCCATCCAGCGGGGGAAGATCACCGCCATCTCCCGAGAAAAAAACATGCACTACACTTATGGGACTGACCTAAGCTCTTGACGCGCCCGGAATCACCAACCAACATAATTTATGAATAACGTAAAGAAAATGAAATAAAATAAACTTATAAACAAATTACATTAATTACATAATCGTTAAGAGAATAATAAAAACACCTCGGTTCATAAATTACACATGCGTTGACCAGGATTCATTACGGATGGGAGGCGGAAGGGCAGCAGTGGACCACCAAGCCTGAAGGTCCTCCTTTGCTTCATTCTACTCGGTGTGTCTACACCGTGGATGGGTCACCGGAATGAGTAATGTTTCTTAGAGCACATAGAACAAGTACATTCATTCTGAAACTCGATGCAGGAGCTGGACTTTAACGAGCCACGGACCGCGCGCAATCTTTCGTTCCTCTTTCTTGTCCTATCCTTACCCCTTACGCACACTCGCATGCACTACACAATCACACATGTCGGGAGCTTAGAGCTCGCCCCGCTGTTGAAAGATACCTGGTTAAGGGAAAATCACCGCAAGCCGACGTAGGTCAGCGCCGGATCTCGCCATCCAGCTGGGGAAGGTCACAGCCACCTCCCGCGACAAAAACATGCACTACATTTATTGGGAATAATGAGTTGCAAATACGGGAGCTGACTTCGGAATCACTAATCAATCATTCAAGTTTGAAATTCGACGGTGTTAACAGGGTCATCACTTCCGTCATCTGGAAAGCTATTTCTAAAGTAATAAATAAGTAGCAGCAATTCGACGCTTCAAGACTTCCCTATTCGTCTAAAGAGAGTTGTCATGTCTCATTGCATGTGATCGCAAATGCGGTGAAGTTCAGTTCCCACGAAGACATTTCCAGTACTGTTCAAGTGAATGCAAATGCGATCGTGCGTTTTGTAATAGCATTCATGAGGTTAGTTAAATTGTAGCAGGCTTCTTCGTTTAACATATTTTGTTCACAGGAAATACATTGATCAATAAACGTGACCAGAAAAATATTTTCTGTTTTTCATATTTTCTCAGTTCCTGCAAATCAGTCTTCTCGTATCGATTAACGTTAAAATATCACGATTATCCCTTTCTTTTTTTATGCAAAAAATTGATGTTAATAAGTTCTGAGATATTTCTCTGCCCCTCTCTCTATGAATGATATGCCATTCTTCACTGACAAGACAATTCATTGGTTCACTCAATATATCATTGATTAAACACACATTTCTCACATCTTACCGTTATTAATTCTCGTAGTAGAAATCCACAACAGAAGAACAAAAAGCAATACGTTACCTATAGCAAACGTGCGGCGCTTCCCGGAGTGCTCCATTCGGTCCAATGCAATTTCCAATAAGACTGTGTATACGCGAACTGCCCAATGCTCTAAGCACCCGAACGCTCTCGCACGCTCATTACAGGGCCCGGATGAGTCACATTCGGCGGAGCTCATTTCCTTATTCTCAATGCAAAACCTCAAGTAATCGCATGCCAGGCCCGCAGCCAAGACGTGGCTCAGCCACCCTCATTACACCCTTGAGCCACCCCTAGCAAACGAAATTACTTTTTGTAAAAAGTTTTATTACTTCTGAAATTCAAGAACACCTTAAAAAATTAAATCTAATTTTTGAAATAAAATATTGGTAATTTTTTCTAAATATCTTAATAATGTATATTCAAGAGAGTTCCAAATGGAATATTTCTGCCTCGAGACTAAAATATTTTTCCATTATTATTATTATTATTATTATTATTATTATTATTATTATTATTATTTGCTCCCGAATAGGCCATCTTAAACCACGCAGGACATACACTTACACGGGCAAGTTTTTGTTGTTGTTGTTGTTGTTGTTATTATTATTATTATTATTATTATTATTATTATTATTATCATCATCATCATCATCTCTTGCGATTCTCAACAGCTTGTGCTGGGTACAATTCGCCCATTCCTGCCACGATAAGGAAAGAGCTCGGTCACTGAGGAGAGAGATTTCACTCTGACCCCCAAGACCAATATGGGAGACTAATTTGTGTTAGTCCAAGAACTTGGGAACTATATGTCATGTTTGCAGGATCACTGCTTCCTGCCCGTAATTTAGGATTCGTTGAGGTAATTCTATTTTTTAAAATTTATTTTTGAAATTTTTTGTTACTACACCTTCAGCCGAAATAACAAGTGGATATGTTGTTACACACTGTAGTTTCCACATGTTTTATTTCTAGAGCAAGATCTTCATAATTAGTCATTTTCTCGGCCTCCGTTTCCTTTCGATTGTGTGTCAATGGTACAGCAATATCAACAAGCATAGCTTCTTTCTTGTTCCCATCAATCAAAACTATATCTGGTCTATTGAAAGCCACTGTTTGATCTGTTATTGTGGGTATGTCCCAATAAATGATGGTATTATTTGCTTCCATTACAGATGCTGGATTGTAGTTATAATACGATGGAGCCCCACTATTTAACATTCCCTGCTTGAGAACCAATTGTTGATGGTCGATCTTAGCTAGTTGGTTGTGTCTCCCCAAGTATGCACTATCGGCAAGTGCGGAGCATTCAGCCATTATATGTTCCGATTGTTTCACCGCTGGTGCCGCATTTCCTGCATTTGTCAACCACGGGCATGTTAATGCAATGTTTTTCGTAGTTTCTATTTCGGAATTCTCTATCTTGGATTGCCATTATAAATCCCTCTGTATCTGGGTATAGATAGCCGTCTGATAGCCATTGTAGCGAGGAAGGTGTTTCAACATGAGGTTCATGGATAGTTTTAGGAAATTTGTCGTGCATTGCCTTTTGTTGACAATTTTCTAGATCTCTTTGAATTGTCTCTTTTGGTGTTGTTCCTACTGCAATTGCCGTTGTTCCTGTGTTGAAGGCACTCAAGTTTAGTAGAATATAACCATCACCTGCTTGTGCAGCCATTTTCATTAAGGCATCTTCACACGAGAGTAACTTTTGCTTCATTTTACTTTCTTCGATTCTGCAGAGATTTTCAATGTTTAGCAGTCCCCTCCCTCCTTCTCTTCGGGGTAGGTATAGTCTTTTAATAGACGAGTTTGTATGAAGACACCTGAATTTAGTAAGCAGCCTTCCAGTCAATCTATTTAATTCACCGAGGTCTGCACACGACCATTTGGGAATCCTGAAAGAATAGGAAAGAGTAGGGATGAACCATACGTTGATTGCTATGATTCTTTTTTGTTTAATTTAGTGTTCAGAAGTTTTGTAACTCTTGATCTATACATATCGGTGAGAGATTTATTCATGGTGGAATGATCTATTCGGTAGCTTTGGGCCATATATAAATATTTGCAAACCTCATCAAGTGGTTCCTTGATGTATCTAATTGGTTCATTGCGGTTTTAGATATTGTCCTTTTTAATATCTAATATGGCACATTTGTCTAGTCCAAAAGACATCTTTATATCTTCACTGAACATTTTCACTACCTCAATTACACCGTATAATGTGTCTCTGCTCTCTGCATAGAGTTTGAAGTCATCAACATATAACAGATGTGACAGGCGTGAGTTGTTTCTTTTGATTAATTTGTACTCAATTTTGCTGTTATTATTATTATTATAATTATTTTCATTAATCCAGCAATCCGAAAATTTTGTTTCTGGTTACGCGTCTCCCAGTTGTAATGAAGTCACGGATATTGACAATCGTTAAGAAATTAAAAAGTATTCGCTGGTAAGATTCACGATTCTCCTCTATAATTACACAATGAGTGTTTTATCTAGACAAGCGCGGCAGTCCTAGCTTACCGAGGATGCGTGCAATTGATGCATATATTACATAAAATAGCAGACACAGCACATTGCCTTTGAAGAAAATGAAATTTTCACTTGTTAACGTTAATGTACGGCAGGTTAAACATATTTGTGCTCTTGGGTCTGTTTATTTCAAAATCAATATTACTTTCTCGCCTTACGAAGTACTTCGTAAGAAGAGAAAGTTATGTAATCGTGCGCTAGAATTTTTTTTCAACACGTGGCTCGTTTTAATGTTTTAGACGCGAGGCCCACCTTCCGAAAACTACCGTAAAAACAAAAATACATTAATTAGTCCCACTTGTAGAGGGCATCGCGCTTATTCGTTGCACTACTGTGATAAATCAAACTAGGGCCACGAAAGCCCATACTTTCTACAATTATCTGTAACAGTGTAACTAGGTGAATTCATGAGAAAATTTCGCCAAACCCTGAATTTCGGAAATCCATGAGCATAATTGCATTAATTTGCAAATGGTACTTCTTTAGAACCGCGTAAAACAAGGAGGAGAAAGATAAGACGAGCTTTGACTTAGCCCGATACCGTGAGTTCTTTATTCACTTATCGAATCATGTATTCTGCACATTCACAGTTCTATCTTGTGAAGCCCCAGTACGAAAGACCCCTGCAGCCAATAGGCATCCAACTAATAATATTAGGAAGGAGTGAATCGTAATCCACGAAGTGCAGCTGTCACCCGAATGATAGCGCGACAAACGCTAAAGCGAGTTCATTCATGACAACAATATAATTACGATATTTTCTTCTCCGGTCAGAATAGAAGAGAAGGATTCCAAATCCAACTAAGTAAATCATGACTTACTTTTCAGAGAAAAAACTGAAATACTGATTTCTGAGCTGAGTAGATAGACGAGTACATTGTTTTAATACGTCAGATATGACTTAAAATGTGATACCACTAAAGGTATATTCAGTTCTGTCTATTTATAGGATAAAGAGTTTTCAAAATTGCACCAAGTCGAGACTTGCTGCGATTTGGAAAACATTCCTGTATACCCACTACTCTAATATCACGATTATGGTCTCTTAATTGTATAAATTGACATTTTAAAACACCAAATAGGTATTGGGAATATTGATATTTTTTCATAGAATTTTATATTCATCTGCTTTTGATAAAAGTTCAGGAGTGTTGCAATGACCGCAAGGTTTTTATTTTGGCAGAACATGAATTTGAAAATAATGTGTCAAATTTCTTCTTTCTATGTATATCGCAGCTCTAGAACTCGAAGAAAATCCGTTAAATCACAACACACTTCACTGGATCCACAGCTAGACTGATTTTCATTCCACGTGTAAATGAAAGAGATTTCATTTACGACAAATAACAGGTTTCGAACCCGAATTTGACGGAGATAATATACCTCACTCACATTTATTTGGGAAGAGGTTATTCTGTTGCATGCCATCAGAAACACTTGGTAACACCTGGTTTAACATATTTCGTAGTTTGAAGAAACTCTTTAAGGAGGATCGGATAAATGCGGAATACGTCATTCATTTCTTGCTTGGATAACTTGAGATATCCATTGCAACTTTTGTTTCTTCAGAAAATGTGCAATGCTCGTTGGAGCACAAGTCCCACAGTCCTAATCGAGCACAGTCCTAAATCGAAGCATGTTTGACCCTTATGAAAAATTTTGAAAATATATTTATATTTGGCCCATGTATTTAGAACAGACCTTCCTTAACTATTAGCGGTAACTATCTATTTAATTAATTTAACATGTACATTTTTGTTTTAATTTAATCATGCGACAGTTTCGAAGATATAGTTTTTCCTTTCATCAGGCTAGAAAATAAGAATTTGAAAAAACAATGAGCAATTTGCATAACCAAAGAAAAGTAATGCTGATGCAGTTAACAAAATACACAAGGAAAACTCAATAGAGGTCATATGGAGCTTACCATTCACATAAAAATGAAAATCGAAAATTCAGTCCATGAGATTTTCAAAATATAGAATTGTGCTAAAGCACCATGGTATAGTAACCAATAATGTTATGACTGCAGTGATTGAGACCTGCCATGGATATACGACAAAGAACAAACAAGTGAAGGCATGGTACGTGCTACAGATGAGGTGCGGGGGGGGGGGTTCGCAGGATACCCAAGTAGAATGGAAAGTGGCAGCCTATTAAAGGAAGTTACACCACGCAACAAATAAGACAACGGATAACAATGAGATGAAAATGAACCAATGAAAATAGATAACCGTGTAGTATACCGGTGGCAAAACAGATAAATTATTTTATACAAATTATATGATTATCTAGTATAAAAATTAGGATACAAAATGATATTATGTCACTGATACAAATAATATAAGAAAATGTGTGCTGTTGTAATATTAGTTTTTATTTAGTTATTTCGCCTTATAGTATTCTTTGTATTAGAAAGTCAGAGACGCTACCATCATAGGCATATGGTTCTGGCGAAAATCAGCCAAGAACTAATGGATTTTACATCAAAGATTAGATATATTGTGGCACGATATATTTTGAATAAGGCTTCAGTTTCAAAAACATTGAACATAAGACTAGTGTTAAGTTATCCTTGTGAAGATAAATATCTATAGGAATTTTGAGTCAAGGATTAAAGCGAGATTAGAAATCGTGATTACAAAGCATACTGTACACATCGATTTATATTTAAGTGCATCTGACAGCTGATAAGGTGGGATGTGATTATCCCATAGGGATCTTCGATTTCAAAAACATCGAGGCTATCTCGATCACGATAGAATAACCGTGTTCCAGCTGATCAGCCATTAAATGCACTTAAATTTAAATCGAAAATAGGCATGCTTAACACACCAGAGTCAAGCCACATCATCCGGGACATCACAAAACCCAACATATTTAAAAGCATATTTTTTTTATAAATAGTTTGCATAAGATAAGCTTTCCTGTATTTTTTATCTTCCTAAAAGTGCATTTTCGGCATTTATTTATTACTTCGGTTTGTGCTAAGATGGATAATTGTTATCGCAGCCTAAATCGCTCCATAGTTTCACGTGTGCATAGGTGAAGAAACTACATGAGCAGGCCCCCGGGTCGGTCACTTTCACCCGAATCTGTTAATAGCACATTATATAACGCACCGAGCTTCCAACGCCCCGTTTGCACATCAACCGCTTGATGCACAAAAAGTTAGTGAGAAGAATCGTTGAAAATCTCGATAGTTGTATAATGGTTATAATGCGTTAAAACTGTTAATAACTTTTAAATATGAAAGGCAGACTGCTAGAAAAGATAAGAAGGAAGTAGGAAAGAGATCTTCGTTCAGTCGTAACTTGTAATGAGCGTCACAAACGATTATCTAAAGTGTCGCGCGAGCTGCAAAAACTGCAAGATCAGACGCGTGATCACTTTCTACATCTTCTGTTTATAGTAGAAAGTATCGCAATACTCCTTAAAGTAAACTCGATAATTTCTACGAAATTGATTTCACGAGAGCGTCTTAATTGTTTTGAACGAGACATTCAAAATTTTCATTTAGATTATGGATTTCGTGTTGATAGTGTTGATTCCCAGTCAAGAATCTCAATTGGCAGGGTTGACATGAAATTATAAAGCTAGGTGAGATTGATAGGTAAATACGGTACTAGCAGTGTTGTGATGCGGTGTAAAAAGTACATTTTGACATTTTTCGGCTGTGTCCCAAGGAGTCTTCAGATTCGCGTAAAGGTATATAACTCTTCCTTTTCAATGTGATAAGTCTCAAAAGCGGCAATGCCTGAAGTGTTCCAAGAATTATTTACAGATCTCTTTTACATCACTATCCAATATCACCTCCTTTCAAGAATCTCCGAACAAACTTTTAATCCCCGAAGAAGATTTAATTCAATAGTTAAATGAATATACTACTAATGAACCTAATAAGCTTAAGAGACCATCGAAGAAATTAATCTTACCAGAATCAAAGTCTCCACTTCCAGTGGTGTCCAGCCCCACTGGTTGACTGTGGTACTTGCCTGCAAAAGAAAGAACAAGTATACATTAAACATAAGAAATGTTACAAGATATGGTACCCGAAATACATATTACGGTAATACACGAACAGAATGCAAAATGACATTTCTGACACACAATTTCTCCGCAAGCTCACTGAATCATCAAAATGTTACTGAACCATCGCGCGATATTGGATCAACACTATCGCATACGTTGGTGCACGATAAAGTAACATTCCGGCTCCGACCTACACGTGGGTTACTTTATTAGTGATTTCGGGAGCAACTGCTAATGCTACTAGTTCCGTAAGTGTAGTGTTTTTATCCCGGGAGGTGGCTATAATCTTCACCCGCTGGATGGTGAGATGGTCCCGACCAGTCTCCCAGCATGTGTGATAATGTAGCGTATGTAAGTGTAAGGGGTGTAGATAGGAAGGAAAGATCGCGCGTGACCCGTTCGTTAGGGTACTGCTCCGTCATTAGCCTGCTGTTGATCGGAGAAAGAATGGAAAACGGCCGATCAAAGCAGCAGCCGCTACTAACACCAACCCGGGCCTACACGTAAATTTGCGGGAGATTTCATTGGAGACTCCGAATGCGTTTATTACGTATCTCTTAATGTAATGTATCTATTGAAAATCTGAGAGTTCAGTCACTCGTCCATTTAGATTCTGGACAGTCTAGTCACAGGACACTGACTAGTCACGGACTTTCGCTTCACACACAAACAAACGGTTCACAAAACAGTGTTTATTAATACTCCTGGGATTTGTTGTGAACTGCAGCTGATCGGTTCCAGATACACTCTGGTAGGTGGTAAGTAACGTGGAATTTTTCAAAACTTAGTTGATTTCCCATATTTCTAAAACTAGGCATTGAACAGACTGATCTTCCATACTAATTACATTGAATTATTTAGGAATGCATCGTTACCGAATATTTCACGATTGTCGAATGGAATTTCGTCAAAAAACATACAAAATTTTGAAGAAAGCGTGCGCAGATGATTTTCTCGCCCATGCGTCACATAGAGTTTTTTACTATTTTTTGACTAAATAAATAGTATTTTCTAAATAGTATTTCAACGTATGGGTGAACAGCAATTGTCGCCCCCAGGGCTTTTGTCTTAGACTTGGCAGGGACAGATACGCATGGGTTATTGAGAAAGGATTCGTCTCTGGACGTTGTGAGTGGTGCTTAATTCGAGTCCTGGCAAGCTAGTAGCCCTGGCCTGCTAGGGCAGCACCACATAGGCTCAATTGGGAAAATGTTTCACGAGGACCTACTGCGTGAGGAGGCGTATGTGGATGGCAGCCTGATGGTGCCTTAGGGCAACCCCAATGAGGCGAGAAACTCACCTAGGGTGCGTAAAAATCCTCCTAGCATCCAGCAATCCTCCAGCAAATGTAGTTGGTGCGGTTTGCTGCCCGTGGGGACATACTCAAATACAATGCAATTGCATGGCGCTAGTAGATATATGGCGGCATCACCACGTGGCTAGTAATTGCAGGATAAAAATGGGTAATATTCTCTACTGAACTATTAAGCGTGCAATCCGAGGTAACGACTTTCAGTTTTTTTTACTGCGAGTAATGAATTATATGCACACACCTGTGGTCTCCGACTGCTATCATGAGAGTAGATCTAATACAACTAAAGCGATAAACTTTCACATTTCGACCCATCTATATTTTCTTTTCCCATTATACTTCATTTAAGTATTTGGAAGTATGGAAACCATTATGCACTATGCTCCTGGACAAATTAATACGTCTCCGACAAGGGACTGCAAACTCTCTGGCAGAAGGATCCCGAGCATCCCCCACCAATTGCACCGTAATTAAGTCAAGTACAAAGGAGGTTGGTATGAGGTTAATGCCGATGTTTGATGCTTCAAAAGTCGGTAGATATACGTTTTATCGAGCATTAAGCACAAGGTCGAGACACTAAAGCACATTAAGGGTCTCTGAATCGTCTACCAAATCACTCGATCATCATACAATGAAGAAGGAGGGTTCTTATCCTAGAAAAACGTAGAAAATGAAAGTAAAAAACATATTTTGCTTAATTTATTTAAAGATACAAGACAATATTATTTCAACAATGAAAATACTTAGTTTTTGAAATATTTCTAGGTAAATTTAATTTCACAGCAAGTTATATATGAACAATAGCAATTATTAACAGCACGTTTTGTTCCCATTCGTTGACACCATTTCATATTAAAACGGCTATGAATTGTGGAGGATGTTAAAAAACACGTAAAGGAAATAACATTGCTTGCTTTCTTGCCTCTCGTCGATGGCGGTAGGACGCCGACGTTTTCACTTCATCTTATTCCACTCAATGGACGTCAAAGCACCATATGCTCATTCCATGTCAAGTGGTCTACGGCTCCCTGTGCGACCATCTTGGATTTTGATTAAATATTGTATACCGAAGTTCCACATATCTCAAAGGAAGTTTTGTGGAGCTGTGGCTTCAAAGGTGAAATAGTTTTTAAAATATAGCGGTTTGTAGGTCCCCATGCGTCGTTTAAAGTATGACTATTTTATTTCCGCAACTTTGGGAAAAAATATTTCCTTCTCCGAAATTACTCAAGAAATGAAGATGAGCAAAGTGATATATTTTTCCCCTCTATTTAATGATTGAATACCATAGCCCAATGGAAAGAAAAAAAGTTAAAATGCAAAGGGCTTGAAATGTTGGAATTTAATTTTTTAAATAAAACCCAACGCCATGGCCATGTCTACCAAACCGTGTTATGGTTATATCCTCGTATAGTGATTCAAATTGGGCTATGCGCGCGGCGTAGGCTTTAGTGGCCGCAAAAGCAGCCACCGTAACCAGAGGCAGGAGCGATTGTAGTGATGTCGCCTGGGAGACAGGCGACGGAGCAGTAGTAGTTTTGAAATAAAACTCCGTCATGCTGGAGAGTACAGTCTTTGTACATGCAGCACGACTAAACACACACACGCATACTCAGAACTCCGTGTTTTAAGGCTCTATTATTGTGATTGGGCCTACGCTGACCGTGCCTCGTTATATTGTTGGTTCTAATTGGATATTGGTTACTTCGGATTCTACTGGCAAATCTCGTGGCGATGACAACCGTGCTGGACATCTGGTATACACGGTTGTGGACACCTGGTACAGCTGGACACAGCTGTTGGACATCTGGTATACACGCTTGTGAGCATTGTATCGGTACGATTTGGAATTTCACTTGCAAGAAGTCAATAATAAAGTTTTGTTGTTGATTTACTTGTTGGTGTATTTTTCTGGACATGATAAATTTGGGGTATTGAATGTTAGCGATGGCAACTAGATCCTCTTTTCTAGAGGGTTCGAAATCGGGTCTTTCAAATAATGTTTTCAATTATTTCAAAAATATATTTATTTTACCCTTTCTGGGAACTGTATTCCTCCAATGGATAACACTGGTCGAGAAAAAAGAAAAATTTGTTTGCCTCAGAAAGAAAAATATCTGATTCTGGTAGCATTTTTCTCCTAAATTGCAAATATGATATCGGTTTTTCTCCATCATGCAAGGTTTCCGAGAGACAGGTATTTATGATTTCAAATACTTCAATATTTTCTTTATTCTTGAGTACAATACATTCGAACATTCGGACTCACCTAAAAAGTCAGAAATGACGATTTTCTGCTGTATTTTGCTTGTGGAGCATCCCCCTTGATGGTCCACCTATAATCGGTCAGCATATTAGGCCTTGATATCTCTTTTGTTATAGCTGAAATCTCCTGATGACAGCGTTCCCCGTGCTCATCGCTCACTGCGACAAGATTTTCCGGGAAGAAATCTAGGTGCGAGTGCAGGAAGCGTATTTTAAGGACATATTACAGCCCAAATTTTTATAAGATGTTATAAGATCATTGACAATATCACGGTAATTTTCTGCCCGTCGATTTCCCAAAAAACTGAGTTACTTTCTTGAATGCTTGCCAAGCTGCTTTCTCCAGTAGATTCAATAGTTTCTCAAACTTCTCATCATGCATAAGTGATCGTATTTGTGGACCCACAAATATCCCTTCTTTAATTTTCGCTTCACTAATTTTTGGAAACTTCTGTTTTACGTACATGAAACCAGGAATATTGCTCACGGCTTTCACGAAATTCTTCATTAATCCTAGTTTGATATGTAAGGGAGGTAGATACACATTTTTAGGAATACACAATGAGTCATGTTTCACATTTTTCTGTCCAGGAATGAATGATTCGCGTTTAGGCCATTCTTTTCTGGTGTAATAGTTTTTTCTGTCCCTACTATCCCAAAGACAAAAAACAACAGTACTTTATGTAACCAAGCTGCAGACCAAGAATAAGTGCAATTACCTTCAAATCACCACAAATATTCCATTCACATTAAAGCGTATTGAAGCTTTGTCAATGTGAATTGAAAGTTTTCATATGTTTCTTTCATAGTAGCAGAGTGAGCCAGAGGTATTGATGGAAATTTATTTCCATTATGCAGAAGCACTGCTTTTAAACTTGCTTTGGAGGAATCAGTGAACAAGCGCCATTCTGTTGGGTTATGTTCAATACCAAATGTCTCCATAAGAGAAGAAATGTATTGCAAACGAGCCATTTTCTTCAGAAAAATTGTCTTTAAATAGAGAATGACGACTACGATAAGTACAAATCTTTGTGTTCTTTTGAAGACGATTCCATCCTTTTAGCCGGGACTCAAGCATTACAGACTGGATTTTGGATAACTTTAAGTCTCGTGTGAGATCGTTAAGATCTTCTTGAGTCAACAAATGACGCTCAGATGAACACGTTTGTTCAAAAGCTGTATCATCAAAATCTTCTTCTTCTTCTTCCTTACTCCCATGGGAATCTGAGCTCTCTTCATCTAATGTCACATGTTCTGTAGGCTTTGGTATGGGCAATTTTTCGCTGTGTGGAACGGGTCTAATTGCAGATTGCAAGTCAGGGTACACCACTGTATGTTTTGATTTTGACGTAATCCCTTTAATGTTTGTTAAGCAGAAATAACAGGCAGAGGAGTGATCTTTGAGTTCCCTCAAAATCATAGGGATAGCTAATGGCATGTGACGCGTGTCATGCTTCCATGAAGTTAGAAGCCTACTACATCATAAACAACACATATGTGGGGTCTAGGTCCTTGTTTGGTCCCCCACTTAATACCCAAAATAAAGTTCATAACACTTTTTTACTAATGGAGTAAGGTTTCGCCTTTGGGACTTCAGCGTCACTTCACCATATATATAAGAAAAGTTGTTATGATGACTTAAACAAACTCTAGGCATTTCGTAACTTACAACAAAGTAAAATCCAGACACAAAGCACTCACAATTAAGTGTTTACTGGTTCACTGCTATCTCTCAACTGACATCGTTCGAATTAATGCGTGCTACCCTAGATCATGTTTGTGACTGTCTGTGCAGGTTTGCACAACAGTAGCAATGGTACAATTTCTGTTAGCAGATTTGGTTCCATCACATTTACAATGCTTGAAGAGTCTTTATTTTACAACGAAAAAATGGTCGTTTATTAAAAAAAATTCAAACCATTAATTGAAAAAAACTGTGGGTGATGGATAAATTCCAAATACATATTTGAAAACACAATAAAAAACTGCATGAAGTACAACTATTGGTACTCACGAGACAAAAATCATGTTGACCAGTGTAGTCAAATTGACTTTTTAGAAGCTTCAAAATCTGCACTTTTTTAAGAGGTATGCTAGAATTTCAAGATGGTAATAATACCATGTTTTGGTCTAGGTATTTTTACCAAAATCATCATATTTAAAATTCATGGATGAAGTATGGATTTTTTGGTTGGTTGGTTGGTGATTCCGGGCGCGTCAATAGTCCCGTAAGTGTAGTGCATGTTTTTTTCCTCGGGAGATAATCTTCCCCCGCTGGATGGCGAGATCCGGCGCCGATCTACCGTCGGCTAGCGGGGTTTTCCCCTAACCAAGACTCTCCCACCAGCGGGGCACCGACCCAGCCGGGACAAGCTCTAAGCTCCCGACCGGTCTCCCGGAATATGTGGTAGTGTAGTACATGTTAGTGTAAGTGTGTGTGTAAGGGAAGAGGATTGTGAAAGGGAAGAGGATAGGGCAAGGAAGACGAAGGACAGATAGTGCGCGGTCCGTGGCCCGTTTATTAGGGTACTGCTCCGGCATTCGTCTGGTCTTGATCGGAGGAACCATGGAAAATTACCGATCACAGCAACCGGCCACTAGAATTCTCCTCCAGACAGCGACTGAATAGAAGATTCCAGCTGAACACCAAACTTGGCTGAAAAACTAATGTCGAAAATCCTGCCGCCGTCAGGACTCCAACCTAGGACCTCCCCGTCAGAGGCGCTGCAATGACATCAATTGATGCACTGAGCTACCGCTCCCTGTATGAAGTATGCAGGTAGTTAAACGTTTGAAATTACTCACTAAGAAACAATGCAATGTTGATATTTTATGAGCCATATTTGTTTTCTTACTCACATATTAAGGAAACTATTGAATGTTAAAATCTGAATATTCTTAACACTGTTTTGTGACGAATTGCTGCAATGTCTTCGCGGCGCATTAATAAAGGCAAAATGCATATTAGATTAATTAAATGGAGCAAAAAAGTAAGCTAAGTTTTATTAGTTTAACAGAAACGGATAAAAAATTTGTATTTCAAATTGTGAAAAACTTATTGTCGTCCTCTACAACGACTCTGAAAGGGATTAAACAAGCTGCATCTCAAATTATTTCACGTAGGAACCTAATACTTTAGTAAAATTCTTTTGAGATATGTAGGACTCCTCAGAATCCATTTCATCATAATCAGATATGGTAACGCGATAAGCCCAACACTATAGAATGACATTCATTCCTTTCAAGGTTATTTACAATTTATAGACTAAATTACGAAGCCTCCAGGCAAGTATCGCTTACACCATCGTTTTTATTTTTCGAACATTTGCAATATTACAATCGCATAACACGCATTATTAAAATGAAAATGGAATAAAATATTGATCCAAAATGCTAAAAAAAGTGAAATTTTAATAATTGAATACATTTTAATAACTTGCAAACGTAATTGTAATTCCAACATACATTATTCGAAGTAAATATTTTCAGAGGAATAGTACAAATCAAATAGCACAAAAAAATCCATTTTTAGTACTTACACATTGCGTATATTGCCGTGTTTACTAGTGTATTGTTTGTGGCCTATTGAGAACGTTTTTTTTGGACGAAGTTGAAAAAGTGAAACATCATTTGGGACCATTCTTTTCAAATCTAGTGTGAGCGTAACAAATGACACCTTTAGCGCGTTACACGACATGGCTAACAACCGAGACCAACAGTTACGAAGACTGAGGACCGAAGTGGGCAACTTGCCCAATTCGTTTCTTTCGCGTACGCACCACTGACATATACGATCATTTCCCCCGTCCCTCGTCGGCCCCAGTCAGGATGTATAAACATATGAACCAATTATTTTATTTATATACAAACGCTTGTATATATTTTAAGAGAGTCAAAATGAGTGAATGCACTTATTTCGTTTAGAATAGATTCATGTGATTCTTGTTATTATCACAACCGAAAAATAGAAATATTACTATAAGAAAGGACCGCAGCTACTGCTTGACCACTGCTGACAATATAACTAGAAAGTTACGTCCACGCCTTCATTTTGTCGGTGCGGTCGTTTACAGATGGTTCATTTGTAAATGGCTTCATCATTATCTCTTGCAATGTCATCGCCCTGCATGACGTTCATTTGTTTCCCGAACTGTCAAACTGTTCATTTCTTAGAGTAAATCCTGTATAACAATAAATGTGAATTTAAATAACGAATTATCACTACGAACATAATACATAAAAACAATAGCGTCTCCTCACTCTGGACCTAGGAAGTTGGCAGTGAAGGAAAGGGTTAACCGCACACTAGTTTTCACTAACAAATATTAGAGTAAAATTGAATTATGTAAACAAAATCCTCATTTATTTTAAATTATAATGTTGAAAGAATGAGGGAAAGATAGTCAGGAAATAACAATGATGATGTATTTTCTATTGCAAAGATTGGAATTTTAAAATATTTAAAAAGACATGATCGACGCTTTTTCCCATTCTTCGGTTCTCGTTTTAAAAAATTCTGAAATACTATCAGGTTAAGACATGATCACCCATTACTCAATTACTTGTTTCATTTTTTGTATGTTTTCTTTTCTTTTGATATTATGTGCGTGTGTGTATTTCAAAAGCAAAGGCCTTAATTTCTTCATACGAAAGGGAAGGAAAGCAATTATTTAAAATTACTGTTCCATTTTTTCACTATCCTTATTAAAAAATAACACTGATTTCATGAATATCAATAAAGGCTGCAACGCACAACTGAAAATATCATAATCAAGAACGCTCGCTCTCCAGCAGACTGTTAAATAGAGATCCAACGCCGTGGCACGCTTTGTCCTTGAGTGAGGAGACGTCGCGCGCATGCGCTTCCGCCCCCAGACCCGACCTGAAGACGTTGGAAGCATTCGCCAACGGCCTGAGCTGCACTTACGCACTGCTTGCGTTGCATGGAAGCGCTGGTGCCGATCTATTCCGCCGATCGCACGGAAGACCGAACAAATGGAAAAATCTAAATAAATTCAAAGGGAAAAAAACGATTTTTTAAAATTTCGTGAGCGTTGACACACGACACGCACACCCAAAGAAAACCCACCGCATAAAAACGCAATAGTCAGCGCGCTGAAGAGCCTCAGGTCCAAACCATGTTCGCTTAAATACAATGATTTCGCGTGTAATGAACTTCTATTTGTAGAGAGCACCCGGGAAGGGCCATCTGCAGCACGCCTTGCTCACGTGGCCTCCGGCGATTGCGAGCGGCCGTGGTCGCTTGCGCCTCCGCTTGCAAGTTAACAGGGGTAACATTGCATGGGAAGCGACGCTTTTGGAAGAACAGCACGGACTTAAATTGGTTGAGCGTAGTGCGCTAAAATTTTGTAGGGGCTCTTCTTTTAACGAAGGTAGCTTTTGGTAATTGTTATATTTTTTTCTGCTTAAAAATGAAGATAAATTTATTTAAACTGCAATCGGTTACCTAGTGGCAGTTAATTACATAAATAAGGTAATAATAATAATAATAATAATAATAATAATAATAATAATAATAATATAAAACTTGATTCTAAAAACCACGTTACGTTAATATAAAAGAAACGTCTGTAATCTCAACCAGAATTTAATTTTTGCACAATTCAAAATGGCACCACACTTGCACTGCCCTTCACTTTACCGTACTGCACATCACTATAACACTTGAAGTATTTCCTTTGTCATTTCTCTGCTCTACAATGCACGACACCTCACTTCTTGATGTGTCTATGATACCCAAAGATGAAGTAATTTTTCATGCAAGAAAGTACATTTCCAAATGTAAACAGAGCTAAATGAAGAATGACTGAATTTGAAAATTTTTCTGATTAATGAAAACATATAGAATGCAGTTACATGTAACTTACGATGTACAACAAAACCTTATTTTGAATAGATTTAATGTCCAGTTTCCCTTGATCCATTGAGCAAATGTCACTTGTTTTGCTTCTAGACGTAGCTACACTATCAGCGCAGGTTTTCTTGAGCTCTGAGGGGTTTTTATTGGGAAATATAGTTATTTCCCATGAAATTATCGTTCTCCATGTTCTCGCGATACTAAGACAATTGTTTCACGAGGGGCACGATAAGGGACGAGAGCAAAAATCTGTAGCTCCTTTGCAATTACAAATACTTTTTACGGGAGAGAATACTTTGTTATCAAATTTCGACAAAAAGTTCGTTGCTAACTTTATTTGTAATTTAACTGCGTAGCATAAAAACTAGAGAAGGGATTTCGGACCTCAAAAAACGTGCACGTGATTCACTCCCCTCCCCCCATAGCTTTTCGAACTCGTGTTTCACTCCCCTCCCCCCGAAGCTTTTCAACTTCATTGCGTTAAATAAATAAGTAAAAAAACATGCCTACTGCATTTGCTTTCGTATTGCACTCGAGCTAATTGTTTCTAAAGCAATGTTTTTTTTTACCGAAGGAAAAATGGAATTATTCCCGAACATTTATTTTTAAGAAAATGGGCCAGTAGAATTTTCTTCCCAAATGACATTATATCAAGCTTCCAGCTCTTTTTCCTCGCTTTCCGGAAATTATGGTCGCATCAGCTTACATGGCTCCCTCCCTCGTCAAAAGTCGATAATAGAACAGTCCTCAGATCGTTTAATGAACGTCACTGGCGAACTCTACGTCAGCAGATCTTTGACGTTTTTCTCCTTCGGCGAATTTGATCACTTATTAAAGTCCACTAATTTGTTCATATACGTAATGGTTTTACAAAAAGAAGCACGCACACTGCGCAAGAACAACAAATAAAGTAGTCTATAACACTGCAATAAATTCAATATTTCAACGAAACATTTTTCAGGAATACACCAAAAAAGTAGTACAGCATCTTCACAGTAAGGTCTTTACACATCAAGAATGTAAAAAACGCCGCTGCCCTACAACGTAACACAAGAATAGAAACTATTTAATGGCGGGCGGCTTCTTCCAGCGTTGGGGTCTCATGACATCAGCTGTTGTCGTAACTAGTGACACTGAGTACGAGAATTCAGTCAATAAGTGCAGTATAAGAATAGACGAAATAACCGGAGAAGTAATCATTAAGTGAAATCAATTTTTTCATTTTTAGTCAAATCGAAACTTTAATTGATTTTGTGTTCATTTCCCGAGCTCCTGGGTATGTAATGATACCATAGGCACTTCCGGGGGGCACATTTTTTATTTTTTTAATTTGCGGAAATTATGTACATGTTTTTGTATTTGTCCTCAGTTTCTGGGTGTCTAACGAAACCATGGAAACCTGTCACATGCTGCATAGTTTTTTATTTATTTATTTTTTCTTCAATTTCTGCGCGCATTGGAAATTAGGCTTGGACGCTTTCTTTCTTAATAAAACAATATCCATTCTTTGACAGTGAGTAGCTTCGAAATGTAAAGACAAATGTATACATTGCCGATCCGGTGGCCGAGATCGCTAAGGCAAGAGTGTTGTAGCGATCTCCGACCGAAGGGTCGCGGGTTCGAGACCCGCCTCGGGCACGTTTGTATTTGTGTTCGTCCTTCCACCCCTTATCATCATCGTATCGTCATCATTCACAAATACCATAATGTTAACTCCAATAGTGGTCGCTAATGACCTAGATGTTGTTGTGACCTTAAATTTAAAAACCTGTTTACATTGATGTATACATGGCTGCAGATTTGTTGCTGAAGTATTTGTAAGATAAATTTGTCTTGAAAAAATTATCATGAGACGGTTCGTTTGATACAAGTCAGTCTAACTTTCCCTTTATTAACAGCATTACGGGAGAGGAATGTTACATTAAAGAGAGTAAAGACATTCCTGAGAAATTCCATGGAAAATAGCAGACTTAGTAATTTCAGTACACTGGCTATCGAAAAGTGTCTGCTACAATAACTGTGCAGAAACGACAACTTTAAAATTTATCGACGTTTCTGCTGAATGAGAAAACTGACGAAAGGAGCTAATTTACAAAAAATATAAGATAAGATTATCAGAATACCCAACTACAAGACTCTCGCTTCGCCACTCTTATTTTCTCAAAAGTGTTCAATTGTGTGAATAATTTCATAAGAAATGTAATACATTGTTTATATCAACTTTTTAATTGATGTAAGTCTTCTTAGAATTTACCATGTTAAAATTTATTTACTGTGGATAGGATCATATAGCAGCAGATTTCTTCTAACATGTGAATTCCTCTTTCATCACTGAAAAAAACTAGATCTCCAATCCATCGAATAAGAATGAGAAAATCAGATGAGATATCTG
The DNA here is from genome assembly GCA_964035755.1 of Teleogryllus oceanicus. NCBI lineage: Eukaryota > Metazoa > Arthropoda > Insecta > Orthoptera > Gryllidae > Teleogryllus > Teleogryllus oceanicus. The sequence continues at coordinate 18,048,651 of CAXIVR010000001.1, read as the reverse complement.
CACAAGCCTTCTCACGTGAGGCGAAATTCTGAAAGGTCTGATTCGGTCGTGAGGCGTCGTGCGACGTTACGTTAGATCGTAACATCCCACATTTTCCCACGTCACGTCAATACAAAGTGAACGGATCTACACACGACTCATAGGTGGAATGTGATATGACACGTATTACCACACGATCCCTCCATATCCACCACACACCTACACATACACACACCTACACGCGCGCGCGCCCACGACATAAGACAAACAACCATGCTCAGGTCGAACTTCGAACCCGCCACCCTTCGGAACGAAGCGTTGAGTCGATACTAGCTCTAACCATCTACACCGTCCAGGCTGGTATTTCCTTATATTATCTTAAAAGCACGTGGTTTAGAAGCCCAAATGTTATAAAACAATCGCCCATTATTACAAGTTACCGAATAATGAAAAAAATGAGTTTCCGTTATTTTTAAGTTGTATTGTTATATCGACATAACTAGACACAGAGATGTAAAAGGCGCTTTATTTGGGTGGCGGACAATTAAGATTTTAACAGACGTTGTCTGTTAAGAAAAATCTAATCAAATGAGTAAAGAATAGAGCATTCACGTGAGTATTCATTTTCGTATTCACACTGAAGGTATCTTATTTCCATTACTTTTCTTTTCTTGTCTACTAGTCAGTTATCTAATGCAGCGAAAAGTGCCGTTTTTAAACAGAAAAACTTTCTTTGAAGGTGTCTCTTGGCTGTCCGTGACAAGCCGCGTCGATTTTCTCGTAGCTGACGTTTCGGCCAACATATTGTGGCCTTCCTCTCTGAGGAAGGCAGTACGCTCTGAGGAAGGCCACAATATGTTGGCCGAAACGTCAGCTACGAGAAAATCGACGCGGCTTGTCCCGGACAGCCAAGAGACATACTCCGGCCGCGGAAGCCTACGTAATCATATTTCTTTGAAGGTCCTTGATATCGACAAATATGGATTTTTCTTGCTTCTGTATGCAGGAAATTATTTTATCTAATACGTCGTGTAGTCAGAATCCACTTTTTGTAAATTTGTGTGGATTGATGTCATTAAATATGTTAACGTCCGTCTGTATGTCTGGGAACAAAGCTAGCACCAAAACCGTTCACAGGACATTCATCAAATTTGAGGTTTCCCTATCAATCGGGCTGTCGTGGACCCTTGAATGTAAACCGGAAAGTGTTTTAGTGGATGGAGCTTCAGAGTAATTTTCGAAATTTTCTCAAAAATCGCGCCATTGATTGTTTAAATTTTTTTGCTAGAATGTAGCTACGTATACTTATAAAAATGGCGCAGGTCTGATTTTGGTTGAAACCGTGTTTTCTAGAATGTAAGGGGACCACTTACATCGTAGTAGGGTAGTAGTCAAAACTTCTTTGACAAATGTTTGTTTCAGAGATGATTTTGTTCGGGTACAGAAACTAGATTGTGATTGTGTGCCAGCTCTGACATATATGTCTCACGATTGAAAACAATTTTGGGGGTTCAACTAGTCTTATAATATTATGTAATAGTTACAAATAATTCGAGAAAGTATGTTCTGTTCAAGCTTCATTATAAGGTGATATTTCGAAAAGTATTGTACAACATATGGATAAAAATAAAATATAACGGACACGGTTACGGATTAATCTGTAACGACTCAAAAACCTTAATAACCAAAATCCAAAATTTCAGAAAGGAATACGTCCAGCCTGTTCCAAAGCCTCTGGTAACAGACGCCGGACATAACAGGTAAATCCGTTCCTACGTACACGCTCTTCTTACTTATTTGCGCTCGTGTGTCAACTGGGCTGCACAAGGGAAATTGGCGTTCCAACTCGACTTCTTCGCGTAGCTTAGGCAGTCATAAGTCCGCAATAGAAGCCTCGCAGACCGGGGGGGGGAGTCTTACGTTCGATACCCAAGGTGGCATCTTTTCGAACAGCCAAATAGCTGGGCGAAGGCTGGCTGCTCTGATCGGACGGTTACGTATTGTTATAAACTCCAGAGCAGTGCCGGAGCAACATGCCACGGACCGCGTGCGAGCCTTTCACCCACTGTTTCCATGCGCCCGAGCGTTAGGTTGATCCCACATTCCGTAATGGCTCATCCCCCAACGACTCCAGCAGTACTGCGAATACGCGGATATGAAATCAGAGCCTAGACTATAGTACCAACACAGGCTGACCCGACATACAGTCATTTTATTTGCAATAACATCGCCTTTTCCTGAGCTCCGAGCAACCTTCCTGCGGCTTTGAAAGACCAGTGATGGAATTCTTCTCGTCACAAACACTCTCTTTCAGAGTTCTCCGACAACGGTACCTGACATGTCATGGGCAGTTGCGGCCAATTTAACACAATTTTATTTTTATTTGTTTTGTTGGCTAAACTCTCAAAAGAGATGTAAAACTGCACCCTATTGGCCGGCCAAATTCTAGTGAACCTCCGCATACCACTCTCATCGATTTTCTTGCGCTTAAGTGCCACCGTCTAAGCTTTCGGTTCGCTTCGCCATTCGCCATGCACCTCTCGGCGTGAAAAGACCGCAAGAACACCTCTTTTGAAACGCAGCGTATGCTCAAAAGAACGCAGTTTCAGAACTGTCAACTAGACTATATCTGAATATTTTTAATGTTCTCGAAATGTGAAAAATATATTTAAATCCCTCCAAACGTTCTCTCATTTCGCGATATTCTCAGCATAAAAAATACGAACAGTTACCAGTATAAAATGCAAACAAATTTCATTAATTAATTCAAATGAGGAGAAGCGAATCTCAACAATTTGAACGAACATGTCCAAGAAAATAGTTTTAGAAGACAGAAAAATTAAAACACTCTAAGATCAATATTTCTACAAAAAATGAAGAACATTAACGGGCTCAGCAGCAGCTTCTCCGGGTATTCCGTAACGCGTTTCCTTCGAGTTTATTTTAAGGAAACGTATGATCTTCAAACATTAAGGGATTTATAACTATTTCAAAAAAGGAGAATCCTTAACGAATATAAATATTATACTGGAGTCAGGTTTACGGGGCTTGGACAGTAGGAGCATTTTACCATCTGGATGTTTCCAAAACGTTGGCGAACAACAATTTGTTAACATTTTAAGCTCCTACTGACGAAGCCCCGTAAACCTGACTTCAGTTTTTTCACGAAATTAGAGAACACGTTTCCAAATTAATAAATATGAGTTAAGAATTGTATTAAAAAACGCCTCGGGCGTATTTACTAAGCAACACAGACAACTAGAATATCATGCAAATAGTAAAAACAATTAAATGTCAAATTTTTCAACTTAAAAGAAAAATACAGAGCATGAATCTTATCAGAAACTTTAATCCGTGCTCATTAATGCTGAATTTTCGACCCTGTCACAAGTAACGTCCAGAGAACCTGAAGAATGACATCACCCTGCAACTTTCTCAAAAAAGCGTGTACATATCCTGCAACAGCCCAGGACTGTTTGAATTTGTGGAAAGCTTCCCCAATAATAGCAACCAACAAAACGTTAATGGAAAATAATGTACTAATTTTCCGAGGACACATAACGAATATTATAATAAAAATTTCACATCACGCCACAGTTGTTAGATTTCTTATACCGTAGTATTACACTTACGCAAATATTATACATCATTTTAAATTGAACATGTAAAAACTGCATCGTAAATAGACATAAATGTATTGACAAATTCAAGAGCTTTTTAAGCTTTTCCGAGACATGTTATTTAGAAAACAAATTGAGTCCTGATGCGTGTATTTTCTTCTTGGGACATGTGAATTTGAGAACCTGCACCCCTTGAACCTCAACGCTTAAGGAGGCCACAATGGATGTTTCTCAAACAAGTCAAAGTTGGCAACTATATGTTTGAAAATATAGTCCATACCTTTATCGCAAAATAAATACAGAGTCCTCAACTATGGCAGCAAGATTTTGTTTGAGATGGTGTCGTATGGAACTGCTGCGTGGAGTAGTGCGCTTGAAACCTGTGTCTGGTTTCGGTGCATTTGCCTCAACTATATTAGGGTTGTTTCTGTTCATAAAGCAAGCCTCTACTTTATATCATCCAGATAATAATCTGGATGATTTAATTCTGATTATACCGGAACAGTCTGACAGTGACATGTACTGAAAAGCTAAAAAATCATAATTGGCGGCACATCCCTTGAATATTTTAAAAAGAAGAATCTGAACTTTTTGGTTTTAAACCTACAGTAATGGAAATTGCAGCAGATCACAAAATTCAGAATTACAAAACCAAACACCAGACCTTTGACCATTACACACCAATGACTTCCCCACTGGATGTCGACACCGGATTCGAAAGAGATAAATAAATACTGAATATTTTACTATGGGACACTATTATATTCTGGATAGATGTTAAATAGGTTAATACTTTTGTCTAGTATATAATACGATTGACTGGCGATTGGTTTACAAGAGGATGTGGCATGGGGCGGTACTATTTCAAGGAAGATAACAGATATTCTCTTCTCTAATACATTTTAGGGATTATAGCGTATTCAATTTTATTATATTATAGGATATTACATTTTTAACCCACACGAAGCACGATTATATACTTTGTCGTAATGCAACCGGACCTTGTGCAATTTAGCGTGAACTTTATTTTCAATTAATAAACATCATATATGAAACAAGACATGAAATGAAATTTCCATGATGATTTTCGAAGTCAGAATAATCCAGGACTCTTAATATTCGAATTATATAAACAATCAAAATGTAAATTACAACTTCTGATTGATGTTACTCTTAGAATGGTGTTACTGCCCTTAACTACACCACTGCGTTTACACTCGTTTTTACACAAGAAATTCGTGTAGTAGTTCCATATTACTATGTGGAATAGTACAAGCATGTGCATTCCTACACACTGCACTGCACACTGGGCATTACATCGAAACTATATATACGAAAGTAAAAACCCAAGAAAATTGTATAGATTTTTTATTCAAATACAATAGAATATAATACATAATTACGACAATCTAGTAAAAAAATTGTCATGTGCCAAAAGTAAGCATGTAACAATGGAAAGTGGTCAGCAAATGCCTTACGACCGCGACTTTTAATCCTACGAGTACGCGCCTTACCCCGAAATTTGGAAATCCTTGATAAATTTTCTCGAAGACCACCAAAAATCTGCCACAATGGGATAAGTAAGTTGGATACGTAGACGACTGCGGTTTCCATTTGAATCGAAGACATTAATACTTTACTCAATAGTAAACCAATCCGTTGTTATTATTATTATTCCAGAAACTGGAGCAAAAAGTTACAATATGTTCCTATTGAAGGAATATTTAATTGTTTAAAGTTATTAAAAAATTATTTAGAATGAAAAATATTTAGGTGATAAAACTTATTGGATTTCTTTAAACGAAAAATATTTGAAAAACACGTATCTGGGCTAAAGGATGGCTCTGGTGTTGCGTATCATCAACTAGCCACTTTTGTTCTGCTCTCGAATATATGCCCAAGATCCCGTTTGCTGCCCGCAATAGAAATCCATGACCCATGAAGCTCTCTCGTCTCTCGACATTACACCCATCGTGTACCAATTATATCAAGTTTCAACGTACTCTGTATTATACGAATACGAACTGTATTACAGTCACAGCTTGTTGAAGTTTTTGACTTGTCGGCAGAGAAAAATCAGTTAAGATATCTAGTACACTATGAGATTTACAATCAATAATCAATCAATTCCACTTCAAATACATACATGAATCTTCATCAGATGACATTGTGCGCACCTACGATGACTCTGTTGGATTTTGTCACGGACTGTGGCAGTGCTGCTGGCAATAAGTCACGCAATTGACCTGGTACACGCAAACCCACATTCATAACCGACTGCTGACGGACGACTGCGGCAGATAGATTGATGCCCTGCGCCCTTGACGGCTACAGTTGCATCGCTTTCTGCTGCTGATAACAGGACGCAGGGTCTCGTTGATAACGGGATCTTGCTGGAGTCGCTCGTGGATGGGCTTAATCTTCTATTTTGTGAACACACGCGACCATACACTGGAAGTTGTTTTGGGGGACACTCCGACTATTGCCACATCCTGCCGCGTTTACTATCCACACTTCCTCCGCGCTATTCATTCTGGTATATCATGTTAATAAACTGAACCACTCACACATTTCCCACTTTCAACTGAACAGACTACATATGGCACATACAGAGCCAACTACGCTACAGGCACAATGCCGTTCGCGACAATACTGCACCTTTCCCCGTTAAATCGTAAAGAAATAATAATAATAATAATAATAATAATAATAATAATAATAATGCGCCGGCACGGATAGCCAAGGTTGCTAAGGCTCATCATCACTATTTCTTAACTCATCCCTCCCAGCTCACAACCCTAGGGTGTAAATGGATTCAGTGGAAATGCTGATCCCCCGAGTAAGACACATGCACTTACCCCCGGGAAAATATGATTGGGCCTCGGTTGGTACAATGGCGCGTTCGCGTGATTCAAAGATGACCAATTCGCGCCCGAAATAATAATAATAATAATTATTGTTATTATTATTATTAATATATTAATTATATTATATATATTATATATTAATAATAATTATTATTATATATATAATTATATTATATATATAATAATAATAATAATAATAATTATTATTATTATTATTATTATTATTATTACTATGCCGGCCTCCGTGGCGCAGACTTACGGCACCCTCGTCTGCGCCGACGAGGCCGCAGGTTCGAGTCCTGAGTAGACATGGTCGTATTTCTGACTCTCTTCATCATCGACCTATCACCATAATTCATAATTCAAGGCGTAACAACCTTGTTTTACCAAGGGATGCAGCCGAAAAACCTGATTCTCATAATGACACACGTTAATCTCTCCGGAATAAATATGATTGGGCCTCGGAAGATAACGAGTAGTGTGGAAGAAGGAAGTTGTCCTTCAAGACGATCCATATAATGTAAAATAGTAGTATTAGGTATGAGATTCTACAGGTTTTTTTAATTATGTAAATGTCAACTACAACTCACCACTGAATCAATATTGTACAGGTTTGCTAATTTTCGTGGTCGTTATTCCCGTGTCATTCCCGAAGGTAGTATGGTGACGTGTGTCCCCCATTCCGACAGCTGTGACATCCATTATAACATGTAAAAAAATGTTAAAAAATAAGAAAATGTTGAAACCAGACAGCGTAAACTGGTTACTGGTAACCATTGCTACTGGCTATAGTTCTGGCACGTTTGACGTTTCATAACGAAAATTCCGGGTCAGATTGTTAGAAATGGAATATGTAAAATACATCAAGACCAGGTAGCCGTCGCTAAATATATTACAATTGACGGCTCTTTAGATTTTACGTGGCGGGTCGGAAGAAGAATTGTTTCAAATCTTTTTATCTTAAAATATTATTAATTTTTAAAATAAGTTACCATAACTGATGCTGGATTAGGATTACATAATCAAAACTGATTCCGTTTGCCAAAGCGGTTTTAGCCTTCATCTATCTCTATATTTAAAAAAAATAAGGTATTTTGCCATGACTTCTTTTAGAGCTTCTACTGTACTGATTGTAGAATGTTTTCCTTTAAATGAAAGAATGTGATCCTTAGATGTGTTATCAGATATTGTTTGTGTTAATTCATCAACATTTACAGTGTAAATTAATTAATTAAATCATTCTTTAATAGTACGCTTGTCAATAGTCAATTGTTTTCTTCCAAAGGGTGGCTGTTTCAAAATCGATTGTATGAACCGATAGATGCAAGTCCACGTTGCTTCATGGTGGCGCTGCTTGATGTTGTGTTTTGATTGTTGAGATTTGTTTACAATTCGGCAAGGTTTTGTTTCAGTGTAATAATTGCATTGTGGCGTTGACAGTTTGCATGTATTTGCTTTGTGGTGTATTTTGTAGAGAACATTCGGACAGCGAGTTTTGCTCGGTTGTACTGAAGTAGTGAAGTTGTTCACAGGTTATGTCGAATTCCGAATCGTTGCCCACGCGCCCCAAAAGACGCAAACGCACATTAACTGGACGCTGGGAAACAGAAAGCAAGCGTAGGTGTCGTGATAGTGAGGTCATTTCGTTTTCTGTTGGGTCGTTGTGTATGAAATGTCAGTTTTGTTCTGCTTTGTATTTCCCATGCGAGAGGAATTCTGCAAACGTGTTTTTTCTGTGTTGCTTAAATGGGAAAATAAGTTTACCTTCGTGCAATATGCCAGAAGTAATCAAATTTGTTTATAGATGATGACACATCAAAAAACTTTAGAAATAATATCCGTCAGTATAAAAGTGCTCTTTCTTTTGTGTCACTTGGTGTATTATTGCAATATGTGAGTCATATTGCATTGCCACCTGGTCATGGGCCATACGAGTTCTAAATTTTGGGAAATTTTCCACATCACAGAGTATCTTCGTTATACCCTGAAGATCCAAACAAGGCAACGTATTGTGAACATTAGTCTGGGCACAGTATTTTACATTTATCTCAGATCTCACCGTCAAATTTTGACGGGTGCTCACTAGTGTGATTTTATTTCTCGGAATCCACGTAAATGTAATTTTCGCTGTAATTGTTCGGCATTGAATAATTTGCATATTATCTCCATTTCCTCTTCAGTGGTTCTTCCTGTCTGTGAGTCCGGCAGTATGTTTTGCATTCCAATTGTGGCCAACCTGTTTGGTCTAATTCATTCATACATTCAGTATTTCCTCCTACCTCTTACACTCTCCCGTCCGTTACTTTTTATTTAGTTGGGGTACATCGTTCTTAGGCTTAAAAATTAATTTCAAAATCTTAGCGATCCCACGTGCTGGACAGCTCTAATTATGTGCAGTTTTCGTAAGGTCTCCTGTACCGGATAGCTCCAGAAGCATTTTCATTCTGGTTTATTAGTGTACAAGACAAAATGGAGTTTCCCAACATTATAAACATAAATTGTAATATTTTGTACACATGTTAGTTAACACGTGCAAGGATGACCCGTTTCCAGTTTTTGAAAGGCTTGACACACAATTTAATTTAACCTCATAACAGAGTAACTTCAGACACTAAACCTTTGGCGCGATATAAAATCGAACGAACACGTACAAGACTGAGGGAAGACATTATATACGACAATATTGAGATGAAATTCTTTGTGATTACCTAAAAAGAAAAATGTGCATACAATCCGCCATCAATGTACAGGGGAACACGGTACAAGTGCATCAAGAGTCTCAAAGTTATTTGTCTCGAATGTTGGCGTAAGGTGTGTAGTACAGCTTGTGTGAATCGAATAAGCTGAGAAAGGCAGATCATTTTTGTCCTCCTTACGCATTCTTGGTGAATATCCAAATAACTAATTGTGTTGGTTTCAAATAGTTTCCTTTCAAGATTTTGTTACTCCCCAAAACAAAGTTTCATCATTTTATATGTTGTTTCAATAAAAAATATTAAAAGGTTTTATTTAATGATCTTAATTGTCGTTTACAATTATGTTTATTTCATGTCCCCACTAGATTAATAATAAAAGTAAATAATAGTTAATCGTTCCGTGAGACCAGATGGCTCCATTAAAATTGAATTCTTACTACGAACATTAGCAATTATTAAGAACGCCCTTTCAGTCTGGGCAACAATGGGTTCAAGAGACGAAAATAATACGAAAAATTCTTGTTCATCTTCTTCCCCTGATACCTCTCAGCGTCGGGTGAAAAATTCAATAATTAATAAAAACAACGAACTCCTAGAACACTAACTACACAGACGATTCTAACCGAAAAATTAGTCTATATTACTATCTTCCAATGCGTGCTGATATTGAAAGAAATATTGGCAGGATCTGGCATTTTGAGAGGTGTCTAGGGTTTCTTTAAATGCCCAGAAACTCAGTAAAAAAACAAAAAACATAGGAAAGTCTTTAGGGCACTCCTCCGGCATTCGCCTGGTATTGATAAGAGAAACCACGGAAAACTTCCGATCAGAGCAGTCGGCCGATAGAATTCTCCTCCAGACGTTGGCTGTATTCGACCAAGCTATCAAGCTAGTATCGGAATTCCTGCCACATTCAGGACTGGAGCCCTAGGATCTCCCGCTCGGAGGCACTGCAGTGACATCAGTTGAGGCCCTGAGACGGTACCACCGTATTGTTCACGTTTGTTCCCACTCTCTCCTCTCTCCCCACAGAACCGTTTATTGTATTCCCACAAAGCCTTCTCACGGAAAGCTTTTTTATCGTTTTTTTGGGGGGGGGTGTATTTAAGGTCGCATCAACATCTAGGTCATTAGCGACCACTATTGGCATTAACGTTATGGAAACTATGAAGGTGAAACGAAATGTTGATGATACGGGGTGAAAGAACGGGCACAAATACAACCATGTCCGAGGCAGGACTCGGACCCGCGACCCTTCGGTCCGAGATCACTACGACACTACTGCCTTAGCGATCTCGGCCACCGGGCAGACTTTTTATCGGTTTGTGAAATTGAAATACATATATCTCAAATTTATGAATGCGTAATTTTCAACTCAATTAATAATAAGTAATTCAATTGAAATTGAATTAAAATTAAGCGTTATCTTGAGCTGCAGCGCTATTTAGTGAAGTTACGACAAAATTAAAAGCATAAAATACTTCAGCGTGAAAAAAACATAGATGTGCTAACTTTCATGAAGATCGGTCACACGGTGTCGGAGTACACTGCTCCGGTACATACCAACATTATTTTTATATACTATACAGATATGAATTCATTGAACCTATAATTACAATAAAAACAATAGATTGGACGGAATGCTATTGATGGTATGATTATATAATTTTATTATTTATTCATACCACATGGTAGCAGTACACCGGATACGTTATAAATAGGGGCGGATTTTAAGAAATGTCATTTTTTTCTTTTCACTTTAGAACAATCCCTTTTCGTATAGACATTCATTTTATGTTGTGACGAAAGGAAACGACACATTTTTGTCTTTTTTTTTTTGCATTTTTCGTCACTAATAAGTAACTGTTTGTTTTTTCTGGCATTTTAAAAGCATTTTTCGCTAATTTTATCGATTTTAAAATAATTTTAATGGTACTTGCTTCAAATAAAATTTAGGAGATGCAACAAATATTCTCCACTTCTGACTAGCATACTCGATATCTTCGCTCAGTAATTGTAATGTCAGCTGTTGTGAGTATTGTAATCTAAGTTTTCTTGAACAACCATCAGGGCCATTGTCGGTTCGACGGATTTCAGGATAATTAAACCCAGAGACTTCCTGGTTAAAAACAAAAGTCTGCCAGCTGCGTTCACTTGAATGAAAGGAAGAAGCCTCAATTACATCAATAACATGTCCAACAGTTTGAGTTGTTCATTGGAACTGGTCTTGATCACATTTTGTACGTCAATTTTCTATGCTCCAAGAGCACTTTTAAAACATTTTAAGAGCATTTTATTGATAATTTTTGGCGATGTTTTAGGTCATGAAAATCCGCCCCTTAGTTATAATATGTAAATTTTGTTTAAAATATTATCCATTAATTTCGATTGAGAAGATTCATGCATTCAGTTTAGACTTCAAAGAAAGATATTGTTTAATCTTACAAATCTAAATATTTCCAAGAGAAATAGTGATTATGTGATTATTCTCAATTCTTTATCAATATTCCATGATTGTGATCACGCATTTACTTTATACGTAAAAGTTTGTGGGCCCTGAATACCAAAGTGCATATTTCTCCCTCCTATGTGTAGTAAATTACTTTTTTCTAATTTGTTGTGTCAAAATCCACGGTTTTTGGGAACCTTGGTGACGAAAAATTGGTTTACGTCAGTCAACAGCGCACATCTGAACCATTCACAGGACTTCATCAAATTTGAAATTTCCCAATGAATCTGGCGGACATTGTGGCCTCCTTGAATATTGAACGGATATTTTAATTTTGGGGGATTCTTCACATGAAGTCACAACATTTTTGAAATTTTCTCAAAAAAGGCTCTATTTGTTTTTCGATTATAGCTAAGTATGCTTTTAATACTGACAATTTTTAAAACTTACATAAAACAGGATTTTCTCATGTAACAGCACAGAGTAGCGTGCGCTATTTCAAATTACAAGCGGAGAATATAAATGAAAATAAAGAATCGTGTCTTGCTATGCAAAACGCTGTGATTTCACCACCCAGGAATTGTGCAGAAACGGGGGAAATGCGCGTGTCGCCAGGGATATAATCCGGCGAGGGTAGCTCGTTCCTACCGAAGAGAGGGTGGAGCGCCGTGACGTCAGGAGTAAGGTATGCGACTGAAGATTAGTAACGCGGGAGCCTTGTCACAGAGAATTTCGGGGGGGCGGGGTCTCCAGATGGCGCCAGCGTGAGACCGGTCACGGGACATCCAAACGGGTACGTGATTGGCGGGAAGCCACCGTGTCATCGGCGTGGGAGAGAGCCCTTTTCTGAAACTTTTCATCGAGCGGTCTTCTGTAATTGTTGTGCCGAGCGTCTGGTTTGGCTACTCGAAGTTTCGCCGTACGGCTGCGTAAGTGCCGCCAAGTGTCGTTCGATGACTTTGTCGAGGCGTTCGCCGCCACATGCTTCAATAAGCACCTGCTCGAAATAGTGGTCCACATGTGCGGGCGACTTGTGGGAGCGGTCACTGCGATTGAGGCGTGACAGCGGGTGACGCATGAGTACTTCCACGCCATGTCTCGCCACGCCGCTCCATCGCCGAGGGACAAGTGAGGCCGCGACACTCACGCGTCTTGAGGTGGGGCCAGGCTTCAACGAAAGTTCACTGCGTGGGGTGATATACTGATTCCGCACTCTCTATGGGAGCCCGCCGCCTACGAGCGCCAGCCAAGGCCAATTCTGGGTGAGATCGCCAAATAGGCACATGAACAGAAAAAGTGAAAGATGGAGAAGGAAGGAGGGTATCATCAGATCATAAGGGCGCAGTAGGCGTAACAATGTATAATGTTGCTTGTATAAATGTTCTGGGCGAGTCTGATGATTAAATTAAGTGATTTTCGTTCTTCAATTAACGTATGTTAATGACTAGAAAATTTGGAAGCCCATGCATGCCTCCTTAATCCTTCGCCAGATCATACATGTGGCGACGCAGGTAAGTTCTCATTACCAAATCACAGCCGGGCAAGCAGCTAGCCTACGTAGAAGACGGCAAAAGCTTACACTAAAAAACAACTCCAATTCATTTCCCTCGAAGGGAGCAATATGTGCTTCTTAAAATGACATGGACCCCATTTTCATAAAAACTTCTGACTTTTAAAAATTGTTAATGTTCATCTTTCTTTTTAACGCGTCGAGAACTGAATCTCAGCCGTTTCGTGTAATGGGTACCTTCATTCCTTAGTTCCTGTGTTCATACCTCACCGTAGCCGAACGCTTAAAAGAATAGTTAAGGTCTCTTTTCGTTGACCTTTCTCAATTTTGGAAAATCGGGTGTTGGGTTGTTGATTAATTGGTGATTTCGGGCGCGTTAACTGCTACGGTCGTTAGTCGTGTGACGATGTTTTTTGTTTCCCTCAGGATGTGATGGTGATCTTCCCCCGCTGGATAGGAGATCCGGCGCCGACCTCCCTCTCGGCTAGTGGGGTTTCCCCAACTAGGTATCTCCCAACAACGTGACCCCAACCCATTCAGGATAAGCTTTAAGCTCCCGACTGGTCTCACTGTATGTGTGTTAGTACATATAGTGCATGTAAGTGTGTATGTGTAAGGGGTGAGAGTAGGACAAGGAAGGGGAAGGAAAGATCGCGCCGAGGCCAGTTTGTTACGGTATTCGTCCCGCATTCGCTTGGTATTGATCGGAGAAACCACGGAAAACAACCGATCAGAGCAGCCAGCCGCTAAAATTCTCCTCCAGACAGTGATTCAATTTGACCTAGCTAGTGTTGAAAATCACCGTCAGGACTCGAACCTAGGGCCTCCCGGTCAGAGTCCCGCGGTGACATTAGTTGCTGCCCTGAGTCACCTCTCCCGGTGGGTGTTGGATATATTGGGCTGAGACAATTAGATTTTTGAGTTGGTACGTCAGTGCGGCTGCCTTGGGTAGCGGTAAGACGCACGGCGAGTTAACTCGGAGAACCTAAGATCGAGTTTCATAGCTGAAAAAAAATAGTTTGAAAACTGCAGGTTCATGTATAGAAATATTTCATATATAGTCATATTTAGAAAACATTTCTATCTAAAGTACTGTAGTTGGGATTAAATGTTCAGATAAATATTCTCAGTTCAACGAATATTCTATGTCGTCTACTTCAATTGTGTCTCCTCTTAGTTCTAAATTATGGAGTTACCTTCTCTTCAAATCATTGGCAAACATGCTAGCTATAATTTTCTTTATTTCATTTTTTAATCAATACGTTTCGATCATTTTAAACTTAATTTTCAATTTCTCTTCAGCCTAATGCAAGTTAAATTACACTGATAAACTTAAATTCTTTATGCCAATATTATAATTTGCAGAATTTAGATGAACACTGCACTAACAGCAATCAAAACGATAACCATAGAAATAACAGCAATAATTGCAGTATTCTAGACATACGCTTTTATACCACCACACGGAGGTTTGTAGACTCAGTAATAAACCTCGGTCGCATTTGTGAGCGCGTCTTCAGACGCTTATGAAAGTTGGGAAAAAAACTTCACTAGCACCGGAACGATTGGGCAGGGAGCTATAAATGGATCGCTGCTCAAAAATTAAAATATTATTGGAAAAATGATAACTCACAATCCACCCATCTAAAATTAGCAGTGAATATGTCAATCAATGAAATGAATAAATGTGGTGGTTGCATAAAACTGCAACCGAGACAGAAAACGTCACTGAGTTACTTCATAATAAAAATAATTATGACCGGCCAAATCGGTGGCTACAGGAGATAGTTCTATTTACTTACTCCAAGTCGTAGTAAAGAGATAAGTTACGTAATGCTTATATAATCCTCCTCGCTATTTTGACGGAAATACGCACCGGGAGACATAGCTCAGGGCATCACTGATATCACTGATGTGCCTCTGACCAGGAGGTCCTAGATTCTAATTCCAACGGTGGCAGGATTTTTGACACTAGCTTGTCAGCGAGGTCGAATTCAGTCGTTGTCTGGACGAGAATTCTAGCGGCCGGCTGCTCTGATCGGTTGTTTTCCGTGATTTCTCGGATCGACCCCTGGCGAATGCCACAGCAGTACCCTAACAAACGGGTCACGAACTGCGCGCGACCTTTCCTACCTCTTCCTTGACCTATCCTCACCCCTTACACTAACATGCACTTCACTACCATACATGCCAGGAGACCGATCGGGGACTTAGAACTTGTCCCGGCTGGGGCGGTGCCCCGCTGGTGAGAGATACCTCGTTGGGGAAATCCCGCTAACCAACGGTAGGTTGGCGCCGGATCTCGCCATACAATGGGGTAAGTCTACCGCCCTTCCCGAGAAAAAACACACACAACACGTACGGCACTAATCGCCATAGAAGTTGATGCGCCCAGAATCACTAACAATAAATCAATTATTCACGTAGGCCAGATACCGAAAAAGTGCTTGGTGCGCCTAAACCATACATAGGATAAAAACTGCTAATCTCATAAGGATCTAGTTCAACATACGGCCCGGTGCATTTAAATCATTTTGGGCGTCGTATTCCCTGCGAAGCTAACACTACATTTTTTCTAAATAAATAAATACACATTTAAAACCTAACTCCCTTTTTGAACCTAACTTTCGAAAAATACGCGATTTGTTTATCAATAACTGCCCCAATTTTTGCTTTAAACTTCTAGCTTGGATAAGTGAGATTTTTTAACCTTTCCCGTATCATATTGCTATAAGGAATTTATGGGAATGCTGATGTAGCGTGAACATTATTTATGGATGAAATAATGGAGGTCATCTTTGTCAACTTAACTTTATTAAGGGAACCGGCTTACGGCGCCTTTGGCGTCATTATCAGTGTAAAGCATTCCGCTGCGAGCAGACTGGCAGTACGCAGCTCCGCGCCCAGCGCTGCGCCTCGTCTCGCACCAGTGTTCTGGGTTCCACTGAAAGTTAATAGTGCTGCAGTAATAGTTCTCAACAATACTTCTAATTGTGTGCGGCTAATAATGCAAGAAATTAGTACATTTTCGGCCGACAACGCTGGCATACGCCAGTGTATTGTAGGTCTACCCGACCGAGGGCGAAATGGAGGTCGCTTACCAAGAAGGCGACGTAAGTGAAACATAATTCCAACATATTCCAGAGCATCTACTAGGACATCAACTAGAACAGCGGTTACCTCAACCCCCATCACATCAGCCTCACATGTTAAGTGGAACAACCGCACCTCCACTTACCGACCAGCAACGCATCGTTGGCAGCCGGAAGTCCGCCTCAACAGACCTCAGAACGATGTCGCAACCTTCATCATCAGCCATCAACACCAAAAAGAGGTCAGTCATAGTGAAATCCCCATCGAAACAAAAAAGAAAAGTGTAGTCTCGAGTAACGCTAACGAGAACTCTAATCTAACCAGTGCTCTAGAATACAATGTCCCCGTTGGGAACAGATGCGTAGAACTAGCTAACATGAATCCTAACCCTGAAGATTATCGGTTCGAATACTTAAATGTAAATACGGACGATCACTCTTCGCAACTAGCCAAAGTTCCTCCAATCTTTGTGGCGGATATAACCAGTGTACGCGAGATTATAGTAGAACTTGAAACTAACGTCACAAACAATTTCATCACAAAATAACAAAGTTAAAATCAATGCCAATAACTCTACGGACTTCTGTAAAATAATCAAATATCTTATACATACCAATCGTAATTTCCATTCATTTAAAGATCCGTCAAACAAAAACTTTTCTGTCCTATTCAAAAATATTCATCAATCAATACAGAACCGAAAATTTTGAGGGACCTACAGCAACACTACGCTTCAATAATCAGTCACTAGACTTCAAAAATATGGCCTTCCAGTAGTCGCTGCGGAATTCAACGGTTCTGAACCCATAGAAACTATTCTAACTATACATCAAATTTGCAATCATCGTGTAAGAACCGAAAGACGCAAAAGGCATAAAGGCCCTCTTCAATGCCAAAGATGCCTAGACTATGGGCATACCAAAAACAATTATAACCACTCCATCACGTGTGCATTCTGTGTCGTGAACCCATTACTTTGTGCTCTGACCTAAGAAGGACGAATCATCGGTGTGTGCGAACTGCAACGGACATCACAAGGCCGACATAAGAAACAAGAACTGCACCTACTACAAAGAGATCTTAGATAGGAGAAGTAACTCCAAAAATAAAAATAATGGAAATCCACCAAACTCCAATGCTACGCCTTCCCTCCAAAATCCATCAAGAGCCAATTTCCCGCCACTGCCACAACCCTAGCCTACTCAAAACTTCACCCATATTTCAAACACGAACAATCCACTTGCTAGCACATCGCAAAACACCCAAAATTCCAATCACTATACGGCCCATTCTAATAATATGCAAGCTAATCACCCAATGATCACCCCTATAATTAACTCCATCACCGCCTGCATTATTAATTTCAGCAACTCTCTAATCCCATCTATAATTAGTAGTAGTCACATCTCAGTGGCCGAATATCTAACCAACAATGGCAGATAAATCCCAAAACAATATAACCATTCGAAATTGGAACACAAACTCAATTACCAACAACACTCGTTCATTTTCTTCATCACTACAACGTATTACCGAAACGCACTTGAGCAAAAAATTAATTATTTATTCCCAGTTATAATCTATATAGAACTGACAGAGCCGAAACGAAAGGCGTCCGTGTACTCATCGCAATCAAATATATTCACACGCATCACCAGGGAACTCTCCCGGACATACCAGGCTTAGAAACTATAGCAGCCTCAATAATAATTAACAATAACCCTTTGAATATCATAGCTGCATACAAACCTCCCACAATAAAAATAATAAACACAAACCTCCACAATCTATTTAACCCCAATGATAAAGTTGTGTTATTAGGTGACCTCAATGCCAAACACAGAAACTGGGGATGCCCATCCAACAATCAAAACGGTAAAACTCCAGCCCAATTAGTAAACAATACCAATATTAAAATTCTCTCCCGCAGTGGACCTTCTTACTACCCACAAGACCGTTCGCGCAAACCATTCTCGACATTGGCCTAACCAACACAAACATTGACTTCCATTTCTCTACCGAGAAATATTATAATATATTCGAACTTGATTTTGACCGTATTCTAGTCTCAGTTACTTCGCAGCAAATGTCGCCTCAACATGCCCCTATACCAAAATAGAACTCATTAAAATTAACTGGAGGAAGTTCATCGAAACAATAAAAAGGACAATACCCAAAACAAAAATACTAAATACTCCTTTTGAAATAGATCAATCTGTTAATTTTGTAGCATGTAAGACTGTAAATACATGTGTACAGTTACATTTACTGAGCTATATAAATTTTCAAAAATTAATAAATTATATAAAAATCAGTTTAAAGTTATAAAAATATTATTTGTTGAAAAATTATAGTGATATGGTTATAATGGCAAAGTAAACCAACTTCTAAACGATGAAATAATTGAAAAACTTCCAAAGGCTCCCTGCAGAAATTTGTTGATAAATTGAGAACTGAACTCAAAAACTCCCCCGCCTTGTTCACAAAATCAGATATTTATTCCCCCCACTCCCGCCCCACCTTACCTCTACAACCTCTCCAAAATTCACAAAGAAAACATACCCATAAGGCCTGTCGTATCCTTTACCAAATCCTCTTTCTCTCATTCTTTCTCTTTCTTTCATTCTCTCTTTCTTTGTTTGTTTCTTTCTTTCTCTCTTTCTCTTCTCTCTCTCTCACACACACACTCACACAATTGTGAAACCCTTCTTTTTTTTTCACATACACATACACACACACACACACACTTGTGAAACACGCTTGTTTGAAACTAAATATCCCCTATTGCAAAAACTAACGTACTAGTGCCGTTACGTGAACATTCTAGCCTTATGGACTTGCACAACAACTTGCCCTTTCACTTCAGACCCCATCCATAAAATTCTCTACGGAATTGGAAAATGAAAAGCAGTCCATTAATTTCTTACATCTAACCACATCTACGGCAGACAACAAATACATTTTCAATGTTTTTAGAAAATCCATACACACAAACACAATCAACCATAACGTCCAACTGCTCACAAACACGATGCCATGCCATGTTTCAGAGACTTTTCGGCCTCCCCATATCACAAGACAATTTTCCAAAAGAAACACATTATCCAATAGCTACAGCTAATGGATACAGTATCACACTCATTGACAACATACTACGCCGCAATTAAATAAGAACTAGTGGTGCTAAAACAGCACGTACTTTATCTTCATAATTGTAGTTGTAGGAAGACGCCGACAAAATTTTGAACTTTTGCAATTATCGAAAAATCAGGGTTTCGAACGAACACGAAACCTGCACTATTCTCTTTAACGTCCTTCACACTATGCAACAATAAAATTTAATCAAAAACGATGGAGCCATTTTTTTGAAAACGTTGAAAATGTCTCACGGGCTTAATGTAAAGTAGTCCCCAAAATTAAAATATCGGTTTTAAATTCAAGGGGCCGCGACATCAGCCAGATCGATTGGGGAATATCATTTTTTGAGAAAAGTGACTAAATGGGTGTTCATGGACACACGTTTTGCCTTCATTCGATTATTCGGTATCAAGGACCCATAAAATATGGATCCTTGATACACCACGTGTTAATAGGATTTTTTTCTTTTCAAAATTTAGCAACTGGATATAAATCCACTTGCACACTTTTTCGTTACCAGGGCCCAGTAATAAAGAGTTTTGCTGCCGAAAATTCGCCGTTTTTTCCCCGCAGCATTACATAACTTTCTCTACTCCGCAACAAGAAAGTAAAAAGTGAACGTTGTCAAGCCTCACCCCCGCTCACCCGAAACCTTAAAAAAAAAAAAAATTCGTTCTTTGGGAAAATGGCGCAAAAAGTAGCTCACATACTTTACAAACAGTATTTTCACGCTTCCTTTACCACACTCGAATCTTTTAAACACCTACTGTCTCCTCGCAACGAAACACCACTCATGATGAAATCAGGGGTCTGTGAACTCCACTGCCCCAATTGCAAAGCTAAATACATAGGCCAGACCGGCAGAAGCTTCATTGCCACAGTTAAAGAACACTTACATGCATGGAAATACAACACAAACAGATCCCTTTTTGCTACACAGCTCATGAACTCGAGCCATACTTTTCTCCAAATTCAGGCATTAAAATTCTTGAAATAGAATATAAATTTTGGAACAAGAGTGCTAGAATTTTTTCGTATTTTTCAATCCTCATAGAAATCTGAAATTCTCCTCAATGAACAACCCCACTTCCGTCTGCTCTGGTAGCCATTCTACACACCCTTCCCCACCACCTGACTCCACTCGCCCGCCTCCTGGGACCAGGTCTCCTTCACCACTCACCCACATCTCCCAAAACATATTAAAACTCCGTTTCATACATCCTTCCGTGCACTGCTTCCCAACCATCGATACCTTCTGCCATGTGAACGGCTGAACTTATTGTTTTATTTTTTAAATTAAATTTTATGTGTTTTTATATTGTTAAAATGTACTTATTTTAATTTATTTTCATTATTTGTATTATCTTAAAAATATTTTTCGATATTTTTTCTGCATCTTTTCACTGATGAAGACGGCAAGGCCGTCTATTATCGGCTCTCTTAATAAATTTAAGCTGACAAAGGTTACTGTCATTATTTCATCTACAAGAAATTTATTTAATAATACCTCCATTTCTTAACCTCCAATGTGTGAAATTGTGAACTCGGCCATAGAAAGCAATAGAGAGACATATTTTCCATAATTGAAATATTTACAGGATTATATTGTACTATGATTTATCTACCACCGTTGTTTGTTAGTGATTCCCGGCGCGTCAACTACCGAAGTCATTATTCCCGTAAGTGTAGTGCATTGTTTCATCAGGAAGTGGCTGTGATCTTCCTCCACTGAATGGCGAGATCCGGCGCCGACCTTCCGTCGTCTAGATGGGTTTCCCTAACCAGGTATCTCCTACCAGCGAGGCACCGCCCCACCCGGAACAAATTTTAAGGCCCCGACCGGTCTCCCGGCATGTGCGGTAGTGTAGTGTATGTTAGTGTAGGTGTGTGTGTAGGGGGTGAGGATAAGTTAAGAAAGAGGAAGGAAAGATCGCGTACGGTCAGTGGCCCGTTTGTTAGGGTACTGCTCGGCATTCACCTGGTGTTGATCGGAGAAAACACGGAAAACTACCGATCAGAGCAGCCGGCCGCTAGAATTCTCCTCGAGACAGCAACTGAATTCGGTCTAGCTGAAAAACTAACCCCTGCCGCCGTCGGGACTCGAACCTAGGACCTCCTGTCAGAGGCATTGCAGTGACATCAGTAGATACACAGAGCCACCGCTCCCGGTACCACTGTAGTTAATTACCATAATTTATCTTCCTTTAATAAGTGGAAATATGAAAACAGGGATTTCTACTGAGCAATAGACAACACCGCACAACCTTTCAACCGTCCACCAGTGAAAGTAAAAACCACAAATCACAACTCAAAACAGATTTAGTCTACGTGACATTCCTTGCCTTCCTTTCCTTTCCTTTGCTAGTTTTTTACAATAGCAACGCTTCGACGGCATTTTGTAATTCAGAGAACTATCATTCTCAATTTATCATTGTTGGGGGATGATGTTCCTCGCTGTGTATTGGCGAATTTCAGTTGATGTATTGGCTTTAAGAGAATTTGTTTTCGGGCCAAATGCAGTAAAATTGGTAATGGGTTTTATAAGAAACGGCTGCTACATGTTAATATCGACAGAAATTGCGGTATTATAATACTACGGAATCTTTACTACGGGGAGAAAATATGTGCTGTTGCAGCATCACTAGTGCGATATCAGAGCTCCACAATACGAGTTGTTCTGTCGAAAAATTGCCGACTTTTTCCGTAGCATTATAATACTTTGTCTTTACTACGTAAATACGTTCTCTGACGAGTGAAACCAAACGCCCTCTTTATTTAATTCCTGAACATATCATGTCATCATGTCACACATCTACAACAAAAATACAATAAATCTTATGAAGTCACAGTGAAAGCAAAAATCTTAAAAAATAATTAGAACATTTTCAACGCTAAAAACAAAGCTGAAGCAATGTGGAATAGTGCCAAAAAATATATCAATTAAAAACTTAGTAGAAAATATTATTTTACACGATAAAGAGGTGAACGATCGGGCAACAGTGGCCAATCTCTTCAATCAATAGTTATCGAGAAATGCTGATCTCACGAAGGATGTACAAGGCAAAGGGAACGTTTTGGTGAGCACATCTCGTTTCTAATCTGAAAGAGCGCCTCAATCGCTTCGCCTTCCATAATGCAAATGTAGATAGAACTCACTACGATAAGAAAGAATGCAATTCGGGTTTCGGAATTCACGTTTTGGTTCAACAGCCTTAATTGAAAAGGTGTTAAAGACAAATAACGTCATTCATTGCTACACTTTCAAATTGTATATATTATACGGTACGGGTAGAATCCGATATATGACTGTTCGCACATCAGCCCGACGCTGAGGATAAAACTGAATGATAGACGAACGGATCACTTCAGACATCATCCGTCTAAAGTTGGCATTAACAATAGGGAGGCGCATAAAGTAAGGTAATTGTCCGAGAGTGGGGTATCTTGTGCTCCCAAGACAAATTTTGGCATAAAAATGCATTGGAAGTTACGCGTTGCACAAACCCAAGGATTCTTTTGTAAATCTCGAAGATGCAAGGTCGGAGCCCCGTCAACTCAGAAATGACTAGCGAAGCGTCAAGTGATGTTTATAGTGAGATTAGGTTATATGGTATTGCTTAAATACAAATTTACGACTGACGCAATGGAAATCGAAACTTCACACCTTATCTCCCACTGGTACTAGAGAAACCAGCAGTGTGATACCTGATTATCACTAAGGATCGGATTTTTCGAAGATGCACCAACAGACAAAGCACATTGAGAACTTTCCTTTTTTACTTCTAAAATGTTATATAACCCAATAGAAACTTGCCGTGCACCTAAATCACCCCAATGTACCTAAATAGACCTTCTGTCCCTACTTCCCAATTTTGCACACAAAAACACTTATTATGAATGTACACATTACACGAAATATATTGTTTACAGTTAAATCAAACAACGTGCAAATTGTTCACTTTGTTTCAAAATAACCAGCCTCTATTTTTGACATCAGAAGAAAAGCGAAGGAGACTCACTGTCGTTTATTATCAGTTATCGCGAAAGAGCTGTCTTTTTGACCGGAAATCTTGCCAAAGTCAAAGATACTTTAAAACAAACACCGTTAAGTTCTGATTACTTAGTATGTTGCTATTTCACGTCTAACAGTTGTGCGCTTCTGATTGCAAATCTGCTCTGCTCTTTTCTCAACTGATGAGTTATCTAAGAGCTCGATCGTATTTACTTCATTCGTTAACTCATGGACATCTTTCAAGCAAATCATATGGCCCATCGCATTGCATAGAGTTATTGTAATGTGTTACATAAAGAATCAGAAGTAGTACGTTAAGAATAAAACGTTGCTAATGAATTCATATTGTGGATGAAGAATGTGCTTACTAAATATCCTCCAAATGTTCTTGTATACAAAGAAAACACAGTCGATCTGTTCACCACCTCGTGACTCGCTAAGGAACGTGGAGAAATCATTGTTTTATGCAGAAAACTTTTTTTTTAATAATGAAATTCGTTAGTAACATTGACGACGTTGCATCGGAAAAGCTGAAAAAACTTTTGCGCAATATCATTTTGGAAAGAACCATTGTGTTCCTTCCTTCAACTTCCATTCCGTCCACTCCTTCAAAGCCCTTGGAGCATCTACCAACGCACTATTGAAGGGGCAACAGCCGGCCGCTGAACAGAGGCGAATTTTCACAAAGCAAAGAAGAGTCTAGAAGGATTTGCTCTTCGAAAATTGGAATACCAGCATTTTACCAGATTAGTCATGTTGTTATAAAACCATCCAATGTATTTGTACCTAAATATGCACTCATTTTTTGCACCTATTTTAATATTTTGGCACTTATTTTAGCACCTAAATTAGCAAATTTTGGCACCTAAAAATCCGGCCTTATTAATCACGTATTGTCTGCTATTCCTTGTCACAATAACGTACTTGTCTTACCCTAGCCGCCTCCAGGGCTGGAGAATGTGTATTTCATCCGACTTAAGACCAAAGCGTGTTGCGAAGCTGTTCCTACTTCGGGATTAATCCATTTATTTTGGAAAATTGGAGAATTACCCACATTCGGACATTTGCATAAATTATACTACCCTTCTACAAAAGACGAGTCATCTACAAATGCGACGGAAATACCAAATTCAAATTAATATAACGGCCACAATTTTCATCCAAAATTTGTTAAATTCTCCTTCTCCTTCGTTGAAAGATGGAAGTGTCCTCTTGAAAACACTGCATGTGAAAACTGAATCCATTCTCTCTGCCACCTCCGTCACGTTCCGTTTCAAAAACACCTTTTTAACTTAGAAAAGCAAAAACTGGAAAGCTCAATATAAACTAAAGTTCAAATTATTTTGAAATTATTTTGTTTCACTCATTCCACTCACTGCCTTGAACATGCAACAGCTTGCGGCTACAAAATTTCTGGCTAGAATCGTTTGGCTGTTGTTGACCACTGTGACTGGAGTCAGTCCCTTGTTGTTCTCACTGTATCAACTGTATTATTGTCACGAAAATAGGGGGGCGGGGAAATGTTAATTGGAAACTAACATTGTCTTTACGTCTGTATGTGTACATGCAAGTGTAAGCATATATGCAGTCATTTTTTTAAAGTAATACTGAAGAATATGCTCAACACTTTACTTTTAAAAACAGTAAAAAATTGTAACGTTTCATTTTGTTGACTAACACCAAGAAAACAAAAATTCCCAGAAACATCCCAATTCCTAATTAACATTCTTAAGATAAAATTGCGAAACAGTCATTTGCGAATTACATCTAAAAAGTTTAAAATTAACTTTCGCAATTATAACTTATGAAACGATTATCTAATTTTGATGATTTTTTTGAGTTTGAAGGAAGTCGCCCACACCACGATTTATCGAATTTTAGAGAAAAAACATGGCTTTGAAATTCATGACCATTCTATTTTCTCCAACTACAGTACGTACTAACGTCGTGAATAGAAAGTACAGTAATGCTGCCACGAAGTGGCGATTTTTCCAAAGAAAAAACTTGTATTGTGGGTTCCCGACACCGGAAAATGCATAATTCTTGGTTATAGATGTAACAAATTACTTCTAGTACGTTGTATAGTCAGAATCCACGTTTCGTGAGATCTATATTCCTAAGAATTGGTTTGTGGCAAAACGTGTGTCTGCCTGTGGACAACACTAGCGCCTCCGAATTGTTCATAAAAGTTTCCCCGAAATTGACATTCCCAATATCGATATGGCCAAACTCCAGGCCCTGCAAATTTGAAATAGATATTTTGATTTGGGGGAATACTTTACACGAAACCTCATTATCAGAATTTTCTAAACAATAGTTCCCAATTTGTTTTTTCTCAGATAAAGGGAAGAACGCTTAGAAAAATGGCGCAGATCTGATTTTCGTTAAACTACCAGAATTTTCTAAAATCGCAAAAAATCTTTCATTTTTCGGGGTCTTCCTACAACTACATTACAGTTTGTTCATTTTTTCCCTTACATGCAATATGTTCTTCAAAATTAAATCTTTAAATAATGTCATGGATGTGTTTCTTTTTTTAATGCAAGTAGTTTTCAAGTAATTTTGAGTGACTGACATAATACATGAAAGTATGTGCTGTTGTAGCACCACTAGTTTTAATTTAAAAAAGTTCTTTCGTTGGCACAGAAGGGTGCAGACAGATAATTCAATTTTCTATAGTTCAGTGGATAGAGTATCTCTTTGGCAGAACTGGATTCTGGTCCCCGATCCTGAATGGGTCAAATATTTGCACTTCGAGACAACATAATTTCAGATTTCAATTTTTACCTTAGCCTCTATAAAGATGGCACTTTAAGAGGGGAAATTAAGAGAAATTTTTAATAAAAATTGTGGAAGTTTTGATTATTTGAATTTGATGAATTTTTTGAGAGGGATATTTGTAGGTGCCCTTTTTTATGACGTTTGAAACAAATATTGTGAATATTGATATATGTTGTTAAAAAGGATTTGAAATCATAGCACAAAATGAACTAGGAAATCTTTTCATAATTTATAATTCAAATAGGTCAACAAACACATTTTCATAGAGGTATCAAAGCAATGAAATTGATTACACCTAAGTGATATATCAAAATCAATTATTTTTTTCTTAGAGACAAGTGGGAGGAAATTTGGAAATGAGTTTTGCGGAAGTACAAGCAATAGTGTTTGCATAGGCATACAACATAAATTCTGGTTTCCAAAATACTTCATTTTTCACCAAAACTGAATTTCATAGTCTTCCCTGAAATTCTGATTTCTGTATCATTCCAACATTTCTGCAATTGTGACTTAATCCATGCATACTTTCTTGTGCTCTCATCTTGCATCTTTTTTTAAGTGCAAGGAGCACGAGGTTTAATTATTTCATCAGGAATATTATCAAATAAAATTGTAGCTAGTTTTCAAATGTAAATAGTTTCTATTATGTGAGCAAAAACTTCTTGTCGTCAAGGACTGCCAACAACATTCATTGCTATCTTTTATTTGTAATTCAACTATCCAAGGTAAAAGAATTCTGGAGCTGAAGAAAATGTGTGGGTATTATAAAATCTAGAGTATTGTTGTGAGAAATTTGTTACAAGTTATTTGCATTTTTTTATTACGCATATAGGAAACTTATACGTAACATAAGTATGATTGTATTTTCTCTTGCAAGACGTAATCCTCACATCATTCCGAAATACATTTTTTGCATACATTTATAATAACTTCAATATCCAAACCTGCAAATTACTACAATCAGCAATCAAAGAACAAAATTATCTGTCACTGTTTACAACAAATCTGCATTATCTTTATACTTAGGGGAAAAGTTCAATTTCTGCAGTTTGGACACTAGGTGTAGTTGTAGTGAATTACAGCAGTGAATGCAGATTTCCACAGAACACAGTTTTTCTTAAGACAAGTATTTTCATTCAGATGGCTCATGATGTGGAATTTGTTGAAAATACTGTCACTAAAAAACAAAAAAAGGTTGACATGGTGGATTTTACTAAATATACAAATCGTGTGATTTTGTTCAGTCAATAGAAAAACAATTTGAAGAAAGAAAAGAGAAAATAGGAAAGAAAGGAAATAGAAAGTCGCCAAAGTTTGCAAAATGTGCATTTAAAGGAATAGGAAAAGTTTATTTATTTGATCTACTTCTAAATTGTCACTGTATATTCATCAACAGTTGCAATTATGGACATTACAAATAATACTATTTGACATTCACTTTCGCGTTATCACCACACATTTTAGAGTACATTACAACAAGGGAAGTGCTTAAAACCGATATGATAGATAATCTACAATTCGTAACAATGTAGTAACAAAAATAAGTATGTAGTAATAAAAATAATATAATGTAGAAAATAATATAAAGAAAGAGTAATAATTTTATGGGACACAATCTGCAAGGCTGCCAATTATTTGAATTATTAAAATTCCATCTAATGCATGTCACGTCAACTATATATTTTCTTTTCTCAACTAGTACTGCAACTGCAACAGAACAGTAAACCCCAGTGGTTGCAGCTCTTGTATCTCCAAGAGAAAAAGCAAAGACTGTGGTCTGAAAAAAGACTGCCAAATTAGGAAACCAAAAGTAATAGAATTAATTATTTCACAAATTCAATTAAAAATCAAATGCTTTAACCTAAAGGGATGCACAACAAAAACTTTGCAACAATTAGGTAAATAAATACAAAGTTATTTTATTTCAGGTCTAAAAAGAATAGTTTTTACAAACTGATTTCAAAATTTATATTTATTTATTAAGTCTTTTAAATTACCATTGTTCCCTTTTCACTTCATTTATTAAAAATGTAAAAAAAAATAAAAGATAACAATTATTATCAGATCCAAAAAACTGAAAATATTATTACATCATCTTTCATGTACATTAAAATCACTGATTAAAGGAAAAAATTGAGAGCTAACAACAAAATTTGAGACAAATTATGAAATAGGAATATCAATGGATATACACTATTCTGCAAATTATCCAATAATATGAATAATCTAAGTTGAACTACCCACAGTTCTCCAATTTGCATTACTTTTTTTTTTTTTTTTTTTGTCGTATCTAGTGGTAGTTTATCTGCAAAACGATAGCAAATTCATCCAGGACAGGGAAGTGAAAAGTAAGGTTCCCTGACAAAAAATAGCACTGACTATTCTCTATTGGCCACAGTCTTCTCATTAAGATCAAAGTAAAACCGAAAAGTACCAGATTGTGTCAGTACATTACATAACAGTAAAAAACACTGAATATTCTGAAACCTTGTTTCCTTTCCTTTTTTAAATTCCCACAAAAAGAGCAATGTACATTTGATTATTAGATAGTTATTTGGTTTCTAGTTTAAAAATTATGAAGTAATGAATAACTTACCATAATCATGGTAGTATTTCCAGTTTTATGCCTCAATATTGAAAATGCTTTCATAATATAGCTCTATTGTCATTGTTCATTAATTACATAAGCAAGAAACTATTTTTGAAGACATATTATGCGTCTCTTCTTCTTCCTTTTTTACACTTGCCTCATTGAAACAATATTCTAGAATATTAAAGAGTACTCCTACTAAAAGCAAAGCAATTATACGTACATTCCCGTGTCAGGTGACAGTCACATAAATACGAAAGCGTATTCACCTAACGCATATCAACAATTCCACCAAAATAAAAATTAAATATCTTTCATACATAGGTTAAATGAAGATTTGTCTATTTTAATGTATACATTCCACATATCATTCAGTCCATACAAAGAACTCATAAGATCCAATGCGGAGGAATTTTTCACAATTATATGGCAGCAACTAGAAATTGCTGAGAACTTTCATGAAAAATATCCTAAATGGCTATAGGACTAAAAATAAAATATATATAATATAATAAATAAAAAGGTCAATAAAATATTCATAAAGCTGTGCAAATTTGGAGCAAGATTTTCAATATTTTTTTAAATAATAGGAGCAATTGCAGCGCTACCAATTTAATGATTTCTACAGATATCTTTATTAGAAGATTTGAAGACACAAAAATTAGGTTAAAAACTGTTTGATGTTAACACACAAATTTTTAAATAGAAAACTTGGCATTATATCACATTTACTATTGTTATTATCTTTCTCTCCATTTCACTCTCAGTCTCACAACTGGTAAACTATCATTTCAATCATATAGAATTAACAAACAATGCACTCTAGCTTCCCAGTAAGAATGCAATTAACCAAGTAACATTGCAATGCACTGGCAGAAATTCATATACATTTTAAATTGTGCATTTTAATCAACATACTAGTTGAACCCTAATCAAATGCCAACCAAACATGAGGAGCGACTACTTTTTGCAGGTGACTTACTCAATAGAGAGAAAAAGATTAAGTAAGAGTGGTGAAAGATCAAAAATGTAATTAAATTCACAAGTCATTGCAAATCTTCCTTACACAAATCTCTACATAGGGTAATTTACTTTTGAAAGAAAAATCTTAAATTCCCAAGTATTCAAATCCCCTATTTCACAATCTACTTAATTCCACTAGATCCTTTTCCAAATACTGAAAGTTCTGTATCTACGATGGATCTATAAGTGGAATTAAAAGACTTCCCATAACTCACACATACACACCTGTATCAATGAAAAATAATATAAAAAAAAGATATACGAGTTGACTTCATCGTTGTACATCAAATCGATTAATGGAATCCTCAGAATCCATCTTTGTCCCTATGCCTGTAAGATAAATTTTTAAGGATATATTATAAAACTGGATAGAGGGTACTAAATTTAATACAACTGACATGTAATGTAAACTATAGAGAGGAGATAAGTTTATGTTTCCAACAACATCACTTCTCTAGTGTAAATAATAATGCTCAATGTAAAATTGATTAAAATTTATTTTTCAGAGTAATGTTACACAGTTCTACAAAATTAAATAATAACAGCCATTATTTCAACATATTGTTAACATATTTCTAATTACTGCATGTACATTTTAAGGCAAAGAGAAACTCTCCTACTCCTGCCTTATATTCTTCGACAATTTTGAATTGGATTTCTGTC
This sequence comes from Teleogryllus oceanicus, assembly GCA_964035755.1. Lineage (NCBI taxonomy): Eukaryota > Metazoa > Arthropoda > Insecta > Orthoptera > Gryllidae > Teleogryllus > Teleogryllus oceanicus. The sequence goes on along the minus strand of CAXIVR010000001.1, from coordinate 18,018,230 downwards.
CAGTCTCCAGAGATCAATACGTATTTATACACTTCATCAACATCCTCGCCTCTTCAGACAGAATGAAAAATGTAGGGTCATAATCAGTAGCATATGCAAAAACTTTTGACCATTTTCAAATTTCCAATGAAAGCCTCTTCAAAATTGTTCAATTTTCCAATACTACATTAAACGCTAAAATATATTTATAAAATATGTATAAAACACATGTTATGTTACATTTCTATGGCGTTAGAGGATTTTTATGATCTGTATGAAGATGGACTGCTCCCATTTTGATGTGATTAAACTTTACTTTACAAAAAAGGTTACAATCCCTAAATGTATAAAGAAACAATTAACAAAAGCAAAATAGTTTTGGACACTACCATTTTGGGGACCCTTTAAAGATTCATGTCCCACCCCACCAATTTATCTACCATTGTGGGTACCACCAGAGCCATTATTTACTACCTAGTCAATGGCAAACAATGACTTCTAAAAAAAACCAAGCAGGAAAGGCCCTCATCACAATCATCTCATGAAAAGGATGAATTAGATATTAATGTGTTCTGATGTCAATGTTGCAAACAAGCGAACACTCACAAAGAAAGCAAGAAGTACAAAAACACACGCCATTTATGAAGAAAAATATTAGGTGGGAAGTTGAAGAGCATATAACACGAATCATGAAAGATTGGGACAAGGAGAGAATAAAGATGCACAAGATCACTGAACAGTACCAAAACTTTAATAAACTATTGTTAAAAGAAATGTGAAACACAAATAATAGAAGTTATGGTTCAAAAAGAAAAAAATGTTAAGAAGATTTCAATTAGTTGAGAATATAAATACACATGAAAAATAAGATAAGGAAATAACAGCAGAAATAATACCTTGAACATAACACTGATGTAAAGAATCTGACAAGCCATACTTCCAAAAACACCTAACCACAAAATCTTTAAAAGAAATATACTCAAGATAATAATAAATATACTCTCTAAATCAGCTTAAAAATATCCTGTGAAAAGACATACATCATCTAAGAATGCTATCCAAAGATTCACATTATTGATTCATTTCCACCATTGGGCACACAGAAATACAGATTACACTGCAAAAACTGGACTGGAAGCTCATTTTCCAAACTGCCATTAGTTTCTAAATACCATCAAGATCTAAAGAAATATATTAATCTGAATACTAAGTTTTGAACAATTTGTTAGCATGCTAATGTTGCCAAGTGTCAGTATGAATGAAATAGCTAATGCTGAATGAACTGAAATAAACTTAATCACTGCACTCCTACAAGCTTTCTAAAATGCTTTTAGTTCATGTATCTCTAGTTGAGGCCACAACGTTTGACAAAGACATGAGCACGCACTCCCCACTCCTTACACATCACATCCGCATCTATAAAAAATATTTAGAGGTGGCCTAGAAGGAATTTCAAACTAAGGGAGTGTTTGGGTAATTACCTGTCATTGCGAATGTTTCTTCTGCTTTCGGGTTGGACAGTAAGTAAAAATTAACGGAATATGAAATGTTCAGTAAGAGATTCTTCCAATTGACACAATTCTAATGGTAAACATCGAAGCCATGTGAATATTTCAATAACAGAAAGGACTTTTACGAAACAACAGTAGTGGAGGCCAAATTTTAAATATTGAGTACTGTAAATTGCTACAACACTCATAAATATCATTTTCAGCAGGCAGTCTACAAGTCTGATATCCCTGGGGTAAGAAACCATCAGCCACAAAAACACCACTTATCTTCAGCTGTCATTCACTACTGGAGCAAGAGGAAGTTGCAAGTTCATAATGGTATCTTTCCTTTCACTAACCCGGAGTACCACAATAAGATTTTTACTAAATTGCTAAGCTATAGAAATGTTCTTTATAAATATTTATGTACAATCGGAACAAAAGTAGAACCGCGTAAATGAATGGTTAAAAAAATATAATATTTATAATAATTGAATTTTTTTTAACTATACAAGTAGGAATTTTTGTTTATTTTGTGGTAAAAAATCGCAAAACTTTATATAATCACGCTTAAGGCATTTTAAACCTTTTTATATTATACAAAACAAATATTTTCAGTTCAAAATTGTGATAATGATAATAATAATGATATTATTATTATTATTATTATTATTATTATTATTATTAACAAAAAAAAAAGCTAACCTGGTGGCTGACTAGGTCAAGAAGACAAAAACAAGGTACAGATTGTACTTTGGCTTAAAGGATTACATGTTCAGATTTCACCATGGCATAGATATTCATGTTGGTGCAACCAAATTTAACTTTACTGTAGAAATGATGTTATGAAAAGCCTTCCTTTTGCATAAAATTGAATACTTGCCTCAAGAAAAGTTGCATGTCACAAATTATAGGGAAGTGAAGTATTAGTTAATCCAACATTCCCCCCGAAATGATAAATAAGATTGCTTTTGTTTTCCTGTACAATGTTTTTAAATTGAATGTAAGCTCCAATGGAAGAAGGTAGGATGTACTGAACATGGTGGGTGAAAAGCTAATTATAGCACAGATATGTGCGTTTCAAGTAACAAAATCAGCCAAAAATAGGAAGTCAAATTGAAATAATTATCTGCGGGGAGATATGACCAGAAATTGTGGTAGTGCTTATTGTAATCACAAAGAAACCTAATTTAAATCCAAAACATACATTCAAAGAGACAAGCGGAATAACGTTAAAGTGTGTTCATTCTCAGGAAATGCAGGAAGCAAACGTGGACTAAATTTAAAAAAGAATAGCCTTTTGATTGTTATATTATGTTTATCATAAGACTATTGCCTTTTGAATAAATAGGCAATACCTTAGTCAATGTTTATAAATTACTTTATTCTGTTAGTACTTTTGTGTTAGTTTAAAAGGAACCTCAATGAACATACAATGTTATTGTACATCAAACACTTAACTAAGTGTTATTTTTTTTCTCTAGAGTAAAGTGTTTTGAAATAATCCTAAATAATAAATTTTAGGCTTACATTGTTACCATATTACTGTTCCTGGCCTCCCCCCCCACACACACACATAAAATTTACATTTTTATTTTCCCAAAAAGTGGCAAATTGTTACATTCAACATTTTTCAAAGCATGTATTCAAGAGTTTATGTCCCAATTATCAAAAATGGGACAGATATTGTCCTTAGCAGAATTTTTAAAATAAAAATGTTCATAATTTTTCAAACATTTTAGAAAAATCTCATGCAACCACACAAGTCACTTCACAATGATTCTCTAGGTACCCCCACCTTTCCTCATATTCTTTTAGGGATCGCTCATGTTCGCTTATGGAAAAGCAGGCCTTATGGCCTTAGCCTCACCAGAATAAAGACAAATAAATACATGTTTAAATTTAAACTGGCAAATTATCTCAGAATTGAAGATATTGTGGACAATTTAATTATATTTTGATGAATTTAGGAAGGAATGATTAAATAAACAGATTTATGGAAAGGAATGTAATTATAAATATAAATTATGGTGAAATTAGTATGAAATGAGAAGATGGAACGAAATAAAATGACAATCTTGTCTGGATAACAGAAGAATCCAGGCTCAGATTCCAGTGGAATCAAATATTTGCACTTCATGATTCATTTGCATTTCAATAAATTAAAATATCTAACATTGGCATCCCCTTATTCTACAGACAGAAATTAAAATAAAAAGTTTTATTTTCTATCTTTCTCCCTCCCCCAAGGCAAATAGTCATTTTCTAAAATAGTTAAAGTAATCAACAAAATCTCTATAAATCTTTTCTCATTAACATGACAAAAAAATACTTTATTTTTCAATCATAAATACTTAGGAGATACAAACCTAATACAAATTAAACTTACTAGTGGAATTTAATTTTGTTCTTTCACATCAACAAACCATTCACATTCACATTTCAGAAAACCATGAATTCTTCAATAAACTTCAATTCTACCAGAACTATGTTTTCTACAATTTTTTTGCAAATCAATTTAAATTTTCCTATTGAACTAAAGCAAACAAAATGTCAATTGAAAAATATTTCAACATTATTGCTCACAATTTTGAACTGATACATGAAAACAAGAATCACTAGAAAACCTGAGTGAAATAACCATCATTGTGTGTTACACATTACCTTCAATTATAATAGGTATGTGTATTTCCAGCCAACTTTTTTTAACCAAAAATACTGTCAGGATATATTTGCTATTACAGCCATTTTATCAGAGCACTAACAGAAATTAACTATGGTGAATACAATTTTTTTTTAAAATATTATTATTTTGATATATTTCCACAGGCTAGGCAATTAACTGCTAGAAATCTAGAGATATTCATTATCAATATATACATTTTTTACGGGAAACTGGACAGCAAAATTAATAAAACCCATTTGAAGTATTTTAACTAATTCTGTAAAAACAGCTTTTTCTTATATTTTTCCACAAGACTTCATAAATACCATATTTTACACCCTTAACATCATTTTCAAATGAAAATGCACATCATCTTATTCTGCTTCATGTAGTATCTGGATGCTGCATCACACTGCTCAATGTTAGAAGAGCAGCAACCTCATGCCTTTGGAATTCAAACCAAAAGCTTCAGATTAGGACCTGAAATCAGCAATTCAATAATCAATTAAGAACATTCCTTAAAAATATTTTCATTCTAATATTCCATCTTGAATTCACAAAATGTTGGTGTTGGTTATCACAACTATCCTTGTCATTAACTAGTTATGTGAAACATTTTTTTTATGAACAGCAATACAGTCAGTGTGCATCTTTGATTTCACTACATGCAAGGATTACTTAATTTCCAACATGTTAAAAGAGGAAAAAATGATCATATTGTACTTTCTCTAAATCGAAACTTGACACTTTTGCATCAATTTTAGATTAAGAATATTAAAAAATACCTTGATAAATACAGAATTTCCATTTTATACTAAATACCATATAAAAACAGAAATAAATACCCCTATCTGATACATTCTTGTAGTCCTAGTTATTCTCATACATGAACAATTGTTACTTCAACAAAACATTTGTTACAATAACACTATAGTTTGGTAGTTTTGATCCAGGAATTTCATCCCGCCTCCCGTAATATTAAAATACCCATTGGTCACGTATAAGGTAAGTTCATCAAAGTATTAGTGACAAAACAATTTTGGAAATATATTGTTAAAAGCTTTATTACAAAAAAAAAGTGTTTATCAACTTAATTACCCCATTGTTATAAAAAATTTATTGCTGCTTTATGGTTAGTTAAAAATTTATGATTACTTAAATAAGCTACTCTCCAGAAAATCAAAGATTATGAAAAGTAAAATTTTCAAAATATTACACACTAGCAACCACATCTGTTGAAAACTACTTTTTAAAGCATTAGAAAAAGGTGAATTCATAAACCTCTTTTTTGACATAAACAAAATAAAGATCATTTTAAAAAAAAATTAATGGATACTAATGTGTTTAAGAAGCTTTCATATGAAATCACCTTCACATATAATCAACAGAGATGAAATAATATAAATTACAAACACACAAACTCACACATGTATACATTCATATATACACATTCACAGAACAGAGTTCAAACCAAAAAAATTGTAAGTAATACGTTAGTAGTAAGAACCTCTCAACAAAAAAGATACCACATGAAGTAAATTCTAAAACAGAACTTTTTATGAAAACTTTTAGAATAGTTACACATTGTCTTTACCATCAATAACTTCCAATTTTTTTCATCCTTTTTTTTGTTCATGGTAAGAGTTAATAATGTATTTACAAAACAAAACATGGATTACTCATTGATGCAATACGTATTACATTAAAAATATATATGCAATGATCATTAACACCTGCTTTAATCAATCAAAATGTAATGATAAAACCTATCTCAGAATGAATGAAAGGGATATTTATGCAGTTGCATTGTCTATGACCTATAATTTAATTTCCAGTCAATAATTTAACATCCAAATAACGTTACAAAACAGTAAGCTACAATAATAGATTCAAAATATCTAGCTTCTTTATAAATATTTTTACTAATATAGCAGGGCTAATTGTTCCTGCTCTCCTCCTGGTTCATGTTCTTCTGCTTCTCTAACAAAAGCTTGAATTTTTCGTAATTCAAGAATCCCTGGAGTCAAACTTTTACATTCCTGCTTCTCATTCAGTCCTCTTTCTCTCTGAGCTTTTCCCCTATCAAATTTATTTTCTCCCTTCAAATTCCTTCATTCACTAATACCTTTCAGTTCCTCTGTACCTGTTTTTTGATACAATCACATCTCTTAATTTCTCTGAATTGTTTTAAAATAATCCGTGATCTAGAAGCATTATGTACCTAACGTCATACAAGATCTATTGAGCGAGGTTAACATTTTGTTTAAACAATGAACAAATAATAATTTTAAATGACTAGACAAGCAAAATACGCCTACTGGCTGAAATATTGTCATTGCACAAAAAGGCAATTTCATTTAATTCCTCTTGCCTGTTTGAATGGTTTACTTCGTACTTTATTCTTTTCTGACGTAAAAATAAATAAAAAAAATACTTTATTCTTCTCTGTCAAGTAATATTCTAATTTACTCTGCCCAACACTACACTGTCCTCTCTTCTCCTTCTTGTTCAATTATTGTTAATTGCTTGTTAACAATTTTCTTTCCTTCTATGCCTATCTTCAAATGCTTTCTTCTGCGAGTTACAGGTATTGTGACTGAATGTCATTGTTGAAATTATGTTGGTTATCTTGTGAGACAAAACTGTTATTTAGATACCTAATGCCCATAGTGATGGTGCAACAATTCAATCATCCCTGTTCAGAGATTCTGTTTCATTACAGCCTTAGCTCTGCCAACATCTTAGATCTATTATGTTCTAATTATGCTGTATTGCCTGTTCACCAAGAATATTGTTCGATTTAAAGGTAGTGTCTCAAGTTCATGACCTGCAAGGAGAGAGGGACACTGTCATCTAATTAGGAGCTTATTACGACTTCTATTTTTGATATTGAAGCTCCCAATTGGAGAACAGTGTTCCTCTCTCCTTCCAGGTCATGATCTTGAGGAGATACTACATTTAAATCAATAACATGCACTTAAACATTTCTACAAACAAATTTCCAAAATTGGAACAAATCGTTCAGTATTATTCAATAACGAAACAGCTTAAAAAGGAATAAAATATAAATAAAAGTTTGAACTACAATCATGCAAGTTCTAGGAATTCCTGCAATTTCCATTTGAACTTATGAAAACACAATAATGATAAATAAATTGACATGATTCTTGGCAAGAAAATACATGTCAATTTCTTAATTCTTAAAAAATTAACCATTTACAGATTTTGCATATACCACAATAATCAAACAAAATTTCGTACAAGCAAGCCCATTCCAACATTTGATATTTCATTCTCCACTTGAAAATGTCGAACACACACTTGCATTACAAAACAATAGAGTACTAATTGTCTCTGTTGTTTTCCTAGCTCCTATTGATACCAAATAAGAGTGCACTCATTACATACCTTCTTCATTTCATTTCAATTAAAGGTCTGCAGTCATGTGGCAAGTACAAACTGGAAAATGGGATTCATGGCACTTCGCTCTCCACAGTCACCTGAAATAATAATTACTTACTCTTACAAACTGTAAAACCAATTTCATGTTTTAGTTAATTCTAAAATACTCTGTTCCATTTCCAAACACTGGTAGATTCCTGGATCTTTAAACATTAACACACAATTCAGCGGAGTAAAAGCCATATAATCTGATTCAATCTGAGGTTGCAATGCCAACAGGCAGTGGTTCCTACAAAAATCATTTTCCACACAAGCCAGAAAAACTTGAAGAAAATAACATAGCGTCAATTGAAATTAACAATCACCGCAACAAAAACATTTATATCACATGAAGACCCATTGAATAATAACACCGAGAGTGATACTTCTTCAGATAACCCTCTTTAATTCTCACCATTTACAAGTTGTGAATAATAGAAGAAAATTATACAAAGGGCATCTCTCATGCAGAATATCCATGCACATGCGTAAATTATTTGTATATTCACATGAAACATTTTCAATAATGTAACAAATTAAAGCAGATGAAGTTAAATGCAGGAAACATACTCCTGGCTGTGACAAGCACATGTACAAAATAGAAATTGTTAAAGTCCAAATTTTACATATTCATTATAAATTCAAAGACATTCCAAATTATAGATGAAAACCAGGAACATGTAACTATGACACCAACTTCCACTATAATGTTAACACAAAATGGGATGTTTATTTCAGGAAAGAAAAGCAGGCTGTACACATTTGTTTTCAAAAAAGCATGTAATATAAACCAATGTTTCTCAAGTGCCATACCAACATTCCATCAGCCCAAATCTATCATGAATTTTCCTTATATTTATCGGTAATCCTGAAATATTCTTTTAAAAAATTATTCAATTTCATTACTATCACAAATTCATGTATAGAGAAAAGCTGCTTGAGAAACATCAATCTAATCTCACACCTGAAGAGAAATTAATAGAAAACATTGTCTACTCCTTTCATATTCTTAATAATTTGAATAAAAATTCTGTGAATGAAAGCACTCAAGAAATTGAATCTCTAGTTCTAAATGTCAGACCTGAGCACCATTGAATGGATACCCACATTCTCCCGCACAATTAAAATACAGAAAGCAATGAATATAAGAGAAAAGAAAAAAATATTTTCTGACAGCTTAGAGCCAGAGCAAATCACTTTCATTAAGCAGACACTTGTAACAATGTTTTCATGATCCAGTCCAGCACTTTAAGTGTATCCAAACATATGAATAATTAAGTTTTTAATAATAGCATGGGATACAAATTGCTTCTCTAAGTTTGCTTCCAGTCTCAGGATTTAAACAGAATCATGCACATACATCTTGCATTCAGATTACTCAGTCATGCCCACACGCCCACACAAATTTCCACTTTCACACCTAATTCAATGTATATTGGGATAACAAGAAAATAAGTATTTTTAAAAACGTTTTAAAATTCATTTAACCAACACCAACACCGCCACCAACAACACTAGCACCATCACACATTATCACCAAATCTTCATCACTATAACAATCACCATTTTCATTGTTGCATCACTATCACAAGGTTTCCCCACCACTTCCACCATTGCTGCTGAGGCTGCCGCTGCTACCACCACCACCATCATTTGCACCCACCACAGCCACTAATCAATGATTGCAATAGTAATTTCTCTCTCAAAAGATATCACTACTATGACCAAAGCTACAGTAGCACATGCCACCAGTATACAAAAACTAATAGGAAACAGATCACCAACAAGCTACTGAATTTTACTTCCTTGATATCTAAACTATACACTTTCGTCCTCACAATTTTGTCCAGAAGGATTTCCTCCTCTTTTTTTTTTTTTTAATTGTATTGCTTCTAACTAGTAAATTGAATATATCGGCATTTATAAAGGTTAAATTTTTATTATTATTATTATTATTATTATTTAAGGAACTTCATTATTACAATACACTTCTGCAGACAGTCTCGGAAAACTTATAGTAAAAGACTCACCTCAAAAATCAACTCCCAACTACATGCATAGCATGCAAGAAACCGTAGTGAAAATTGTTAATAATGCATTCTACACTGTCATTAAAAAGTGATCGAATGTTGTTGAGAAAAATAATCTGATGTGTTGTTTCACAGAGAACGTGCAGCCATTCCAATTTCCTAATTTTAGCTAGGCTATAATTGTACTAGCACCTAATGCAGGAAATTCTAGTAACAAGCAGTGTGTGTTAAAATGTTTTGTAATACAATTTTATCTAATTTCACATGCACTCACAATAAATTTGTATTAAAAATTTATCTAAAATAATGGCAGAACTTCCATATCCCATCTTGTATACCCGTATAGGCTTCCTTTACATTAATTACAGAAAATTGCAAATACACCTGCATCTACAACTCATATTTGAAAACAACTGTCATTTCTCAGAACGTGATCCAACAAATGTGTGATCTTAAACGATCTTAAAATGTAACAACTGAAAATTAAAGGAAACATATCTTACATTGATGAATGAATAATTTACATAAAATGCTAATGTTTATAAGAGAAACCTTGGAAAAATTATGCTATGTCTGACAAATGTTTTCCTCTTGCATCACAAGCATACATGACCTGCAGTAGGTTACCATACACGCCCAAAGCCATTTAGCCTTGTTAGTATCACAAAATTAGGTTCTGCACGCCTCATCACATAATGAGCATAAGACGACAACGCAACTGCATTTACAGAGACTGTCTTAACTACATTTCAAGTCTACACAGCATTCACCCATAAACAGGATTTCTCAATGCCTGAGCATAATGGTTGCAACATCAATTGAATCATTTATTAAAATCTGACTCCGTAAAAACTGAAAGTATTATAAACATCACTTAGCTGTGCCTATCTATAGCTTATAACTGAAGAATATTAACTCAAGACACAATAATATAAATATATCATGTTTCAATAAACTTTATAAATTAAATTATTTTTGTAACCTTAGTAATAATATAAGGCACTTAAAAGTAAAAAAACACTACTTACCTAGAGAAAAGGTATAAGTCTTCAGAATGATGAACCAGAAGGAACTCTGCTTTTGATCATTCACATTTAAATACACTTCGGTTTGATATTAGTGCAATGGGAGAAAACACACCAATACGAAATAGTAACTTGAATTTCTACGAAATTTGCAGCTTCAATGTGCATTATAAAGAATATTTACCTTGAAAAGAATGCTAATTAATGTAACTGAGAATTATCTTTATCGCAAATATAGAGTCTAATAAAAAAATTCATTTATGAACCTATAATCCAACAAGTGTATGCAATGGCAACATACACAGCAATGACTATGCACGCCATGCGCTCAATCAAGGAACTCCTTGTTAAAAGGAGTTCTGACAGATCAACACAAACAAGGCAAGTCACCAGAAGAATGGTTAACTGGTCACACAGATCACACTAAAAAGTTTTAGCCTGTGGAAGTACAAATAAAACAATTTCAACAAAAGTCATAATATCCAACAGCAATTTTCTACAAATTAAAATACATCATCATTGCTTTACATTCATGCACAGGAATAGCAAAATAAGGCAGAGATTCTAAGAAGTTCACAGGTTCTTGAAGAGCTACTAAACTCAGGTCACACATAGCTTTAAATCAACTAGAAACACACCTCACACACCTGCAACCCAACAGGAAAGATATCTACACCTGACAAAACTGCCCAACATGTGGACCATACAAAGCCCATACAGTGCACTACGAATCTACCATACTGTTCAACCAGAAAGTGCAATCTTACTAAACTAGCCCAATAATATACTACAAATAGTTTTCAAACTATATCGTGCATTGCTTTCTTAAGAAAGTCCTTTTCATTTTCTATCTTTCGCTGTTTAAGCCCATCTCCTCACATACACTCGTTCAAACACACAACCATATAGAAGCACCTTACAAAACCTAATTCAACTGTTCTCTGCACTCAAGGAAAAAATTTAATGAAACAAAATCTAATCAACATATCATGACGTACACAAGTATGTGATAGTTGGAACTCAATTACACAGATTGTTCACGCAATATCTTTGGCCAAAATCCACAAGATCCTTTGGAAAGAGCAATCTTCTATGACATCTGTAATTCAATGTAACCACAACACCCTCAATGTGCACTGCAATAACCACGCAACAATCTGATTATACAGATGAAACGGGCAAGTACACCTCAGATAGAATACAGCTCTTGGAAAATATAAACTTTTTCAGAAATTAAATAAACACTTCTTATAACCTTAAATAACTTCTAACTCAACTAGAAAGCATACGTAAACTTGCAGCGATAATTTAAATTGTAATCCAAACCAAATATGCCAGAATTTTATGGCCTGTCATTATAAACATATCACTGATGACTTAAATTATAAATAGTTAATATCTAAATATGATTTACACAAGTTGGTTTACTAAAATTGAAAAATTTCCACGGAAAGTTTTATCCGTTCTTCATGAAGTTCTCCCCGTCAATGATGGAACACAAAGCAGCAAAAGGCACATGAATTAGTGGAGGCATGTAAAATGATTTGAACCCCCTCTCAACAACCTAACCATACAACTCATCAGAGTAATCTGTAGAATTCAGTAACCTTTAAGAAGTTCCCACTTCAACAAAATGAAATGCAGGTCTAATGTATGCTAATAGTCCAAGCTAAATTATAAAACCTAATTTTGAAAAGACAGTCTTCTCAATATACAAATCAATTTGACACCTGGATAAATACAAAAATCTTTTACCGTAATTAAATTTCTCTCCCTAGCTGAACAATACAAGAGAAATAGAAAGGCATTCCCAAGAAAGGCATACATTTAAGAGTAAATTTTAATGTCAACGACAATCTTCCAAAATAAGGTATCCCATGGTGAGGGTTAGGTTATAATTCTTTTTATATGATTTTTTTTAACTATCTACAAAAACTTTGTGAAAATTATGTTACAGATCTTTACACAAATGATTAATTTTGATGATTTGGCACAAATATTCAGGTATGATTGACAAGCCCATCCCTCTGTAAAGCACACTTGACTCCTATGTCTCATGGTCCAGTGTGTGAAACATTCGACTTCCAATGCAATGTAAAATCTGAATACACAAAAAATCTAGTTGAAATGCAAGACATAAGATGTAATGTGTATAGCACCACTGATGTTACAATAACCTCATTGTGTGTACCTGACAAAACTATATTTAATCAGGAGATCCGTCTCGAAGTCTCGTAACTCCACTATCTAATTAGAATTGATTTTCGTCGCATAAAACGTTGTATCAAAACGGCAATGTCAGTAAGGAGGGTTATGGTAACAGCATACCTAACACACCAAATCATGTCCCCTTATAACCTGTCTCCTATTGCACCATTAACGAAGACCAATACAGAAAGAAGGTCAAAACAGCATTCGATAAATATCAATGTCGAGCAAATCTTGTGTTAACGGTGATATATCAATATGCACATGAATGAAGATAGCGCCACGCCATCTTGATTCATTTCATTAGGTACATACTTATGCCACATTTTCAATGCCAAAAATGCTTTTCGCAAACAGGTGCATTGAATATATGGCAAACTGTAAAGGGAAGGAACAGATATAGAATCTTACTTTGCCCCTGTGGCTGGTCATCTCCACTTTCTCGGTCCGACATCGCCTTGCTGGCTCAAATGCGGGCTAACCCTCGTAGGCAGGTACGACTTTCACATACGCCGAAAATAAATTCAGCGATATCTTCCAGCTCACCGTGCTAACGTTTCCCTACCAATCAAATAAGCACGTCATATACACCGCTTGGTAAATTCAATACGGTTGTCAACAGCATAGAGTATTGAGGTAATAGTATTCGACGATAAATTTACATCGAGCACGGTGCTCAACATCGATGTCACAAACTGGAAGCGTTCTAACATTCATGACCACAGTCGTGGTTCAGACCCCTTTCAATTCTCTTTCAACGACTGCCTACGATTTCCGTCAGGTGTAAATGTGATTTAGTGTACCTTATTCGATATGTTTCAGAAACGTGTTGCAATGCAAAAATAGAAAATAAACATTTAAAATTCATGGAAGTTGTTTTCTTTTCATTTTTACTTCCAGCATAGCAGTTTTGCAACACATTTTGAATGAGAAAAAAGTTTATTCTGAATACCATGATAAATGAAGGCCATAAAATTGTCGATGATTTCATGCAGAACAAGTTTTGGACTCTAATTCTAGAGAATTTAGCTGAACATCTAGAATTATTTTCGACTGTCATTTGATAGGAGGACCTCGAAAGGAACGCCGCTTTATACAAATCACTCATGAATCACATTTACACACCGGGGAACTATTTGAGGATTTGGTACTCCAAAGCCTGAGCATTGCTGTCAGGTGTTTTGTGGAGAGCAAACCAGACACGTTAATTCTTTTATTGCTTCGCCGTTTCAATGGGATTTGTTGGATAACAGTGTATCATAGTGGTAATTGGGACGACAACAAAATTAATTTGCGAGAAACTACCGATATTACCTAAAATTTTAAATGTACCGTACTTCGCAAATGTTCCTGCATGCGACTTGTGAACCTTCAATATCAATTCTTAAGACAATTAACATTTAATACTAACGCTATACCCCTTATTTTGTTCGAATTAAATGGTTTAAATCCCAGCTTTATATTCGCTCATTTCTGTCTGTCAGAATAAAATATAAAATAAGGATGGACCTGCACACTAAGAACAGAAGGTCAAGGTCTTTTGGTTTCTGGACACTACCAATTTTACGAAAAATGTCGACAGGGTCATTTTATCAATTGCGACATTAAAACTACCGTTACATCAGCATGGCGTTATCGTCACGTTCTTTCCGACGTTTACTTTACTATTTACATGGAGCCAGCGTCGTAGCTAGGGGCTGGCCAAGCCGGCGGCTACCAGGGGCGCAATACTCAGGGGGCGCACTTTGCAGACGGCCGGCGGCTACCAGCAGGGGCGCAATACTCAAGAGGGCGCACTTTGCCTGATGGCCGCTGGAACTCAGGTCCAGAAAATAAAACATGATGCTAACTCACATAAAAGCTTACGTTTGATTATGTTAGGCGCCTACACAGAATAGGAACGGCGCCCCTATGTGATCACACAAAATCAGTACCGAACTCTAAATAAAAGTTGGAAAAAAAAAATAAATCCTGACGGTCATTCAAATTTTCATCACAAATTTGGGCGTGGTCACAAGTCAGTCACAAACGATTTCTGGCGGCTTCAAAGGTTTATTTTTTCTTCGAAAAAGAATTCCTACTTATTTAAAAGAAACTGCTAATATCTCAAAAATAAGTTCATAGATTATATATATATATATATATATATATATATATATATATATATATATATATATATATATATATATAACACACACACACACGCACGCACGCACACACACGCACGCACGACACGCACACACACACACACACACACACACACACACACACATACATACACATTTTTTTTCAATTGCTATCAAAATGCTTAAGAATTGAATCGAAGTACTTCATAAGTTTGATTTTATTAAAAAGTAGAAATTTAAACAGCCAACAAGAACAAATGCCAGAAATTGTACGATATGTAGATACAAATAATGGAAAGTGTACGATTGAAGAAAGTTTTTTAGCTTACATAAAAATTGATAATAAAAATCCCGCAGTAGACATATGGACGAAATTGTAAATACAAGATGGTCTTATACTATCAGACTGCAATGGACAGTCGTATGACAATGGAAAATGTAACTTCATAAGAAAATGTAACTTCATTTTCTGTATACGTCTTCTAGAATTCAGTGGGGAATACAATTATTCAAATTATCGTTTAAATGTTGTCGCGCCAGGAAGTATTATTCTGAAGGACAACATGGATAAGAGCCAAAATTTATTGCCTTTTTATCCTTGAAAATAGATTTTATTCCATGGGAGTTTTTTTCTCTTTTTTTCTCCCTTTCAAAATTCAAAATTTAAGTAGTATATGACTTAGTGTAGGGATAACAGAATTTTGAAAATGTGCACACAATTCACTTTTCCCCATAGCACGTCATACGCAGTTTTTAACTGTTTTTGACGTAAAATAAATAAATAAATAAATAAATAAATAAATAAATAAATAAATAAATAAATAAATAAATAAATAAATAAATAAATAAATAAATAAATAAATAAATAAATAAATAAATAAATAAATAAATAAATAAATAAATAAATAAATAAATAAATAAATAAATAAATAAATAAATAAATAAATAAATAAATAAATAAATAAATAAGTAAATAAATAAATAAATAAATGGCACTACCTGAATGAATATTCCAGATATTTACAACGCACTCACTCAATTTAGTTGGAGTTTATGCGCCTGAAACACTGGAAATGACTAGTTTTTTCAGCACTGTGCACAATATTTTTAATTATTTTTCCGGATCGATTGAATGTTGGCAAGTTTTATAAAATTTAAAATTGACTTTGAAGGGTCATTCTGATACAAGTTAGTCATCAAAATATAATTCAACTCACGCATTCAATTCACGCCGCAAAAAATGAAAATATTACGTACCATTGCAGAAGGAGCTGATAAAGGACACAGCTGATTCCATGTCTTCAGCTAAAATAATTTTAAAAATTATTAATTAGAATTTGTTTGTTTACTGGTCATTTGGGATCATATTCTTAAACTTAGAAGTCTCTATAATTAGCATTTTGTAGAGAAAAACCGTTTCCAAAGAGGTTCCATCAAAACACTTCAGGGTCTAGTGGATTTTTTGAATGATTTCAGAAAAAAATCAAAAAGAGCTGTGTATTGATTCAGCAAAAAAACTAGCTAATGATCTGTCGATAGAACCGGACTTTCCTCAAAAGAAATGGCGGCCGGTTCAGGATTCTATTGGTGGTGCGAAGTTAGTGATGCGACATCGATGCTATCAATTATCGATGTTCAAAATTAAAATATCAAACAAAACCCATCGATGTTTTTAAACAAAGATGCGATTTTTTAAAACTGGTTTAGTAGTCTCTAAATTAAAATTCATAGGCAACTAAATTTAAGTTTTAATTAAGTGACAGTTTTAATTAATTTATAATGATTAAATTGAAAACAAACTAAAAAGAATAAGAACAAATAGAAATACTCAGTCTGAAGGCCTCAGTAATCTCAAGAGGTCAGAGCTTCCTGAGATCGCTCTAGAAGGGTACAGGAAGAAGAGGTAATGCCTTACGCCCACGGCATGCGCGGCCTCTCCATGTGCGAAATACAAGGAAAGACGAAATGCCAGACCATTGGAGTCATCCTGGTTATGCGAATGATTATGATTATTAGAGGCCGGACTTGTAGGTGCATAGATTTGCTAATTCAGGTGCTAAAATAGGAGCAAAAAATATTAAAAATAGGTGAATGTTTAGGTGCAAAAAAAATAGTGTATTTAGAAACAAATATATTACATGGATTTATACCATTACATGACAAATCCCCATGAACTGTTGAGCGATAATGGGTAAGTTACATACAAACTACATGTTTTAAATAGATTCACATCAATGTTTTTTGTCATCAGGTTCACATCATCACCGTTCTGTGTTGTTCCAGTTTCGGAAGAGCAAATTCTTCTAGACTCTTTGTTTCTGTGAAAAGGGTATAGCGGAATAAGGCGGTGAAATATGAAAGATGCTCATATGAAAGAGAATACAAAATGAGTAGATTCACAAAAAATCAGCCACATAGAGCAATCTGTTGCAGAGATACAATGAGCAACGTGTTTTGCATGTTTTCTTTTTTTCTCAGCATCTATTGCGTATATCAGGCTGAGAAAAAATTGCATTCAATTTGAAAGTACTTTTTGCAACGAATTTTCACGCTAATTTCATATAGAAAAAAAAATTGAAATTAATTTTCGACGTGATAACGCGGGAGAACGGTCTCAATTTTCCCCTCTAAAATGTCTTATAACATTCTATAACACACATTTTTTCAGATTTTTAAACAATGTAGACGGTAGTGAAGAAAAATTAAAACCAATTTTTATCAGTTTAAACATTTGAAATTCGCGCTAAAATGTGATGGGAAAACTTGTTTCACCAATGTTTAAATAGTTTATATTAAAGTTATTGAAAGGTCTTGCTTACCAGGATGATTTGGAACTTTTTGCAGACAAAGGTTTGTTTTATATGGAAAGAATTTATATTATCGACCTAAAACCCCTTTTGCTTTCAGATTTATCTATTGTTTCTAATGTAAATCAAATTACTCGATTTTCGGCATATTAATAACTTATTTATATAATATAAATAAAATAACTTAGTCGTAGATTTAATAATTATTGACAATTTTTGTACGCAGGCACACAAGAGATGATTGAACTTTATTCCACTTTTGGAATTGACATCTGCTTCCCTTGTCGAAAAAAAGAGCCAAATTAAGTAACTGCATTGGGAAAGTCACCTACAAGTCGTTGAAAGTAGAATAGAACCTAATGTCACATTGTTGAATATAGATTCAGATGCAATAAACCCAGGGCCGTCTTTGGGTTTGAAAGTACCCGAGGCACTCAGAGATTTCGGGGCCCCTAATTCTTAGTTCAACAAATTACGTTCTGGCGGTCATAAGTTATTGAAAATTGAATATTACACAGTTAATAAGCATTTTGATTCCTCTTTTTAAGGTAAGGAAGGATTTGTAAAAAAACTAGATAAACGGAATAGTATCTTTAATCTCTGTATTTTCTATAGTAATATTTTACTAATAACTCTAACAATAGTCACATAATAACATATGATTAATAAACAACACAAGCAATATTTACATAATAAGATCTAAGTAAAAACAAACTAAGCATTTGTGAATGGTACTTTACGTAGTTTCGCACGCACGATGTCGTCAATTACATCGTCGAAAATCAATTCGTTCAAAATATCCTACTCAATGTTTAATAAAGCTAACGAAGAAAGTCGTTCTTGAATCATATTACTTCTTAATTCATTGTTTATATATTTCAGCTTTGAAAATGAGCGTTCACCCGTACAATTAGTGACCATGAACGTTAAGAAAATTCTTAACGCTATTTCAATGTTAGGAAATGTCTCTTCAAGGTTATCTTTTTTTAACAATTTATACATTTCTGCCAAAGATACGGTGCTATTTGTTGGATTTTCAATGCGAAGATAATGTTGAAATTGAAAACACTCTGACATGAGCTCTTGTTCATTGACATCTGTGTTATAAAACTCAACGAATTGTTTACATTTATTAGACAATTCTTTCTCATCAATAAGTTTAATTAAAAATTAAATTTTTATAATCTCTTCTATCCAATTCACTTATTAATGTGTCGATAATAGGAATATAAGTTTGTAGTTTAAATTTTTCTTTGGCAGAAAAGATGACTTCGTCTGTTTCTGAGTCAAAATAAGTTACACGAGAACTTGTTTGTTACACGCGAATATTCTGAATCGAGAATCTTTTCTTTGGCGATTGTTTCAAAGTTATCAAATTCATTTCTCATGACATGCAAACAATTGATTAATGATGATATCAGCTTTGAAGCAACATCCAATGAAAGATTTTCTTTTTGCAACGTTTTGTTCGTTTCATTGACTTTTAAAAGTACAGCACTCCAGACTTCGGTTAAAATAATATTCTCTAATTTTTTCATTTTCTTAGCTATACTGTAGGCTTCATTTCGCGTTTCTGCTGGGTTTTCTTTATTATTTTCAATAAATGCCAAAGGTAATATAATCTGAGAATAACCACATTTTAAAGCTGAGACTGCATCGTATCTAGCAGACCACCTAGTATCAGATAAACGTTTTACTACTTGATATTTTCCCAAGAATTTTTTTAATATATCCCAACGATGTGTTGAACCCGAAGAGAAGTTGTACAATTTTTGTACAAGTTGGAAATAACTCGTTGCTGTCATCACGCAACCAGCAGCTTTAGCCCCGACTAAATTCAGCGAATGTCCAGCACAAGGAATGAAAATAGCGTATTTACATAATTGACGCAATCTTGCTTGTAGTCCTGAGTACGCACCTGACATATTCGCGGCATTGTCGTAAGTTTGATCGCGGCAATCATTAATTGATATCTGATTATTTTCGAGAAAAGCTGAAACCGTATTTGTTAAATATTCGGAACCATGTTCTTGAATAGGTATGAACTCTAAAAACCGTTCAATCGGTGTGTTATCTTTTACATATCGAATCGTAAATGTTAACTGATCAACATGGCTACAATCTGGAGTAGAATCAATACTAATTGAATACCTGTTTCAACTCAGAAAGTATTTTTAGTTTTACTTGTTTACCCATAATCTCAATAAACTCATTGCAAATATTCGCTGATAAATACGACACGAATCCTTTTCCTGGATTACCATATTTGTTCAAATGCTCTTTAATAAATGGATCAAATTAGCTAATTAGTTCTAAATAACCCAAATGCTGCTACTAAATTCAATTTCAATATTTGCCGATTGCTGCCAAGCAATACGAAGGTCGTTTGATAAGTCTGGTAAATTTCTATGAAAGAGCGCGCATTGTTGTTAAACATGTGCATTGTTAGAAAGAACGATTCTTTGTAGAATGCTGTTTGACTTGGCGACAGACTTCGAAAACTGAACTGATCAAATTATAAGTGACATATTTTATTAATCTCTGGACATTTGTACCATTGATGTTAGAAATATATGATATTACTTTAATCGTGAACATAAATTCAGTCTAAATTGGTTCCACTCAATATATTTAAGTTAATCAATATATATGTAGTAAATATTACAATTTTTCAGTTTTGTTATATATTTTTTATTATCTGTGGGGGCCCTTTGATCATGGGGGCCCTGAGGCACGAGCCTCGTCTGCCTGTGCCTAAAGATGGCCCTGAATAAACCCAACTCGGTGTGTTTTGTGCAGCAATACTATGTGTTCGGTTTTCTGCCATGTACTTCTGTTTTTCGTTGTCCCAGAGATTCAGAGACATTTGAATGTCGTTAAATAATTTTGTTGTGATAATGATTTTCTACTTGCTTTTAAAAACTGTTGCATATCCTTTGCCTGTAAACTATTGAGATGTGACTGTGACATGTTGCTATTCAGTATTCATTTAATATGAAATGAATGAAATATGAAATCATATAATAATCATAGCCAATCATTGTCACCTTCAATAACTGGGATCACGCATTTGTTTATGAATAGTCTGCTCAAAGTTTCTGGTATTTCAACATTTCTATTTAAAAATACCTGTTTAACAATCTTCGCCAAGTAACTAGCGTGTGACAAATGTGTGTTTAAATCATCACAGCAGTGGGAGCAGCATCCGAGGGTGCCACTTCCGTTCGCACGTTGACAATATTGTTTCCCTCCCGATATTCCCATGGTGAAAAGAGGTGGGTGGGCTCCTCCGGTGCTCCGATTTTTGCTCGTTCTGCACAGCATGTGTCCGTCACGAACCATGTGACCACTTCTTTTGAAAAGCGAGACCAGGCGTCGGCCGCCATGTTCCATGGAGTGCGAGAAGAGTTAAGAAACATATTTTAAGTGGCAAAATGGACAATTTTCAACGGTGATCGACCCAAAATAACTCGATGAAAGGGTAGTTGCAATAAAAGACGTAATATTTAAAAAAGTGCTTATCTGTTTCTGTTTCAATGACTTGTAAGTGTGATAATTTAGGCATTTAAAATTCACGCTAATATTACACTGGCGCCTGAAGCACATTTAGCAGAAGTCGGATGCGCAAGAGGCCACCCATCTCCTTCCACCAAGTATTTCCACCATGCTTCCCACCGAGGATATTTCGATTGAGTTCGATACATAATCGATGTAACACCTATAAGATTTCGAGTTCATTTGTCGTGTTTAAATCTGTGTTTAAATATCGGTTAAACCATTTTTCCCAATCACATTTAGGCGCAAATTTCAAAATTTTAAAATAAAAAAAAATTAATTTTTTTCACTACCGTCCACATTGTTTAAACATTTGAAAAATATATGTTATAGAATGTTATAAGACACATTTTAGAGGGGAAAATTGAGACACGTTATCACGTCGAAAATGAATTTCAAAAATTTATTATTTTTTTCTATATGAATTTAGCGTCAAAATTCGTTGCAAAAATACTTTCAAATTGAACTGTTTCCACATCTCTGCAATTGTTTCCACCTGATACACGCAATATATGCTGAGATAAAAATAAAACATGCAAAACAGGTTTCTCGTTGTATCGCTGCAACAGATTGCCCTAGGAGGGTGATTTTTTGTGAATCTATGTCATTTTGTATTCTCTTTCATATAAGCATCGCGATTATCGATTTGGTTACGGCGCATTTTTCACCACCTATACCCTTTGCCATTGTTCAGCGGCCGGCAGATGCCCCTTCTATAGTACCTTAGAAGATGTCCCAAGGGCTTTGAAGGAGTGGACACACAATGGTTCTTTCCAAAATGATATTGCCCAAAAGTTTTTTTCAGTTTTTCCGATGCAACGTCGTCAATATTACTAACGAATTTCATTATTTAAAAAAAAAAGTTTTCTGCGTAAAACACACAATAATTTCTCCACGTTCCTCAGCGAGTTACGAAGTGGTAAACAGATCGACAGTGTTTTATTTGTATACAAGAACATTTGGAGGATATTTAGTTAGCACGTTCTTCATCAACAATATGAATTCATTAGCGTCGTTTTATTCTTCACATACTACTTCTGATACTATACGCAACACAATTCAACAACTTTATCCAGTGTGATGGGCTACAGGATTTGCTTCAAAGATGTCCTTGGGTTCACGATGGGGTAAATGCGATCGAGCTCTCAGTTAAAACATCGGTTGAGAAAAGAGCAGATTTGCAATCAGAAGTGCACAACTGTTAGACGTCAAATAGCAACATACTAAATAATCAGAACTTAGCGGTGATCGTTTTAAAGCATCTTTGATATTGACAAGATTTCCGGTCAAAAAGACACCTCTTTCGCGGTAACTGGTAATGAACGACAATGGGTCTCTTTCGCCTTTTTTCTTCTATAGAGTAAAAAATAGAGGTAGGTTATTTTGAAACAAAGTGCACAATTTGCACGTTGTTTGATTTAACTGTAAACAATATATTTCATGTAATGTGTACATTCATAATAAGTGTTTTTTAGCGCAAAATTGGGAAATAGGGATAGAAGGTCTATTTAGGTGCATTGGGGCGATTTAGGTGCAAATTAGGTGTACGGCAAGGTTCTGAAATGCTTTCTATTGAGTTATATAACTTTTAGATGTAAAAATGAAAGCTCCCAATGCACTTTGTCTGTAGGTGCATCACCTAAAATTCCGGCCCTTAATGATTATGATTAGTCAATACAGTAGAGTCTAAACAACAGTAAATACCTTCTCGGGTAAACCATCCATCTTTTTAATTGGTTTATCCTGAGCGAGAGATAGTCTACTCGGTGAAAATAGTGCCATCAATGCAATCCATGGAATAGAACAAAGACTACGGTGTCAGTTCGATTTTGGCACCGTCTCATCCATAAGAGACGCATACAAAGCAACGCGTTCTTTATATAGCGTTAAATGGGCCAAGACGGTGCCAACCCGTAGGTGGCTCAGCGATTGAGAAAGTGATTGGCAGATAGCACTGCGTCCTGGACGTTTGGAAAGAGTGTTGATGTGGTATCCCCCCAATCAGAAGAGGAGTCGGAGTTACGCTCCGCCGCTCCGCTAGTGGAGGGGGATAGCCCCTCCCCTTCCCCTTCACCGGGCGGTGGGGTATAAATTCACAGGCCGGGAGCGGAGCGCTCTCGTTCCGTAATTACCTCGCATCAAGCTACCACCGCCGCCGCTCGCTACATGCCTCAGTCGTGGCGTTATCAGCTGCGCGATAAGAGTGAACTTCAGGCTGCCGCCGCCGGGCGCTCGCTACACGTCACAGTCGTGGCGTTATCAGATACGCGATAAGAGTGAACTTCGGGCGGCCACCGCCGCCAGCTACCGCACGGGAGAATCTTATTGCCACAGCCGGTGGTAACAGCTGGCACCTGACCCCGTGAGCCACCTCGGCTCGCTATCGAGCGCTGCAGTAATAAGGCACTATACGGCAAGAACGCCGTTATGGGAATTGTTCAGTTATTACTACTTTAGTTTCAAGTGTATTTGTTATGGTGACAGTAAATCACATAAACATTGAGCGTGTAATTCACCCCTGAATCCTGCAGTTACAACAGTTGATAGACCATGGAAGGACTACACGCTCTTCCAAATGAATTACTATATAGAAGAATATTTTGAAGAACCAATATTATATACAATATTTGCACTGAACATTTGCTTTGCCTTACTTTTTGTTGGTGGTGCCATGGCACACTGGCACTATCCTATAAGCCACCACTGCTGAAAAGCAGAAACGAGAAGTTAAAAGAAGAATGTTCGACGAAAGGGCCAAGGATAATGCGGTCATAATAATTCCACTTCAAAAGTTTAAAATTCAGTTTTACGGTGCATTGGTCACTTAATCAGCAAATGGAATGGAGATTGCAAAGTTTAGCTGCCGTAGCTTCTGATTTTGGTTTCCTTACAGAAATTTCGTAACACGAAACCTTCACTAAAAAACTAAAGAAATTCGCAGCTGATCTCGCATTAAAATACAATGATGATTTAAATGCCAAGTTGTGTTTAGGAATTGAAAGCTACAAACACCAAATAGAATCATTCATTATTGCCTGATTTAAATATAACGTATAACCTATAACTTAACTTAACCTATAACCTTAACTTATAACCTATCAAGAGAACAAGGGAGATTTAGAAGTTATGAAAACTGTCATGTCTGACTAACATTTAAAATCTGTGTTCATACAAAATATTAAGAAAAAATACTCTCATAACGTACTGCGAGATCTAATAAATTAATTCAAGTGAACTTCAGGAGCTAAAAACGCACAAGTTAGATTAGTGAGTTTTGACAACAAACATTTTCTGACACAGAATTTTACAAGCTTAAAGAAAACGTTGTGTTGCTTGGTTTTAACAATTAATGCAGTTTCAAACTTGTCATCTGTTGTATGTCATTATTCAAAAACCTTCTTGACGACTCTGTAGATGGGTTGAATTAAATGATATCTTATTCAATATACTTTTTCACGGTGACGTCACAATGCGAAAAATACTTTTGCGCATGATAGGTAGGTTACAAGAAAAGTACGAAAATAAAGTATACATTAATGGCAAAATTACTTTAATTTGTATTCATATATTGATTTGACTGTAACGAAAGGAGTGAAAGACACTAAACACAGAAAAGAAGATTTTTCAAAAAGAAAACAATCTTTATTTTTCCATTTGAAAAAGTAAAAAAAATGGTGGAGAGCATATTCGTGTGTTCAAATTAATATTCTGGAACACGTTGGGTAAAATCGAATAAATAGAGAGAAAGAAACGAACAAGTAAAAAAGTTAAATAAATAAATAAATAATTTATTAATAAGCAAAATAAGGCAAAAAATTAATAGTAAAGTTTATGATATATCAAACTACTGTACCGCGACTTATAAAATTAATTAATTAATTAAATAAATAAGTGCTGTTTGCAGCAACATTGAAGAGTAAAAAAGTAAAAGATGCGCAAGTAAAAAGTGAAATTGCTAAAGAATTTTCGGAAACATTACCAAAAATGGAATTAAACTATTGTAGGAAGGGCACTAATAAATCCTATCTAGAACCTATGGGAGATCCAAAGTTAAAATTTGTAGACATTATACAAAATGTTCTAGCAACAAGAATGTTGTCCCTTTGAAATCAGAGTCATTCGATGATGTTATTAATGAAATGAATATTGGTTTGCAGTGCCGGAGCTAGACACTTTTGGACCCGAGGGAATGCTGAACCGTAGCCCCTACCATGAAAAAACTTTAAAATGTGAAAGTTGTATCAAGAAACTACACAAATTATTTCATTTATTCCAACAAATAAAAAATACGATTAAGGTAGATAAAGTTTTCGTACATATATATATTTTAAACAATAGATTCAAGTAAAAGTATTTAATGATCAAACAATACAGTTTCCCCGGTGAGCTTAAAGCACTAAAAAAATTGTGCTTAATTAGTGTTTAATAAGAATCACTTGTTAAATACATGAAATAATAAACATAAATTTCAGTAAACACTACATTAATGTTAGCGTCTTTAATTTTTCAGGAGTCCTACGTTATAAATAATGATAATAATGAATTATTTAAGGCAAAAAATTAATAGTAAATTTTATGATATATCAAACTACTGTACCGCGACTTATAAAATTAATGTAACGATTTTCTCGAGTTCTAATTTTTAAAAAATTCTTTTTATTAATTTTTCCCGTTAGTCCTATTATCGGGGCCCCTTGACTCCTGAGACCCTGAGCGATCGCCCGGTCTGCCCATGCAGCTCTGTTGGTTTGTATTAATCGTAAAAACATCAGTGCGATGTTTGCATTGGATTCAAAACAGGAAATATTAAAGAAGTCTACAGAAATCACCAAAGAAAGGAAAGAAGAAGCAAGAGAAGAAATAACAAATGACAAAAAAAGCACCATTAGGTAATGAGTTTGCGTGTGGAATTAGTCATTTTATAACTATCAAAGTTCAATTTTTTATATGGTTTTGTGGAGTGACGGTTGTACTAAATAGAACCATAATGTATCTGTTTCAAATGCCCTCCTCAGAGTTGCCAATGAAAAGAATATAACAATAATACAAAAATATTTGGAGGGAGGTCACATCCAATGGAGAATGACTCCATGCATGCATTTAAAGAAGACTCCTTAATCAAGACATCGACACTCCAGATGGCTACAGTAATGCATGTAAATGTAAGACTCAAACCGAAACCTTATCAAGTTGAAAATTTACTTCATTTTTTTTTCAACAATATGACAAGTTAGGTCCTTACAAATCTATTCGGTCAGGAGTTAGGAAAGGGGATCCTATCATCACACTTCTGAGAGTATTACGTCATTGCTCAGACCACACTATTAAATACGAACTGCAATTTTATTATGAATATCGCCTTCTACCGTAAAGGAAAATTTCAATTTCAAATCCACAACAACAGGTCTATGCTGCAGGACAGGAAATAAAAAGTAGAAATTTGATGATCTCCAGGAACTAATGAAAGTACTACCTTCAGAATACCACCAACTTTTATAATACTCTGACACACTTGTAAGTTTAGACTTAACGACAGTCATCTTCATTTATTATTTTGGTAAAAATTATAATTTTCCAAAATTCCAATTACCGATTTCATGATAATGTACTCATGACTAAAATCATAAATAAATGTCAGTATAAAAATGCATTAGTGGGAATTATTAAACTTCGCAAGTTCCTTAATAAGAGGGATTTGAAAAGAAAAATAAAACCCCGTAAGTCGTTCAATAAATGAATAATAATGAAATGGAGAGGAAAATACCTCAAATTCTTATTCTGTGCACTTTTATAAATGAAAAGGAATCATTTATTCAACGAACAAAAAATAGGAAATAATAGATTATCTTTCAAGTTGTTTTTTATCGCTGCTGAAAAATTACTCAAAATACTTACGTGATTTTAAATTCTGACCATGTTATTGACAAATTGCACTCAGAAAAGCCAGAAAAGCAAACTCTTAAGAAATATAATGACAAAATGAACGAACTCGTATTGTATTGTTTCCCTTCCTACATAATATTAAGAACAAACTAATTTTATGATTAAATATATCATCATCATCATCATCATCATATACAGCATGGATTAGGCCTTTAGGCCTGTTCCAAAACTGTCTGTATCCAAAATATTGAAGGGGAATACGCGAACTATCCATTCTCTGAAGATGGTCGTACCATTGGGATCTATGTGAATCTAATATTTGGCCTACATTGCAAACTTGAAGTTATGACCTCAACTCTTCATTTTTCTTGTGGTCTCTCAAAGAGTTTCCCGCTAGTGGTCTCAGCAACCCCATTTCTGCTGCTTCAATCTTTTTTCTCTGTTGAGTTTTTATTGTCCATGCCTCTAAACCATACTAGAGGGCTCTAATCGCCATGGTTCTAAAGAATTTAAGAACAGTGTCTTTTCTTACTTTCTTTAGCAGATGTTGCTTCATTGTAGCAAGTAGCTGCAGGAATTTAGAGAGTTTTTGTTCTAGGTGTTTAGAATGAAATAGATTTTATTACATGGGAGTTTTTTTGTTTTTTTCTCCCTTTCAAAATTCAAAATGTATTGCTTATTTATCCTTGAAAATAGATTTTACTACATGGGAGTTTTTTTTCTCCCTTTCAAAATTCAAACTTTAAGTAGTATATGACTTAGTGTAGGGATCACAGAATTTTGAAAATGTGAACACAATTCACTTTTCCCCATAGCACGTCATACGCAGTTTTTAACTGTTTTTTGACGTAAAATAAATAAATAAATAAATGATCATAGGCTATATTGTATCCCAGATAATTAAAATTTGTGACTTCAATTACGTTATTATTTATTTCAATCTTTGCTCGAAGTGGACAGACTCCTTTAAAACCCATGACTTTGGTTTTGAATGAGGATAATTTTAAATTAAAATCTTTAGCGACGTTAAAAAGACTAAAAAGGTATCTTTGTAGATTTTCTTCTGAGTATTCTAGGATAACCTGGTTATCTGCAAATAGTATTGTATTCAAGGCAATTTTTCCGAGAAAATTTGTTTCTGGGGACTGTGTTAAAAATCCTGGGGGCAAGGGAATATATATATTGTAATGGGACAGTCGCCCATGCATGGTAGCGACTAAATAAAAATAATATAAAATTATATTTTAAAACGCCTGTGGAAACGCGCAGAGGAGGCTCGCCGCCAAAGCGGCAGGAATTGGTACAATGTACCGTTACTTGGCGTCGCCGGAGCGGGCAGCCAGAGCTCTCCAATGTCTCGGAGCCTGGTGAAGGGGCGCTCCAGTGACGTCAGTGGGATCTCCACCCTCCGCGCAGAGCGTTGGCGAATTCGGCGAATTCGTGACGTGGGGAAAATTCCGGTGACAACGCGAATTTCAAACTGTAGCTTGCAACGTCGTTGCCACCACGATTGGTCGCTCCGTGTCGCGTGACGTGACTGACCAATAAGCGCGAACGTCGCGTGGACGCGGTCATGTGACCCCGCGGAGCCAGAGAGCTCCGGAGAGAGGAAGCTAGCGGTCTTCTGGTTCCAGCAGCGATAGCGAGCCGACGCTCTTTTGGTTCAAGCAGCGATAGCGGGCGGACGCCTCCAATTCCGAACAGCAGTAATGAGCTGACGTGTTCTGTTACGAGCAACGCGTAGGCGAGCACGCCGAGAGGATTGCCTCGGGCCAAGTTTACGGGCCACACATCGCATACCGCGAGATTCCTGCTGATTCGCCGCTCAGTCACGGACGGGCGACGATCGAGAGACGGGCAACGGCCGTGACCAGAACGGGCCGCCGCTCGCACCGCCGCCGCCGCCGCCTAGGCCGCTCGGCGTTCATCCAGGCGCCGGCACCCTGCGCCGCCGCTTGCACCGTCGCCGCCGCCGCCTAGGCCGCCCGGCGCCCATTCAGGCGCCTGCAACCCCGCGCCGGTCGGTGACCAGGCCGAACCGCCGCTATCCGCAGCGCCACCCTGCGCCGCCGCATCGGGTGGATCCGAGGCGCCGCCTGAGCTGCCGGCATCGACCTCGACGTCCCGCGCCGCACTGGACTGTAAGCGAGGCGAGAGAGTGGCGAATGACCACCTGATGTACAATAGCTGTAAGTTAGGTTAAGTTTCTTTTTGTTTTTTCTTGTTATTTGTATCTGGCCTCACCAGAGGAAGCTCACTAGTATTAAATGTAAGTACATGAAAGAGCTATCTTTTCTTTATACAAGACGCATGCCAATGCCCACGCCACGCATGTTCCCGTTCAGCCTTTCAGGGTCTTCTGCGGGTGTAGCCGGGCAAGCTTTATCTTTCAACAGCGCCAGGAGAAAGTAGGTCGAGGTCACCCTGAGAGCATCCCATCCCCTGAGAGCATATTCGTACGGGTTATTTTTGCGGGGAGACTGCTGCCCGTAGGCCGTGTTCCGTACCCGAGTTTCGACCCCGGCTTCCTTCGAAGCCTACCTCGACTGGTGTCTTGGGTCTGGGGACTTTTTATCTAAGCAGACGCGCCCCGTGTGCAGTCCCCGTCTGCGCCTGGGATTTGACTCTCATTTTCTCCGCCAGATGTCGGGCTCAGTTAACTATATCCGAACTGTCTGGTTGGTAGAAAGTGGGATCTCGTTAGGGCGGGATGTTGTCGGAAAGAATTTAATTTTGCCGGGTATCTTGCCAGGGTTCTCTTACATGCCACAAGAGTGACATTGCTACTGTGGATTTTCCGCCCTTCGAAAATCCGGGATCTTCGGCCGGGTTTGAACCCGCGCACTGGGGGTTCAGAGGCCAGTAAGCTAACCCCTCACCCACCGAGGACTTTGGGGCCAAGATCTTCTCGAGACTTGACCTGAAAAGCGGATACTGGCAATGATCTTAAAGTGTTTGGTAAGAATAAGACGATTCTCTCTTATGATATTGTATCGCTAATTTGGCAGCACTGATGTCACCACAACCGGCGTTTGCTATTCAATTGTTCTCAGTTCACGTTAAGACACCGTGTCGCTATACTTATGTTTTCTTATATATTTGTTTCTTAATATATACGTTACATATAACATACATTACAAATTGGCGACAAAGATAAAAGACATTTGATAAGTGCACCTTTTTAAAAGTGCAAACGCGAGTTCAATAAGTGGCGAAGTGCGACACGCCACGTGCAAGAAGAGCAACATGGCGGTCCATGCAAGTGGCAACGAAAATGCTGGCGCCAACGTAAACATGTACGGTAATAATGGTTCCGTGGACGAGTTTCGCTTTGGGGACGATTGGAAACTATATCAAGAGCAATTCGAGAAATATTGTAAACTAAAATACGTATCTGACGTGCGAAAATTTCCTGTCCGATTGCCTCTCATCGGCTCAGAAACACAAAATTCTGCATGATTTATGTGATCCGGTCCTTCCGAAAACGAAAACAATCGTTGAATTGGGCGAAATTCTCAAAAATCAGCTTTCGTCAAGAGTTTCAGAGTTCAAGGAACGAAGAAAGTTTTAGGAGCCGAAGCAGATGCAACAGGATTTGATCAGCCAATGGTACGCTAGAATCAAGAACAAACCCATCAATTGCAAGTTCAGCAACCAATTGGAAGACAAGCTGAAATATAAATTCCTCACAGGGATGCACAAAGATATCATTTTGAATCGTCTATGCGAAGAGGCCACATTTACGGTAATCTGAGAATCGGCGCTAAAGAAGGGAGCTTCGTTATCAACTGCGTCAATCATCGCAATCAACAGGTTGGATGGCAACAGGCGGTGTGCAGCGACGACGTAACGATAAGAAGAAACAGAAGCAGCCTCAGTCTACCGATCAGAAGAAGCCTTGTGAGGAACAGCATATTATACTTTGTAAAACCTCTGATAACACAAATCATTATTTTGCGAAGTGTAAGTATCGTTGCAAAAAATGTCATGCCGTCGGTCATTTAGCGAGCGTATGTAACAACGTCGATAAAGAAAACGATACTTTCCGTGAACCAAAATGAGTCGTAAGTTACATTACAAATCGTAAGTTATATTACAAATATACTGATATGTTAAATTTAGTGGGCAACAAAACCATTTTTAATTTCAAAGTCCAAGATGTTTATATTCAGATGAAAGTCCATTCGCGAGCCAGAGTATCGGTATTTTCAGAAAAGATTTTTCACGACAACTTTGAAGATTGTAGGCTAGAACCGACTTTAGTAAAATTACGCATGTACCATAGTAACGTAATGATGCCGGTGGGTCAAATATTAGTTCCGATCGAGTACGCAAATCAAATAATTAACGCGCGGTTAGTCATTGTGAGAAACCGTAACTGACCATTATTCGGACGCGATTGAACGGAATATTTTTCATTGAAGCCAAAGTGAATTCGTTGAGGACGGACACGAGCAAGTTGACTATGTTACTATGCACGCATTCATATCCATCGGAGAAGAAGTAGGCCACTATAAGTACAAAAAGATAACCTTAAATGTTCAAGAAAGTGATCAGCCAATATTTTATAAACCACAGCATTTCGTGTTGAAAACGAAAGTCGAGCACAAAATTGACAGACCCGAGGAAAGTGGGATTTTAACGTTGGTAACGAACCGCGATTGGAAAACTCCATTGGTTCCAGTCATTCGTCCCGATGGTAAATTTCGATTATGCGTAGATTATAAAACCACTGTCGATAAGTACCTCGAGAATGTCAAATATCCCTTCCCCCAAACGAGTATGTATTCGCAGACTTGCAATGAGATGAATTCTTTACCGAGCTGGACATTTACACGCGTATAATCCGTTAGAACTTATAGACGAAACTAAAAGGCTACTTGCATAGAGCACTCACAAAAGTATTTACTCGTATGTGCAAAACAAACATCCGTACGGAACCATTGAAAAGGTTTTAAAAGCTGTTAGGAGAGATAATGTAGTAACGGGGGTAAATACAGCAGACCATTTGGCCAAATCGAGGGCGATGACAGCGGTGACGACAGCGGAGACTACGGCGGCGGCGGAGACGACGGTGAAAGCGACAGCGGCGGAGAAGCCGGCGGTGGAGACGACGGAGGCGGCGGCTTCGAGGGATGCGCAATCCCAAAGTACACATAAGGGTGAAGAAGGAATTCATTAGGTTGTTGCAGGTGAACTGTCGTAGTATAATCAATAAAGAAATAGAGTTTTGGAATAAAGATATCTATGATCCCGACATAGTGTAACCGCCCATATGTCGGTTCCATTGATTTTTTAGAAGCACCCGAGAACGTCAAGAGACGACAAGATGCAATTATAGTGTTACCGAATTGCAAGAGATCGCGCCAGCAGTAAATGCAATCCCTTGCGAGAATTTATTAAGGTTTCTCAACCACCGCACTCGCGTAGAAAAGCACCAGTACCAATCAGAAATCACCCTTGAAAATATCAGCACTACCGCAAAGCACCGCTACGAAAAGCTCTCTTTTGCTGCCGACCGCCGATCTGGACGCACCGAAACGGTTCGTGTTGGACGGAGAGGAGAATTCGCCGTATTTCGACGATAAGAAGCTTGAAAAGGGTAATTCATCTCATCGTATTGAAATAACGATACCATGTATGAGAGAATTGAGAATTTTAAATCATGAATATTCTGATAAATTCACGTGAACACATCGCGGTTGCAACGACCTTGAATGGATCTGGGTCGCCGTCGCCGCTCCGAGCTGTGGAAATATTTCTTCGAGACGACGTGTCGTGAGTCAGAAAGAAAACTGTAAAAGTCACTAGAAATTCTCTTTAAAAACTGTATAAAGAACCGAGAATTATTCTACAGAGGCAGAATTCACCTCACTTACAGACCTAGATAGTCGAGTAATTAAATTAAAATCATTTAAACGTAATATTTTACAATATTGCAGTCATAGAAGGAAGCCAGATAGCTAATTCATGTAAAGAATTCTAAAAACCTATTTTTTCATTCTTCTATTAACGATAAAATTTATTCTTTTAGTGTGTGTTCTAGTGATTCTTTTAGTGTTTCTTTTAGTGTTAGTTAGTGTTTAGTGTGTGTCAAATCGTTCAAAACCAATAATCAGTAAAAGAGTTATTAATTGTACGTTCATTGCATAACGACATTTTTTCTTTGCTGGCAAAATTGTATAAAGTAATAATCTACGTGAAAGTGAAACAACTTCTTGTATATATTTCATCCACTATTCAAGGGACAATTTCTTTGAAAGTGTATCTAAAGGGTATTTTGGTATGTGACTCTTTTTCAGTATTTTTTGTTTCCATGGATTATTGTCTTGTGTACAAGTATTGTATGGTGTGTTTGTGAAGTGAAGGGTAATATAATTTTATGTAAAGTGTTTATGCGAGTGTTAGAACGCAACTGCAGTTGTTAGGTAATCACGTATTTGCTAAAGGTAGAGTGTGGGTAAAGGTAATGTGATAGAATTTTTAATGCCATGTCTAAATACTAGCGCCGGCGGCGCTAGCCGAATTCGTTTACTACGCTCCGTGCAGTCACGAAGGTTAAGCGAATTCGAGACTCGCGGGTTCTTGGTTGGGTGACCGGCCAGGAACCCCGGGATCTAACGTCGTCGAGTCCCTGGCCGAAGGGATAAAAGGCACTGACTGACTGCGACGTGACGAGACTAGACTAGACTAGTATAGTAATTACGGAGTATTAGTAATTAACAGAGGATTACTCCAAGAATGCGCTCAACGCCCCTTAAGGGGCTTGGAGACGCGTTGCGTCAAGGTGTAGATAAAATTGTATTCAAGTATTTAACAGAATATATCTAGAACTCTGTTCATAGTTAAAAGATTAACTTGCCTATGTCTCTTTTATTACAAAAAGCAGGTTAAAAGACGAACCCACTCCTGTAGGGCAGTTGGGACATATAAAACCATTCCTAATTTTTGGTGTGACATTGTCGTAACCAGTCACAGATCAAGCAATGCTACTAGGTTACTTGAGTGACCCGTTGTAGGCTTTTTAGTGAATATAGTGAAAAGGTAGAGCGGTCACAATAGTGATAGGGACTGAGTCGTAGCTAACTCAGAAAATCGGAAGATTGGAAATTAGTTTTGGCAGTACCAATCTTTAAAAGCAGGGACAAAACTCTACTAAGTAATTGTAGGCCTGTAAGTCTCACGTCAGTGGTTTGCAAATTTATGGAGCACATAGTTGCGTGTTCCATTAAGCAAGAATGAGAAATCAAAAAATGGCTCCATCATGGCCAACACGGATTTAGGACTGGTTGTCATGCGAAAGTCAGGTAGTCACGCTATTTCAGGATAAAGCAGATGAATTTGACGCGGGTGGGAAAGTAGACGCAATTGGTATAGATTTTGCCCAAGCATTCGATGTTGTTCCACACAATCGACTTGTTCAGAAATTAATGAATTCTGGCATCGATCCCAGAGTGGTGGCGTGGATTAGCGAGTTTCTGCGAGATAGGAAACAGAAAGACCGAATTGGGCAAGAGCTATCTTCCTATGCAAGGGTTACGTCAGGAATACCGCAAGGGAGTGTCATTCTACCTCTTCTATATCTTGCGTTCATTAATGATTTGCCAGCGCAATTAATGTCAAATGTTCGGCTATTTGCATACGATTGCATAATAAATATCGCATTATAAATTCGAAAGATGATGAAAAAATTCTACAACGGGATCTTGATGCGTTATATTACTGGACGGAAAATATTGCCATGACCGTAAATATATCTAAAAGCAAATCCATCGCTTTTGGCAGAGGTCATAATTACAGCACAACAAATTACCGCTTAAGTAATGACATTATTCCAAGAGTTTCTTCGTGCAAGTACCTAGGAATCCATTTCGATTAAGCTGAAAAAGTCACGTAGATTTTTTTGTAGGGAAAGCGTGGAGATCTCTTCATTTTGTAATGCGCGTCTTAAAAAAAGAGTACAGTTAACGCGAAGGAAATTGCTTTCTAATCGCTTGTTCGTCCGATATTGGAATATGGGGCAATTTGTTAAGATCTGCACAAAATTATGCAGTGTAAGAATTTGGAGAGGATTTAGCGTAGAGCAGCCAAATAATTTATAAATTTACATTCAGAGACAAGAAAATGGTGGGATTCACTCGAAAACAGGTGAACATTGGCAAGACACTGCTCGTTGTATAAGGCTTGTAGCGGTCATCAAGCTTGGAAAGAAATCAAACGGCGGTTAATTATTCCTACGTACATCAATAAAGGGGATCATAGGCACAAAATAAATTTAAGACCGCAGAGAACAGATGTCATGAAATTCTCTTTCACAAATCGAACGATAAGGGATTGGAATAGATTGTCTGCAAAAACCTTTAAACCCTTTCCTCAAAGCATTAAACAGTTAAGGAAATTAATTTAGGGTATTTCTAAGTTTTTTAGGGCGTTAACTAAGAATATTATGTTATACAGTGAAGTGAGGTGTCGTGCGGTGTAGAACAGAAATAATGAAGGAAATGTTTTTAGCGTTATAGTGAAGTGATATGAAGGATAGTGCAGTGCGGTCTTAATCAGTTTTAGATGATAGACGTTTCTTTTCCATGTAATTTAATTTTTTTAAGTCAGCAGTTTTTGTATTCTTCTTCTTATTATTATTATTATTACTATTATTTTTATAGTCTTTATTTTAGCATTATTATTACCATTATGTTATTTAGATGACACTTATTATCTTATTTATGTAATTAACTGCCACCGGATTGCACCCAATTGCAGTTTAAATAAATTTATCTAAATCTTCGAACGTCTGGAGAAAGCGGAAGCTCGATTTCACAAAGCGTATTTTTTGAAAAAAAGAGTTACAATATATATTATTGACAAAGAGGGCCTGCATAAGAACACCAAGAAAGTCCGCGGTATCGTGGAATCGCCAGTTCCACAGGATGTCACGCAGATTATGGCCTTCGTAGGCGTTGTAAATTATTACGGGGAATTCATGCCGAATTTAGCCAGCATTATGGCACCCCTGCGTGAAGTCGCTAGTTCAAAAGCCGAGTTTCATTCGAGCAGAAAATGTAGCGGGGCCTTCTAAAAGGTGAAACGTGTAATCACATCGGAGGAAACCTCGTAAGTTTTGATCACTCATTACAGCTCGTGTTGACCTGCGATGCACTTAACGTGGAACTGGGACCTGTGTTTCTCCCAGTTTTTCCGGACGGCTCAACTAGACCAAAGAGTTTTTTGTTCTTTAGAAGCATAAGAACAACAAAAACATTATTCGGTTATACAAAAAGAAGCTTTAGCCATTTATTGGGCAGTAGGTAAATTCTATCAATACTTGATGGGTAATGCATTTATCTTAGCTACAGACCACAAACCACTTTTAGCTTTGTTCGGTGAAAACAAAGGGATTCCACAGATGGCAGCGGGCCGTTTCCAGCGCTGGGCCTTATTTTTTAGGGGGTTTAATTACAAAATCAAGTATATTAAGGGCTCAGAGAACGAGGGCACAGATAGCTTTCACGTTTACCGGTTGGATCAGATGATAATTTAGAGCAGGGGAAGATGCAGATTATTTTCATTTTTTGAGCCAAGTCAAGATCCATCTGGATGTTGAACAGATAAAAGCCGAACTCGCACTGACAGGGCCTTGAGTAAGATATACCTGTTTGTCAAAGAGGGTTGGCCAAATGAGGGGCCAGACGAGCTGAAAGCATTTAAGTCGTGATCAACGAAGATTAGTACCGAAAATGGCATTTTAATGCGGCGGTACAGGGTTTTGATTCCAGAGAAATGTCGCAGGCAATCATTAAATGACTTATACAGCACTCCTCAAGGTATAGTCAAAACAAAGACGCTAGCGCGTCAATATTTCTCATGGTGAAAGCTTAAGGACATTCAGGTTTTTGTTCAAACTTGTGGTATCTGTATGACCCATGCAAGCCAGCAGTCCAGAGCAATATTGATTAAGTTGATTTACGTTACGTTGATTATGCTGATAATATCAACGGAAAGTATTAGTTGGTTTTAGTAGATGCGTTCTCAAAATGACCAGAGGTGTCGGAGGTGCCCAGAACAGATTCCACTAGCACTATTGAAAGAATGGTTTGCGCGATTCGGTCTTCCAGATCTGTTGTTTTCAGGCAATGAAAGGCAGTTAGTTGCGTAAGAATTCACATCATTAGGTAAAAATTAATAGAATCGAGTTTCGAACATCTCCACCTTATTAGTCTGCCACTAATTGTGCAGCGAAAAATACTGTGAAGTCATTAAAAGCGTATTAATGAAAGCTTTGTCAGATAAACGCTACAACTTTACTAATATACAAACACTTTTGAATCGGTATTTATTCACATTTCGTAACACGGTATTCGAATAAATAAAGCTACACTGGTACACATGCCAAACTCCAGCAAATATTATGTAAGGTAGGGATCCTAGGACAAGACTGGACTTCTTGCGAAAAGTTGTTCGGAATGAAATGCGAAGTAAAAAATAGACAACTATCATGGTTCCCAGCAAGTATCGTTGATGAGACATGTGATGTACGTAATTACAGAAATTCAAACAAATCTTCATGGGAAAGAGGAGGAAGAGCTGAGGGATCGGTTGGTTTATTATTTATTTATTTCACATTAAAACAGTTAAAACTGTGCGTGACGTGCTATGAGGAGAAATGAATTCTGTGCACCTTTTTCATACATCTTTGATCCGAACCCTAAACCATATACTACTTGAATTTTGAATAAAGAAGCAAAAATAGCGTTTTTTGCAAGGATTGTTAACAAAAATATTTGCTCTAATGAAATAAAATCTATTTTCAAGGATAAATCAGCGCTCAACGCCCCTTAAGGGGGCTTGGAGACGCGTTGCGTCAAGGTGTACGTCAAAAAAACAGTTAAAAACTGCGTATGACGTGCTATGGGGAAAAGTGAATTGTGTGCACATTTTCAAAATTCTGTGATCCCTAAACTAAGTCATATACTTCTTAAATTTTGAATTTTTGAAAGGGAGAAAAAAAACAAAAACTCCCATGTAATAAAATCTATTTTCAAGGATAAACAAGCAATAAATTTTGAATTTTGAAAGGGAGAAAAAAACAAAAACTCCCATGTAAAAAATCTATTTTCAAAGATAAATAAGCAATAAATTTTGGCTCTTATTACTTCCTGCCGCGACAACATGGAAACGATAATTTGAATAATTGTATTTCCCACTGAATTCTAGAAGACGTGCACAGAAAATGAAGTTACATTTATGGCCAGAAGCAAAACAAGGGGCCATCTCAGCATTTGCTCAATGGATCAGGGAAACTGGACGAAAAACCTGATCGAGATGGGGGTCATTGACCCGGAAGCTGTAGTACAATAGTTGTTACAGGTTGTTTATACACATTTATACAGTCCAAATGGTAAATAATGCATTATGTATCATTGTTAAAATTAATGTTACTTTTCTTGTGATGCTCAGTATAGTCTCTAATTGTATAGAAACAGTTATGCAGCAGAAACGATTTCACTTGGGATTTAAACTTTTCTATTGAATTTAATCGTTTAATGTCATCTGGCAATGTGTTGTAAAATAATGTACATGTATTGTATGTGAATTTTTTGTAATGAGCTGTTGATACTGTCACCTGATGAGTATGATTTCTACGTCGAGTGTTATAGTAATAGACTTCGGCATTTTCTGAAAAAATATTCCCGCCCTTGAGCAAGTCATTTTTTACAAAAACCACTGATTCGTAAATAAAAAGACACGGTAATGGTAGAATTCCTAGATTAATGAAGAGGCTTACATGAGTCACGTGGGTGGGATTTGCTTATTGTTCGTACAATTCGTTTTTGTAATCTAAAAGTCAGGGAGCTCTAAGATGTATTTCCCCAGAATATTATGCCATATCTCAGGCGGGAATGAACATTCGCGAAGTATACCCAACGAGCAGTATGAAGGCTGACTGAATTTGCAAGAATTCTGAACGCGTAGCATAATGAACTTAATTTTGTGTCCAATTCATTTAAATGGACGTTCCATTTAAGGTTTGACTGAATTGAGAGACCTAACAATTTTGTTGCCTTAACATCAGTCAATGGTACACTGTTCATTTTCAATGGAGCACAGAATTGTTTATTTGAAATGGAAAACTGCATTAAAACCGTTTTCTTTTCGTTTACTATTAATTTGTTATTTCGGAACCAATTTGAAACATCTGATATTGTACTATTTACGGTTTCTTTATTGCAAAGGATGTTCGTATCATCCGCAAAGAGTTCTTCCGTTTCGAATCGTCGAGGGCATATCGTTTACGTAAAGTAGAAACAGAATAGGGCTGGTAGGTTGAACTGAGGGTGCAAACAGTGGCAGGTCACGAACGAAATCGAGTAGTTGCGAATCGTGACAATTACATGGGTATTGTCAGTGTTCGGTTCCACTTAAATTTGTGAACACTTTTTCTCCCGCTTGACCTTACAAAAAAAAACAAGTCCAGAGACCGCATAACACTCTCACGTCTCCAGTCGACAATGCGCGTGGCAGTGGCATAAACACTTTCGCCAAATATTGATTCTATCATTTATTTAAAAAAATATGTGGAACTTAATGTGGTTCTTGTTTAATAAAAACAATATGATTGTGTTTCTATTTTATTCCGTACATAAATAAAAATACCAGCATTGGAAAAGTATGGTCAAAAGTATGGTATTACAACCAGATATTCCTGAATTAAATTTATGAAGTGAGTACAATTATTAACAATGATAGATCGTTAAAGACTCTGTTCTTGTTATTTAAATTACAAATATTTTAAAAATCACTTGCAACACTAATGAAATGAACATGAAATTTGTGGGAGTTGTTGAGCAATTTAATCTGAAATAATAGTATACAAAATGAAACCTTCCCTCTCCAGAAACTACAGCCGTTACTTCAAGTCTTTAGTTGTCAAATTCAACTGATTCAACATATTTCCGTATTAAGAGTCGCAGGGCTTTCCTCCCACTGAGGGCACGAGCTGCGGTCACTTGCCCCAAAAGTGAAAGTCTTTCACTAGAAGCCGGTGGGGCGCGGAAGAGCTGCACCGCCATCGTGTGGCGCGTCGCTGGGGCCCTTGTGCAAGCCTGCCCTAGACTCTACAGGCTCTGATGGCAGCACGTGGCGGCTTCACATCGTATTAAATTCTCAAGGTGAAAATGCGGGTACAATTCTGTATATCGAATCATTTGTGTATTGTAATATTCCTAATCTGCGGAATAAATTTCATTGTAATAGTACGTAAATGTCTCGGGGTTGCAATTTTCACAAACCCCAGAGTATTTTAGTGGACTCTCGGGTTTAGATTTTACCAATGAAAATAAATCTTTAGATAATATGAGCTCCCTTTTGTTTCACTTGTCCTCCTGCTCCCATTTCATCCATTTTGTCTATGTCCCAATAGTTCCTCTTCCCTTATCCCATTGTCTCATTTTACCCCCTTCCCCATTTTCCCCTTGTCACATTCTGCCACCTTGTCCCCTTTGTTCCATTTTTGTCTTATTGTCCCATTTGTCCCTTTGTCTCTATTGTCTAATTTGTCCCCCTTCCACATTTGGTCCCCTTGCCCTCTTCGTCCTTCTTTACCCACTTTATCCCATTGTCTTTCTTCGTCCCTTTGATCCTTCCATGCTCTGCGATTGTTATTTAAAAACGGTATACTGTACCCACAACACTTGCTTATAGAAGATCGAGAGGAAAGGCAATTCTTAACTCATGAAAGTGTGAAATGTTTATTTTGAATAACTAGAATAATTAGAAATAACAAAAAAAATATTTATGTAATACGTCCTCTATTATTCTTTAAGGACTAATTTAAAGGACTTTTCATAAATATTATTTTACTTTTAGAGAACAAAGTATGCAGTACCCACACGTGCATTTTTTAATGTCTAGGTGGCTGAAAATACTCTTTGCATCCTAGAGTTATGTTGGAACAAACAAACACAATTTATGGAGTTTTTGTACTAAATTAAAAGAACGATGGTGCCGATCTCGGACAGAAGGACCGCGGGTTCGACCGCCTCGGGCATACCGGCTGGAGGACAAAATGATAACGGAAGATGATGAAACAGTATCCAATGAGTGCCATAGTCCGTTGGTTCTATCATCAATACCGACCAACACTGTGTTGTCAGGTGCAGAGTACACCATTGTATGCTATTGTATTAATTCTCCACTGTTGCCAACATTTCACATAAATCACGAAAACTACAATTTTTGAAGAGAGAGGTGGGAATTTGAAATCGTGTATTTCATACCGCAGAAATAGGCTCTTAATAGATTAATGTGTCTGAGCTAGTGTTTTGATTGTATGCAGATCATGTGTATGACAACAGTGAGTTAGGCATACATAATTATTGTTTTTGTATTTTCTTGGGTTTCTTGCTTGGTTAATGTTAGCTAAGAAACAGCTAAAATAACCTGCATCAGCAACTAATATGACTTTAAAATTTCCCGACTTTTACACTCAAACGTATTGTTCGTACTGTAACCAATAGATTTCGTAAATGTCGAGTTTATTACATAATAATTCATTAAGTCCAAAGGTAGTGACATTGAATATTCTTTCGTTTCAGACTGTGATAAATTCAGCGTAGAGGACAACGCACACGCCCGAAGGCTTACAGAAATTGTTGCGTGTAATTTATGAATATTGTTTAATCACTTCAGTCATGAAGTCCAGTTTACTGCGAGCGCTTATAATCGGTGCCCCAGCTTCAGGGAAAGGAACAATATCAAATCGTATTGTGAAAAATTTTAATGTTCAACATCTGTCGAGCGGCGACTTATTAAGGCACCATATATTGAATAAAACAGGTATTTCTTTCAGGTCAATAGTGTTTCGTGGTATTTTTTTAATGGTTGAAAGTAGTATTATCTTGTGAATACAAAACTTTCTTTTCCATCTTTTGTCACTTTTCCAGCCAAAGTGGGAATTCTTTTCGAGAGTTGTGTAGTGTGAAACTTACTTAAGTTCCTTTCCCATCCTAGTTATTCAAGCAATTTATTAACATCCCAATCCTTATTTTTTTGCTTCTTTACTATCTTATATTTTGCCCTAATCTTACATGCAATTGTCTTCTTCCATTTCAAATATTACTTAACAATTTTCTCTGTG
Source organism: Teleogryllus oceanicus (assembly GCA_964035755.1). NCBI lineage: Eukaryota > Metazoa > Arthropoda > Insecta > Orthoptera > Gryllidae > Teleogryllus > Teleogryllus oceanicus. The sequence continues at coordinate 17,975,888 of CAXIVR010000001.1, read as the reverse complement.
TCAAATGGTGTTTCAGCATTATAAGATTGTATAGGCAAATTCTTGTTGCAGAACTGGGGCAAGCAGCCAACAAGTATATTACAGAAGGTTTATTAGTGCCAGATAAACTAATTATAAATTTGGTTATAGAGGAGTTAAAAAAATTGAAAAATAGTAATTGGCTTTTGGACGGTTTGTATTAAGATACATTTCATTGATTTTTCAATTTAAGGCTTGTAATCACATAAATGAACTGACTATTTAGCAAATCTGCAGGTTTTCCAAGAACGAGAAATCAAGCTCTGGAATTGAGTCGGGCATTTCCAGTGAATGTTGTTATTAATCTTATAGTACCATATGATGTTATTATTCATAGAGTGCAACAGAGATGGATACATGCCCCAAGTGGAAGAATTTACAATACAGAGTTTTCTCCTCCAAAAATTATGGTATGTGAAGTGAGTTGAATTGTACATGATAATTCATGAATCTGTGGTGAATTGTCTAGTTTAATTTTCTAATTTTGACTCAGGGCAAAGATGATGTGACCGGAGAAGATTTAATTCAACGACCAGATGATCAACCTGAAGCTGTAAAAAGAAGATTGAGTGAATATGCTGAAATAATACATCCAGTGTTGGAATTCTATAAGCATTTTAATGTTGTCCATGATTTTCATGGCAAAACATCAGATGAAATATGGCCAAAAGTACAAGATTTTTTGTCTTCTATTATTGAACCAAAAGTCAAATGTAGCTCAAGTAATTAATTATAATGATATTATCCATGGAAAAGGCTGTTAAAAGACTCCAAACTTAGTGTTGGGAGTCAATTTGAACTATTCCAGTTATGGCCATTTCATCAAATATGAGTTGACCTGAATGTTTTGTGCAATTCCAGAATATGAAGTATTCATTTAAAACTGACACAGTGAAAAGTTTCATTGTAATGTTTTAAATCACAAAATAGTATATATCTTACATTTCTTATATTTTGATGCACAGTGATATTTTAAAATGGTGCAACAGTTTTTTGTTTTGAAAGTTTTAATTTCCCTTAGATATTTGTGTTCAATTTTGATTATGTTTTTTAAAATAATAATTGAAAGTCAGTTCTTTTCTTCTGTTATTTTTACTGAAAACATTTAGTATGGATAGTCTTAAGACTATCCATATGTTAATGTTAATGTACTCACTTTAATGATGGTGTTTTGATTCTACAATTTAATTTTTTTTTTTGCCGCAAAGAGGAGCATTTTATTATGCAAGCCGAAGTTGTCGTAGAATTTGAGAATTTGCAAGGAAACATGACGTTTATAGAGCAAAGGTGCCTATAGATATTAATAAGCACAATTCATTTTGTAGAGAATCATGAAAATGATATCTTGATACCTCAGAAAGTGCAAATTGTTATTTTAGATACTAGATCATTTATAGAGGTTATATGGTATTGTGCACAATATTAATGGAAATATTGCTTAGAAAAGTGCTGACAATAAGAATTTAGTATTAAACATTGCATATATATTGCCAAATAGAAATTCATCTGGTCAGAGAATCTTTATTTTTATAGTACTGTTTATTACTCAGCCATCCACTTTTACTAAAAAAAAACAACAACAAAAAAACAAGCAATTGTGGAAATTCCAGAATTTAAGGTTACAATACTGAAACAAACATTTCTCATATTCAAACTTTGTTCAATATAGTTAAAAACACAGTGTGACAATTTATTGCAAATTTATCAGTGTTGTTAATATTGTATTATTAAACTTGTTCTAAATTCTTATGTTTCCCTTTGTGCTATGTAATTTGGCTGAAATATGTAGATGCACTATTTAACAGAAGTATGCTGCATATTATTGAATAACATAGTACGTTAAGTGTAAATTAATGTGAAGATTGTGATAAAACTACATATTTTGTACTTAGAATTGTGTTCTACTAATAATTACTTTGATGAAGGTTGTTAAGGCACTACCTGAATTATGTACTTAATTCCTAGTTTATGTTGTGCTATTTTCATGTAGAGAATATAGTACAATGAAAGCTGAATTCAAAGCATCAAAAGGTTGTGAATATCATGTGCCAGTGGATTGAAGTATCCACTTAGCATTGTAGTTTCATATTTAATGCAGAGACTTTGTAGGTAACATAGAGCTATATAAACTTAGGACTTCCCCCGATTAATTCTCATACTTGCTCTTTGCTTAACCCACTCTGAAAGAGTCATATTCATATCAATTTGTTTCTCGTCAGCACATAGGAAACACTTATAAATTGTGCTCATTCCAAAATTATCAGTTTATTGTGAAGAAGGGCCTTCAAAAATTTTTTTTATCTTAAACTAAACCGTGATTGTTGTATTTTCACTACTGTTATATGATTATATTTCCAAAATCTGTGTGAGAATAAAATTTTGTTTATTTTCTGCATTCTTATTGATTCATTAGTGTTTGTTTATGATGTCTCCTATCTATTGTAGAACATTTGTTGATTAAATTGCTTTTGTCCAGATGTAATTAGGGGAGCGAGGGGATGGACATTTAAAAAGCAATGCATCGAACTCCAGTTAATGAATCAGCTTAGGTGGCTCAGGGCATTAATTGATGTCAGTGTAATGCCGCTGACCACGAGGGCTGTGGATCAAAGTCCTGACAGAGGCAAGATTTTCAACACTAACTAGATAGTTAGGTCAAATTCAACCATGGAGGAGAATTACAGCAGCTGGCTGCTTTGATCAGTAGTTTTCCATGGTTTCTTTAATCTACACCAGGTGACTGCACGAGCAGTACCCTAACAAGCCATGGACCAGGAACAATCTTTCCTTCTTCCTTTTGTATCTTCAACTTTTACTTATACATGCACTACACATGTTGAGAGATCAGTCGGGAGTTTAAAGCTTGCCCCAGCTGGATTGGTGCTTCGCTGGTGGGAGATTCCTGGCAGAGGTAAATCCCACTTATCGATGTGTTGGTGATGGCACCAGATCTTGCCATCCAGCAGGGTAAGATCACCAACACCCGCAATAAAAAGATGCTTATGGGACTAATGGCCTTAGCAGTTGACATGCCCAGAAAGCTGTTAATTTCCTTAATATTGGGTCATTCTAGGCAGAATATGGTTTATGGCTTAATATCTTTTTTCAATAGTAGTTATAAAGGGAGAATATGTTATTAACCCTTTCTAGCCAAATGCTTAAACTGAAACTATTTGCTGCCACAAGTTTACTTGTTACTTCCTTGCACATGAATTGATACCAGTCTGTTAGTGACATAATTCAAAAGCTCGTGTCATTTGGAGAAATATTAACAACGAAATTTTTTACTTCATGTAGTGTGATGACCCTTAAAATATATAAATAATAATGGAATGTTTGTATATGGTTTTCATTTAAAGGTAGATTGAGATGAGTATTCATAAAAATTATTCATGTCATCCTTTTCTACCCCTTAAAGTAAAATTTAAGCATGTACTCTTTTGGACCTAAAGTTTAGGTTTTTGGCAAATATTTTGAAAAGAGTTATGAAATCTGAGTGCATATAACATTCTTGAAGCCTATAAAATTTCCTACTCGATATTATAGCATTATTACACTTTGAGTAATTGCAGGTCAAAATTGTTACTGGAAGTTTGCCAGGAGTGTGCATCTGTTTACAGCGGACTATAGCATAGGGATCACAGTGATTACACAGGGACAATGTCAGGTGAGGCAGAATAGGGTTGCAACAATGGGAAGGAGCAGAGTGAGTTTCAGCAGTGTAGTGGAATGCAGGGTACTTCAGCTAGGTGGTGTTTTTTAATGTATATGGTTTTACATTTTAGAAATCTACCTCTGGGCGTTGATTCCTAAATAGATCAATTATATCTATTTAGTTTATATATAGTATAAATCATTTTAGACACTATTTTGTATTTAACTATCCTTTCCTGGGACTTTATTGGTGACTTATCTGAGAAAGTGAAGATGGAGAACGCTGTTCAGCATTTTTGAAACAACCAGTGAGTGCATGAACATGCAAAGTTTAAAATGACAAGTTCCAGAAGACATGAGTGGTATTTGCAGTAGTTGCAGCTGTCACTGCTTCCTGTACCTGTGATGGTTTTAGAGATTTTTTTTAATGCATGGGAGGTGGGCCCATTGGCTAAGCTTGGCACTAAGGATGAGACTGAGAACTAAGAAGAAGAATCTTATGCAGTTCTTTGTCTGTTGTTTAGAGTACTGCTCCAGCATTCACCTGGAATTGATAAGAGAATTCTCATCCATACAACCCACTTATTTATATTGGAAATCCTGCTGCAATTGGATTGCAGAGGACATACATCTTTAATGCTGAGCATCCAGGTTCAATCCCTATCCAATTCTGTGGAATTTTTGGTGGGGAAAAAGAGCTCTTATTAGGTTTCCTTCAGGTTCTCTATTTACCCTCCCTCTCATTCCACCATTTCTTATTACCATACATATTCATGAGATTAGGGGGGATCATTGGGGGGGTTTATAGATTTTTTTGTTAAGTAAACACATTTGTTATTATTAGGGAGTGGGTTTCTATGATTTTGCGTATTTTTGTCTGTTGGTTCAGGGCATAGCTAAGTGAAATTTGACATTTGGTTAAAATTGGATGCTATGTAGATTAATATGTTAGCATCTTTAACCGATTTTTCTTGTTGGTGCATATTCATTTAATAATAGGCACATATTTAGCATATTTTGTTAAAATAGCAACTTACGTCATCCACATGACAGAAATAAATCATACAATCTCTTTATTTGTGAGCATTCATTAATTAGAAAGGGCTTGACAGTTTGTTTTTGTTTTTCTTTCTTTGCTGTCAATGATAAAATACTTGGATAATTCTTGATATGTCATTTTTTAAACCAGGCAGAAAAATGCAGCAAGACATAGAATGTACTTCACTAAGGTGAATATTTACTTCAATTATTTCTCCCATGAAGGTGGATTATATTATGTATGCACAAAAATATCTCTCTTCATTTCAAACATGCTTCTCCTCAATTTTATTAAAAAAGGTTAATACAAGAAATGAATATTGTTAATTTTAATTGCATATTAATGTGGATATTTCAGAATTTTTAGGTTATAAATGCATTTTGTAAAGCATATTTCAAGACGTTTTAGGGCATAAAAATCCTCTCCCTAGTTATTATCGTACATTATTTTTGGTGTGCGAGTGTGTGTGAGAGTGCGTATCATACTATAAAATTAAAAAAAAAAATTAAAGAATTCTAACACACATATTTAAATCAATTTTGCCAAATGAAGGAAACAAACTAGGCCTTGTGAGGGGGGAGGGCATGCCCTCCCCCCCGGATGAGATCATCAGTCACTCAAAAAGCTTCAATGATGGATCCCTGAACACAAATGAATGAAATTAATTGGGATTTCCTGGTCTTTGAAACTTCCGTTGCAAACTTGGAATTACATAATATGCACAAGCATATTATGCTTGCACTGTAGGTGAGAATAGTTTTATTAAAAGTGAAAAAAATCATCTTCCCAGGGCAAAAAATTGAAAAACCTAATAATCACATAGTTGATTCTAATCCAAAAGGAGACCACAAGAATAGCAGAAGCCCATTTGCACTAAAATTCAAAAAGACAATACTTCTTAACATGCAGCATAAGAAGAAAAAAAGTGTGCTAATGAACCACAAAAAAAATCTTGGTTATCAAAATGAAATTGATCCAAATTTGACCCTAACAATACTATATTGTTGATTTTGTATTTTCCCCTGTTTATGCAGAACAGAAAAAATTATGTAATGCTGCAAAAAAATTTTAGACCTTGATTCTTTGACAGAAATTCATGTTCTCAGGGTCTCTGATGCCGAAAAATGTCTTTTCAGAGTGTTCAGGTGTCTTGAGCAAACCTAGCACCTTCACTACATGTACAGGATTTCGTTGCCGAATACCTCGCCTTCGCTATATGTACAGGATTTGGTCTCTCTTGTCGAATTTGAGTTCTTGAAAATTTTAATAGCATCTTCTAATTTTGGGGGATAATTAAATAAAGCCTCTAACAAATTTTTAAAATTTTCTCCAAAACAGCTCTAAATTTTTTGCTAAAATATAACAAATTGGTCTTATACCTACGCATAGGTCTAACTTTAATGGAAAACCGAGTTTTTTACCTCACATCTACATTAAACCTGGAGATTTCATTCTGAATGATGTATATTTCTCAATATTAAATTTTTAAAGTATTTCACGGGCACATTTTTCAAAATAGTTTTTTATAATTCTGAGTTCAATTGTGATAATTTCTCAAAAATTCCAATGGAATTCTCATATATGGATCCAAATTCTTTTATAAGGATAAAGCACAATATACAAACTTATTTAGCACAAATGGTATTTGTAATAATTTATATATTTAAAAAAAATTAACATATGTAATTTTGTTCAAATATCTCCCATTTTAATATTTACATTAGAGGCATTTGAGGGCACAAATTTTTCAAATGATCTCACACACTTCTCAAAAATTGTAAGAGTGTAAATTTTTTTTTTTTTCATTTTTCTTTGTGGGTACACTCCTAATCATCCAATGTCAAGTGATAATAGACCATTTTTTATAATAAAAATTTCCCCTACTAAGCCCCCCCTCACCCCTCAATACCACTTTCTTCATGGAATTATTTGTATTCAACAGCAATTGCTTAAAAGAGGTATTACAGTATTAATGAAAGTTCACATGTGCATGAGTTAAAGGATCTTCTATATTAAGGTACAACTATCTTATAAACGGGGAAAATATTTTTATCTAATTACAGTAATATTGCGAGGCACCGCATTTCAATTCTTACTTTTACACTAATTGTACTTCAGACAAATAGTGTTTAAAAAGTATTAAATATATTATTTTCTTTGTGAGTTTATTAGATCTACATGATAAATTCTATTTATGATTACATGCACAAATTAAAAGAGAAACAAAACCTACCATTCAAATTAAGATGCACTTTCACTGATAAAAATGACAGCACTAATGAACAAAAGGGCACTGGCTTTTTTCACAACCATTAATTAATCATAATTGTCATTTACCATCACACTAAAGGATACTTCCTTTCAATAGTTTATTTTGAAACAAAGTTTTACCAAATGTTAATATAATACAGCACCATTATAATACACAAACTAAAAGTTTGTGAAAATTAATAATTTTCATTTGATGAGGCAGCTGAACTTATTAAATGTAAAGCCAATTTGATTGAAGTTTTTCAAAATTAAAAATGTCCTTTACACATTCATATTGTTTGAAGATCAATGTTTTTCTAATCAGATCTTTTAACGAGGGTTCAGGAATGGGAGGAGGCTACATTGTGTCCTAAGGCTGATTATGTGTTTCACTCAGTCATAACGCCAGTGTTTCTGCCATCTTTCTAGTCAGGGTCAAACTTTCTTTTAGCACTCTAATAGAGCACTTTTGTAATTAAGAGATCTGACAAGAAGCTTCAACCACCCAAAATTCAAAGAAGGCACATGTGAGAAACAAGAAAATGTTGAGGTGCTTGCAATTGAAATGCACTGAACAACTTCAACTAAGAAACAAAAAGCTTTTGAAAATATGCTGCTAGTAGCTTGGCAATAAACTGTATACATTTCTTTGTATTCATTATTGCAGACATTTTTCCCGATTTTCTCAATTACTATAATTCCTACTAAAATTTATTGTTCACTGATAACATTCCAGACTCTAAAATATACTCTACTCAATAACTTTTATTTGTCAACTGACAAGAGGACTATCACAATGCAAAGAGAGTCATTTTTCAGCAGAGTCAATTCAAGCTTTCAATAGTTTGCTTATCAAAGTAACTCGCCTTCTTTAAATATATAATTTCAACAGAAAAATTACATATTTGAAGTTGTGATCGTTTTTTTGAAAATAGTGATTTTAACATCCACACAAGTACAGTGAAACAGTCGCCTCCATAAATTTGGGCCAATTGATTTCCCCCATAAGATGTAAACATTTCTTCTTTTAAGCTATCTCTTGGCCCCACAGTCATTTTATAGATGAACTCAAATTAGTTGGTCACATCTTCCTTACAAATGTGCAATTTTGATCCATAACACTTTAGAAATTCTGATAGAGATTACTATCAAGTCAATATCTTCCTACTTCAGGTCACTGTCAGATAACAGTGATGGCCAGAGTTGCTTATTTCACTGGTGTTTATTTTCAGTTTCACATAACTATAAATAATTTTCTTGCTATCTCTGAAGTTTTCTTTGAGTGTGAATTCAAATCAATGTCAATGAAATGTCATGAAAAAGAAAATGCTGCAAATGTTGGAAGTTAAGATTTTGTAAAGGAGTGCTTAAAGAGCACTTGTGCAGAAAAGCTTCTGGTATTTTGTATTTTAGGTGTAATTTAAATGATATTAATATTCAAAGCACACTTAACGGCATTGCAAAGAAACTTAAGACTGGATGTTTGTTTCCCATATTCTCACTGCCTCCATGAAGTGGTCACCTACGCCAATGGCCACTTCTCTCTGGAATTATTAGTGACCGCTTAAGGCAGGTTTCATTGAATGGAAAAGTGAACAACATTTTTGTATTATATTATTGTGTTTAGAAGCCATGGGCACTGTTCAGGTTTTGAAAGATTTGATTTACTCTGCATTTTATCACAATTCTTTTTAAAAGTACTTGCTGAAGACATTTCAGGCTCTAAAATTAAGACAAAGCAATGACCAATCAGTCTTATCTTTCTGGATTGCTTTTGCCTTCAAAGAATTTCCAATATCCTGCTGATATGACATGATAGTTTCCTGAAAAACGAAAATCCTTTTAGGACAATTTTGCTCATTTTCTTGTTGTGCAATTTTCTTTCTAATATTTCTTCTTGAACAATTAAAGGTTTTTCTTAAAACATCAAAATTATATGCTTTGTGCAAGTCATTAAACTATTCAACTGGCAATTGATGAATATCAACAAAACTATAAATTATAAAAACATTCCAACGGAAAAGTATATTTTTTTGTAACTTGTAGTGAAATATTGTAATGTTGTAAGTATACATTTTGTATTGCTGCTAGATGAATAACAAATCCCTTCTTGTTTCAAATACCATTCAAAAGATGCCTTCCACGATTTTAAAACATTTCACTTGAAACACATTTTCAATCTGATAGTATTGAAATCAAATTAATTGGTACAATTAAATGAGGTCTTTTTTAAAAATTTTAACACAAAAATTGTAGTTATTCTACAATAATACAATACAAATAAAAATAATTACATGAATATAACAGAACACACTCATCACCTATAACTATCCATGTTATCACACAATTTCATATCATACAATTTCAAATTCTTCACTTTCCAGGTCATCATCAGAGTCAATATCTCTGTGATTTGGTTGAGGCCCATCTGGGATGGAAATTCTCTGAGTTGCCAGAGCTTCACGGCTCCGACCGTCACAAAACACAAACATCGGATATTCTGAACGATCGCCCGCAGGTACCAGCCCCTGCAATATTGTTCATACAATGACAATGGAATTCATGACATGAAAATTATAGCATTAAAAGAAAAACAACACATTACCTGTTGCACACTTTCAATAAAGTCATTAAATTCCAGCAAATCTTTGCAGTAAAATCCCAAGCAACAAGATGGATCAAGTTTTGAAACATTCATCTTCCGTGGAGATCGACAATGGAATGTAGATAAGGGGAAATCATGTTGCCAAACATCCACCACAGGTTGGCAATAATGTGGGTCCAAGTGAATTAACTTGTCATCTATAGAATAATCACATTTGTTATGTTCAAAACATAAATATGACATTTCAGGAGCACCATTTAAAATTACAAAATATCAAAAACTTTAAAACCCATAAATTAAAATAGACAACCTTGAAAATTTGAAAATGAAGACCTAACCTACACATAAATAAATAAATAAATAAATAAATAAATAATTTTCTTGCTTATTTAGAATATCATTATTACCTTGGTATCCAACAAAGTACAGAGAATGCTTCGGTCTGCCTCCAATAATTCCCACACAATAAGGCAAAGAAAGCATTTCAATTAGACAATGTGAATATGCAGAATTCATCTTCTCTATTCCCAACCTCAGGGGAATAAGTAATATGAGAGATTTTGACTTTTGCTTCCTTCCAATTTGTCTATCCCAGCCACACTCATCTTTGATATCTTGCAGATACACTAAAATTGTTAAATTTAAATGTATACAACATAATTGTTTAAAAACCACTGGTTTTTTTCAACCAGCAGTGACTGTCCATTATGATTATAGGTTGAAAAGTTTCCAATTATTCAGCATAAATAATACGGTAAACCTTCATCAACACGAATTCCAAGGGAATGAAATAATCTGAGTTCATTTTATAAAAATTTGTGTTATTCGCATATTATGAATGTCCGTATTACTGTGAATGTCCCTTGCTCAGACCGAAGCTTTGTTGTGTTAAGTGAGTCCATACTATTGAGGGTATAATCATTCAATAAATGTGAAAAAATGAATACTATTCCTTATTATGTAACTACTCAGCAGTGAATTTTACATTTCCTTGACAACACATGTCTATAATTAAGGTCAGAATGCAGGAGCATTCAGATAACATCAGTAAGATAGTTCCTGAAATTAATTGTTTCACAACATTGATGAAGATGTGTCATTCCTTTGAATTTAAAAAGCCTGTTACTTTAGATAGAGAAACAAGATTTTCCCCATATTTAATTTCAGAAACTCTTCAAATTAAATTATATGAAAATTCAACACCAATGTTGAATCTAGGAAATTTAGATGAGCATATGATAACCTTCAGGAAGCTTAGAAACCCTTGAAATCTCAAGCAACTTAATAGCACAAATTATTATACTTCCACTTTTTTCCTTTCTCATCTTCTTCCTTATTAATTACACACTTTATTTCCTAATATAATCCTATTCTCATTATGTGAAAAGTTTTTCTACTGAATATACTACTTAAATTGAAGAAGGAGAGTCTTTACATCTCTGTCACTTGTTCGCACTCAAGAAGATCCAATTGATCCTGAAAATTTTTTAAAAATCATTCTTAAGGTTTTAAAAGTTTTTCTCGCATTTAAATATTTTGTTTAAAAAAATGTAGTTTTATTTTAAAAAGGAATGTTTGTGTTTAATTTACAATTCAGTATACACCTGAAGATGCATAGGCTAGATTCTCTAACAACAGATTTAAGATATTCCAAATACCGAATGCTTTGGATATTGACAATTTTTATGGCAGAAATTCTTTGTCATTTTTAATTAAATTTTCTTCTCGTGTTCAGATATTTCTTATCATGACCTCTAAATTTTTGACACTCGAAAAGATCCAATCAATCTTTTTTAAATCATTAAGGATTTTTACATTTATACCTTGTTTAAAAAGATTCATTTCAAAAACTTCATACCCTCAGGCAAGAACGGACCCAAAACATAAACATATTGAGTGCTGACACCAACCTAGTTTAGCTCAGAGCCAGCATTGCCGCTGACTCTGACCAGGAAGACCTAGGGTTTGACTCCTAATGAGGATACATCTCTATTGCTACATTGGATTCAGTCACATCCGGAGGAAAATTCTTGTAGCCAGCTACTCTGATTGGTAGTTTTCCATGGTTTCTCCAATCAATACAGCTGGATAAAGGCTGGAGCAAAACCCAAACAAACAGGCCATGACTGTGAGCGATCTTTCCTTCCTCTTCCTCGTCTTCTCCTCTCCTCTTATATATGCATTTACACTTACATGCACTACACTAGACACATGCCAGGAGTCCAGTCAGAACTTGTCCCAGCTGTGGCAGAGGGAGAAATTTCCTGCAAGCCAACTTTTAGGTTCGTGTTGGACCTCACCACCCAGTGGGGGGAAAGACCACCTTCCAGGATAAACATTGCTACACTAATGGAACTAATAACCATAGCACCTGACATGACCAGAAACATCAATTAATCAATCAAAACTGTAGAGTTATTTTAGAAGAAAATGTTCTTGTTTAATTTACCGTTCAGTATACACCTGAAGATGTGACGGGTTTTGCCCCCGAAATATGTAACAACTAATGAATGGTTAAATGTATATTTTTTCATATTTGTTTATTGTCCTAAATAATGGGAAACCTTTCAACCTATAATTACAATTTTTTCCAGAAAATAGTTCATGAAAATGCATTTAAAGAACTGTATATTACACTTATAAATAATGAAATACATTATTGGTAAAAACGATTGGTAATCTTAATGGTACATTAAGATTGTTCTAAAAATGATTTGAATCATATTTAAGAAAGAAGTCACTCCCAATTATGCTTTTAGAAAAAAAAAAAAAAAATTAACATTTTGACATACAAATATTGATTTTTAAGCATCTTTCTTAAGCAATTCTCTCCAGTTCTTGTATGACAGCCCGAAATAAGAAAATTGTTTAAAATGTAGTTCACCTACTCTAATAAGCTCATGCAGTTAGTTAGTCTGATAAGCAAACTCATTTGAGCAGATTCGCATGCTCAAATTATCTGATATACAAAATTAAAAACATGTTCATTCACCTTTACGTACAATGAGTAGAGTGCAAACCAATCACAATTTCAATCAAGCAGTTTTCCCGAAAAAACAAATTTGAGTGTTGTAGATAAATCGAATCCCAAAATCCATTCTGCAATTCATGTTCTATAACTATTATTATGGTACCTTGAAGAATGCAGCACCTTTAAAATGCAGTTAAGAAAGAAAGACAATAATACTATAAAATAATATGCTCCCTTAAATTCTTAGGAAGAATAGAAAAAAAATCAATTAGATTAAAGGGGGGTAATTAGAAAACTTCACACAATTTCTGGTCAGAGCAGTCAATTCTTTGAACAGTTCAATCATTTACAAAAATTAAGACACTAAAATCAGCCCAAAAGGCAAAATTACACTTTGCATCGTTACATTATAATGACATTTTTCCTGCAGTGATGATTGTATTGTTGCTACCTTTGCTTCTTACTCTCAAAGGTCATTGACTCTAGAAAATTTTTAGATATATAACTCAATATCAATTTGTTTGAATTTGAAAAACTTTATGAAAATATTTTTTGTAAGTTTGTGAATTTCAGTGACCCCATTGGTAGTAGAAATCTGGAAAGGAAGTGCAGCTTATTTTCAAATCATGATGGTCTTTTGGGTTTTCAATTAAAGACTTTTATACATCTCGATAATTGCTGTGAATTGCTGTGAATCAATAAGATATATTGTAATTTTTTTTTTTTTTTTTTTTTGTACATTCTGCTGCATCTTCTGGGTGTTGGCACATGACCGTAACTACCGAAACTATTAAGATTATTGATCTGAAGATCATTCTAGCTTCTTAAACATAGGATTAGAACTGAAATGTATTGATACATCTGACAGAACTTTCCAGTTTCTTTTTATATATATTTGAAAATACTCACCCGCACAGTCCTGTGCAACATACACATTCAAATTTGAAAGTTCTGCTGTCTGCTGAGATCCTTGCTCCACAGCTCGCCTTTAAACACACAGAAAGAATTGACCTTTAGCTGCTTTACATAACTGCACAAAAACTCAATGAAATACCAGTCCAAAATTACTTAATTACTTTTATCAAGAGTAGTACAAAAATTAATACTCAAGATGAGAAATATATCTCTCATGAATGTTTTTGGATACAGATCAAAAACTCGGAAAATGAACCCTCATTTCAAAAATAATTACTCCTCTTGCAACACTACTTCTTTCTGCTTTTTCTAGACAAAAAGAATAACAGTAACGTTGCTACTTTCCGATTACCTTCCTTACAGTTTTACTCAGTGCTCGATTTATAAAATTTTAGGTCCTGGAATGCTCCCCAAATTAATTAATTAAATAGAAATCGTAATAGTAACATATTTATAATATAGTAATAAATCACACTTAATAACAATTAGTAACAGTGATAGTGTTGCCTCTATGTAAATTTAATGATAACAAGAAATAAAAAATGAAGAGTTTATAATCATATTTTATAGTTTTTTACTAATAATTTTATTACATTCATAGAAAATGTAGAGTTAAGTGTTTTGAGATCACGAAAGTTGGTTGAACTAAAAATTGAAGTTGCCAAACTTTCGTTCTAAGAATTACTTTACTACTCAGTAAGTCGCAGTAAAAATTCATATTTTTTAAATAATATTCTTCTATCAATTCATACCAATATGACAATAGCTCATGAAACTACTTTCCAAACAATAAAAGAAAACTTGAAGTGGAAAGGGCATTTCTCAGATATTAGAAAGCAGCGCAATAAATCTCGCTATGCTCTTCAAATTTTGACCTGACCTAAACTCCAACTTAGAGTCAGAATAAATAATATATTTTGGAAATGTACTTCCTTACCTTAAACACCGAGTATTCCAGGAAAATACTCTTGAAAGCTCTCGCAGATTTAATATCCCAAAAAAGAATACTGTGATCAATGACCACCTCTCAGAAGTCTGAATCTTGCAAATCTTATTTTAAAAAAGAAACCCTACCCCCTTGATGCTTGTGTATATTTTAAGTAGCTCTCTTCAGGAAGGCTTCCATGAAAATAACACTTTTTACTCATAATTGTTAAGTACATAACACTAATACTTGTGAAAAGAGTAACATGTCCCCCACTGAAATTACATTTTATCACAAGAGCACCCTAAAAGAGCATTACACTTTACAAAAAATGGACCATGATATAAAAAAAACACCATATATACATTTAAAATAAATTAAAGCTTTCCTGCTTAACAACAATATTCTCATCCCATCGTAACCGTTTCATAATGACCATTCAAACAGTGACTGAAGCAGAAAAGCTGACCCCATGCAACAGCATTACAAGAAAAACCGATTTCTGCACACTTTATTGAAAATTTTATTTACTCATGTTTCATTCATTTCCATGTACAATCTGTTTTTTTCAGTTTCAAATAACATTATTTTTATTATTCCTTTTTTAATCAATATAATTTCAAAATTATTCTTTGGTATTTTAGTAAATTGTTGACTAAACAAAATTGTTTCTAAAAACAAACGGAAAGCTTGTATCATGTATTCTGTTTTTAAAAAATAAAGAATTTTCCATAGATATATTCATAGAATATTTCATAGGTAAAATCAAGTTGAACAAGCAAGTCTCATAAATAAAAGAAAAGAACTTTATATTGTACCTTACTTGATTACATCAGTTATGAAATAAGGATAGAAAAAGGGCATCACATTTGAAATGTAAATAGTTTGGCACCATGCAGATTTATGAATAGACCTTGGTCATATAACAAGGATGGACCTAGGATATTACATTTAATAACAATGTGCTAATAGTAAATTAGAATTGCTAGTCTATACAGAGATATTATTTCTAATATTATGCAAAATTAAAATATTCCTTCATATGAAAGTTTACTGAACCACATTACTGCTTGTATTATGTAGAGGAAAAGGCATTACATCTCAAAGAAACCAAGCTCTAACTTCATTCACTTCTGCTTAGCTTTAAAGAGAGTCTTGTAAATGTAATATTATTGATTAATAAAAGTGAATTAACATATGGTTACTGTAAACAACAACTATATTTTGTATATTAAATGTACAAATATACATAGAGAAAAAAGAATTCAAAAATTAAAACTTCAATTCTCAATATACACACACACACACACACACACAAACTGCAATAGTTCGAAGGGGTGCGAGTTTTTGAGTCTCATTTACACAAAGCTCAAGAGTCCCACGGTTCTTTAACAGCCAATAGCTTTTATTGCAATGAAGATGGCCACCAAGAGCTAAAAAGTTACCAAGATGAAACTGAACTTCCTTTTCAAAAAACATTCATTTAACATCACATATTTACAAGTAACAAAATCTACTTATCTATGAATGTACCATGCAATAGCTGCAGTCTCACCGGAGCATGTGGGCAACAGCATTTGGTCCATACCAGTCACCAGCTTTCTTCCCACAATCCTCTCCCAACATCACTAACATATGAATCGATAAAGGACTGTTATGTGAGGGACTATCACCAAACCACTTTATAATGTTCCTATGATAAGTTGCATCCCTGAACTGTTTTTGTGTTCTAATATCTTGATGAGCATTCCATCTCCAATCTACAACAGTAATTATAAGAAGAAGTAAATAAATACATCAATGTCGTATCCTTTCTCAGGCCCAATAATCCTTATAAATACAAGTGAATCAGAATTCCAAGCTACACATACAGTTCTTTCCTGTCACATAGTTTTTAGCAGTTTTGATTAAAACAATCAAAGCAACTCTTTTCTGGTTACATGTGAATACAGCTCCATTTAAATGCAAATGTGTGGTTCAAAAAATGAAATGCACCACCAAAACAACTAAATGATGTCACAACGATATATGTACACTTATCACAAAGTCTACCTTTCTGAAGGACTGACACTAAATATTTTATAAGCAAAAGGACCTGGACAAATTTCCATTCATTCAGATTTAGACCACTCCTTGGTTATGGTAGGCTTTGTATTATTTTATATTAATGCATGACTTGTCCAATACATGCATGATCCAAATTATGTTCTACTTCACATAAATTCTAACATAGATTATTATGGTAAGATATATTTGAGAACATAATTACACTGAAAATATAAAAATGATAAATATGGCACGAAAATTTCAAAGTAATGATTTATAGTGTGTTTACACAACAAACTTTAGCACTGATAAATGTAAAATTTATTTTGTTATTGTCAGTACTTCAACCATACCAACAGTAAAATGTAAGAATTTTAATTAATATAAATTGTACATTGTAAAATTAAAAAATCAAAAACCGTTCAAGACTTTCAAAAATGTATGAAACTTCATTTAATATTAGGTATTAATAATTTTACCACGTCCTAGAAAATGACACACTAGTGCTTGTGCCATTAGCATTTGACCACTTCGTAACATACATCCCCAACCACAATCAGTGGTGAAGTTTGATCCATTCAGAATAGGGAATTCTCTTCTATATGTGAGCCAAATTCGACTTATAAAGTCAATTTTGAAACCCTCAATACCATCTTCCCTAATAGTATGTACATCTTGTCCTGCTGATACATCTTCCTCAGTCCTTCGATGGTAGCATTTTCCTAATAACCAAACAGCACTATCTTTGGAGAAGTTTGTTTTCATTTTTACAGTCCATCCTGGGAACGTCAAAAGAGAAATATATCATTTTCTGCGGGTTCCTGCTCAAAATTTGGAAAAGAAAATTCGAAAATAAAAATTATAAAATAAGCTCATTTGTTTCTCAAAATTTAATACCTAACGTAGAAGTAACATACCATATTTCATGTTATTCCAAAATGACAGCAGTTTTGTTTTAACTTTTCCATCCGCTTCCAATAACTCTTGTCCTGCTTGATGTGTAGGTTGGTGTGAATACTGCGAACTCGCTTCATTTCTTGACCGCGAGGGAAACCCAAGTTTATTCATCGAAAGGAAATCTGTGGTCATTTTAACAAACGCGCTGCCTACATATTAAAATTATAATTCACAATTGCACGAGGTGCTCTAATTGGCATGTAAAATAACACCAAGTAAAATGCATTTTCACGACTATTACTTGAAAATCGCTCCACTTTTCAGCGTGGAATTTACATGGTATTCAACACGTACTCTGTAAAGTTCCACTACAAACCACACGAAATACGGTTCCGTACTTCAATTTCTAAACTTCAAGTTACTGGTAGTTCCTATTCTAATTTCATTTTTGCAAATACACAAATATGATTCTTGCTACACAACATTATGTCAAATACTCCCCACTAGAGTTTTCATTCATATCCCTTTCAGCACATCACAAAACGTTGCCGAACTTGCGGCAACGACCGTTCCTCCTCAAAAATTGATGTAAACGTCAAAAGTAAGATCACGATGCCAGCAGAATGCCAGCAACACCCCCAAGCAGGCACTTCGATCGGCTGTTTTCGGCAAAGATCGTAGATATACGAAAAGAACACAAGGTTCATCTGTTCAGTCAGCTGTGCACTGTGAAAGTAGAACTTGAAGTAAGAGGAACGAAAAAGGGAAGGAATGTTTCTTCCGCGTGCAATGTGTGAATCACAAACGATCCAAACCGCAAAATGACGTAGTATACAATGGGCAATTCCGCGGACGTCGTGTGGGCTTGGCGGCATATTAAATTACCATCATTCTAGAATTTTAGAAAATAAGTATTCCTTAGAATTCGCGGGTTTGAAACATCGTGGCAGCATATTAAATAACCATCATTCTAGAATTCTAGAAAATGAGTATTCTATAGAACGGAATTATTCGGAAGGTGAAAGACTAAGGAACAATTTTTAATTTTATTATTTATGACAAATTGACATTGCGTTTCAGCCTGAGAGACGGAAGATGTAGTTTCCTTATTCATAAGGCTTAGATCAATTAATATAAAGCGGATAAATTGTTTGTAGTAAAATACTGGTATCGGATTAATTTCGTTACTTAAAATTCCATTGAGGACATTACTGGACGAATTTTAAATGTATAATTGCACGCTTAGTCGGATTTACCTACAAGCAAAATAAGCTGCTTAGGTGCTAATTCATATGGGGCCCCATGCCCCAGAAAAAATTAAATATATTCCATTAGTTTTTGATCCCGTAAGTGCAATGCATATTTTCATCGCGGTAGGTGACGGTTGTCTTCCCCCGCTCGGCTCGATTACAACAAAGTTTTCCCTTCTTATGAAGTAAGACCAAGAAAAAAATCATGCTCATCTTGCACAATCGTTTCCGTAAAGACCGCGAAAGGATTAAAGATGATCCGCGGAGGGGCCGATCAACAACTTGCACAAATGAGGTTATCATTCAGCATTTTTACGGGCTCTTGTGAGAGGTGACCGCAAAAAGAGTATGGTGATATCAGCAAAGGTCGGAATTTGAGTTGGAAGTGTTCAAACTATTCTCCACAAACATTTGAATATGTACTACATATCTCAAAAGTTATTTCAAAAATGTCTTTTGAAAACAAATAAACAATAATTATTTCTAGTGATCTGACCAGTATTACAACCAAATTCTTATTTTTTAAAATAAAATAATTGCTGGAAAGGAAACTTGATGCTGCTTGTACGACCCAGGCCCTAAACGAGAGTCACCTGACGGAAAATCAAAATCGAAGATTCGCAAACACTGAAGTTACTGAAATACCTCGGGGTCTCTAAAACTGGCATCGACAATTGGTTTCCCACGAATGCTTTCAGTTACTTTACACGCGGTGCTAGAAGTGTGTAACTGCGGAAAGGAACTATATTCAGTGAAATGTTTTGTAAATTGCATTATGGTAACATGTTTCTGTATTATTAACAAAATCTGGAAACTTATTGAATCTAGTATTAATACTAGTATGTACATCTTAGTTCAATTGGACCATCTTTCAATAACTCTTGCTCTTGAGTACTTCCTTCAATTTTTTCAGCCTATTCGTCATGAATGCTTTCCATTCACTCCAGATTCAATTCCAATAGTTTTCTATGAGTGGTCCGCTTTCCTGAAGTCTTCAAGTTGGACAAAACCACCACTAATGAGGAGAAACATTTCCCTTAGTGGCAGATTCCCTCGATCTCCTTATTTGACTTCCAACATTAAACTGTAGTTTTTTATGAATTTACGGTACTGAGGCAAAACTTTTTTCTGGAATATATAATTAATATATTCACTACAACGGATGAGTACAGATTACTATAGCCGAATCTTCTAGTGCGTATTTGTTATATATATAAATCGGTTCACTCTAAGTAAAAGTTCATCCGAGTTCACTATATTGCGAGTCTACTATATTGATAAATTAGTGGCGCTACACCAGCACATACTTTCTCGCATTAATTCTAATTTTTGTAATTTTCAAAAATTCGGAGAGTACAACAAAAATGAAACCTATGCCATATTTTGAGCGTTTTGAGCGTGAGGAAAAAATTAAAGAATAAAATTGGTACAGTTTTTGAGGGTTTTTTGGGGGGGGTAATTCGCTTCAATTTCAAGCTGAAATTACGCGAAAACTAATCTTGTTTTTCAAAAAATTGTAAATGATATTTTTAAAGAGCTGATTTTTTAGAACAGATTGTAAGACAAAAACCTCTCTACAAATTTGTATTTTTGCTATGTTACCTTTTAGCAAATTTCGAAAATACAGTGAGTTCTCCGAAAATTGGACCAGCGCAAATTCCGTTCTTTGGTACAAACGAGGAGGAAATTAAAAAATTGGAGCCCTTTTTAATTTAAAAATTAAAACTAAAAATTTTAACTTAAAAATTGCCCATATTTCACGCAAAATTATGAGAAAAATACTCACATTTTCGAAAAAATTGTTCATGTCATTATTTCAAGATATTTCATCGAACAACATAATTCTTTAAGGAAAAAGCTCTATCTTCAAACCGGTAGCGGTAGCTCAGTGCATCAACTGATGTCCCTGCAGCGCTTCTGACCTGGAGGTCCTAGGTTCGAGTCCTGACGGCGGCAGGATTTTCGACACTAGCTTTTCAGGTAGGTCGAAAACCGTCGCTGTCTGGAGGAGAATTCTAGTGGCCGGCTCTGATTGGTAGTTTTCCGTGGTTTCTCCGATCAACGCCAGGCGAATGCCGGAGCAGTACCCTACCAAACGGGCCACGGACCGCGCGCGAACTGTCCTTCCTCTTCCTTGTCCTATCCTCTCCTCTTACACACACACACACACACACACACTTACAATAACATGCACCACACGATCACATATTCCGGGAGACCGGTCGGAAATTTAGAGCTTGTCCCGGCTGGGGCGGTGCCCCGCTGGTGGAAGAGTCCTGGTTAGGGGAAAACCCCACTAGCCGACGGTAGGTCGGTGCCGGATCTCGCCATCCAGTGGGGGGAAGATCACTGCCATCTCCCGAGGAAAAAGAACATGCACTACACTAACGCGACTAATGACCGAAGCAGTTGACGCGCCCGGAAACACGAAAAAATCAATCAATCAATCTTCAATATTGTAGGTGTAGGAAGACAATGAAAAAATCTAGTGGTCGTGCTGAATGAATTATAAAAGTCGAAAAACAAGGACGAACCAAAAGATTTATTTACTCAGAAATATTATTTTCAATATATCTTCTGTTCATAGTAGTAGTTTGTTCATAGTCTCTTCGTAATGCGTTTCGGTTTCAGCTCACTAATTCAAGGGAACTGAAAATTAGGTCAATAGCCATGAAAGGTCGTCTTGTCTGAGCGCACTTGTCAATTTCTGTAGTGTTGAGGAGGGGAAAAGTGAGTAGTGTCTTTAAATTAATTACAAACGTCGAGAATATAGTAGAATTTGCGCTTCATTATTATTTATAAGCTTGAATATTAATTGCCTATCGTAGAGTTAGCATTAAATACCATAAATTATTTCACAATGGGGGATTTACGGTGCAAAAGCAAGAGTAGAGAAAAAAAAAAGAAACATTAGGTTTGATTAATCAAGAAGCACAAAGTCTGATTGAATGTGAATTGAAAGTGAAATTAAAATGTGTCCAGTCTGAAGAATGAAGAGAAGTTGCAGAGGTTTACTAGTTGTAATAGAATTCAACGGGAGGCGGAATTGAAGGGGGGGGGACAAGAGGGAGCAATTGCCACCACCGATCTGAAACAAATTTTATAAAATATGTAATAATGTATATAATATAATATGTAATAATAATATGTTATTACAAAATATGTAATTGTCTAAATATAGACATTTCATTTCACGGATAATTTCAAACTTAAGAGAGCCTAGACTTCCGCGGCCGGAGTCATGATTAACTTGGCTATCCGGGAGACGCCGCGTCCAGGGCACAGGTGCCAGTGGCACCTGTGCCCTGGACGCGGCGTCTCCCGGATAGCCAAGTTAATCAATTTCAAACTTGTATTACAAAATACTTGCTTGTTTATTAATTTTGAGAGAGAAAATAATAATAATTAGGTGAAACATAATTTCGTTAATCTGAGCTAATAACATACATTAATAAATTGGTGAATTTTAGTTCAGTATTATTGACTGATTTTTTCGTGTTTTCGAGCGCGTCAACTGCTTTGGTCATTATTCCCGTTAATGTAGTGCATGTTTTTCTCGGGAGATGGCGGTGATATTCCCCCGCTGGATG
The DNA here is from genome assembly GCA_964035755.1 of Teleogryllus oceanicus. NCBI lineage: Eukaryota > Metazoa > Arthropoda > Insecta > Orthoptera > Gryllidae > Teleogryllus > Teleogryllus oceanicus. The sequence continues at coordinate 17,953,728 of CAXIVR010000001.1, read as the reverse complement.
GCAAGATCCGGCACCGACCTACCGTCGGTTAGTGGGGTTCCCCCTAACCAGGACTCTCCCACCAGCGGGGCACCGCCCCAGCCGGGACAAGCTCTAAGTTCCCGATCGATCTCCCGCAATATGTGGTAATGTAGTGCATGTTAGTGTAAGTGTGTGTGTAAGGGGAGAGGATAGGACAAGGAAGAGGAAGGAAAGATCGCGCGCGGTCCGTGGCCCGTTTGTTAGGATACTGCTCCGGCATTCGCCTGGTGTTGATCGGAGAAACACGGAAAACTACCGATCAGAGTAGCCGGCCGCTAGAATTCTCCTCCAGACAGCGACTGAATTCGACCTAGCTGGAAAGCTAGTGTCGAAAATTCTGCCGCCGTCAGGACTCGAACCTAGGACCTCCCGGCGGAGTAAAGACCTATTGTATATCAGGTGGTGTTCCGCAAGGCTCGGTACTTGGCCCGCTGTTGGGGAATGTTATGAATGACTCCGTTTTGAAGCTCCAACTGCCAGAAGGCGCTAGGACTATTGGATTTGCTGACGATATTGCTGTGGTAGCGATCGGCAAATATACTGAAGAGATCACGCAGGTTGCCAACCAGGCTGTGGCTACGATCCGGCGGTTGCTAACTTTGGTCGGTCTCCAGATGGCCAAGCATAAAACGGAGGCTGTCTTGGTGATAGACAGAAAAGTGGAAGAGGGTATTTCTCTCAATGTCGCACTGAAAAAAGAAGATACCATAAATCGCAACAAGGTTTCCATAGTTACACGTCGGGGGTGGCCTGGACAGAGCCTTGAGCCTGGCCGTTACCACCTTACTATACGGACGACCCCAGGGGTCAGCATCCACCTCGTTGCTTAGCTTCTTCCAGCAGCGGTTCTTGATGATCTTAATAGCTTTTGTGAAAGTTCTTCTGGAGACCATGTGATTCTCCTTGAGAGTCATAATTTAGGCAACTCTACCCGCGTTGCGCCAACCTACGTGTGCGGTGGCATTCTCTGCGAAGTCCCGCGATCTCGTCAGTCATCCAGTACCCTGGAGGACGGCGTTCCTTCTTGAAGCTTATCGTCATTGATGCATCACAAGCGTCAAAAACCTGAGTCATTACAGTTCCCGTCATATCCTCAGAGTTGCCGACTAGCATAACGTTGCTTTACATCATGGCAACGAAAGAATCGCGATCGCACATTCTGTGGTTCCCAGTGGCTCCCCTCCTATCCCTTGCAGAACTTCACCCACACTTCGCCCTAACTTCATATACAAGAGCTTGGTGGTCGCTAGGTGTATAATGATCGCTAACATCTCACGCCGTAATCTGTCTAGCAAGACTATCACATGCGAATGTCAAATCAACGATGGAGCCGCATCCATTCAGGGCAACGGTCGGGCTGTTACCCGTGTTGCAGAGGTAGACGGCTAAACAAGCAAGGCTGTCCAGGAGAGCCATCCCACGTTGGTTCGTTACCCTGCTGCCCCAGCAATAATAGACCAGACCCATACCCAGACATGTGTGTGTGTGTGCATATAATATATGGTATATATTATGCATATGGTAATATTATAAGGTAAGTCAAGTAACTTTAGCTCCTCCTGCAGTTTGTAAATGGTTGAAGTTACTGCAATGCAATGTTCACGGAAGTGCATGAGGCAATGGGGCTAATTGATAAACGTATTTATTTCTATTATCACTCGTAGTTAGCAGGAGAAGCAGTGCGTGATCTTGTAAGGCGAAATATCCATTAAACACAAGTGGCAGAAATATAAAATTACTCAAAAAAATGCTTATCCAACATATGAAAATATGTATATCATTGGATTTGTCTTTTAACGCTCGACATGATAGACTAAAGAATATGTAGTTCCATTTGTTAAAAATAAAGTTGCCTCGACATCTCCTAAAATACAAGTGATGAAATTGAAATGAATACACGTATCAAATAGTCCCATTCCCTCATGCACTTTCGTGAAAACTGCATTGCAATAAATTTAATCGTTCGAAAACTGCAGGAGGTGCTTAAGTTACGTGACTCTCTCTCTCTCTCTCTTTCTCTCTCTCTTTCTCTCTCTTTCTCTGTCTCTCTTTCTCTGTCTCTCTTTCTCTCTCTCTTTCTCTCTCTCTCTTTCTCTCTCTTTCTCTCGTCTTGCTCTCGCTCGGCTCTCTCGCTCGCTCTCTCGCTCGCTCTCTCGCTCGCTCTCTCGTTCGCTCTCTCGCTCGCTCTCTCGCTCGCTCTCCCTCTCGCTCTCCCTCTCGCTCTCCCTCTCGCTCTCCCTCGCTTCCTCTACGCCTCCCTATCGCTCCCTATCGCCTCTTCCTCCTTCGCTCCTCTCCCTCTCGCTCTCCCTCTCGCTCTCCTCTCGCTCTCCTCGCTCTCCCTCTCGCTCTCCTCTCGCCTCTCTCGCTCTCCCTCTCGCCTCTCTCTCTCTCGCCTCTCTCTCGCTCTCTCTCGCTCTTCTGCTCTCTCTCGCTCTCTTCGCTCTCTCTGCTCTCTCTCGCTTCTCTCGCTCTCTTCGCCTCTTCGCTCTTCGTCTCTCGTCTCTCTCGTCTCTCTTCTCTCTGCGCTCTCTCGCTTCTTCTAACGCTCTCTCTCTTTCCCTCTCTCTCTCCTCTTCTCTCTTCCTTCGCTCTCTCGCTCTCTCTCCTTTTCTTCTCTCGTCTTCTCTCGCTTCGCTTCTCTCTCTCGTCTCTCTCTCGCTCTCCTCCGCTCTCTCGCTCTTCTCGCTCTCTCCTCGCTCTCTCTCTCTCGCTCTCTTCGCTCTCTCGTCTCTCGCTCTCTCTCGCTTCTCTCGCTCTCTCTCGCTCTCTCTCGTCTCTCTCGTCTCTCTCGCTCTCTTCGCTCTCTCTCGCTCTCTCTCTCGCTTCTCTCTCTCTCTCGCGCTCTCTCTCTCTCGCGCCTCTCTCTCGCGCTTCTCTCTGCGCTCTCTCCTAGCGCTCTCTTCCCTCTCGCTCGTTCTCTCCCTCTCTCGCTCTCTCTCCCTCTCTCGCGCACTCTTTCCCTCTCTCGCGCTCTCTCTTCTCCTCTCTCTCTCTCTCGCCTCTCTCGCTTCTCTCGCTCTCCTCCGTCTCTCTTCTCTCTCGCGCTCTCTCTGCGCTCTTCTCTCTGCCTCTCTCTCTCGCCTTCTCTCGCTCTCTCGCTCTCTCGCTTCTCTCTCGCTCTCTCTCTCGCTCTCTCTCTCTCGCGCTCTCTCTCGCTCTCTCGCTCTCTCGCGTTCTCTCTCTCGCGCTCTCTCTGCTCTCTTCTCTCTCTCTCGCTCTCTCTCGCTCTCTCTCTCGCTCTCTTGCTCTCTTTATCGCGCGCTCTCTCTCTCTCGCGCGCGCTCTCTCTCTCTCGCGCTCTCTCTCGCGCTTCTCTCGCTCTCTCTCGCGCTCTCGCGCTCTCGCGCTCTCTCGCGCTCTTCTCTCTCGCTCGCTCTCTCGCTCTCTCTCTCGTGCTCTCTCTCTCGCGCTCTCTCTCGCGCTCTCTCTCGCGCTCTCTCTCTCTCTTCCCTTCAAAATTTAAAAAACCCCTGCGAGAACACTCGCATGTTAAATTCTTCTCTATTTTTCCATTTCCACATTAACCCTGTAATGTATATTTTTCAAGACCCTCTTATCCTCAGTCACTAAGTCACTAGTTCTATATCTTTGTTTATAATTGATAACAATACAATACATCCTTGTCAATACAAACTATTATTTAACGTTATTACTGAACAGAAAGGTATACCCGTACAATTCAATCGCATAGAATATCAAGTAATTAGTTTAATTTCACACACAGTAGGAAATTCTGCACTGCTCTGAAACGGTGGGGTAGAACCGAGAAGCGTCGAACCAGCAAAATATGCAAGAATATTCAAGAAGATCCATCCTGTAGATTACGGTGTGAGAAACGTTTCTTTGAGGCCTTGGGCCTCAAGATTTTAGTTTTTAAAGCTCTAGAACCCTTCGTTTAGAAGTTATTTAACTGTAACTGTAATTTAATGCTGTCGAGTGTTGTGGGTTGAATTTGACATGAATATTTAGATGCCTTTAAACAAATCCTTCATATTTTTAAAGTTAAAGTGCAATTCGTCACGTCTCCGTGAACTTGTCTTTCTTTAGAGACATCATTTATAAAGATTGGTTGCGTATGAGAGCCGCAAATGGTATGTATACTATAGATTTTACTACATGGTAGTTTTTTTTTCTCCCTTTGAAAATTCAAAATTTAAGTAGTATATGACTTAGTGTAGGGATCACAGAATTTTGAAAATGTGCACACAATTCACTTTTCCCCATAGCACGTCATACGCAGTTTTTAACTGTTTTTTACGTAAAATAAATAAAAATAAATAAATTAATTTAAAAAATTCTCAAAAATGGCTCCAATTTCTTTTTTTAAATTTCTTGTATGAATAGAGTAAAACGCACTTATACAGAAGGCATGACTCCGATTTTCAATGTTAAGTCTGAATTTTCGAAAGTTTCAAAAGTTTGAAATGTCTTCGGAGTCTTCCGACAACTACAAAATGGAGTATAAATATTTTTCCTTGAAGTAAAATTTTTCTCCATAATTAGTTCTTTCATTAAGGTCATGTACACTTTTTTGAAAATGTTACTAATTTTCGCGCAATATTGCGTGCAATATTAAAAAATAACAAAAACAAGATTTTCTCAAAATCGGCTCCAAATTTTTATTATTTATTTTATTAAAAGTGTTATCGTTAGAAGCACCGGCAATGAAAAGGACAGAATAACAGTTATGCTGTGTGCTCTGGCAGACGGAAGAAAGCTGCATCCGTATTGATTCTGCACAGGAAAATAATGCCAACAGGACTTGTTTTCACATGCCAAAAGAAAGAGTGGATGACCAACGATCTGATGCTTGATTGTTTGAAGGTTATTTGGAATACAATACCAGGCTATTTGCTGAAAAGGAGAGGAATGTTGGTGCTAAATTCATTCCAGGATCAAATCACGCAAGAAAATAAGGAACTGATATTAAAAAGTAACAGATGCCTAGTAATAATTCCCGGTGGGATGGCATCTCAACTTCAAGTGATCGATATTGTTGTATACAAACCATTCAAAAATCTCCTATAACATTACATTGGCTGGCTTCTTCAAGGAATCCATGCTCTCACTCCTGGAGGAAAATTAAGGAAACCCTCAGTATACATGCAAGGAGAATGGATAGCCACTGTTTGGAATAAGATCTCCAGTGAATTTATTGTGAATGATTTCAAAAAGTGCTCCATATCTTTTGGTGGCTCGGAAGACGACATACTGTGGGAGAACCAGGAAGTTAAAACCAATATAAGTGGAGATGAACAAAGTAGTGACAGTGATGATGATGATGATGATGATGATGTTGAAGAAAACCGAACTTGAACAGATAAAACTTAGATTTTTCATTTAAAATATTTTTCTAATAAGTAATATCACTTGTGTTTTATTTGTGATTATGATTAGTTATAATTAGCTCAAAATAAAAATAATAAAAAAATTCTCAGGAGGTCTCAGGAAAATTGGGAGTTGCCTTATATTCGAGGACGAGGAAATAAAATATAAAAATTTCACTTCCACCTGAATTCAAATTTTTTCTCTTCCCAAAATTACTTTCAATTCGTTTACATCTTACATGACTATTGGGATTACAATAGTATTAAAGAACTGTAGGCAGGTACCTTCACACAATAGAGTTTGTGCACCCTCGAACGTTAAAGCACTATCGATCTTCTGCGCATGCGCAGTTCAAGTTTCGCAACACTTTAGTGCATCTGCGCATGCGCAGAAGATCGATAGCGCTCTCCGCTATGGAGTGCACAAACTTTTATTTTTACTTTCTCGCTACCGCTAATAGTTTCTTTCTATCGCGGTAGAAGGTTATGTATTGGTGTGCGAAAAAAACGGCGAATATTCGGCAGAAAAACTTATTACAGTGCCCTGACAACGAAAAAGTGGATAAATCCAGATGCTAAATTTAGAAAAAAAAACCCTTTAACACTTGCTGTAGAATCCGTGTTTTGTGGGTCCTTGACACCGAAAATCGAATGACAGCAAAACGATCGTCTTTCTGTGAACAACGCTAGCCACAAAACCATTCAGCCCAATTTTCTTCAAAATTGATATTCCCCAATCGATCTGGCTGATTTCGCCGGTCCTTACATTTGAAACCGATATTCTAATTTGTTTTTGAGGGGGGGTACTTTACATGAAGCCCTTGATACATTTTCCAAATTTTCAAAAAAAGGCTCCATCGTTTTTGATTAAATTTTCTTGTTAGATAGTGCGAAGAACGTTTAAGAGAATGGTATAAGTCTCATTTTCGTTAAAACCCTGATTTTTCGAAACTTGCAAAAAGTTTTCGGCGTATTCTTACAACTACAATTATGAAGATACAATTTTTTTCTTAATGAAATGAGTTCATCAAAAACAGATCTTCAAATAAGGTCAAGTTAAAGTTTTTGAAAATATGACTATTTTTTTTGTAATTTGGCGACAAACATAGTCGCCGGCTCCCAATTTACTGCGCTTCGTGAACGTAATATGGTGATGTTACGCAGTTGGATGCTACGTAAGTTAGAATTATTTCAAATTTCATTTTATTAATATTATTTATATTTATATTATTTCATTTTGAATTGCGTCCTTAAATTTTTTAAAATGTGAAAACGAATAGATGGTTTCGCTTTGCTCCATATTTTATGATGAATGAAGAGTAATGCATGTATAACTTGAGTAATTTTGATGAATACAAAAATATTAGTATATTTGATTATTATATTTTTCTATCCATTTTCATTTTCTTGCTAGCGGTATCAACAATGCTAATTGGCACAATGTGTATTTCACACGAATTAGCGGTCGTTGTTGTATCGCCGCACTGATAACAGAAGGCGATAACGATGGCTGCCTTTCGTTTGCGATAATATAAACTAATACTTTTATATACTTGGAGAACATTAGAATATTATACTGTTTAATAATTACTAAGATATGTTTTTCGGTCCATTTGCATTTGTTTGCCAACGCTATCGGTATCGTATTATTTATTAACTTTTAATTATTTTACTTTCTTGCATACTGCTTTCACAGAATATTGTAAGACTAAAAAATTCGTGTGTGTTCGTGATTACACTTCCCGTATACAATGAATTCAATGCCTGAAATATATTTTAATTTCAAGTTTTGAATATAAAATCTATTGCTTGAAACTATTTAATTTTCGCACGAAATGTTTTACGATTTCAAATTGGTTTTACAAAAAAAATCATTACTGAGATGTGTTAATTTGGAGAAAAATTGTGGTATAAATAGTATTACATAACCATTACTCAAGGCGAGAAAGTATGTGATGTTTAGCCCCATTAGGTTATTTTCTGTTAATGTTTCCATATGACCTATATTACAACAATTATTTAATTTATCATATAAGTCCAAACCATTTTCATAAAAAAACATAGCATCCTAAGTATTTACTTCACTTGTTCTAAAATTTCATTCTAACTGGGGCCATTTTTTGTTTCATCTGGTGAAAAATTATACATTTTTGCAATATTATTTAAAATATGTACTATGTGTTGTATCTTTTATTGCGATCTTGCAAAATAACTTAACACAGTTAAAATTTTTCCCTACATGAATTCCTTTATCTAGGGAATTCCTGTACCTTCCATTCTCCCTTCTACATGTCATCTGTGTAAATATTAAAAATTGTTGTGAAAGGCTGTAACCTTGTCTCATTTCTTTATTTGTGGGAATTTCCTTTGCTAACTTTCTGTTTATATCTAAGCACACTGAGGTTCCAATATATAGGCATTTATTAGGTGACCTTCTTTTAAGAACTCTCCAAAGCAATGTTCTGTTCACATTATCGAAAGCCTTATCTACGTTTATGAATGCCATGTGTGTAATGCAACTGAACTCTCTTCGTTCTTCAATTATTTGTTTTATTGTGATTAGGGCACCTTACAAGCCTGCTCTTTTCTAAAACCAACTTGCTCTTCAGCTTCCAAACGTCTGTGTAACTTTCTAGCTTACAATTCATATGATATCTCTTAGGCTTATTACTTGATAATTATTGATTGCCAAGTGATTTTTCATTTTAAAGAGTTTAATTTTGCTTGGAACCATTCTTTGGAAACTTCAGGTTTTTTCCAACACAAGCTATAAAAAATGTAAAATGTGTAGAAGGAATACAGTTCCATTTCTGCATTTGTTGTAAATGTGTTATTAGATATTGCTATAGAATATTTACTGCCTAGTAAAAAAAATTGCAGAAGAAGCAGTGTAGTGATAGATGTTATAGCAATAGAAATTGTTAGTAATAGTATTACATTTACAATCATTGTCTATACAAAATTTGTTTCCCATGTCCTTGTTATTACCGATATAATGCAACTACTACTGCTAATTCTACTAGAGGTATTACTATTCTTAGAATTTCTACTGCATCCAGATATTATACTTTTTAAATATATTAATCCAGAAAATATGATTATATTATTCTCTTTAACTTTTAAATATGTTAAGTTTAGATAATTTTCAGAGGAAAAATGTTCATCATAAAAATTAAATTCCTGTAATTTGAACAATGTGTAGCAGTTGCAATGTTTAACGAAAAATAAAGAAAAATAAATCAATGAACAAAGTCATTATTTATTTTGCATTTATTCTTACTAATTGGTATTTTTTTACATTAACAATACCAAATTCAGTTACTTTATATTCTATTAACTTTGGAATGCTATGAGTATACACTGATGACATTCAATTTTGCATCATTTATGATCAAACTTTTCTTCAATATTTAATTTAATTTAATTTTAAACCCTTTCTGCTCATTAATATTCAAGATAAAAATGAGAAACAATTCGCAAGTTATTTGTACCATTTTACCCTCTGAATTATTTCTATTTTTATAGGTAAAATGAGAAAATCTTGCATCTTGTAAAATAATTTCTTATGTTCACTCCTTTTGTGTTCAAGATTTCCTCATTAACAACAGTGCAATATTTACAATACATCTAGTGATAAAGAAAATGACATACTTATCTTTGATGGTTTACTAAGTAACAAGTGTTAATAAAATACTATACTATACTATCAATGAATGACAATTAACAAAGAGAAACAATTAAAATACCTGATCAGATATCATGTCTTGATTTTAACCAGATCTAACATATTCAAAAAACTAGATCATAAAATGCATGGATTTTAAAATATCAGTAGGCTTGTCAGTTGGTATCAATTTAGGCTACATATTATTAGCAAAATGTATGTAACTGTGAAACTAACGCAAATGATATAGAACACACACACACCCACACACAGAAATTTACAGACCATTTAATTTTGTTTATGAATGTACGGGATTTCAAAATTATTTTAATTGATCCTTTTTTCATTGCGTTGGGATGATCCTTTTTAAGGGAGAAAGGCACAAACAGCTAAGTACAATTGTCCTTTGAAATAATTTGATTCATTGCATTACTGACATTATTTATTCAGATGGACCAATTGCAGTTACCTACTGAGTAAAATATTTCTTGATCTTATTCTTTTATCATGATTAAGTCTAACATACAAATTAATTCCAAAAAATTAAAATTTTATAGTTATATGAAAATATTAATCCAATCATTGTAAGCAAATGGCATAATTTTTGCATTATTCTATAAAATGCTAAAAGCAAGAACTTTTCCGTAGTCTAAACTACTATTCTGAAGAGTTCAACAAATTGGTGAAAACAAGAATAAAATTTGATGCCAAGATAACCCATACAGAAGAAAATAATAATTAAAAGAATTGGGCTTTTAGGTCAGGGATAGTGCAGTAAACTTTGTATTGAAAATAACATAAGTAAAGTTAGAGTGCACAAGGAAAAAGCAATTAGAAAGACAGTCTAATATGAAAATCAAGACCAAGAAGAGAAAACCTATCTCCTAATATAAACCATCAGAAGAAAACAAAGCTGTTATTAGATTGAAGCATTTAAGTTGTATGGTATTTTGACATTTTTGACAATAACTTGTTCAATTTTTTGAATAGCTCTGGTATTGCAATCTCTCTTCAGTTGTGCTTTCAAATGCATGAATTCTGTTATCTGCCAGGTACTAATGAAATAATTAACATAAACTTTTATTCAGATTGCTAATTGGCATGTACTTGTATCACTTTATGATTTATCCAGAGCAAGTGCAATAGAGCTATATGAAGGTAAGAGTTCAAGAGGAAAGAATGTATAATAAATGATTGTAGCACCTCATATTCATAACATACAATATTGGGCGACTTATAACACTTCCCTACAATGAAAATGTAAAGCAACAATAGTGGTTTTGTCTTGCTACAGACCAACCATTTTCATAACATTTAAGTTAAGGGAAAAAAGAAGAGACTATTCCACAGTTATTTTAACCCTTCCAAATTCGACATTTGGTGGGACCAATGTATTTTCTTTCAGAGACTTGCTTTTAAATTTCTCTTGTTAGAGAAAATTATTACAAACTATTTTAACAATCACAAACAGTTTTATCAACAGAACACTTAGAAAGAATGGTTCATTCAAAACAGGAAAACATTATATACTTTATAAATCAAAGTTTATTTCTTACTGTATTTATGAAAGACAAAAACAACTTGTTATTTCTAATACTTTCATGTCAATAATTTGAAGTATTTTAATTTTTTAGTATATGCTTAAAAAAGAATTTTAAGGATTTTAAGAATTTTAAAACTGGGACGTACTTTGTATTCCAAGCAATTCTGTAATTGTTGAAAGGTTTCCTCCTTGCATCACCAATATCACATAAAACTAGTCTGACACAGCTTTTTTTTTTAAAGATAACCATTTTATTTACTTATCTATTTTGTATGCTTAACTTAAATTTGAAGCTATTTTTACAGGAATGTCTTAGGCTCTAGAAAACACTTTTTTCACTCAAGTTCAAGATGGAAACAAAGGAAACATTCTGAACAAAAATAAAATAAAAACACACCACAGATCACATAAGATAACACAATAGATGTCTTAAATTGCTTTTACGATACCTTTAAAAAATGCACATACTGCTTTTTAACATTCTTTGTTTACATTATACTGACAAGTCTTTTGGGCATACAGGCACATTCAACCAAGATGCTTGTTTATCCATGAAATATGAAAAATACAGCTCTACACCACCATATACATGACAATTTTCAAGTGAAAATTGCAGAAGTAGAAGCGTATACATCACAGTCTCACGAAATCATCCTCATTATCTTAAGTCTTCTATTTTCAAAATTGGGACCACCGAAACACAAGAAAAATATCTTGGAATTCTTTCACATGTTAGACTTGAGATAAATGCAGGTCAATAATAATTAAAATACATTCTAACTTATCTAATTAAAAACAAATGCTTTACACCAAAATTAAATTTTTAAAAGTTGAGGCTAACTGGAAGTAACATTTATATCTTGATGCATACATATCCTACCCATTACAAAACATAAGCACAGCTTTGTATACATATCTCACGAACACTGATCATATACATTTATTACTACTCGGACTCACAAATAAAAATTACTGTACTAAAAATTACAGCATTCATAATATTGTGCAAAATAGCACCATAATAAACACAACATTGTAATAACACAATAAAAATGCACTTATTAAATTATCTGTTTTAAAAAATAGTGCATATCATATCTGTTGGCAGGACATTAGTGCTTGAAATATGTATAGATTTGAGAAGAAATTCAATTATATTGTTCAGGTAGAACATATGATATGTCGTCCCAAGGATGACGATATAATCCTTGCTTGAGTCGTTTCTGGTCCATATAATGGCCTACAACACAGAATGCAAGTTGTTAAAGCTTGTTTAAAGGATAAACAGCATAAAATCAAATTCAATATTTACAACAAATAGCCTTACCAATGAATCCAATACTGCGACCCAAAACAAACAGGCTATTAATAGAGCCCATTTCTATGTACTCCTGGGCTTCCTCTCTGCAATAGGGAAGAAGACATTGCCACTTATTAACTCTTCTTTTCCAACAAAAAAAAATATTTGCACAATAATCACTATCCTTTTCTTAAAGATGCTACCATAAGAAATTTACAGGTACACATGGCAACATGGCAACATGACATACGAATGAATATACTTGCACATGAACATATGAAGATGTAACAGGACAAACTACAAAGAAAAGATGAAACGCATCGATTTCAAATTACTGAGTAGACTAATTGAAGTATTTCTTTTAAAAAAGTAGACTCCAAACATTTATAACTTAAAACTTACACACAAAAATCTTTCAGAAAGATTGTGAGGCATTATTTTTTTGCCAGGAGAAAAAGTACCTTAATGAACATTTATTATAGGTTCATGAATATTCAGGTTCACATAAGAGTACCATACATTAAAATAAAAATAGAATATATATGTTGGTGAAGTTCCAACACCATACAAAAAAGACATCAATGATACAAATTCCCATAATAAAAAAATGACATAATTGTCAACTTCATAAATAAGGCTGCAAAACTGTTTCAAGATCTGATTATCTCCCTGTTATTAATATTCAAATTTTGCACAGAGGTATCTTTTAGGCTTCAGGTTTTTAAAATATGCTGTAAAAATATCACAGTGTTTTTTTTTTAAAAAAGGTCTGTGAATGAAATCAAATCCCACAATTTCAGGGGTATGGACAGGTATGTTCTTTCAAAGGCCTAATTGTTTCCCAAAAGTAACCATTGCTTCAAAGCAATTTACATACAAGGTGAAGCATGATTACAAATTGTTTTTTCTAATAATCACATTTTACTAAAAAAAGCCAATATTGCATTTTAAAAGTATCAGATGAAATAAAATAATATAGTTGCTTTACTTGCCTCGTGAAACTGCCACTGTGTCTGAGCAAATCCACAAAGCTCACAGCAATAATACCATCCACATTGAGAATTAAGTTAGGCTTCTTGGAGGTTGTGATTTTTTCAACTTCCAATGCATAATGTAACAAAGGTGTAGAGGGGAAGTGTTCCAGGACGAATTCTTTAATTATCTTAACACGCATGTCTGGGTTGTTTATCTGATGTAGAAAAGCAAAATATTATCACCACAAAAATTACAGCAGAAATTTTAACATTTTGAACAACAGTATAATTATTTTGCAGCATACCGATTTAACACGATGGCCAATGCCCATAATAAGCTGTCCCTTCTTTCTCATTGCATTAACAAATTCCATAGGAATTAGTCCTGAGTCATAAGCTTCACTGAACTGCTTAGCTGCTCCATCAAGGGCTCCACCGAAACGATCACCCTAGGCAAAAATTACACACATTCATAATTAATGAGTTGGTATACAATATTCAATCATGATACACAGAGAAAACATTCATGCCTGTATGAATGTATTCAAGTGTGCACACACTATATGTTTAAGTCTTTCATTTACACACACACACAGCCTGCACCAATACATACATACATACATACATACATACATACATTCATTCATTCATTCATTCATGAGCACATGCTCACAAACATGAGCAAAAAAGACAAGTAATGGGGAATGATACTAAACTCTTATCATTGAAAAAGTAACTAGTGCACAGGAAGTACACAAATTCTGATTATGCAACAAGTAATGAAAATTCTTAACTGAAGCTTTATGAAATAATGGAAGTTATCCCTTAAGCACAAATTATTTTTGGGTAATATTAATAAACCATCTTTTTTATGACCAGTTACAAAAACTTGATAATATTGCTTAAAAATTTCCCAATATCACAAGTGATTTCAAGATATCTATTAGCCTCAATGTTATGAAATTCATTTTAAAAGTAGTTTTTAAAATTACTAAACATTTGTGTTTGTTAATTCTACAATCCAAAAACCCCTTTCACACAAATTTAAAATGGGATATTTTATATTTAAAAATATTTCAAATGTCTTTATCTGAACCAAAGTTACATTTTGAAATTGCTGTGCTATTACTCACATATAATTCCCCTTCCAAAACTCTAAGAGTAATTGTCAACAGCCAGCATATTTGATGGCTACTTATTTCTATTTTATGATTACTTACAATAGTCAACAATCCTGATACTAGAGATGAAACCAGATCTTTGCCAGCACGAGCACAGACAATTGTGTTGTGAGCACCAGAAACTGCAGGACCATGATCAGCTGTCACCATGAGGCACATCTCAAAGAATTTACACACATATGGGGGAAGGCAGCGTTGGAACCACAAAAGGGAGATAACACCTCCAATGCCCAGATTTTGTTTCAGTACCTGAAAAAAGAAATTATTTGTGTAAATGTGTGAAAACATGAAATTGAAATCAGTTGATTGCGATTTGTGGTGTCAGAAAATGTTGCCCTCTTTTTTTACTGATGTTTTTTGACCTTATTTTTTCAATAAATCTTCTGAACACATTAAGGGTGGAAACTGAATCAATTATGAGTTATTTTATTTACCAATAATGAGCCATTATATTAATGACAAGAAAATTTACAATATTTGGTACAATAAGGAGCCATTTAATCATCTCTGAACATCTAAATAAACAGTATATAAAGAATATAAGATAAACAAGCCGAAATGCTAATCCCCATAATTACACATGTTTATCTCTCTGGGATAAATAAGACCTTGCCTCGGAAGATAATGTGTTGCGTGGTCATAAATGGCTGATATGCATATAATCAGGGCTTAATTTGTGGCACTAATAATAATAATAATAATAATAATAATAATAATAATAATAATAATAATAATAATAATAATAATAATAATAATAATAATAATAATAATAATAATAATTTTATTTAGGCACTATTTTCCTGAGGCACTATATGCCGCTGAAACAACACAAATCGGTGGTCAATCAAAAATAAAAGAAATAGAGAAACAAGAAAGGAAAATTCTCAGAAAAATTTTTGGACCGGTACAAGAGCAAGGGATTTGGATGAAGAGGCCCACATTAGAAATTTATAAGCACACTGATAAGATTACGGACACATTCAGAAAAAGAAGAATGCAGTTCTACGGACATATTCATAGGATGAATGAAAACAGAATTTCAAAACGGATTCTCATAGTCATCAACTCAGGCAGGGGAAAAACCAAATGGATTAAAGAAGTCGAGGAGGATCTCAGACAAGCACACGTTACAACAAATGATGCAGAAAATAGAAAAGAATTCAGGAACACCATCAAAAAACATACATTTGAAACCGAAAGCAAGAAGAGGCCAGGATGTAAATGGACAGCAGAGCGGAAGAAACAACATAGTGAACACATGAAGAAAATATGAGCCCAGAGAAAACACAAACAATCATCATAAAGGCATTCAAGTTCAAACGCTCTCTTTAAATGGGAATAATTGTGAATAATAATAATAATTTTATTTACCCATATATTAATTTACTAATATATTGGGGTGACATATCTTTTAAAAATCTGCGATTTCAATTAGCATGAATTCATTTTCATTGCAAAATGGTTGATACTTTCATTTAGTTTTTCTAAATTAATAACTTTAATTTGATAATTCATCTGTGCATGAAAATACAAGAGAAGTTTCTCACAATAACAAAAAAAAAAAAAAAAAAAAAAAAAGAAAAAAAAGAAGGAAAAAAAAAAGAAAAAAAAAAAAGCTGGAAAAGTAATAGCTCTTGAAGATATATTTAAAGATCAATAATTACTGAAGTGCAATTACAAAGTTTTGGGGATTTGGGATAAGAACAAATTAATTTTTTTGCTCTTCCTTTAAACTACATTTTTTCAGAGTTATATTGCAACTCTGATTAATTTTATTTCACATCTTGAGAGTGGAACCTTTACTAGTTTCGATTTTAAATAGAAGCAGGAATATTCAAGAATATTCTATTTTCACCCTAAGGCCAGTACAATTGAAAGGTACAGAAGAACTGAGCAATATGCATACTTTCCCATCTTACGCATTGGTCTAAAATTTTAAGAAATTAAAATAAGGGCTTTGAGAAAGCATAAATGATTTTTACAGAGCCATTTCATAGTCCACAAGTCAAACTAATGTATTTTTTATGAAGCTTCTTTTAGGTTTTTGCCTGCACATTAATTATTAATTAACCCCAAAAGGTAAAGTAACATTTTCTCCTTTCTTTGTATGGACTTTCCTCCTATCTTTTCATGTATACTACAATTTTGTTGCTTAATTGAAAGTAATTTGAAAATAACAGTAATTGAGATGAATGAGCAAAGAATATAATGAAATATAAGACATGATAATGCACTGTATCTCACAGATACAAATTATTCCAAACACCTTATTTCTTCACTTTGGCAAACACCAGTGAAAAGTACAATTAAGCAACAAATAGCAACACAGATGAAACTGCTAATCTCCCTTCCATTATAAGCCCAAAAATGTCATCATGAAATTGAGGTGTTTCTCATAAATACAGTGCCAACTGGAGGTACACACTGGTAGTGCCTGACCTCCTCATGGTAATATTATGGTACTGGAAAGCCACCTGGTGTTGCCAGCACCATAATATTACCATCAGGAGGTCAGATACTAAGGAAATAGCACCATCCAGGTGTAACACTCATAAGCCTCTATCACACTTGCTCCTTTGCCACCTGAACAGGCCAGGAATAAAGGGATGTAATGGCAAGGCTGATTCATAGTGGGGGGATGCATATGTGGGACTCGAACCTGCAACCCGCTGAACTGAGCTCACCACTGCACTTGTGCCTTAGATACCTCCAGAGGTGGATGGGGGGGGGGCATAGGAGCCATGCCCCCCTCCCCTCAAAACACCTAGAGTTTTTGTTTGTTACCATCCTTTATTTGGCAAAATTGATATAAATATTTATTTATGTTGGAATTATGTAATTATTTAAAAAATAATATAGTATAGTATCATATATACAGTTCAATCCGCCCCTGGAAACCTCGACCATCAGGCCAGCTTACTTGAAATTATTTTGTGATCACACTTCCTTACTTGAGACTGTATTAATAAAAAAGAAATAGGAAAATTGCAGAGTACACTCACATCACTAATAGGCATTCCTGCATAATTAAGCTCCTGTCCTCGTTCATCACAAATACTGGTCATAAAAGATGCTGGTTTGCGAATAAGACCCAATTCCTGGAACAAACAAAAGGGCCTTTTAGAATACATTTAGGATAGAATTTTACTGCACTTCTGAAATAATAAAATAATCATAGTTGAACGCTTGCATTATATCAGATATAGTGAACCAAATGTTAGTTTCCAGAGGTTCATTATAACTGGAGTCAACTGTAACGTCAACTTTCCAGAAATGTCGGCACAGAATCATTCTCTCCCTGGAGGATCATACACTATTCCAAAAGGGGAAATTACTTACTCTGGCCCAGGAATAGTCCATAGGGACAGTTGGGGGAGGAACTTCTGGTGCTGGCAGGATCACTCCCTCCTGCACCAAGGACTCGTATACCTCAGCAACAAGGTCTCCCAGAGAGTCGAAAGATGAGGGAACATGAGCTCCGGCTTCTGCCAAGGCCTTGTTCTTAGCCACAGCTGTTTCCCGGTCAGAATTGGCACAAGAACCAGCATGTCCAAACTGCACTTCAGAAGTGAACATACCTGCAAGAAATATTTGATTGCATGACATGATTAAATTATAATACAGAAGACCTAAATCAACACAGATCTTCACATTTATGTCTGTAAAACCAGTTATAGAAAATGTACTGAAATGTATTTAGACAGACTTGCAAGAATACAAATTAAAAATGGCTACAACTAAAACCTACAAAACAATTGTTAAATGAAGCCACCTCTATTCCAAATATAGTTAATTTCTCTATAAGATTTTTTTATATTAGAACCTCTCAGTATTATCAAAGGGAGAACTTGGATTTCTCACCTGCACATGTGCCAATGCACCATGCCACTAGGGGCTTTGTGATGCGTCCATCAGATAAGGCATTGCATACATCATATTCTTCTACACCACCCACTTCACCCAACAGAACAATCATTTTTACCTATGAGAACACATTGCAGAGAATTAGTACAAAAACATTTGAAATTGTAATACTTAATTTAAGGAAAAACAAAGCAAATAAACCAAACAACAAAGAAATTAGAGGTTCCACATAACTCAAAGTTGGATAAAAAATTGTTAGTAAGAAAACCATAATATTTTTTAAGATAAAAAAGCTAAAACAGAACTTCAATAAACTGCAGATCTGATAAACAATGATGTTATTTCTTCTTATGATTTATGACGTGAACACAAATTAAATCAATCATGTCAGGTAGACAATTATTATGATATTAGAATACTACAGGTAACGTGCCAAAAATGAAAGGACAAAATCAAACTCGCGAATTAATACATTATTATAATGAAGAGTAGTAAACAATTTAATTTCTTTAATAATAAATTTAAATTTGTTTTCATCTTGAAATTTCCTTCTTTATCAGGCTATCAAAATGGAGACTGAGGTCTTTGAGAGGACTGCGAAATGATTTTAGGGAGAAATTGAAGAGGCCATCGGGTGAATTTTGGGTTACTGGCGATTGTTGCACTGGCAGGTGTGTGCGGGCGTGTGTGTGTATTTTTGCCATCTTACAATTAGTCATTTTTTATTACTTGACATGAAGTGTCTGAAAGCCCCAGATGGAGTGTAGAGTGCTTATAGCAGAGTAATCCTTCATTAATATTTATTGGCTGAGTATGTCTTGTCTTGTCTTGTCTTGTCTTGTCTTGTCTTGTCTTGTCTCATCAGTCAGTTGTAAAGAGGACTGCCCCGTAGCATCTCCTTGTATGCGTCACTCTCCTACGCACTCCTGTGTCACTACCCAGCAGCCAGAATTGAGAAGGAATTAGCAAAGAGGTAGTGTTTAGGACACTTCACAGGGGTTGGGCTCGCCCCGGTGAAGCAGGCAAAACAAATTTCAACAAAATTGGAACAAATTTCACATGAGCTTGTTCGGGAACTGATGGGTATCTGAGCCATGAGACTCCTGTCATGTCCCAAAACTGAATTGGGTCTCAACAAAAATAAACTAGGTCCCAAAACAGAACTGTTGGTTCACAGTTTCAAAACTTTTTTTTCGACTTCCATGTTTCAGAGTTGACCAATGAAACAAAAACAGGTTTCATAGAAATAACATTATAATCTCTTGTTTCATACCTCTGGGTCTGCCTGGTATCGCATAATGTGGTCCATGAAGTTAGTGCCTGGGTATCGGTCTCCTCCAATTGCCACTCCTTCTAATACTCCATTTGTTGCTTTGGATACAATATTGTTGAGTTCATTTGACATTCCTCCAGATCGAGATACATATGCCACACTACAACCAAAAGAAAAGAATTATTACAAGAGCTTATTACCAAGAGTCAAAATCTGCAGCTTAATTTCCAATGCAATTAGTTTTTATTACACAGGAGTAAATATTTCTTATGGTCAAGTTTCCCCCAAACCATACATTGGTACCTTTATTAATAACGGAACTCAATATAGAGTAAGAGGGAGAGTAGGGATTTTGAAGCTCAAGAGAACTTGCTGATTGCATTTCTCCTGTATATGTTGCCAAGAGTTTTTAACATTTTAAAAATATTTAATAAACAAATACAATTTGGAAATGCAGGCTATAAAATTGACCATAATGATAAACATCTCACTGAATCTATGTTGCCTAATCAAATAAGATAATATTAAAATATCATGGTCTAAAACTTTCAAATAATTTTGCACACAACTGACTTGCATACCATGTAGATAAACAGACCAACAATATTGACATGATGAGGGAAGATTTCCTATGCATTAACCACATCAGTTTGTAAATATTCACACCATTGTCAAATTTTCATTAAAACCTAAACCTGATATTTATTTAACAATTTAGCTATGTTGATGTAGTAACCTAGATATCCAAGTAACACATATCGCAAATGGCAATACATAAACAAAACATAAAAATCATCATTACATTAAATCAATGCAATATATTGAACTGAAATTGGATTTGACAGAACGTCTACAAAATATAGTAGCTTCAGCACTCATTTACTCTACACACCTGCCTGGCCGGTACAATTTTGAGTGAAGAATGTTGTCCATCATGCCTCCAGTATTTCCAATCTTGAAGCAACCTGGTTTGACTCCACCTACAGTAGCAGGTCCAATAATTGTCACACCTTTCTCTTGGGCCATGAGAATAAGCTTTCGAGTGAGATTTTCAGGGATTCCTTCAGCTATAATTGCAATTGTCCGTATCTATTCACAAAGAGCAACATTTTATTTTAACTTCATTCTACAATTTATTGTTTTGGCATTGAATATTCTATATATGAATATTCTATTAAATTCCACAATGATGACAGCACTTACCTGAGGATAATTCATTGTATCAACCGTGCTCTCATAGGCTGAGCGCAAGGAGGCAAAGTTCACCAATACATCAGCATTCTGGTGTTTGGTCATAGCATCCTCCATTTTCTTGTAAACTAAAACAGTTAATGAATTATTTCCTGAACTGATATAAACAATTATTTAGTCATCATGCTAATATCTCACAGGCTCTACCTGGTATGAGAATTTCCTTGTGGCCCCAATAAAATTTTTGTTTGTGATCTCCAGTGAAGGGATATACCATAGCCACAACAGATGGTTCAGTTCGGCAGCATACAAAATCAAAATCCAGCATACTCTGAAAGATAAATTTTTATTATGATTTTCATTTACAAAGGGATAAAAGAAAAATAAAGAACAAACAAAAGAGAGAAAAAAGCAAATAAGAAAAGAAAGCACACATTTGCAATCCTCCTGGTGTGAATAAGTGGGAAAGCACTTGCATCTATTCTTCCACTTTTCCACAACATATGAGTAAAACGCCTGAACTATTGGTCTATTTTAACATCACATTTGCATTTGGGAATTATTAAAACACAAATATCCCAATTTTTGAATTGAAATAATGGAAAATAAGGAAGTTCTACCCAAATATTTCCAAATGTGAAAAAATTATGTTCAAAATGTCATATACAAGCATTTCATAAAAATTAAACTTGCTGGTACAAATTATTGTATTTCAAATTATTATTTTGTTTTATTTTGAACTACTGACTTATTTTTGCAGTATTTCAATTAACATTTTGGGAAGAAGAAACAGAATCTGACTTCGCCAAAATAACTGCAACCCTACTTCACTACTGATGCTGAATCTACGTGAGAACAACCAGATGTTGTTGCACACAGTTTCCTTTTTAATTCTGAATAGACCCAGACAGAAAGCCATAGAAATTTGTTTTAAATTATTTTCTACATCAAACAAGGCCAATAGTTAGGTAGGTAAATAAAAAGCAATTATAATAGTGACAATAACAACAATAATAATAATCATAATATAAATAATAATAAATAAAATAAATAAATAAATAAATAAAAAATAAATAAATAAATAAATAAATAATAAAAATAAATGAAAGGTACTTTTCCAATGTGCAAAGTAACTGAAATAACATGTTAAATAAAACCCGTATACTCACTTGCACAGCTCTCGTTTGTAACCCCCACACAATAGCCTTAGTGCTTTTGTTGAACAGCACTCCCTTTCTCTGAGGGGCATCTCCTGACTGTCCACTCGCTTGCCCAGATGTTTCCCGGGAGGTGGTAGTGGGTGCGAGGGTACTTGTAGAGCTCTTGCGCGACTGCAGAGGACTCTCCTAATAACAAGGACAACAATGCTAAACAATGCACATCGCACTTTAGAGAGCTGAAAATCAAATTTAGTTAATAAATAATTAAATTGGGAAACCCCAAAAAAATTAAAAAAAAAAATTAAGTACACATTCATTTAATAAGAGAATGAAAAATAACAAATATCACAAACTCTAATGTATTTAGAACAAACATAATAAACTTTTGGTTAGGAAGTGAATTATTAATTCAATTTACAATATCAGTTATCATTAGGATCGAGTGAGTTATAAATATTACCATTAATAGAGTTATCAATATTATCAAATATCAGAAAAGTGTGACATCACATTTCCTAGTTGTGCATAAATGATGTTGAGAAGAAATAAACGTGCAAGAAAGCTTAAAAGATAATGAAATAACACACCTTGTTCTGACCTCCTGGTAACAAAAAGTTGGCTGTGGAGAATTCCATTGCAGTCACACTAGGAATTGGCTTTTTCCCAAGGGCCATACCCACAATGGCAGTCATATGAGTTTCTGGCCCAAACACATGAAGAGGGATACCCAGGTTCTGACCCACTTCTCTCATTATCCTGTCACAAAAAAGAGATTATTATTATTAACAACAATTTATTACAATTTTTTTTCACATTATTGCAAAAATCATTCTTCATTACAATAATTCAAATTGTATACTTAAATATTTAATTATTGCTAAAAAATTAATTTAATAATTCAGATTTTCATAACAATTTCAAAAATACCTTAAGCCTTCTTGGTAATTTGGACCAGCACGACGAACAAAAATGGATATATTGTGTTCTACAAGTTTAGGTTGGAATTCTTGTAATGCTGTGACTATTCCCTTAAAAGTGGCAGCAACATTTGTAAAATTAGCGATTCCTCCACCAATAATCAATACCTGAAACACATCACAGACAAAGGTTAAAGAAATGATTTTAACATTTGCTCAGATCTACAAAGAGAGAGGGAAGTTCTTATATGATAATGACTTCACAAAATTTTGTAATACGTACATTTATTAATAAATAATGGGAACAAAATTACAAATACATTATTTTCATGAGAAGTTATTTCTGGAAAGTTTTATGTTCTAATTTGCAAATTAAAATTACCTTTCCTTTAGGATGTTTTTCTTGAGTCATTAGGCTGAGGATAGTCTTTGCATATTCATAAGTTTGTTGTTCTGTGGGTGCACCACTATATTCACCATAATTTGCAAGTTCAGGTGCTCCTCCAAGATCACAAATAGTATCACTGTAAATAACTGATGCTCCTCCACCAGCTACCATGGTCCAAATGCGACCAGATTTGTTCAAGATCGTCAACTGCAACAGTAAAACATGTAAATGAAATAACTTGCAATAATGACTTGGAACATGTCAGAACATGAATGAAACGTTGATCACAGAGTGGTGACATGTCATATTTTTAATTGAAAAACAAATTACATTAAATGGTCTTCAGGATAAGTTTGCTTCCAAAGTTACTTAAAATAGTTCCCTAAAGAAAATGTTAAGAAGTTATGAAAGATAGATCTGTAATACTTCTGGATTCAGGAGTCCCCCATATTCAGTTTTTTTTTCCCATGAAATTTCCTTAATATCCAATGTATTTAACACACTGAGTTTTAAAGAGAGCTCTACAAGTTAGTAAATGCACAAACTACAAAGATAGGTAAAATTAAAATGTAATAATGCCCCATCCTCATTTGAAAATGTACATTAGTTATACATTAAATGATGTGTAGCAATTTTCAATTTTGACACTGGAGGACATTGTACACTTGGTACTATTATAATTTGGTGCCTCTGGTTTACATCTTTGGTTATTACAGTTACTTTAACAGAAATAGGCTTGTTCAGTTCTAGAAATCAACAAAGGTTCTGTTTTGTTGATACACAAGTGTAACTGTGAAAGGTGTATAAAGAAGTGCATATTTTAAGTATGTTATTTTGGTTTCTATCTTCAGATGCTCTTGTTTGTATTATGAACTCGTAGCGAAATTTAGCCTTTGTTATCTCTCTTGAATTTTATTTTTATTGTTTTGAGCACAATTTCAAAACAAAAAAGAATTGTCAAAGATTTTGCCTTTTCAAATGTATGTAACACATTGTTAACACATTGCTGTACTGAATTATTTACAGATTACAGATAACTAAATTATGAAATTATCCTAATTTTGTTGAGGAGTAAAGGGATATTGATGAGGAAGTATATGAAAATAGTTCTACAAGACATAGATGAAGGTCTGGACAAAATAATTAGCCCAGCAGAGGTGAAAGATGCGCTAAAAATATTGATATTAATTATTTTTATAATCTAAAATTTCTGGATATTGTGAAGACATTGAAAGATTTGCAGTATTTTTTGACAATAGTTTTACAAACCAGCAACTCCTAATACATCTCCATAACCAGGGTTAGTGATAGGTAATCCAAAAAAAGTAAATACGAAAACTGTCCTTTGAAAATCCCCAAACAAATGTACTTTTTAGAAGCTTTTATGATTACAAATACAAGGATGGAAAAATGCTTTCCATTAGATAAAATGAAAATGGGAATGATTAATAAACATCAGAGCAAATTTTGACACCAAAAGGCCTGAAAATAGCCGGCGGCGCTAGCCGAATTCGTTTACTACGGTCCGTGAAGTCATGAAGGTTAAGCGAATTCGAGACTCACGGGTTCATGGTTAAGTGACCGGCCAGGAACCCTGGGATCTAAGGGCGTCGAGCCCCTGGCCGAAGGGATAAAAGGCACTGACTGATGCGACGTGACAAGACTTGACAAATATTAATTGCACATTAATGGAGGATTACTCCCCAGTGCAAAGCGCTCAACGCCCCTTAAGGGGCTTGGAGACGCGTTATGTCAAGGTGTAGACGCAACAAATTAAAAAAAAATAAAATAAAATAAAGAAATGAGATAAATCAGGGAAGTCGAGACATTTTGCTCCCAACAATCATTGACAGCAATGATGTTTAATTTCAATAAAATTACTGAAGACTGTCACCACATATTGATAGCATTGTATTCCAAAAAATAATTTATTATTCATTTAAAATAACAGCATTTATTTATTATTATTATTATTATTATTATTATTATTATTATTATTATTATTATTATTATCATCATTATTATCATCATTATTATTATTATCATTATCATAATTATTGTCATTATTATCATTATCATTATTATTGTCATTATTATAATTATCATTATTATTATTTTAAGAAAATTTTAGAGGGGGGAAGTTGTGAACTGGATTGCCCTCCCTGCTTCTGAAATATCCTGGATCCATCCCTGAACTAACTGGTAATTAAAATTCAGATCGATAATCTGATGGATACTGATGAGTGGGGCTACATCATAACAAGAAGACAAAAATGAGTAAAATGTGAGACAGTTGATCGGGGAAGTGATACTGCTAATGCCCACATCCTCATATATTTTGGTTACAATAACAAAATCACGTAAACAAATTATCTTATTTGTTCAAGAATGATTTTGATATCCCTAAATGAGATTTCAATGTTCAGAAAGAAAATTAAGCAGATGGTTAATTAATTAGATAAAATTTCGGCATCTTGTGAGGCAAAGAGTGAAAAATGATTCCTTTTATAAAATTTTGGCCTTCTGAAAAATAATTAGAAGGACAAGTACAAAATTTGTGCTACTAGGATGAATTGGTTCTACACAAATTAGTTATTACAATGCACAGAAATCAATTAATCTATTTTACCTTCAATGATGCTCCACTTTTGGCATCCAGATCTGCAATATAGGCTTCCTCAGGAAACGCGTCTCTGCCAAACGGAGGGGGGTATTCAATCTCTCCCCACTTTTGTCGACAAATGAAATCAGCAGTGGCATCTATCTTAGCAGCCAAGTCGAGAATGTATATTGATTTGCTGGTCACAACTAATGGATTTATTTCCAGGTAAGTGAAGTACAGATCCACATACACTTGATATAATTTTTCAATAAATGTAGCAACCATTCTAAAAACAATGAGGTGAATTTAAAAAACATTTACATAATATATTTAATAGAAGTAATATATATTTACTAATACATTCTACATGACATACTTTTTCTTTGCTTGTGGTAATTTCTTCAAGAGCTTCTCTTCAATTTCAGCTGCAGTAATACTTGCACCCACAGCTACATCAACTTTTGTTGCTTTTGCGTCTACATCACCAATGTCCACGCCACCTTCATGATGGAATAGAATAGTATCTGCATATCGATGAGAGTAGATGCAAACATACGCCTCTTCATCCTGCACAGTACCAAAATTATGAATTTGACTGAATAGCAAATAAGTTAAGAAGCATGAATTGGAGGGAGAGGGAGGAAGTATCTTTCTACTTTACAAAGATTGTAGCTTTATCGTTGCAGATGTAATTAAAAAGAAAAATAACCTGTTCTCATAAAAAAATAAAAAATTTAATAATATAAAAAACAAATGACCACTGATTTAATTTATTTAAATTAATTTTTAAAATAATAGTTATGTGAACATTTTAATTTCAAATTAAAAGTATTAATTCAACAAAATGGCTGATTTGGGCTAAATAGCAAGGACCTCACTTTTAAGTTACTTATCAATTTCTGTTACTGGTGTATATCAATATTTTGATTTTGAATTGTGGTGTATATCAATATTTTGATTTTTTTCTTCTTCTTTTATTTGGCACCTCTGTCGAATATTTTTCTCGTGATTAAAAGACATAATTATCACCACCAGTAGGATTACACAAAATGAAAATATTCCACTTTCTGCAAACTCGCTCAACTCTTAGACTTCTGAATCTTAGCCACATTTGTTAATGATTTTCTTAAAGCAGTTGTTCAAATATGAGTAATATTTTGCACTGTAGAAACAAACAAGGGTCTCATTCATTAATATCCCAACTGTCTTTCTTAACAGTGCATCAATTTCTCCATCAACAAGTTTCGGTGACAGTTTTTAATCAGAATAACCACTTGTTCACAATATTTTTTAACATCACATAGGCTCTAGCCTGAACATTATACACAAGTAACATTAGGCCTAATATATTTGTCACCACCTTGTCACCTATTTGGATGCGTTTACGCTCAGAAATATGTTTCGCAGACATAAAGAGAACCAAGCTGTTATCTTGTTAGCGAGTAATAAATTGTTCAAAGAATTGTCCCCCTCCCATGGTGACAATTATATTTTACAATGGGCAAAATACATAAGGCCTAAGAACCTTTTCAAAGAATTGGTTGTCTCGATAACTTAATGGTTAGAGCAATTGAGCATAAATCAGGAGACCTGGGTTCGAATCCTGGTCACGGTAACAATTCTTTGAATGAATTTAATTATTGGACCTAATCTATGGATGGGATAGTTGTCTGAAGAGCAGATGTAAGCAACAGAAAACGCTTATAAATTTTGATACTTACTTGTTTATGTGTCACAAAGGGCTCAATGATGAAGTTGCGCAGTTTGCCTGTAGCTCGTCCCACTGTCTGATCACGTCCCATGCGTTCGCCTACCCATGAGCGTACAGCACTCAGATCTGCATTCACAGCAATGAGACCCAACTTCCCACGTCGCTTGATAAGTTGATCAGGCTTTACCACTAATTTCTGAAAACATATCATTGGTCCTTGGATATCCTCTCAATTTGGAACTCCTAGGTAGAGTCAATTTGTAAGGTAGAGTTATTATGTATGATGTGGTAAACTGAAAGCAGTTATAATAATGAAACCAATCTATAGGTGTAGGCCTACATCATGAGTACATGAAAATGAAAGTAGAAAATTAAAGAATATGTTGGGAAGGTACCCTAGACTTGTGCTGGGGAGAGGGGTGGGTGGGAAAGGGGCACCATAGTCTCATGTAATAAAACGTTTTAAAGTTTTGTAAGTGTTAAATCCCTGCTAAAAATGATGTTTGGAAGGTATGGATACAATTTGAAATTTACAGTTATGACAAATGGATGGACACAGATATGGTAATAGAATACGAATAGATTATGTTAAAGAAAATATTATTGCCTTATTGAATAGGAATAAAAAAAATTGAAAAATTGGGACGTTTTACTTTGTTGCATAATTCAACAATTGTGCTGTTGTCATTATCTCATTGACTAGTTATTTTTCAATAGTTCAAAATATTTTTTGTTTATTTATGATTTTATTTTTTTGCAAAAATAGTAGATATTTGCAAAAAGTTACAAAATAGTTGAAAATTTTGAATATACTTTACTTTTTAAATTATTTATATATTTTTTACAAATGGTTTACTTCAAATTGTATCTGGAGTCAATGAGTTCATTTCAGTTCTCAAAAGAATAATGAACTTGTGAAATTGAGCATGCTTTGACCATGACATTTTATAAACATTATGAAATCTTATCAAATGTATTGCATAAAAATGTGAAAGGAAATATGTGAATAATTCTTAAACTTTCCAAAAACTAATACCCCCCAAAAACGTGCCCTAATAGGAGTCAATCCCTCCTACAACCTCCCAAAAATTGTCTCAAAATGTATAAGGGAGACAAGAAATGTACCTCCCCCCGCTTGTTTTATACAGTGCACACACAAATAGAAGGTAACCGAGTCTGATTCAAAAAAGCACTAACTCCTCAAACTAATTAAAGAGGTATCAACAAATTAAAGAAGCATCCAATCTTTTATTCAACAGGGCATACATTTGAGAAGTTGTACCTTGAAAAATCAGAAATAAATCAATCTTTCCACATGGAAAATTCTATGTGTAATGGTCAAATTTCAATATGATAATACATATCACTGTACATCACAAAATATAAAAGTAAGTAATTATAAATTGAAAACCCTTCTTGACTGGCATTATGTAGACAAGCAAGGCTGTTTGTCAGTGATAAAGGTGAGAACTTTTCATTGGTTGTCAGTAATAATTTTCATGACAGCAACAATATTTAAAACAACTAAACATTATCAGCAGATTTTTAGTCATTAATAAGTTTGTGCTATTGAACTTTCATTGACATATGCATGTAAAAGGTGCAAAATGCTCCTATTAACATGTTTAAACTACAGATAAACACAAAGAAATGCTTTCAAAAACACCATATATCTCTAATAAATATTATTCTATGCTACGAAAAGATTGACAGCTTGAATCAGAAGTTAATGCAGATTTACACATAAAAGAGCAGGAGTGAAAGTTGCTTTAGTGAAATCAGGTGAGTTTATGGACTAGAAAATAACTAGCGACAGTCCAAGGAGATGCAAAAAGGTAACAAGTTAGGATGGAAGATGAGGTGGGTGTGTCAATTTGAGTGTTTTAGATCAGAATATGTACGATAGGGGATATAAATATATGAAGACATTTATATAATGTATTTCCTTTATCTATTTGGCATATGCTGAGATAGTCCTTTACTTTGCTTCAGAACACTAAATAAATAGTCTCCCTCTCTCCTTAAATGTCACAGTCTTCACTCTTTTTGACATTGAAAACAAAATATTGATTAACTGAAAAACTAATAAATTAGGCAATATGAGTGACATGATTGGAAGACTGGAGCCATCACCAGGAGCACTAAATAAATAAATGAATGAAGGGTTTAAATGTAAAACATGATAACCTTCACAGAAACCTTTTTATCTCCATAAGCAAGTGAACCTTTTTGTTAAAGGGGTTTAAGTGGACCACATAGAAAAGGGCACGAAACAGGGGCAATCCACGAGTACTTAACTATTGAGCCAATCATATGATTGCACAGACTAGAGATGTCAGAGACCAAAAATTGGAAGGGAAGAAAAAAAGAAAAACCTTCACATCACAAAAACGTCATTTTTGAGAGTTATCATATTTTACGCCCGAGGCCTTCAAATCAAAAGCAACCCGACTCAAACACAACAAACAATAGGTCCACCCCTGTTAAAAAAGGGCGTCGGCTACACCAATGTTCTACGGGAAGGGAAAAGTGAAGGTGAAGGGAGGGAGGGGGGCGGCAACCAAAGGCGAGTGAATTAAAGGAAGCCGCTGACTGGCCGTCGCCTGATACTGCATGAGACGACGATGCCGACCCTCCCCTCCCTTCGACGGCCTCTTCGCGCCAGGCCACACGGTGACAATCTCACAAAACGCGCAGATCGAGCATCTACAACACTACTGCATTCGAAGACCTTTTCATTCGTTTGGCAAAGAAATATGCTAGGCCGTTCCATGTATCATAACAAGTGATTTAAAAATATCTTAATCTAAATAGGATGACAGTGAATGTAATAAAAATACATACTGCCGGCTTGGCACGAATGGCACCGTCAGATGAGGAGGGGTGAGCGGTAAATGAAAGTTAGGAAAGGCAGTCTGTGT
Source organism: Teleogryllus oceanicus (assembly GCA_964035755.1). Taxonomy (NCBI): domain Eukaryota; kingdom Metazoa; phylum Arthropoda; class Insecta; order Orthoptera; family Gryllidae; genus Teleogryllus; species Teleogryllus oceanicus. The sequence goes on along the minus strand of CAXIVR010000001.1, from coordinate 17,923,688 downwards.
GAAGATGTAATAGTGTGGAACTTGCTTGTCCAGAATAGAATTGATACGATATGGCAATATGGAATGGGATGGGGCAACAAAGGATAGCGCACAGTAGGTTATCATAGAAAATAATGGGTAATAGAGAATAATTTAATGTAGAGTTAAATAGAAAGTAGTGGAAGGGGGAAAAAGGGGGGTAGAGTATTGAAAGGTACTTACGTTGGACAGTCAAAGGAAGATAGGACAGAAGCAGGGTGAGATATGACGATGGGGTAAATGGGGTAAGAGGGAGAAACGGGTAGATATGGGTAGGGTAGTGAGGGGAGGATGTGGTAAGGTGGAAGAGTAAAAGTAAAAGGTGGGGTGAGAAGCATAGTTGGGGTGAGGAGAGCAGAGGAAGGAGTGACTGGGCTGAGGTAGAGATTACGTCAGGGTAGCAATAGTAGATTAAGTTAACTAAGATTTGAATAGGGAAGGATAAGGGGAGCCATTATTAGGTTAGGAAAAGGGGGTACCAAACGAAAACTCTGGGAACAATAAGATAGCGTACAACAGGATACGCTAGACGATCGGAAATAGAAGGGGGTGGAACGAGGTGTTGAGGTGACAGGTGGGTTGGGATGAACGTCGGGGGCAGGTATGTGAGGAAGGTGAGGTCGGGTGGGATGGATGTTGGGGTGGGAAGCGCAGCGGATTTCGCCAGAGAACTGCGGTGGAAATATGAACGGAGCACCGGCCGTTTCACCAGTCCGCGCTCGCGGGCCTCGAAGAAAGTAGCCACTTTCCCTTGTAAAGTGGGTATGGTCGTCGACGTCGCCGGAGCAACGAAGTGCGAAGTGCGAAGTGGACGGCATCTCCATTCAGCAAGGTCGAGGGCGCGTGGAGGGTGGAGGGAGGGGGCGCTGGCGCGGGCCAAGGGCAGATCCACTTACTTCGCTGCGGAGCCATGGATTTTCGGCGACGAGCTCTCCCCAGTCGGTGGACTCGGAGACCGCGGCGAAGCGGCAGGGCTCCGCGGCCGTTCCTGTGGGTGCGGTTGGGTGCTTCCGGTGGCTTCACGGATGGCTTTGGCCGACATGGCGCCCGGTGCGGAGGTTCACGTCTGCTTCTGCAAAGGGCAATGGGCGCGCGCGGGCACTGGCCTCCGCCGCCGCCGTCTCCCGCTCCCACAAGCGAGCACATCGGTGCGGCGGCGGCGGCGCGTGGAGGCGCGTGGAGGCGGCGTGCGGCACGCGTGCGCGTCTCGTGTGCGCGCGCGCTGAGGTTTGACCGGAAGCGAACGCCCCGCCACGTCGCCGCCGCGTTGCCAGAGTCGCCAGAGTCACCCGCGCCGCCCTCACCGACGCGTCGCGACCTTGGCGACGCCTTAAACTTAATGGGCGCTTCCGGCGCCCGCCGTCGGCGGAGGCGGCTCGGGTGGCGTCGTAGGCGTCGGCGGCGGCGACCGCGTGCGCGCTCCGCCGGCCGGGCAACGTACGCGAGTTGTCTCCCCCGGGCGCCGGCGACGGGCCCGGCGGCGGCGAGCCTTTGGCCCCGGTCCCCCGGGGGCTCGTCGCCGGCGTGCGCGCCGACGCGGCCAAACCTGCCTCGTCACCGAGCGCCGGTGCGCGGCCACTGCAGCGCTGCCTACCTGAGCGTGCGGTGCCGACGGAGGCCTGCCCAGCACTGGCGCCGCGCGACGCACTCGGCGGCGATCGCGCTGATTCGCTTGCGACACGTCGCGCGGGGGCCAAGGGTCCCCCGGCACAGGCGCGGCGCGGCGGCGCAGACCACGAGCGACCGGCGTGCGGAGGCGCGGCGTGCGACTCGCGTGCCGCTGATAACCGACGTCGCGCCACTCGCTGGCCGGTCGGCCTCGTCCCCGTCCCCGCCCCGCTGGAAGCGGAAGAAGAGTCCGCGCGTACCGCGGGCCCGTCGGGCAGTGAACGCAGGGCCCCGTCGCGCCGGTCCCACGCCGCCCAACGGAGGCGGCGCAGCGCTTGGGCGCACGCGGGCGTCTGCGGCTCATCCTTCCGGAGTGGAGAGGCGACCACCTCGCCGAAAATCAAGATCCACATGGCAGCCCAGATACGCACATTTTATTCCTACTCTGTTTTCTTGCTCTAATCACCGGCTGAGTAGGCGGAAGAAACCTGGCTTGGGAAAATCCCGCAAGCCGACGTATAGTTCGGCGCAGGATCTCGCCATCCATCGGGGAAGATCATCTCCCGTGATTAAACGTGCACTATACATACGGTATTAATGAACTTAGCAGCTGACGCGCCCCGAAACATCAATAAATCAATCAATCAATCAATCAATCAATCAATAGGTAGACTGGGAGCCAATATCCGAATATGAGCCTGCGTCCGATCGGTATAATGAAGATCAAGACTCCATTGATTACAAAAAAATTAATGAGCTTGATAATTAATTGTTTTCTGACATAAAGCATATATAACATCTAATGACAAATTGCAAATTCGCCTTTCTTTCGTATCCATCTTTCCTCTTTAGGATGTTTAGAAAACTCAAGAAAATATTCTCGGCAATACGCGCGGCAGAAATCTTACGGGTGTATCTAAAATATGCTAAGAATTTCGTAAACCATTGCACAAAACTAAAGATTAGAAACTCATTTTCTGAGAAACACCAGCGGCTCCGATTATTGGAGATATTTATGAAAATTTGTAATATGATTTTTTTGTATTTTGATCCATGGTATCTTTGAGTAATTTATGTGCATTACGTTGTGTTATGATTATGTAGGTTGTACATTACATACAGAAATGCGAGGGCCTCAATGAAACAAACAATTTTTTTAAAATGTGTCGATGCAAGAAAAAGGATGGGAACCCTGGTCTTGATGATCCCTGCGATTCCACATCATGTGGCCTTACATGTGCAGTGTTACGAAAAAATGTCAGGATAATTATTGTAAACCCCTGCAGTACTATTGTATTTTTGTTCCCCAGAGTAAACTCTGAGGCTTACATTCCTCAGGTCAAGAGTCTAACAATGCCCAAATCGGACTTCGAGGAACGGGAAGGAACCCGATACGCCTATTTCTTCAGAAGACGAGCAGGCGGTCATCCACTCTGGATCTGTTACAGGTGCTGCAACCCGTACACGCGCTTTTGTGAAGTGACAATCAGCTCCACTGACCCCCAGTATTTGGTTAGGTTAGGATTCGTGTCAGTTTTAACCGTTCCGTGTTATCTGTCCGGGCAAATACGAGGATTGTGACCACAACAGGGCGTGAAAAACACACGAAATTCGATGGCTTTTGATTTTCCTGGAGATGAGTGTTGGTGATTGTCCTTGTCGATGTCGGCAAACCCGGTCCCGGGGGAGGCGCACCCTCGCTCGTCATGCCCTCACTTCTTGCCAGGAACCGATTTCAAGGGCTTAGTGCAGAAAGGTGTTCACTCAATTTTTAGTTTTCCCGTTAAAAAGACTTTTCTATGAATTTCCTATTAGTTTCTTGGCTACTTTTCATGAAAATCACAATATTTGTCACAAAAACAATTTCCAGTAATATAACAAAAGGCCCATGCAAGTTTACTAAATATCAAATCTCTCCTTTAGCCATTTTCTGAGTTAACACTTTCTTGCACTAAGCCTATTCTTTTGAGAACACGAGACGCGGGAAACCGGGCGTCTGCTGGTGCCTTCGGGATACGGTCAAGCGGTAGTCGCGCAAACGTGGGCGGGTAAAACTTCCTGACACCCGACAATTCCGAGAGGAGGGTCCCTTTAGAAAGAAGGCCTACACTTTCTAGCATTATTTCTAACTATTGCAATTTCCGAAAATTCAAGTTCAACGAAAATGAGATTCAAGCATCCTTTACTCTATTCGTGAATAAAAATTAAAGGAAAAATTTGACCCGTTTATGACATTTTTATATAAATCTCATTAACGTCAAGCACAAATTACCCAAAAACTACACTTTTTTCAAGACCTTATTTAAAGAACTAATTGTTTTAGAACATATTTCATCTAAGAGACTAGTGGTGCTACAGAATGGCACAGACTTTCTCGTAACAAAGTTTCCTTGGTGTGGACCGACTTTACGGTCCTGCACTATCCTCTTGCCAGCTGCCATCTATCACCGCTCAAAGTACTTTTTATTTTTGGAATGTCAACTTTTCGGTTTCCTAATAGTAGAACCGAAATATTACTTTAAGAATATTAAAGAATGGTAAAGCCTCGTCATAAATACCAATTTTCATTTCAAAATTGAGGCCGTTTTTATGATAATGGCGTTTAAGTGTTACTGTAAATGCGAAATTTGAAGCTCTTTTTCACTGAAAATATTTGCGTTTTCGAAGAACTTAAAGTCATTTGAAGTACTTTAACTCGCAAATGCAATAGTGTTTACAAATTACTGAAACTGTGTACATTAATGGTGTGAGAGATATTTAAAAAGTTACATTTGTGTAATTTTTTAAAAAACAAAAGAATACACCAAAATAAACTATATGTCTTATTAAATAGTACAATGAGCACTAACCGTTGGAAAAGTTTGAAGAAAATACTTGGAGCCATTTTTGAGAAAACGGCGTTTGAGCATTTTTGAAAATGAGGAATTTTGAGCTTATTTTAACAGAAAACTGTTGAATTTTCGAGAAACTTTACCTGACATTATTTAAAGTACATGCACTCATAAATACAGTAATGTGAACACATTGCCACTAATGTAAATATTTACGTCATGCGAGACAAGAAAAAAATACAGTTTTGTCATTTTTGAAAAAAAAAAAAAAAAAGAATATAGCAATATAGTGTTTATGTCATCTTAAAGAGTGCATTTAGCACTATCCCTATCAAAAGGTTAAAGAAAAAATTGGAGCGGTTTCTGAGAAAATGTTTTTGTAATTTTTTAAAATTGCAAATATTGCACGCAAATATGGAGAGTTAACCGTGAAAATCTGACATAAGCCATTTTTTTGCGTTTTACAAGAAATTACACTCATGTAAAACTATTCTTGTATATCTATTCTTAAAAGGAATTTAAAGAAAAAAATTGGAGCCGTTTCTGAGAAAATTTCGAAAATGTCCGGGAGGCTTCATGCAAAGTACTTCCAAAATTTAGAGAACGTTTTTCAAAATTCCAAAGCTTCAACTAGAGCCAGATGGACAGGGGTTTCTTCCATTTGGAGAAAATCCTACGCATGGTTTAGGCACTAGTGGTGTTCACGGACGGACGTTTTGAAAAAACCTTTTCGGTACGGGGGAGGGGGCGCAAAACATGTATTTCCGTTTCCGAATCTCGAAATCGATTTTCCGCACCATTATATAACACTATACTACGTATATTACTCTGTACTCTGTACGAGAGAGTAAAATTTACTATTATCGCAATATTGTACTTTTGCAATGTCATTTTTTGTTTAGTTTTTTTACCATGTAGTTTGATTAGTTTTTTACCGTGTTTGCCACATACGAGGAAAAAATGAAGGAAAAAAATTGGAGCCGCTTTTGAGAAAATAATTATTTAAAAATTGCCTATATTTCACAAAGAATTTCGCGAAAACTACTCATATGTACGAAAAAATGTTCATGACATTCATTAAGGAAAACGTGATTTATCTTCACTATTGTGGTCAGGAATACGCCTGAAAATATCTTGAACTTCTGAAAATTCGAAAATTCATAAAATTCAACGAAAACTACGCATGTACTAATTTTTTGAGTCATTTACGTTATCCAAGGAAATAGTTTAATCAAAAATCTTGGAGCTATTTTCGAGAAAAATTTGAAAACGTTATTGAGGCTTCATATAAGTACCCCCTAAAATCAAAATATGTTTCAAACTCTCAGGGCCTCGAGTTCGTTCATATTGACCGGGACTAAACGGAAATGAGCTTACAAAGTAAAATGTGCTTCATATGTTACTGCACTGTTTCACTGAGACAAGTATCAATTACTTTTTATTCGTAAAAAGATATATTTTAATAACCAACTTATGAAGAACTTTGTGAACATGAATTTGTGGCTTCTCATTCAGGAACCTCACTATGAACTTTGTACTTATCAGAAGATTTGATAACTTGCAAGAGTTTGGAATTACTTAATAACACGTTGAATTCCATATAGTTCAGGTCTTGAGAATGAGTTTTTAAAATTGCAATTGCTTAAATATTTTTGGTAGTAAAACGTTTATTTTTCATCAATCCCAAAAGAGTTCACTACTGAAAATACTCTTTCCACCACAGCATTTTTGCCTGGTACAGCCAAAACCACCTCTATGTTTTTTCATAGATTGCCTCTACTTTTAAATGTGTGGAGGACATCACACCATTTTTACCAACCTTTACATTATCTTTTTCTCATTTTTCAAATTTTCTGGATAAAAGTTTGTTGAAATGTATAGGCTAGCGAAGTAGTGAAAACCGGAGTGCGCCAAGGGGGAGTGAAGTTATAGCCAAGAACGAAAAAACAGGACATTTCGCGTCCCGTTAATATTTTGTCGGGACAACGGGACACATAATGAAAAAAAGGATATTCCTATTAAAACAGAACGTCTGGTTATCTTATATTAGATGGGCTATAGGATGTAATTTATTTTAATAAATCATTTTGTTAAAACAAAGCAATTTTGGCATATACAATAAACATTGCATTTCTTAGTTTTCCGAGTGGGCAGCCGCAGTTATAGTAAGTAAATTGATCACAGAGGAGTAGCTTGGTTTCCGCTACTTTACGGTGCAAAGCGTGATGTTTCCTATGATGTAATCTACTGAATGACTTTTAATAAAAAAGTTATGACTAACGAAAAGATTCCTGTTAGGACAAGTATAAATAAATGAACACAGATCATTCATGAAAAAGTAATATATATTAATCTTTTTTATTATACGTTTAAATTAAGGGTTTAAGGAACGGATCACTCCTTTAGCATAATCATTATAATCTGGTACGAATACATGAAGTTTCACTTGTTCATGCGTCGCGAAGACATGCCATCACAGATTTAAGCACAGAGACGCGTCTACATTATTCGCGGAACCGTAGTGATGGGGAACCAACCATGGTTATCTACACAAGGTACAAGAGAGAATGGACGCTGTTTTAACCGCTTCAGTAGCGTGCACACACGTACGTCAGAGTGAGGCTCGGCACAGACAAGTATAAATGTAGAACGAAGTTTTTCCTGTCTGAAACATTTATTAGTCGGTAGAACATACAATAATTTCTCAGAAAATTATTTAGAAATATACACAATATAAACTATAAAAAAACAATTAAGAAAATTTCTTTTGTAACAATTATTTTTGATTTCTGAAGGTATTTGTATTTTTATATTTTTGTACTATTTTTTATGCTAATTTAATTTTGTGTGCGAATAAATATTTAAAATGTCAAATACGGTTTATTTAAACAATATGCACAAACTTAATTATAATAAAAATACTAAAATTATAATATTTCATTTACCTTAAATATCACATTCAAAAATATTAAATAAGTTGGTATGTGGATTAGCTGGAGTTTTAGGCCACACAACACCGTTTCGTAAAGTCTTGATCTTTTCATTGTATGTTTTTGCACGTTTTGGTGTTTTTACTTCGCGTTTTAGAGAGTTTTACTGCATGAAAATCCAGTGTTTATTTATAACAATTTTCCATTATTTCTTGTGCATTTGAAATTTTTTCGTTAAAGAATGGCACTTGATGACTTTTATAACGTAAAGTTGTCATATCATCAGCACACCGCCTGTCACCAACACAAAAAAATGTCTTTCCTTTATACCAGATGAGGTGACTCAGGGCATCAACTGATGTCATTGCAGTGTCTCTGACCGGAATATCATAGGGTTTGAGTTGCGACGGTGGAAGCATTTTCGACGAAAGCGAGGTAGCTAGGACAAATTCAGTCGAGTCTATACGTCGACTGCTCTGATCGGTAGTTTTCCGGGGTTTCTCTGACCAACACCAGTCGAAGATCGAAGAAAACGAGCCACCGACCGCGCGCAATCTTGCCTTCCTCTTCCTTGTCCTATCATCCCTTTCTTATGCACACAATTACACTACACCACCACATGTGTCTGGAGCTTAGAGTTCAGAGCCCAGTTGAGGATATGCCCAGCTGGTGGGAGATACCGGAATGCGGAAAACCTGGGAAGTAGACTTGGAGGTCGATGCCGAATCTCACCATCCAGCGGAGGGAGAACACTGCCACTTCCCATGATAAAATCATGCACTTCACTTACGGCACTAGCAACCGCCGGACCCGAAAAAACGAAATAATCAATTTTTTCTTCGTGTTTTGTTACGCAAACCTACTTACAATATATTACATTACTTTTATTTAACTTGTTACATTACCTTTACATTACATTACATTACCCCATCTCGATCAGGGTTTTCGTCCAGTTTCCCTGATCCATTGAACAAATGCTGAGATCGCCCCTTGTTTTGCTTCTGGACATAAATGTAACTTCATTATCTGTGCACGTCTTCTAGAATTCATTTGGAAATATAGTTATTCAAATTATTGTTTCCATGTTGTTGCGGCAGGAAGTATTATTCCTTGACGAAGGACATCATGGATAAGAGCCCAAAATGTATTGCTTATTTATCCTTGAAAATAGACTTTATTACATGAGAGCTTTTTTTTAAATTTAAATTTCAAAATTCATGTAGTATATGACTTAGTGTAGGGATCGCAGAATTTTGAAAATGTGCACAGAATTAACTTCTCCCCATAGCACACCATACGCCGTTTCAGCTGTTTTTTGACGTAAAATAAATAAATAAGTAAACTTTAATCTGTTCTGAAATAATTTTACTTTCTCGGTGTACTATGTACTTACATAATAAAAAAGTATTGTAATATTGTGGCAAAAATCGGCGATTATATGAAGAAAATAGACTTTTGTAGTCACAATCCACGTTTTGTGAGTCTTTGTACAGAAAAATCGGTTGACGGCAAATCGTCCGTCCGTGAAGTCGTAGGCTTCCGCGGCCAGAGTCATGTAGATGATCTTGGCTGTCCAGGTGACGCCGCGTCGAAGGCTGTGTTGCCGACGTTTCGACCATCTTATCGTGGTCTTCCTCAGGGCTGTTGTGCGCAGGTGTGGTAGGCGCTCGGGAATAAATATCCCTCCCACCGTTGAGCGCCGGCCTCCCGATTGGCCGGCTGCTCCAGCCAATCACACCGGCCCCCACTACTATATATTCCCGAGCGCCTACCACACCTGCGCACAACAGCCCTGAGGAAGACCACGATAAGATGGTCGAAACGTCGGCAACACAACCTTCGACGCGTCGTCACCTGGACAGCCAAGATCATCTACATAAAATCGTCCGTCCGTCCGTCCGTCCGTCCGTCCGTCCGTTAGCCTGCGGTCAACGCTAGCGCCTGAACCGTACAGACAATTTTGCCCCAAAATTGATATTACCCTATTGATCTCACCACCGCTAGGGCCTGGGAGTTTGAAACCATTATCTTGATTGGGGGGGGGGTCTTTACACGAAGCTCAATGACATTTTAAAAATTTTCTCAAAAAGTTCTCCAATTTTTTTATTAATCTTCTTCAATGGTTACAGCATAAGACGCTTAAAAAATGGCCTAGCTCTGACGTTCGATGAACACTGAATTTTTGAAAATAGCAAAAAAATAACATTGCGAGAGTAGAAATATTGATAAGAGATTTTTTTGTTAATAAAATCTGTTCCCAAAAATTGAATATTTATACAAGGTTATGCACAACTGATGAAAAAGAAAGAGCAGTTTTCGCTTAGAGTAGGAGCTTGCCGTATTAGTAATCAAGCTGGAGTGCAAATTAATTTGTCTGTACTTGGCAAGACAGCCTTCGTACGGGCCATGGCCTACCAACAGCGACCTGGCCTCGCAGCCATGGATTGAGGGGGTACGTGTGGATAGCAGGAAGATATCCCACACGCCGTATTCTGGCCTTCTCAACGTCACACAGCAACATATACTGGGATATTGCAAGGAAAACGCACACCATAATCTTGCCTGACCGGGAATCCAACCCGAGGTCGTGTCATGCAAAGGGAGCAGGCTGACCAATGGAGCTAAACCGCGAGACCCAGCAAATTAATAACTAGATTTAATAAGGTAAGATTCTGTCAACTAATACAAAATGTAATAAATATATTTCATTTATATATCATTATTAATTTTATAACTTTTCATCTGTAGTCGAAAGTAATTTAGAAGTAATTCTTTATATTATCCAATATTGTGAATTGGAGCTCATGTTCAGTTGACACTTTTGATCTGTAGTTAAAAATAATGTAAAAGTATATCTGTGTATCATCCAGTATAGTAAACTGTAGCATGTTTTCTATAAACCAGAGGCCTGAAGATAGCTAGAAGAGGATAGCTGAAACGTTGCCTACTTTCAACTCGTAATGAATTGAAACAATAAATCACGGTTATTTACAAAAAAGGCGAATGAATTAAAAAGAACTGCTGTTTTTGAACAATAATACATTCATAAAAAGGAAGTAAAGTTTCAAATAATGCGAGAAAGTATGTGCTGTTGTACACCACTAGTTTCATTTTATCATCGAGGTACTCTGTAACCACATCTCAGCTACATTAGTCAGTTATGAGAAATACTTAAATGAGTGGAATAGAAAGAAGGTTCATGTATGATGCATGGTGATTATAAGAACAACCCCAAGCTACAATATACAAACAAGCATGCCCGAGGAAAGATTGGTACCCAAGACCCTTCGGGCCGAGGAAGTTACAACGCTCCCGCCTTAACGATATCGGCTAACTTCATTGGCTACGTAAAAATTATGAATTAATGAGAAGCATATATTTTTATAGCTTCAAATAGGCTTAAACAATAGATTTTGACGACTGAACGTCACGGCCGGCGATGTAAAATATTTCGAGGTACTGAGTAGATACAGAAAGATAAAATGGGAAGCTAATTCTTATACGAGAAAGTACATTTACTATATTACTTTGATAATTGTTTTTGGAAATGCACACGATTTCGTCCACGACAGAAAGTAAACAATCTTCTCATGCCCAGATTTCGCGGTAATACCAACATTTTTTTCAGAGAATTCACAAGTATTCGTGACGATTGTTTTGTTAAAATTTTTAATATTCTATAATATTCTATAATATATATATATTTACTTGAGAACGATTTTGATGTCCTTCCTAATCAGCTCTCAGGGAACAAGTGTTCTGAACAAGTGAGGGTGGAAGCCACTATATATTGAATAGATCACAGCTTTCCTATATTAATAACTAGAGACTTTCTCGTAGCAAATTTTTCTAATTTCCTTGGAATGGACTAGCTTTAAGGTCTTGCTCCATTCTCTGGCCAGCTGCTTTGGCATCTTTCGTCGCCAAAAAGTACATTTTTTTGACATTTTCTCAACTTTTCGGTTTCATAATAGAAAAACCGAAATATTACTTTAAGAATATAAAACAACAGTAATGCCTCGACCTAAATAGAAGTTTTCATTGAAAAATTTGAAGCCGTTTCTAAGAAAATTACGATTAAACATTACTGTAAATATGAAATTTGAAGCTCTTTTTCACAGGAATCTATTGAGTTTTCGAAAAACTTTATTTGAAGTCATTTGAAGCACTTCCACTCCCAAAGGCAATAATGTATACAAATAGACGGATATATGCACATTAACGGGGTGAGACTAAATATCTCATTCCTGTAATTTTTGAAATTACAGAAAATTTGTAACATTACAATTCTGTAATTTTTGAAAAACAAAAGAATACACTAAAATGAACTTTACGTCATATTACACAGTGCCATTACCAGTATCCGTTGCAAAAGCTTGAAGAAAAAATTTGAAGCCATTTTGGAGAAAATGGCGTTTGAGTGTTTCTGAAAAACCGGAATTTTGAGCTCGTTTCCACAGAAAACTGTGGAGTTTTCGAGAAACTTTATATGACATCTTTTATTAATTCATTCTCACTTCTTCTTATTATTAAATTCTTACAAGAAATGTAAAGAAAAAAATTGAAGCCATTTTTAAGAAAATTTTGAACATGTCATTCACGTAAAATACCCTTAAAATTTTAAAGAATGTTTTTCAAAATTTCAAAGCTTCATCTGCCCCGTGCATTAATTTGAACGGAAACGTGCATTTTCGTTGAAATCTCGAAATAGATTTTCCACAGCATTACATAACATTCTCTATACTACGTACTGGTCGCGCAAGTTTTCTTGATACACGAGCTCCCTAACTCTTGCCCAGAGCTGAACACCACGGCCCGTTGAAATTATTAGGTCCGACTCGGGACGGCACGTGTCAATTTACAATGCTAATCTTCCACCTCGTACGTTCAAAACAATTGTATTTTTTGTGCCAGTGTGTTAATTATTGGTTTGCTAATATATCGTTCCCATACTTTACGGTGTTTTTTTTGCTATTGTTTTGGTTCAACGATTACGGTTTACTGTTATTTGATTTACTTATTTACTGTTTCTTCGTTTTATACTTGGCTTCTTCATCTGGTAGAACTCTTTATTTGAACACTTGTATTAAACACGATTATCACAACTTTACGTGAAGGTTAGCTCTGGCAGAGGCAGTCCCAGTGCCCTCTCGGGGAAACTCCGAGAACGCCACAACCTCGCCGTATCCCGCTCTTCATAGTGGGGAGAGGAAAATTGTTGCTAACGTGGTGGAATGTTGAGAAAGACAAGATGCTTCTTTCCTCTCTTGACCAAGCCTTAAAAGAGGGCGACCATTTACGAGCGTTGCATCCGTGAATAGAATAAAAAAAATTAAGCTTTTGCACCCAGATCATTCGGTTGAAACTCCAGGCAAAAAGCGGTACTATTGTCGCTTTTATAAAATGAAATACATGACACGTTCTTATTTGGAAATATTTGGTATTTGCTTTATTTTCTAGCAAGGGGTAAATGCATGAAACTTTTTTTTTATTTGTTGTGAGAACAAGAACACGCGGGAAAATCCTGTTGGGCGATTTTGATAAAAGCGAAATTAGGGACACTATTCATGATGTTTACACTATCCAGAAAGTCGTTCCTACAATATCGAAACTTCTATTAGTGCTGATACAAAAGATCATTTGGAATTGGGGTCCTTCATCACTCCGAACCATTTTGAAATCAATGGGATTCGTTTGGAAGTACAGAACAGACGCCAATTGTTAGAACGAGGTAATATTGTGGATTGGAAATCTCTATACCTGGTAAGAATGAAGCATCTTAGAGAGGAAGGAAGGGAGATTTTTTTATTGAGATGAGTCGAGGATAGACAATAATACGACAGGAAAGTGCTGGCAAAAGGAGAACGATATTTTAGGAGTGACTTCGTGGGGCAGTTCAGCAAAGCGACTTATTATTGTTACTGCAGGTTCTCGAAATGGTTTTGTCGCAGATGCTAATTTAATAATGGAAGCAAACACATTACAATGGAATTACCATGGACAAATGAACTCCACCAATTTTGAAAAATGGTTTAATACACAATTACTCCCAAATGTACCACAAGCATCTGTCATAGTCATGGATAATGCCCTTTACCATTCTAGGCAAGCTGAAAGAGTCCCGTAGGATACGACACCAAACTCACGATGATAGGTTGGTTAAGGAAGAGGGGAATTGATTGTGTTTCCAATCAACGTAAAAGTAATTTGTTCAACATAATACAAGCTAAAAACCTGCGAGAAGGTTTTACGTAGTAGACAAAAGGCTTCTGAAAGAGGTCATACTGTTATTCGTCTTCCACCCTACAATTGTTACCTGAATCCCATAGAGTTAGATTGGGCTAAAATTAAAGGAGTGTTTAGGGAACATAACGTCACTGCAGACATGTCAGTTTAACACCTCCGTGATCTCACAAACTGTGCATTCTCTATTGTCACATCTGCAGACTGGGAAGGCTTTTGCGATCACATCCAGAATTGTTCAGACGAATATTGGCAAAAAGATGGAATTTTGGAAATAGCCCTCGACATTATACAGTTAATTTTGTAGTTATTCGACATTATGTAATTATTGTTGCTGGGAACACGGCCAGTGAAAGTTACAGCTATTACGATAACTCGGAGTAATTGCAGTCATTCACGTAAGTTTATTCCACGCTTTGACGCGCTATATTCACTTCTACAGTTGGTACGCCCTTAAGCTGTGACGTAACCAGAGCCCTACTCTCCCCGCACCCCCCGCTGTAGAATATCAAGAAAACTTGCGCGATTAGTATATTACTCTGTATATACGCATGAATACGGGAAAGCGTGCGCAGATGATTTACGCCACATACAGTTTGTTAGTTTTTGACTAAATAAATATCTGAAATAAATATCTAAATATCGGAAATATCTGAAAGTAAAAAGCTACGAAATTTGCGATGTTTGAAATGCCCGACGAGAATGAAAACGTCATGGGCAACTTGGCAAGATCGCGGGAAGTGAAAGGGCAGTTGCCTTGCTTAGAGAACATAGTGTGTTCGTTAAAACGATTGTCTGTTCCTATTAATTGTAAGTATTCAATGCACTTTCTTATACTTCATTATTGTGATATTTACGGGAAACATTAAAGAAAGCTGATTGGACCGCACTTGATACGGTTTCGGCGGATTCCGCGGAACGGGTACTTGAATTAGCCAGAAGCAAGCAAATTCGCAAATTCGACAAACTGAAGGCGAAACAACATCCTGAGGTTTTCGGGGTGGACGCAACTAGTACGGTCGTCAACCTTACGGACAAAGAGCTCAACGACGCCACTGTGTCTGTATTGAGCAAGGGCCTCAATTTCGCGCCCGTACCCGAACGTGTCCCTAACGCGGATATCGTGGCAGCGGTGGAAAACGCGGTCTTCAAACTGCCTGCGGACCAGGCCGACTACATCCGCAGAGAATCGGCTCGCTTCTTAGCCCATGCTAAATTGCCACGAAATAACTTGCCACGCGAGGAACGTGTAGCGCTGCGAGAACTACGGACGCGCGAGGACATCGTTGTATTACCTGCGGACAAAGGTAATGCTACGGTGGTCATGAACACCGTCGACTACCACTCTAAAGTGGAAACGTTATTGGCAGATCAGACCTATACTGTCCTACGAAGCAATCCCGTACGGAAGCTGAGAGAAGAGGTCGCGGCACGGATAAAAAACTCGGCCGCTATAGAACCTGAAATCAAACCCACGCTAAAACGTGGCAACAGCTGGATTCCCAGACTCTATGGTCTTCCCAAGATTCACAAGCCTGACGTGCCGCTGCGCCCCATCGTGAGCGCTATCAACTCCCCCACCCACCCCCTTGCCCGCTATGTGGCCGACAAACTTCAGCCCTTGACCGACGACATCAAGTCATCTGTCAAGAATTCGGCCCACCTTATTGACATTCCCTCAAGGAGCAACGCTTAATGACACGGACATCCCGTCAGCTTCTGATGTCACGTCTTTGTTCACTATGGTACCTGTGGATGAGGCGACTACCGTCATACGGAAAAAACTTTCCACCCGGGGGCTCACTACGGAATGGGCTGACTTAGCCGAGTTCTGCCTCACGTCTACTTTCTTCCAGTACCGGGGACAACTCTATGGCCAAGCGGAAGGGGCGGCCATGGGCTCCCCTCTCTCGCCGGTGGTGGCGAACCTATTCATGGAAGCCTTTGAAACGGAAGCACTAGAGAATGCCCCGCTGAAACCTACACTTTGGCTCCGGTACGTGGACGACACGCTAGTAGTGTGGCCCCACGGTCCTCACACACTAGCTGATTTCCTCCAGCACCTCAACAACACACATCGCAAGATCAAGTTCACCATGGAGATAGAAAAAGACGGAAAACTGCCTTTCCTGGACGTGCTGGTGAGTCGTAAAGCCAATGGAAGACTGGGACACAGTGTTTACCGGAAAACTACTCACACCAACCGCTACTTGCACGCCTGCTCTCACCATCACCCGGCAACGAAACGAGGGGTCCTGAAAACTCTCGCCATCAGAGCAACTAGGGTATGTGAAAAGGAATCGTTAGACTCCGAAATAGAGCTCTTAAAAAACACATTTCGAGCTAATGGATATAGTGCCAACGCTGCCAACCAAGCTGTACGGCAGGCAACGACCACCTCTAGCACTGCTGATACCACCACATCTAATTTTACATTATTATTATTCCTGGATATACATTTACATTACATTACATTTTATTTGAACTGCAATTGGGTATGACCCGGTGGCAGTTAATTAACAATAATTACAATAATAATAACACTTAACATTAATAACAATATTAAGTACAGGCCGAACATGCAATAATCATACATGCAATAATCAATAAAGGAGTACAAGCCGAACATGCAATAATCATACTATCACTAATATTAAGTATTATAACAAATATTTCAACTCGTATGATATATAATAATTATAATTATATGTCGGTGATGCTAAAATTTAATACAAGCTACATAAATATTGGCTAAATTTATTGTTTTTAATTCATTGATCGCGTTCACTACAATTAACTGCACGACACTGCACTGCACAACACTACACTACCAGCACTACATCGCACTTCACCGCACTTCACAGCACTTCACCGCACTTCACCGCACTTCACAGCACTTACTCATTTAATGTCTATTACTATCATATTGTTCTAACTTATTTCTAAAACTTCGGACACTTAGAGGAAAGGCTTTGAAAATTTCTGCGGGTAAACTGTTCCAATCTTTAATTGTTCTGTTAAAAAAGGAAAATTTCCCAAGATCTGAATTTTTTTTCCCTTGTTCGAATTTTGTAGTGTGATCGCTTCGGCCGAAATAATTTGGTTTTTCTAGTCTAACCTGAATTTCCTTCCAAGCTGTTTGACCTACGTATGATTTATAAAGAGCGCAAAGCCTGCCCTTGTTCTTCTCATTTCTAGGGGTTTCCCCATGCCTTTTTATCGCGTTAGTTCTGTAGGTAAACTTATTCGCTTTTCTCTGTATTCTATCTAGATTTTTCCGGTGCGACTTTCTGTATGGATCCCAACATGCACTCCGTATTCCAGGAGAGGGCGAACCAGCAAAAAATATGCTAATTCTTTTGCGTTTGCAGAGCTTTTCTTTAGAATTCGCATTACAAAATGCAAAGACTTCCACGTTTTCCTAACTACCTGATTTATATGCTTCTCCCACCCTAATTTACTATCTATATGAATGCCTAAATACTTGCATGATGAGACTCTGGGATGATGACTCACCTAAACGATAGTCTGGTTCTTCACAACTTCGTCCCCGCCCGAACGTTATTGTTTTGCTTTTCGATCCGTTAATTTCCCATGTCATTTTTCAGCCCAATCACGTAAATGTTCTAAATCCTGCTGTAATATTTGTTCGTCAGCGCTACTTTGATTTTTCGGTATATAACACAATCGTCTGCAAATAAACGCACCTTTGATTGTATGTTAACGTGAGATCATTTACGTACGCTAAGAAAAGTAATGGCCCTATGACACTTCCTGTGGAACCCCTGAAGTAACAATAACCGTAGTCGAAAACTGAGTGCCAATTCGAACTTTTGTTTCCTGTCTCTAAGAAATTCGCTTACCCACTTCACGACTCTAGCATCAATTCCTGAAGTTAATAATTTCTGATAAGAGATTATGCGGTACTACGTCGAATGCTTTCGCAAAGTCGATTACGATTGCATCCACCCTCCCACCCGCGTCAACTTCGTCAGCTAGATCTTGAAAAAGAGAAACGATTTGGCTTTCGCACGAATATTTACTTCTAAACCCATGCTGTCCGTGAAAATCCAGTTCGCTTTTTCCATTCGCGGCGAATGTACCCGGCTATTAAATGCTCCATTATTTTGCATACTACTGATGTGAGCGATACTGGTCTATAATTACAAACTTTCGTTTTATCACCTTTTTGAAAATAGGGACCACTATAGCTGTCTTCCAATCGTCTGGTAGACTTGCATTATTGATTGAAACATTGAATAATCTTAACAAATACGGCAATACTGCTCCCCGTTTGAATATTGATACAAAATACGCGTTGAACGCATTTGTTTTTTTTTTTTTTGCATGAAGCTTGAACTGGTTTTCTATTGGAAAATAATGAACTTGCTCCTGCGCCCGTTTTGGTTTGAATATTGATACAAAATACGCGTTGAACGCATTTGCTTTCGCTTGGTCGCCGTGCAATGGCGCGTTATCTGCGTCTAGAATTTCCTGAATTTCTTCCTTATTCCCCCGGCGTCTGCGGACATATTT
Source organism: Teleogryllus oceanicus (assembly GCA_964035755.1). Classification (NCBI taxonomy): domain Eukaryota; kingdom Metazoa; phylum Arthropoda; class Insecta; order Orthoptera; family Gryllidae; genus Teleogryllus; species Teleogryllus oceanicus. The sequence goes on along the minus strand of CAXIVR010000001.1, from coordinate 17,905,522 downwards.
GTAAAAGTCTGACCAATTATTTCTTCCTGTCTCCAAAATATTTCTTAAAAATAATTCATGCGCAATTTTTTTTTCTTTTCTAATTCCTGTAGAATTTTTAAAAGTTATCATGTCAGCAATGCTGCGATGTCTCCTATTAAATGCTAGTCTAACTTTTCTCTTTAAACGCCGTACCGCCCCGTTATAATATTCAGGATCAGGATTACTTTTCAGTATTTTGCAAGGAACGAACGTATCTAAAGCTGTTTCTACGATTGTTTTAAAAGCCCCCCATTGTTCCTCCATACCCCTTTGTTCTTAGAAAGTAGTCGTATTTTTCCTTAAGAAACTACGTAAACCTTCGACGTTTGCTTTTCTATATCGCCTGACTATCGTTCCTTTCACCTTAGGTCGCGTAATTACATTTGTTTGTACTTCTACCATCACTGCTTTGTGGTCGCTAATCCCCTGAAAGACGTCGCAAGAAAGGAACATTTCTGCAGGTGAACAAGGAAAAAGTCCAAAATTGCGCTCTGCCGTGTGGGTTGGTCGACTACCTGCGTTAAACCCTGCTCCCATACTAGTCGATTGACGCGCTTTTGAATTTTCCTGTCGCATACCTCCTTTCCAGTTAGCGTCGGAAAGTTTAGGTCGCCAGCGACAAGAATAGAACGACCGTTTCTGTTTTCCACCCTATCACCGATTTCATCTAAAATTTCATAACCGTCGTTTGGCGGCCTGTAAAACAATAATTTCCACGGAATTATCTAGTACGTCAATTACCATTCCTAACATTTCAAAGTTGTTACTAAACCAACTATTCAACTATTAACGAGGTCTTGACGCAGAAAAACGCCCCGCCTCTTGTTTTTCATCTCTTCGATATAATTTATAACCGTAATGTAAAATTTCAGAATTAGCTACCTCATCTGTTAACCACGATTCTGTCCCTATCACTATATCTGGACTACATGTATCAACTAAGTTCCAAAACTCAATGGTTTTATTAATTATACTTCGACAGTTTACCGCACAATCTTAGAAAGCCCTTCCTCACCTGAACATATCTGGTCGCCGCCGTCTCCGCCGCTGCCACGGTCGCCGCCGTCGTCGCCGCCGTCGTCGCCGCCGTCGTCACCGCCGTCGTCGCCGCCGTCGTCGCCGTCGTCGTCGCCGCCGTCGCCGCGTCGCCGCCGTCGCCGCCGTCGCCGCTGTCGCCGCCGTCGCCGCTGTCGCCGCCGTCGCCGCCGCCGCCGCCGTCGCCGCTGTCGCCGCCGTCGCCGCCGTCGCCGTCGCCGCTGTCGCCGCCGTCGCCGCCGTCGCCGCTGTCGCCGCTGCGCGTCGCCGCCGTCGCCGCCGTCGTCGCCGCCGCCGCCGCTGTCGTCTCCGCGGTCTCCGCTTTCTCCACCGTCACACACGTCACCATTGAATCTTCCGCCACCAGAGCGAAACCCCCAGCCTCCGCTCCTATCGCCATTGCCCGCCATTCGACCGCAGGGCGCAAGATCAACGGACATTCACAGCGTCATCGGGCGACCGGCGGGCGTGCAGAACTCAGCAACTCTGGTGTAGAGGCCACGAGTGCCGCCACGCCCTCCGGTTGAGGTGGACGCCGTCCCGACCTAGGGCGCTCTCCGAGATCCACCCGTTTGGATCCACAAAGGTGAATCCGAGCGCCTTTGCACATAGTCCATGTCGCGATTCACCCTAGCGACTTTACGGGACCAAACATCCCGGCGGCGAATGACACCACTTAGCACTATGCGGGCGGATGGAAAGCGCTTTTTCGCTGCTACCCCAAGTTCGTAGATCTCGCCCGTTAGGTAGTCAAACGAGCGACATCTCCGAAGGTTGTTAGAGCCTCCGTGAATGATGACAGTGTCCGGTGCTTCCACATCGCTGGCTTCTATTTGCAATTTCAATTGCTCAACGCGGATTCCGGAAGCATTTTACCTGTAGGTTTGCGGACCCACGTGACGCACAATAGAGTCACCGAACACCACACACTTTTGGGGCCCGACCTCACGGTTTTTCTTTGCCGCCCTCACAACAGATGCGTACGTTGCTGATAATGTTGCCGTCGCCGCCGTAGCACAGCCGGGCCGGCGGCGCGGCAGCCGGGGCCGGCGCGGCAGCCGGGGCCGGCGCGGCAGCCGGGGCCGGCGCGGCAGCCGGGGCCGGCGAGGTCACCTCAGCTCGCAGGACTGCTGTGGTCGGCTGTGCCACCGTCACTGCCTCTTCCGTTGCGGCCGCTGCTGTCACCTCCATCTCTGTCACCCTTGTTGCTGCCTTCAGATTTTGCAGCTCCCGTTGAGTGGCAGAAAGTTTCGCCGTCACCTTCAGGAATTCCTGTCGGAGACGCGCCAGTTCATCGCGCAGCCCACCACGCCGTTACAACACTCGACGCACCTCCACGGAACATCTACTGGTGCGCCACGTCGCGTGGACACCGGGCCAGGATTCATCTCGACGCCCCCAATGATTAGCAGCGTTGCTATGACAAGCAACGCAAAGCCGTCTAGAGAAGGAGCAGCAACGCTACCCTTTCCCAGCACGCACGCCACGCGGGCGGCCCAGCCGCCGATGCGGGCCCGGTACGCCTGCAAGTCGCAGCCCATTATCCCTATACCTGGGCGAGAGCGATCCCAAAAACACGTCCGCTCGCTACAACGTCCAGACGCAGACTGATGATGATGATTCAATCGCAGGACGGCCATTCTACCGTATATACGAGGGGTCACTGATAAAATTGGAAAGCTTTTGAGCCGCTTCGACATCAAGACCGCCTACAAAGCTCCTACAAAAATCGGACAAAACCTCGTGCGTGTGAAAGATCCCATACCGCCTCTCATGTCATCAGGGTATATGAGATCCCATGCAGCTGCGGCAGCAGTTACATCGGCGAGACAGGACGGACCATAGAGGAACGGCTCCGAGAGCATATCCGCCACTATAAGTACAACAACACTGATAAGTCAGCCGTAGCCCTCCACGCATGGGAAACTGGCCATGCCATTTTATTTGACGACACCCGCCTCCTAGCCAGAGAAGACCGCTGGGGAACGAGAAGAGTAAAAGAGGCAATAGAAATCATTAAACATCCCCAAAACATAAACGCTGATAAAGGCCTACGCCTGCATGATGCCTGGAAACATCTTTTTCACCTGACCGAGACCCGGCACGGGGCCCCCTGCTCCATGCCGTCCGATCACGCGCGGGGCGCCTCCCCCACCCCGCCCGGGAAGCCCTACCCCTGATTGGCCTCTGCACTCTCTCCGCATTGGCTGATCATCCGGCCTATCAGCGGACGGAGAGAAACGGCATATAAACCCGTGCGCAGCCCACCTCCGCGCAGTACTACGCCCTGAGGAAGGTCGCAGAATGGCGACCGAAACGTTGGCACCTGTGCCCTGGACGCGGCGTCTCCCGGATAGCCAAGCTAATCAACATTAAAGAAGTGGGGAGTTACTATTTGGAAATTCTATTTCACACATTTTTCTCTCTCTCAGAACAATCTATTTCTCTCAATGATATCACTTACGTGTCTGACACACGTCCCTTCATATAAAAATTTCGGTGATTTAAAAAAATTTAATTAAAAAATCAAAAAAATCACTGATTTCAAAGATTCGGTCATTAATTATGGTAAGGTTGATAGCTTGATTTGCTGTTTTAGGCCAAAACAATATCCATGTGTAAAGATCTTGGTAAATATAAAACATATGCAAAGGAAAGTTGGAGCATAGTGGAATTTGCATTTAAAACTCACAGATATGGAGCCTTTCAGTTCCAGAACAAGTACTTTGCTGAGAAGTGTGTACGAAAGTGTCATGGGGCTAGTATATCAGAACAGCGAATTATTGCTGTTTTTTTGATTTTACTCTGTGTCTTACGAAAACGCAAGTAATGTAAAACATCGTCTTTGGCGTAACAATGCGTAAGTATAAAAGTATTTGCATTAATAATTTAGTTGTATATGTTTATGATTAAGTGATTTTGACTTTCTCAAACAAAATCAAGGTTAATGTGATTGTTTTGAGCAATTCTGTGCTAGCGTCGAGCGAAGCAAAGTGGAGCGTTGCTATTCCACATTGCCCTGAAAATTGTGTGTATGTACGTTTTATGTAACCACTCAGAGCCTTTTACTTACACACTCTTAAGAACAAGCTTCGAAATCACCCAAGCAAAGTGGTCATTCTCCACGAAGTCAGTTCTCTCTTTGGAAAAGCATTTGTAAAGGCAGTCACAATACAAGATGCTGTCTGGATTTAGAAACACAGAGATACGCCCTCAAATATTTTCTGATGGTGCTTTCGCTCCAGTAGAAACAACAAATTGTGAACTCTCTGCAGAATTTTTAAAAACCACATTGGAAGCTATACCCATTACGTCATTGGTGAGGGCAGAATATCTGCGCCTGATAGTCTCTTCTGGATAAACACTTCTTTTGCCAAAATCAGAACCAAATTCAAGTAAGTCCACCCGCAGAAGTGGAAAAACCGCCACCTTAACAATACTACCTTATCAGAGAGATTTTAAAGGTTCTGCCAAAGGATCCGCTTCAAACATAAAACGGTAAAAGAGAAGCTATGTACGTCGCGGTAACACAAATCTTAAAAACAGTACATGAGTTTTTAAAATTCTATTTTACATTAATCATCAATATTTGTTTAAGCATTAAATATTATCTAATTAGCTTTGTTCACTTTGTCTCAGGAGTGGGACAAAGTAAAAAAAATGCAGACTCCTCCCCCCCCAAAAAAACAAAAAAACCCACCAGTTTGACTGAAAGCAGCACAGACTTTCTACATGTTATAGCAGAAAGTATCTAATAATTTTTGAAGACTGTATCAATATTTTTTAAAACAAAACGTACGTTGTATTGTAGCTACAATCTTAACGGTTCCACTTTGCCCCACTTTCCCCTATATTCATGGATATGCAGCATTTTCTGGCATAGCTTTTCTATAGCTCTTTCTTCTATGCGATGTAATCGCGCGGGTTCAGTTAGCACAAAAGTATTTTATTTGTTATTCTTGAGCAAAGTGCATGGTACATTTTAGAAAACCATTTTGTGAGGGTTTTTTCAGCAGCATTTTTGCTGCCGCAAGCCACTGGTACGATATTAAATATAAAAAAAGGAATTTATTTGAATTTTATTTTTTGTCGTTTAAGTGCTTTTGCAGCGCGAGGGGGGGGCTAAGCACACATGGCAACACTGCTGCTCTCAGTCAAGTGATTTTTCATTGTTGTCCTTCCCGCCCGGCAATCAGTATAGACACGTCCGCCCGGCAATCAGTAGAGAGCGGTGAGTGGCGATAGATCATTTGTTGTGCGGTACTCTACGATTAAGACAAGAAAGTGAAGACGGGGAAATATAGATTAAACGATAAGATTAAGATGCAAATGAAACAATTTGGTGAGGATGACATTTCAACGGTTAGAGAAAAGGTGTTATGCACAGGGCAAGGAGGTAAGACAATCTAAATTTTTAAAACTTATTTTCAGAGAACAATTCATATTACTGAAGCTTAATATGGTAATAGCGGGGCCCGGGCTGAAACTCCGCAATTCGTAACTAATTGCTTTGAAAGTGAAAATTACTTCGTAGCAGAACTCAACGTCGAACTTAAACTGTGCATTACAGCATTCTAGACCGGGTATTGTGCGAGAGTAAGCACTAAAATATTGCTAAGTTTTAGATAAAATTGCACAAAATCAAGCGTCACTTTCATTTTACCGACGGATATTATTTCTTTTTCTTTCAAGTTAATTCTACATAGACTTGGGGTTTCTGCACTTTTCATGCTACGAAGTGTGGAATCTTCAAAATTGTAATAGGCAGTTGAAAGATATCTGGTTTGGTGGAACATAGCTTAAGAAACATAATTCGGGCCCCACCTGTGTTCTTTCAATTTCCAACATATCCTCCGCCTCTTCTTCATTTCCTCACCCGTTCTCCCTCAAAACGAGTGTCTCTTCAGCTACCTACACAAACCTGCGAGTTGAATTACACAGGAAACATTGTCTTTCACAGGAAACGTCACAAGTGCCGTATTAAAGGTTTTGAAAGGTTTCGTTTTGATGTGCACGTATTGATGTGCACATTCGATGTGCACGTATGTCATCGCGAGTCATAACGCAACAAGCCCCTCTTCTCAAAGTTTTACATTATCGCTATTCATTCATTATCACTCCAAAGTGGTACAACGCATTCAACTGTAAGCCGGAAATACAGTAAATCTATTAACCACGCCACCAAGCAATCATGATTCGAAGTCGAGAGCCTTCAGAACGTGTCCCGCCTCCATCTCCTGAGAGCGTACGCGGCGACGCGCGCCTCCCTTTCCGAGTTCCGACACAACCCGTGGAAGTGTGTCGCGTGCGCCGGCGATGGCCCCATCCGCAGCCGGTCCCGATTGTTTTGAAAGCGAGAAAGCGCGTGGCGCGGGGCGCGGGGCCGGCGACGCGCGGTTAACGGCACAGGGGGCTGCTTCCAGTCGTTTTCGTGCTTATGAAACGTACTCTCTCACTTCAAATAAAGAATTATTAAGAATACCGAACTTCATTGTCAAATAATTATTTTTATCGTATATTTTTATTCGCCAGTCATTGATCACTTCCCGCTCAAACACCTCGAAGAACATTAATGTAGACATTGCCAATTCATTACATAGTATTTTAAATCATATTACATAATTTTGCTAATTTCAAATATATCTAGTAAAGTTTTCCACGGTGCATATTCTTACGCCATAGTGAGGTTACACCAGTTCTCTGTGCCTCCTTTAGTTCTTTAATAGCACGTCTAGGCAAAGGAAAGTTTTCACAGTGTCCTAGAGCTGTTTTATCAATTTGATTTCACTGATATAAGAACACGGAATAACAGTTTTCCCAATGTCAAGCGAGTGTCATTTATGACTTTTATTTCGTCCTCACGTGTTCACTATTTAATCATTTTAATGAAAATGTAAAAAACTAGCATACCCCTGCGAGAACACTCGCATGTTAAATTCTTCTCTATTTTTCCATTTCCACATTAAGCCTGAAATGTATATTTTTCAAGACCCTCTTATCCTCAGTCACTAAGTCACTAGTTCTATATCTTTGTTTATAATTGATAACAATACAATACATCCTTGTCAATACAAACTATTATTTAACGTTATTACTGAACAGAAAGGTATACCGACAATTCAATCGCATAGAATATCAATAATTAGTTTAATTTCACACACAGTAGGAAATTCTGCACTGCTCTGAAACGGTGGGTAGAACTGAGAAGCGTCGAACCAGCAAAATATGCAAGAATATCAAGAAGATCCATCCTGTAGATTACGTGTGTAGAAATCGTTTCTTTGAGGCCTTGGGCCTCAAGATTTTAGTTTTTAAAGCTCTAGAACCCTTCGTTTAGAAGTTATTTAACTGTATAGATTTTGACAATGCTGTCGAGTGTTGTGGGTTGAATTTGACATGAATATTTAGATGCCTTTAAACAAATCCTTCATATTTTTAAAGTTAAAGTGCAATTCGTCACGTCTCCGTGAACTTGTCTTTCTTTAGAGTACTCATTTATAAAGATTGGTTGCGTATGAGAACCGCAAATGGTATGTATACTATTGAAATAATATAGGAGACGATGTTTTAAAAATGTTTCAACCTTTGGAATTGATTATTTTACTTATGAGACATTTTGTATTTTTTTTATTAACGTAGTTTACTACGTTAATTTTTGTCATTTGCATTTAGGATAGTATTTCTATATTTTCCCATAATTTTTAGTAACCTGATGATATAACCAACCAAGTTACAAAATGTTGCGCTGTTTGCCAATAAATTATTGTCAAGAAGAGGGGATACGCCTTTTATTGATACAAATACAACTGACAATCAAGAAGAGTCCTTTTTATCTACAAACTCTACTTAAATCATTATAATTATTTGTGAGAATATTTTAATTTGATTATTGTACAATACAACAATGTACAATAATTTACATAAGATTTACTGTTATATCCCATTGAAGTGTGTGAAGTAGAGTACTTGACATCACCAATACCGTGGGGGTGACTGCAACTCCATCTACGTCACTAGTTAACGGTTTCCACGCACCCGGCGACGCCCGCCCGAAAAGCAATTTGCTGCTCCCCAAATGCCGGCATTTCTTTGGATGATCAACCACAAGGAAAAATAGCTTCGGGCGCTCCGACTACAAGGCGAATGTCGGTCGTCCGGGCGGCAGAAGTTTACCTTACTTTCTACGCTTCATTTCGCACACTCTCAGGTCGCGAAATATTTTTAGAAAGTCAACGCTACGTAATTCACTGGGAGCTATCAAAATTTGGGAATGCTGTAAATAATACTCCTCACATGTTGCTAAAAGAGAATTAGCGTAGGTATTTGAGAGAGGATACAAAACAGAGCGGCAAAATATGCATTTCGGAAGAACACACCTGCGCATTGGGAATCATTAGAACGCCGGAGGAAGAGGGCACGACTTTGCGCGCTGTATAAATCTTACGTTGGATGCTCCGCATGGCAGGAAATACGGGGAAGGCTAGATAAACCAGATTATTTAAATAGATTTGATCACAAATATAAAATTAGAATAAGAATACAAAGAACGGACGCAGGGAAATTCGCCTTTGTAAACAGAACTATAGTAGATTGGAACGATTTGCCTGCGGCAGTTTTTGAGCCCTTTCCTTGCTCAGTGCGAGATTTTAGAAAAAAAAATAGGAAATTAGTCAAGGAAAAGTGAAGTGAAGTGATTTCATTTGAAGTGATGTGAGGGTTCCTTCGTCTATGTATACATGCGAATATGTTTCTATGTATGTATATTTGTGTAATATGTAGGTTTATTCATTTATATGTTAGTGTATATGCATTTTAATGTTTAGTATAGGAATTTAAATGCCATCTGCATACATAGGAAATGACAAAGTCAATTTGTTTGTTTATATTTATTTTTTATATATTATTATGTTATTTGTAATTGTTATTTTGCATTCTGCCACCGGGCATCATCTGCCCAATTGTAGAATAAATTTCTATCTATCTATAATATTCAGAGAAAGGCAAGAATGCGCAAAACAAAGGGACACACACTCTCCTCTCTCTCTCTCTCTCTGTCTCACACACACACTCTTCTCACTCTCACACACACACACACACACACTCTCACTCTCACACACACACACACACCTTCTCACTCTCACACACACACACACACACACTTCTCACTCTCACACACACACACACTTCTCACTCTCACACACACACACACACCACTCTCTCTCTCACACACACACACACTTCTCACTCTCACACACACACACCTCTTCTCACTTCTCTCTCACACACACACACACCTTCTCACTCTCTCTCACACACACACATTCTCTCTCACACACACTCATTCTCTCTCCACACCTCATTCTCTCTCACACACTCATTCTCTCTCACACACACTCATTCTCTCTCACACACCCTCATTCTCTCTCCACACACTCATTCTCTCTCCTCACACCTCATTCTCTCACACCCTATTCTCTCTACACACACCTTCTCTCTCTCTTACTCTCTCCAACCCTCTCACAGTCTCTCAGTCTCTATCACTCTAACACCCACACTCTCTCTCTCTCTTACACCCACAGACATACCCTCCCTCCGCTCCTCGCTCTTTTTCTCTTTCCTCTCTCTGCCCCTCTCTCGCACACACAAACTATCTCTTTCTCGGTATTTTTTCTCTCTTTCCTCTTTCTCTTCTTCTCTCTCTCTCTATCTATCTATCTCTATCTCACACACACACACACGCACAGACACATCCACAAACATTCGGCAAAAAGATAGCTAGGGTCAACGGTCAAACATCCGTCGCTGACATTTCACCCCGTTCGCACCCGAGTGCGAAATATAAGGATTGGGCCGAACCAGAGACGTCCGTGGATCGAAACGCTGACCTTCGGAAACAGCCTACGCAACGGCGCAGCCCTCGGAGTGGCAACTGATTCCGAGAAACCATCGGCAACGCCAGGAACGGTACGCGAAGCTTAACAACCGGTGTCAGATCTCTAGCGCATTCGGCCCTTCACAACTGTAATATCCGTTGGACACACTTTTTAGTTTTAGGTGCACAGGGACAAACGTTCTTAACAATTCTACCAAAGTCAGTTGAAAGGAATCGAAAACTAATGCTATTTTTTAAGAAAAATGAAAAAGAAACTTAATATCGTGCGCTTGATGACATACATTAAGTAAGTTACACTCTATTTTGACACTTATTTATTGCACTTTTATTGTGAATATTATTATTATTATTATTATTATTATTATTATTATTATTATTATTGCTTTAACTTTCATTCATCTTTCAACTTTTTATCGTTAAAATGTTGGGATGGCATTCTGGTACTAAAAAAAACGTGCGCAGATAATCTTCTCTCACACATGGCGTATGCAGTTTTTACTGTTTTTTGACGAAATAAATGAAAACAAATTGAAACGAATATGAGACCTGCGCCAATTTTTTGAGAATCCGTTGCTCTATTTGTGAAAATATGTGAAGAACGAAACAAATTACGAGAGAGTTTTTGGGAAAAAGCTTGTTATAATTTACGTTAACTTCAAGGAGAAATAACTCGAAAACTTCTCTAATTTTCAAAAAAATTGACCAAGATCTTTTTTAAAGATTACTTTTTGAGACAGTTTATTTAAGAAAAAGTCTCTATCATCACTATTAAATTTTTGAGCTATTTTAATTTTCTGCTATTTTCGATGACACACTTCACCTGCAATCGGGTCAGTACTTTTCACTGCAATTTCATACACACGAGGAAACAAATGAGGTGATTTTGAGAATGTAATTGCCTAAAAATTGCCTTTATTTCACGTAAAATTACAGGAAAACTAAACACATTTTCGAAATGGTGTACACGAACTTATTTCAAGATTTGTCTTGGAAGACAGGCGTTTTGCCGACAATTATTTAGTATCACGCGCCTACAATCGTGGATTCTGACTACACAATGTGCTAGAGGAAGTAATTTACTACATATAGGGGACAAGATTTATCCATGTTTTCGTTACGTCACCGCATTAGAAGTTTTCTGTCGAAAAATCGCCGATTTCAGACATTACAATTCCTTGTCTTTACTACATAAGGCGAAAAAGTAACTATAAGATTTTAAAATAAGATCATGTACAATTTTTCGAACATATTTGAAGTTTTCGCGTACTTTTTGCTTGAAGTAAATGCAATTTTAAAAATATTCTCAAAAGTGACACCGTCTTGTTTACATTTTTTGCCTTACAAGATGTCAGTCAGAGACTTACCAGATGATAAGTCTCTGACTTAACTGGACCCAAAACTAAAGAAAAGTTAATAAATTACAAATTATATTATTATTATTATTATTATTATTATTATTATTATTATTATTATTTGGATTTTAATACAAGATACACACAATTTGGTAAGTGATTTGCTCCCTCTTGCACCATTCAAATAGTAGGCAACTTCCTTTGGCTAGAGTGGCTTATCTTATTACTACCCCAAACTCTTGAAATATAAAATTTTAAATAGTTAAGAAATGTTTTATGTACTTAGTTCTGCCATTCGTATTATCGAGTGAAATGAGTCACAAAATGTATCCTTACTGCCTCTAGCTAGCCCGGAAAGTCAGTTTTACTATTAGACATACACTTCTGAGCCAAGTGGTTCATGAAGAACTACATGAATGTTACAATTAACGAACATGTGACCTTATTTTGTAACTCTATAATCTCCGAACACACTAAGAGCAGCGATGCTGCTCTCTCTCACGACTGAAACGATGTACTCGTCAGTATAATATTAAGCCGAGCAAGTGGTACGACAGGAGGTCGCGAGCCTCCTAGCTTCTGGGTCACTATTCAACTGTGGAAGGGGCGCATCGCGGGAGATCTATACTTCATAGCTGTCTGTGACGTAAATCAGCTGTTACGGTGTCATCCAATCGGAAGGCAGAACGCCACCATAGTGACGTCACTGTAGTGACGTGTAAGGTCCCGATTGGACGGCAGCGTAACAGCTGATGAAATGTCACAGGCAACTATGAAACAATCGCAGTATAGAGCACGTACACTTCCTACCCACCACGAAATCAGCATCACAATACACCTTGTACTTGAAGAGCCACACTGCCGCTTCGTAGCATTATTAGCGAGAATATCGGCGCGTGGATGGTGAAGGTTACGTGTCGTTAGGACGATTCAAACTGTCTATGGACATTCATACTACCGCGCTGTCGTATTTTCTATTGTTTTCTATTGACGGTTGTCCTTGAACATACATATTAGATGGGAGGGCAAACTATCAGCGCTTGCCGACAACTAGATCTTGGGTAAGAAGTATAAAAAAATAAACATTCAAAACATATTCATCAAACAAAATTTTGACCAAATGCGTTAAATTTTTATTGAAGACATTAGATATACACGCAATAGCTTTGTATAGGAATATAAATAGTTTACACTTGAAAACGTCTGTTGGGTTACGTAAATTGTCACAAGTCCTCTAATTTTCTCTAAAATAGTTTTAATACTACTTTCATAGATTAAAAAAATAACGCTCAAAAACGTCCCTTCAGATTCATCTTTATTTTTATACCAGCTAAAGTACACGGCGTTACCTGTGTATTTATTTGTCACAATCATATTACCCAGGAAAAGGAATAATTAATGGTGTTTCACATTCTATCAAAAGTGTAAAAACGTAGCATTAGTACACGTACTTCGCCCCGTTTCGGTCCACCCTCATTCCACTCAGCCACGACCTTCACCATTCCATGCTGCTAGGCTCCGATCACGCTCCCGACCACGTCGCCCACATGCTCTCCCCTCACCTACCACGCCGTGCATTGCTTTGCCACACATGCACATCTACAATTTCCGTTCTATTTCAACTAAAATAAAAGCACAATATAGGACTGCTGAAATTGAAGGCCCTTAAATTCAAGTGGGAATTCCATATAAAAGTAAGTAATATTTCAACTGGCAATTCCTGTTCGCACAGATCTCGTAGGGTAGCCATTGCAGTGTGCTTGTAAAATACTAATATGGAGTCGAGACAATGATTCAGGGTGCCTTTGTTCTGTGTACTCTCCCTCCCCTCAATTGATTACTCGGTTATCTTTACATGATACATGGAGTTTTGACACCATCTGTTGGTGTCAAAAATAGCTAAAATACTCGGAATGATAAACTCTCGCGACTGATTCAATGGCTGGCGTTTCGAAAAGTGATTATTTTTAATTATATTAAGCTTTATAGCTTCATATCTCTCCAGACCTTCAAATGAAGAGAACAGAAATTCATCAACTCAGTAGTTTTAGAGATTACCGGGTAGAAACCCAACACTCTTCTCAGCATACTCTGCATTTTACTTTTACGAACTAATTACATTTTAGTTCGGGAGCACGCTATTTGCATATTGCGTAAGAATATTGCCATCCTAAGCACAAATTCTGACTGCCTTACCTTCGAGTATTATTGAGAATGAATAATACGAGTACAAGTTCGTATAGAAGGGGAGACCGGGGCTGGCTGGGTCTCAGGGCCTACATCGGCCACGTAGCTTCCGTAAGATCTAGCTTTGTGTCACGTGTTCTTCGCGATTAACGATCTTCCACAGAAGCCGCAATGTAACCAGTGCAATGATAGTTAATCCGTGATATCAAATGTGTTTTAGAGTCGGGAGAGTAATATTTTAGTAGTTCACTATTGCTTTTGTGTAATAATGAGAAGGAAAGTTTTTTCTCTACAGTTTTTGGTTGAAATCAACTTGATTTTCAGGTATCATTTTTTTTTTGTTTTACGTTTCCTTGTCCACTCTACGGCCATTTTAAATAAAAAATTCCGTTCGAGGCTGGTATGCAATTTTCAATTGGGCGCTGTGTCAATCTGCGCCAGATTCTGTATCTCACAACTATCTCCACAAAATAAAACTATTTTCATGATATTCTTATTCACACTTGGAATAAAAGCACCAGTACTGGACAAGCACATTTTTGTAGTTTTCATAGTTCTTGGGCTAAGTTCTAAATTCATGATGGAAAACTGAAAGGGCAATTAGCATAACTCTCTGAATATATCGCTTGCTAAAAATGGCCACTTTTTAATTAGTTCTATTTTATATGAATTTATTTCCAAGCCCCAAATTCCGCACCAATAGTGACCACTTAAAAATTTTGGTAGATTACTGGACTCAGTAATAGCCAATCGATGCTCTGCCTCTTGAATGTGTCTGTATCCAAAAAACGTCCAAATGAGTGCTCATGTTACTTCATTGGAATGCCAATATTAATAAGACATTTTTTAGAGTATTTATTAAATAAAAAATGGGGAAATAAACCTTTATCGCTTCTTTTTAACGTGGAACTTGAAACGATTAAATGAGGTTACGTATATAATATTCCCAAAAAGTTGATACGCATTTTTATTTTGGTAAAAGACTGATGAAATCAAATTGAAGACTGATTTTTAAATACTTAAATTTGCAAGTGAGACTAGTCTGAACCCAAAAAAAACGTGTTTGACTTTGTTTGCGTAAATAAAACACTGAAAAATAACTCATTTTGAAATTGATTTATTCCTCCACACTCTCACGGAAGTAATGTGCAAACCTAACCCAAGCCAGAGTCAACTCACCACACAAGTGGGGTGGGTTTGAACATCATGACTTTAAAGACTCTAAAAATTAGACAATCAAACATCCATGAATTCCATAAGGTAGCCTAAGAAGTGTAGTTTCTATTCATACAATGAAACGTGTCGAAAATATACTGGCGTTGCCTTAAAAAAAAAAAAAAAAAAAAACCACCAATGGTGACAACTAGCTCCGATCTGCTCTTATGACCTTAAGTTTAATTGCACCGACAACTCGAAAGAATAAACGTGTCAATACACCACGCAGGAAATACGCTGAACACTACATTTCCCAGCAAAAGGTATGATGCGGTCTTTTCGACCGCGTGGCCATGCTACTGTGCAATCAATATCTGGAATTAATCAGCTTCTAATTTTATCGTTCTTAGTCGATCAATATTGCTCACAAGATTCCAAGAGTGTTAAGAGACAAAAATCGTTCCGGACTTTCTGACTTTAATCGTCGAGCCGCGCCTTGTCTCTGTTGGCGCTTCCTCCTCCGCTCCGCACGACGCTCGCCCACCTCTGTCGAAACAAGCGCCTCTTATCCGACGCTATTCACTTGGGAAACAACAGACGAGCGTCGCTTCGCGTCATTTCGCTTTACAACAGCGGCCCGGGTCGCGCTGTTGTACTTGGACCTCGATCACGCCCGAGGAAAACGAGTATGTGCGTGCGTGCGGCGCCCGGCAGGCCTCGCAGGTGCAGAGCGACGCACCTCCACGCAACCGAATCCCCGCTGCACGCCACCTTCGTAGTTAGACTGATTTTTCCGGGTACGTCCACTGTCATGGTCATTAGTTCCATTAGAGTAGTAAATGTTTTTGGCGCGTGATGACGGTGTTCTTCCCCAGCTGGATGGTGATATTCGGAGCTAACGTACAGGTTTGCAGGAGATTTTATCCGTGAGGCATCTTCCCCAATAGTGAACCACCCCAGCCAGAAAAAATCTCTAAGCTCCCGAAATGTGTGGTACTGTAGTGCATGTAAGTAGCTGTGTAAGTAATGGGATTGGTTAGAACAAAGAAGAGGAAGGAAAAACCGCGCGTTGTCCACGTGATTGGTTTTTTGTTTTTTTATTTTTTTTAAAAAAAATTGTTGCGTCTTACAAATTGACGCAACGCGTCTCCAATCCCCTCGAGGGGCGTTGAGTAACTCGCCCTTCATGAACTTGCGCGGGAGTAATCCTTCATTACCTTTAAGGTCATGTCACGTCACAGTAAGTTGTCAAGAGGATCGCCAGGTAGCATCTCCACGTATGCGCCTCCTATTACGCGCTCCTGCGTAACTACCCAGCGGCCAGAATTGGGAAGGAATAAGGATACGGTAGGGTTTAGGACACTTCACAGGGGTTGGTCTGGCCCTTGTGAAGCAGCCAAACTCGTTTTGTTTTCACAAATTTCACATGAGATTCGACGGGAATCGAACACGGACCTCGTGTGAAAGGCTAGCGACTTCGCTATGTGCCACGAGCGCAGCATTCGGCATTGTCCTTGTCTTGATCGAAGAAACCACGGAAAACTACCGATATGAGCAGTCGACCACTAGAATTCTATCAGCGGCTGAATTCCACCTAGCAATATACCTAGTGTTGAAAACTCGCTACCCTCGGGATTTCAAGCAGTGGGTGACTCGTCCTTAGGTTGCACAGTTGCACAATACGCAGGAAATCGAAAAAAGATATTATATATACAGGAATATATACTTTCCTTTTAATGACATTCAATATTCAAGATATTGCAGCAATATCGATGTATATGAAATCATTTTGAAAACAAAGAGCGTCCAACTGGCGCAACGCATATTTTCACGCAAAATTACACGAAATGTACTCACATTTTCGACAAATTGTACATTACCTTATTCAAAAATCTATCTTTAAAAACAAATTTCATTAAGGAAAAAATCTCTATCTTTAATATTTTAGTTGTAGGAAGACTCCCCCAAAAAATTTGATTTTTTTGCAATTTTCGAAAAATCAGGGTTTTCATCGAGCATGAGACCTGCACCATTCTTTTAAAAGTTCACCACACTATCCAACAACAAAATTTCACTAAAAAGGATGAAGCCTTTTTCTTTTTTAATTTGAAAATATCCCAGGGGCTTCATGTAAAGTACCCCCAAAATTGAAATATCGGTTTCAAATTCAAGGGGCCGCAAGATCAGCAAGATCGATTGGGAAATATCAATTTGGGAGAAAATCGGCAGAACGGATTAGCCGCTAGCGTTCTTCACAGACAGAAGTTCTGCCGTCATTCGATTTTTCGGCACCCACAAAACATGGATTCTGGTTACACCATGTGATAAAGGATTTTTCTCTGTATTTAGTAATTGGAATTATTCACGTTTTCGTTACCACGGCCCTGAAATAAGAGTTTTTCTGCCGAAAATTCCCCGTGTTTTGGCACAGCCTTACAAAACTTTCGCTCTACTCCGCAGAGAGAAAGTAAAAAGTATGACTATCTTTGTACATTTTACTTTGTACTCTATTTGCACGTATGTGACTTTTTTAAACGAGATTTACAGCTACTCGAATATCTGGCTTAGATTAACGTGTTCTACAATGGCTCAGTTCGGAACCACTTCGTACCTAAATACAGTATTGAGTTGAAAAGACCTTGGAAGCCGGTCGTAAACCATACTTTGACACAACAGCTGGTATGTGCCAACTTTCTTCCCATTAAAAAAGGGAGAGGCTTGCGTGGGCAGACACGTCAAAACTACCACCTAATACGCCGCGCAAGCAAATTTTTGTAGTCTTCATTCCGTTCTGAATTGATCAGTAAAAATAATAATAATAAAAAAAAAAATTCCAAGTACAACATGTATTATGACAGAGAAATTAGCAGAGATAAAACTATTCATCATAGACCAGAAATAACTTTCGAAAACAAACAACAAAAAATTGGCTACGTAACTGACATCACTGTTCCACGACGGTAAGTCTTCAAATAGCACATGCAGAAAAAATAACGAAGTACACAGATTACACAGCACTAGCAACAGAACAACAGAAGTCAAGGCACTAAGGCATCTCCAAAAATCTCGTATTGTTCATCTGGTCATTTCGTGCACGGAGGTTATACCAAACACCCAAAAACCAAAATATACCTTCACAAATATGCAAATGTATCGTCTTAAACACATGCAGGATTATGCGAAAATTCCTAAATTGCGATGAAACATGAATTGACCTGTCTTGGTTATTAACCCGACATAAAGTCAAATAAAAACCTGGCGAATACCAAGAAAAAACAATTTTGTAAAATAATAATAATAATAATAATAATAATAATAATACTACTACTAATAATAATGCTAATCAAATCGTTAATTTCCATCACGGGCCCAAAATTACAAGCTAGTCTTTAAGACCATTGATAAACGACTAGCGTACCCATGCGAGAACTCTCGCATATTAAACTCCACTCTTTTCCCTAGCTTCCATTTCCATATTACGAGGGAAAGTTGTTAACAAAACGTGTTCATACGTTTAAAAACTGTATTAAGGTAACTTCCGAAATACTTAAAGAATATCAAATAAAAACAATGTGTTTGATGTTTGAAACAAATTTTCAATAAAGATTTATTCAGTATTGGAACACTCCAACAGTTCTTGGAACACTCCACAACAAAACTTAAAAACAATGAGTAGTAATTTTACAATTTTCCTTGACAGCTTGTAGTTTTCCTTAATAGTCACAACAATGTTATAAAAGCTTTTTCTTCTTGAGAAAGCTACCTAAGTTGTCCATGCGAAAATACAGGAGCGGGCAAGTCCAATCCTACTTTCTGCAATATAGTTTAACTTTATTACCAAGAAGACAGGCTCACTGATGCAATTCAATCGCATAGAAAATCAAGTAATTAGTTTCATTTCAGATACAGTGTCAGATTCTGTACGCCTTTGAACAGGTGGCGCGAAGTATTTAGAAGCGCCGGACCAGCAAACAAATGTAACAATGTCCTAGGAGATCTCATCCCGTAGAATATGGAGCGAGGACCGTTTCTTTGGGGCCTTTGGCCTCAATTTTTCAGGTTTTAAGGCATTAAAGCGCTTCGTTTACCAGTTATTTAACTGTATAGATTTTAAGAACAGTCTAAATGTTGCGAGTTGCATTTGACAGTAACATTAGATACGTTTTTTTTTAAAGAATCTTTCATATTAAAAAAAAACGTGCAATTCGTCACGTCTCCGTGGAATTCTCTTTCTTTAGAGACACTCATTAAGATTGCGTGTGAGAGTCACAAAACGCATTTATACTACTGAAACAACACAGGAGACGATTTTACGCAATATTTATTCACTAACAAAAATTTTAAAAAAATAGCATTTTTCACACCTTACTGGAGGGAGGAGGTAGCGACGTTTTGGAAGTGGAAATACATTTTTTACTATAAAAGACTATTTTAAATTTATTAATACAGATTTTAGTTGAGAGCATTTATTAGTGTTCTCATTTTTCGGGAAACAAACACTGGCATTCCCAGGTCATTTACAGTAAGGAATCAAACAACAAACAATATAATAATAATAATAATAATAATAATAATAGTAATAATAATAATAATAATAATAATAATAATAATAATAATAATAAACCGAGCGAAGTTGCTCACTGAGTAACGCCCTGAGTTCGTAGACAGGAGGTCCGGGTTCGATCCCGAGGTCGCCCATCCTGACCGGGGTTTTCGTGGCTTCTGTCAGTCATGCAGGCGAATGCTGTGATGGTTCAAAAAGACCATGATCATCTCTCACCATCATTCTACGCTTACCAAATTTGTCTACCATGAACAGTCTTGCAGTCGAAATGCAGATCCCAATAATTGCACTCTCCAGGAGAGAATATGACTGGGCCTCGGGAGAGAACGTGTAGCGATGTCAGAAATGGCCGATACGCTAATAAAAACTATAATAATAATAATAATAATAATAATAATAATAATAATAATAATAATATGTGGGAGTTGTCTGGTCTCCTCTTTGACGCGTCCCCAGGTGGCGTATCGGGGAATGCTCCAACCGGCTACGCCGGAGGGTAAGTGGGAAATGAAATACCACTCACGGACCAAAACCAGACACCCATGAATTTGGGAGACTACACAAAGCCTCGGAACAAGTGCCGCTACCCGAGGAGCGTCGGGGCACCTCTGGAGCCACCGCTGGGGGTGACAGCGAGCGAGCTGGTGGTGCCCAGGTACTGAGTCGGCGGGTCCTGGTCGGGACATCCGAAGAAGAAACAGCCGAAATAACAAGATACGACCAAATGCTGTAAGTTTGACCTGCTGAAAGTGTTTTGCCGGTATCTCAATCGACAACCACTGCAGCGGGACGCATACGGCAACGTATACAATGGACATCGGAAATGAATAGGGATGTTATTCGTTGCTATATGCGAAGTACAAAGGCAGGTACCGACACCACAGCATACAGGCAAGAAATGTATCGACATTTCATAGAGTTATACCCTCACATGGTAAGCAAAGTGACCAAAAACAATTTAGCAGACCGCCGAAATGCAATCATCCGATTAAATCGCCTATCACCCCTTGAAATAGCTGATATTAAAAACTCAGTGCTAACTGAACTGTGTCTTACAAGTAGCGACCAACCACGTCCTTTAAGAGGAACTGACACCCTTGTACAGTAAAACCTCGAATTAAACGAAGGACTTACTGAGCACCCACCGTTATCAGATGAGATTCCATCAAATCTGGGAGGAGAAAACAATACAAGTATGCAGCTGAAACAGAAACTGAAAACCAATCTCATTCAGTTTCTCGGTCTAGATCCCTTAGTGCGCCAAAATATCCCCAAATCTAAATTTTCACATATCTTCTGGCAACAGCTGAATTATCTCAATGAAAATGTCCTACCTGATCTAATCCCAGAATGTACTGATATAACTGATGTGTATCACCTTATATACTGCAGTACTCACACAATAGCAAATCCACCGAGGAGGCCGACTAACAATTGGAATGAGCAAAGACAAAGAAAAGATAACCGCCAACCTGCCTGGAAAAGACGGATAGAGAAGCGGATAAGGGATATCCAGCAAAAATTGGGACGATTGATTCAGTATCGAAGGGACACGGCTACGGACAAAAGCTTTGAAGAGAAAAGTTTCAATTATAATAAAGCCAAGAAGTCTAGACCATCTTAATGACAATGACATCTTAGAAATAATTGATAACTATACCCAGAAGTTGAATGTATATTGCCACAGACTACGCAGATACATGACATCTCTGAAGCGAAAACAACAAAATAGAACATTTTTGGAAGAACGAAAATTTTACAGAGACATCTCAAAAACCGGTTTCCTTCTCTAACGGACCCTGCCCTTGAATCTATTACAAACTTTTGGTCGAAATAGGGAAAATGGCAAAATACACAATACAACCACTCGGTTCTCCTTGAAGAAAAACGCAGATCGCAAAACCTGTCGGAAATGCTCTCCACTAACATTTCTCATTCATTTAACATTCCTTCATTTGGTTAACTGAAGGTAACTTGTATGGAGAAACCCCTGGATTCATAATGGCCATTCAGGACATAGTCATTAGCACACGAAACTACAGAAAATATATATTAAAAGAAACACTGAACGATAAATGTAGGTTATGCTTGACGGAGACGGAAACAATTGAGCACATAACTGGGGCATGTAAAATTCTTGCTGGAACGGAATACCTGCGACGACATAACAACTTTGCAAAAATCGTTCACCAATCTCTGGCTGTTAAAGAACATCTTAGTGTGGAAAACGTACCATACTATCAGTACCAACCTCCCACCGTCTTGGAAAATGAATCCATGAAGATGTATTGGGATAGGGAGATTAGAACAGATAAGACCATCACTGCAAATAGACCAGACATTAAAGTGCTAAATAAAACCAAGAAGGACGTCATCATCATCGATATTACGGTACCACTGTCACATAATCTCCACTCCGCATACACGAACAAAGTCACAAAATACCAAGAGCTAGGGGATGAGATAAAGAAGATTTGGAAAGTAAAAATGGTTCAGATCCGTCCCCTGACAATTTCTACAACCGGAATAATACCAAAATCCCTCATCAAACATCTGCAAGAATTGAATATAAAGCATATACTAGCAACAGCACAAAAAACAGTCATTCTAGACACCTGCCACATTGTCAGAAAAACTTTCACTGATGTGTCTGATATGTAGTGTTAGAGGTCCTGGAAGTAAATGAAGATCTTGCTCGTTACTTGCTCTGAGCCGTACGAGTGAGCCTAGCCACAATGACATCTGCGGCAGGTGAATGTTCCCCGCGTGGGAGAAGTGCATAAATCATAAATAATAATAATAATAATAATAATAATAATAATAATAATAATAATAATAATAATTGCTGACCTGGGTAGCCGAGATCGCTTAGGCAATAGTGCCGTGGCGACCTTGGATCGAAGGATCGCGTGTTCGAGTCCCGTCTCGCGCATGGGTATTTGTATCTTTGTGTCGCCCATTTATCCTTGATTATCATCATCATTCCATATCCCATCCCCAGGACTGGCAACCCTGGGGATAATAATTGGATTCAGCATAATGCTGATCCCCCCAAAAGGAGTCGCATACATTTGCTACGGGATAATATAACTAAGCCTCGGTATAAGCAGGTGCATGTTCGCGTGATGCCAGAAAAGCAATTCCTAACCAAAATAATAAATGAATTATTAATAAATTATCACTATTATTATACCAGTGTCTTAACAAATGTACTGCTTATTATGTTTGATATCGTACGTAACTTTCGATGTAAATAAAGAAAGGATTATTCTGAGAAGGACAGAGCGAGGAATATTATCAATTTTAAGCTCGGTATACACGGTACAGTTTACGTGCAGATTGGATATGCAGAAAACACAGTCCAGACTGCACGATTTCTGCATGAAAACTTTTGAGCATGTTCGTATTTTTTTTTTTTTTTTTTTTTCAGAAAGCTTACAGTTTGAATGAAACGCCTCTAGCGGCAGAATCATTCACTAACTTGACGCCATGGTAATCGGCCATCTCGATTTCGTGGTTAGGTGTGTAAAAGTGCGTTTGTATGACATGAAATTGTGATAAAGTACGTCCTTCCCTGTTCCTGCCTTCCTATTTTTTTCTCTATGCTCCTCATGATTAATTAATAAAGATATAGCATCACGCGCTCACAGAAATACTTCCACTGTAAGTACGCAAACGGGCGATTCATACAGAAAACGTAGAGACCGTGTATGCGCGACTAAGAAACGATGGGTGCGCTGTTTTCTTATAGCGACGGCGTTGCGACATCTTCAGGGGCGTATTTATCAAAAGATAAGAATTGAATCTTTTATTTCAGCAACCCGTCAAACGCCAAAATTTAAAATGCGCTTTAATGGTGGAATATTGTTCCACGAGGTTATTCCATAATTACACATAGCTTATTCCGTATTTACCTAAAAAATATTCATTTATTAACTGCTTTAATATTAAAAAATATTGTGAAATCTGAAAAATTGGGACACTTCTTCTCAATTTTCTCGACATGAAAAATTTTTTGCGTTTGACTGGTTTCTGAAATTAACGATTCAATTATTTTAAACATGCAAAAAGGTGTACTAATAAATAAAAATGTAAATAGTTGACATAAGAAATGAGATCATAAAAGTAAACAAAAACTTAATAAAAATTACAACAAACGAACAATTAATTTTGCTAACCCTAGACTAATCGCATCTCCCGTGGAAGTTTAAGTTTCACTAATGGACTCTTGTGGCGAGATGGTCAACAGAGTAAAGCGGTGATTCCATTGTGACACTGAAACTCAGCTTATTTCCAAAGCGACGAATCTACATGAAACATATTTTTTAGGAAAGAAAAGTTCACATTCATCCTTATAGTTTAAGATGATCCAACGGGTTTCGGACGCCATATAACCTTGGTAGAAACGCAATATTGTACCGAAATATTTGGCAGCATGATGGAGAAGCATCTTAAGAATTTATTGCTATGTAAAACAAACTGAAATCGAGATACGTCACGTTGGATATAAGCTCCACAATGACCAACTTTCATTTCTGCCGCACTCCCTTCTGATCTCGCGCGCATTCGATGTGTGTTGCTCTTGTCTTGACCGATCTACACAAATCCTATATCCGAGTTCCGACGACGATTCTTGTCACCAACGAAGCAAATGGATAGAGACCGACCGTTGGCTGCGGAAGAATTCTAGAGGAAAGCTGCTCGTATCTGCGGACTCCGTCGATCAATTTCGGGCAGATGCCACAGCAGTACCTGGAACATCAAGGCACGGCCCGCGCGCATTCTTGTCTTCCATTTCACATCCTCATTCTCATCCGAGACACTCCTAGACACCCTTTCGCTGATAAGAAAAGTCTTCGGCGGAGGGGCGAAAACCAAGCAGGGTGGTATTGCTAAAGAAGAAAAAAATCTACTAACATGCCTCAGTAAAGCAACTGAGAAACACCGAAAAGCGGAAACCATAGGTATGAATGACACATTCATAATCTATTAATTAAAAGTATGAGACAAAATAGTTCAACAAGACCACCGATTTGCAACACCAACGTAGGGCATGTCGCTCCCAGTAGAGGAGGCCTAGTGACTTCAAAACCGAAGCGCAAGGGTTCACTTCGAATCCATCTGGGGAGGTGGATTTTTTTAAAGCGGAAAATTCGCAACAGCAAAACACCAAGAGGAGGGCATGCATCGAGCAATTGGTGAAAGAAATGATGGTGATCTTCGCGTTCGCATCACATGTCTGAATACATCCTAACAACTCACTCTGGAGTAAGTTTTTTAATTGATTTGATTTGAACATTTCAAAGTGTGGAAATTATGAACGAGGCTGCTACGTGTGGATAAATTGTACCTGCCAGGGACAAACTGATACTCTTCCAGTAGAGGCCACTTGGTAGAGAAGATTCCTGACGCCCTCGCGTCTATCCATTCGCACCCTGAACGCGGGGAGCCCTTCGAGTGCCGTCCAAGCCATACAGCCCACGTCGCGGGTGGGCAAATGAACGAGTTTCCGAAGGCCCGGACTTGAGAAACAAGTGGAGTATGAAGACGAGAATGTTAATCACGGAAACGATGGCTTCGCTTCGTTTTACTGTCAGGGCAAGGTCACTGAGGGAGCACGGTTTCTGGGTTGAAGGTTCACGCCGAACATCGCCCCCGCCTTCCACTTGCATATTAATTTTTCGCCGCGAAACTTCTACGAGCCCACCTAACGCGCACAGGTCGCTGCGTTGCAGCAAACTCCCTACCCACAAGAGCTGTATACTTAAGATATCCACCTGGGTATCGCAATACTTGTTTATGTTTTTGCTCATTTTTCTTTAAATTTTACCACATGTTTCGAACTCGCAAAGAAAGTGTTATCAAATCGTAAACAAATTTATATTGGATTTGATTCAGACATTTTTCATTTATCACGAAATTACAAAGGTATATTAGCTAATAAATACAATATTTATAAATAATTACCAAGTGAACATCAAATGTTCGTTATTATATCAATTACCATTATAAATTTTGAACAGCATTAGTCAATGGTAATAAGTTATTGTTTATAGCTTTTTTTTTTAATGTGAGGCGACTACTCGTATGATAGTACAAAGGTTTCCAAATTTTCAGCTACTGCAAAAATTGTTAACATAATTATGAAGAAATATTGCGAAGGAAGAACGGAAGCCCAGCCTTCGGAAAAAGTGTATCGTGTCATCATGCATCGCTCCAGATATCTGATGATTCAGCGGAGGTAGAATGCTCTGGCGATGAGTAGTATTAATAATGAATACTAACGAACAATAGAAAGGCATAACAGGCGAATGCCGGAGCAGTACACTAACAAACGGACCGCGCACCATCTTTCCGTCCCCTTCCTTGTCCTATCCTCAAACCTTACTTATCCACACACATTCTCTACAATACCACACAAGCCCGGAGACTGGTCAAGAGCTTAGAGCTTATCCCGGCTGGAGCGGTTCCCCGCTGATGGGAAATACCTGTTTGGGAAAACCTCGTTCCCCGACAGATAGGTCGGCGCCGGATCTAAGCATCCAGCGGGGGAAGATCACCAAGGAAAAACGCAGGCACTACACTTACGGGAGTAATGACCTTAGCCGTCGATGCATCCGGAATCACTAATCAATCAATAGCAAGGCAGAATTTATTAGTATCGTATAAGGGATGAGTAAATTAGTAGAACTCAATGCTACATCATTCGAGGGCATACGCGACGCCTAGTAACGCAACTACTCGCTAGGCATTGCAAAACCTAGTTTTTGCTTATTATGAAAAACATTACATAATTGATAACGAAAAATAAAGGTAACGAGAAGATACGAGCATTCGGCGAGCAGTGCCGTCACAGGCCGCAATGCCTAGAACTGCGGACGTACAGTACTAAAGGCGCGGCGGGGGATTCGGGCCCGGTGCCAGCCTACGAGCCCGCCGCGGCGTTTCGCATCGACCCACGCCCAGCCGTCAACCGACCATTCCGACGCGGCTGGCGGCTGCGGCGACACCGCCCACGAAGCCGAAGCCGAAGCCGCGAAGGGGGCCGCATGGCCCGGCCGGGGAGGGCACGCACCTTGCACGCCGGGCGCCGCGCGGACCACGCGGCCACGCTCGCAGGGCCGGGCGGTCACCGCCGCTCGCTTATCGCCCGCGCCAGCCGCAGCGCAGCGCAGATAACCCAGCGACGCGCCCCACTCATCTCTCGGCCGTGCGTTGTAGCAGTGGCGACTCGTGGCAGTAGAGTCTTGGAGATACAATTAAATGATTTCGCTATTGAAGTATGCGTTGTACGTGTAATATTCATTTACGTTCCGAATTTAGAATTATTCTCGTGAGTCATAATCGTTATCACAATTTCTTGTCTTTCACTGCAAAAGCAGATTCGGGTTTGTATTCCAGGATCGATGGTTAACTTCTACATGCAACCTAGTCGTCGCTATCTTACAAACTTACTCGATGACAAACTGCAAGTAGCCAGGGGATGGCAGTGACCTCAACAATTTCGTACCTTGACAATTATTCATTTTTAAATATAATTTTAATTTTTTTAAATGTAAAATATGAGTATATATGTAAAATATGAGTATATATGTAAAATATGAGTATATATGTAAAATATGAGTATATATGTAAAATATGAGTATAAATGTAAAATATGAGTACGAACTGTTTCCCTACTTTTCTACTTCGTTCCGTAAGAATTGTCAAGATACTAATATCACCATATAGATTGAGATGATTCTTATGTGTCCGAAAAAAAAAGAAATAAAGAAAGAAATAAAGAAAGAAAGGAAAGAAAGCGGCATCCGCGAAGGACCGCGTATCTATAAATGCTCTGCTTCGTATTTTTGAAAGCTTCCAAGAACTTCCTCACGGTTTAACGGGTCGAGTGGCTCTCAACATGTCACGTTAGGTATTTATAAATTTTTGCAAGGTGAGCAATGAATAAGTATTGAAATTAGTACATTTCCAGTTTAAATGTCAATTGATATGAAAACGATTAGAAATACAAACGCCACCCTTACTCTCTGGGATGTCAACGAACCAAGGAAAAAGCTCTCCGCGGGTCACTTGGATGCTCTTGATTTGACAGCCCTTGACCTCTTCCCTGTGCCTGAGATTATTAATGGGCCGGTTTTTTTGTAAAAAAAAAAAATATGTGCTTATTTTTTTTTTTAAAACATGTAAACAAACGTCGAAAATATGTAAAATAAAAATTCATTATTGTGTTTAAAAATTGTTCTCTACGAGTATTTTCCGACCACTAAAGTCGCTGATCAGTCTTTAACAAGGATTCGGAGTTACTGAAAGTAGGTTCTATCTCTACGAAGTAATTGTACTCTAAACTTCACCACACACAAGAATTTTATTCGAAATATAAAATACGTTCATAGTATATATTACAATATTTTCGAGGAGCCTGTGTACAAGTGAATAGTAGAACCGTATAGCGAGTGATGAATCCCAGGGGAAGGGGGTTCAAGGGTATACACTCATCCCTGCAAATCGAACAACGCGGTAAGACAATTTACTGTAAAAAATATTTGTTAGTTTTCGATGGAGTAACGAATGTGTTCTTTGAAACATAAGCAAGAATGTAGTTGAAATTACTTTTATTCGCAAAAATGCACCATCCTTTACTCCGAGTAAGCAGTACGGGGGTGGGGAGGTAGGTTTGACAATGTATAGCTTAGGTCAAAGAAGCGCAGCAGCATTATATTTGATTTTAAGGAAGATTATTTCGCAACATATATTGCAAACGCGCATCTGAAACGTTCCGTTTCGACGTATAAATATATTAAAATGTAGTGAAATATGTCGTAATTGGTAAAATTGTAAAAATATGTAATTATACCAAAATATGTAATTATATGTAAAATAAAAATAGTTCTAATTCATTGAGAATGTCTTGTAAACCAAAAAAATATAATTGAATGCTGGTAGCGAGTTTGTGTAAAAACACGTAATTACATGGAAATCCGTTCCCTACTGATTAACATTGTCAAGCCATCATTACGTCATACCTCCCTAAACGATATACTGCCCCCGGTTTCAACTTGCAGTTTTGTTCCCGCCTACGCTTTAGCGCAGTGACTCACAGGTAACAACGTCAAGCAAATCAACATTCCAGCAGTGCCTGCGCAGAGCATTGAAGTATTGGAGAGCTCTGGAGTCCGATTTGCAGCTAAACTGCGATGCGGTTATAACTCACGGGAGTAATTATGCGAATAAGAGATATGCTCGGTGGGGGCAGCGTACGATTATATTGATATGTTCTCAAACAGTTGAGCACTATCAAAAACCGCATCGTTCTGCGAAATGTGTTCTTCCGCCAGCTGATCATGCCTCGGAAGTGACAGTTTACTGAGATGCAGTACGTGAGATAAGGGCTTTCCCGATATTTGTGCAGATATCGTAACTAAGAATTTATATATATATATATATATATATATATATATATATATATATATATATATATTCAAAGCGAGGCCATTCACATCGAAGGTAAATAGACAGGTCATAATCGCCGCGTATCAATGAGTCTACGCTATTAACTTTCAACACGCTTTCGACGATATTCCCAATATAACGACACTTCATCAAATAGCAATCCATGTAAGTAAAATTTTCTTAATGTAGAAAGTTTGAAGTGTACTTTTATTGCATTTTAGCTACATAAATAGATTCGTTTCATGCGAACATTCTCCAGTTGACAGAATGACAAATATAAGAAGTTTCCACGACCCCAGCACGAGTTAGCCGAAGTTAGTGAAATTAATGAGATACATTTCTACATATTACTAAACGACCACGCCCCCTAATACGATTTGCCAGAAATCGTCAAAATAATAGCTCACGTGTATGAACAGAATACATTAGTTACACGTATACAACTAAATATATTTAAAAAACCTAAAGCATTTTTAAACATACTACAAATCAAAGCTAAAAAACCTAAGTTGTAGCGTAAACAATCAACGGCCGCCAACCATAGTATTAACGGCGATTCAGCCACTCCGGCGCCACGCGCTTGGCCGCGGCCGGCAAACAGGCACGCGACACGCCCTGAGCACGCCTCGCAGTTGACATTATCAACTGCTTCTATGCTTTCTTCAATGCCGAGCTTCGGTAGAAGCTGTTTTCTCAGTTCTCGATGCAGCACCCAGCAATGCGGACTCTCCCTAAGCACGACCTTCTCCCATGTAAGTTACAGATTAGGATTCAGAGCGGATTATCGGTGTGGATGCATCATTATCTACAATAGTATTAAATAGAGTAGTAGTAATAGTGAAATTGTTATGTAATTTACAGGATTTTACAAAAGACATCATAATGTATAGGTTAAATGATTACTCACGAAAGCGGTAGCGTGAGTATAATTACCATAAAGACAGAATGGTCTAAGTAAAGGCATATAAAAAACGATCGGAAAAAATCAAAATGTTATACTTTTATACATACATTTTTTTACGCTACATTTGAGAAAACTCCATCGAACTCCGTAAGTTCTAAACTTCCATAATTCACTTCAGCTACGCCATTGCTTAATTGAGCAAGTTTCAGAGAACTCCGACTTCGCCTCCGACTTCGCCTCCGACTTCGCCTCCGACTTCGCCTCCGACTTCGCCTCCGACTTCGCCTCCGACTTCGCCTCCGACTTCGCCTCCGACTTCGCCTCCGACTTCGCCTCCGACTTCGCCTCCGACTTCGCCTCCGACTTCGCCTCCGACTTCGCCTCCGACATCGCCTCCGACATCGCCTCCGACATCGCCTCCGACATCGTCTCCGACATCGTCTCGACATCGTCTCCGACATCGTCTCCGACATCGTCTCCGACATCGTCTCCGACATCGTCTCCGACATCGTCTCCGACATCGTCTCCGACATCGTCTCCGACATCGTCTCCGACATCGTCTCCGATCGTCTCCGACTCGTCTCCGACTCGTCTCCGACTTCGTCTCCGACTTCGTCTCCGACTTCGTCTCCGACTTCGTCTCCGACTTCGTCTCCGACTTCGTCTGGGATTTCAATTAAATAACCATCTTGACTGCTTTGAATTGGTTCCGGAAACTATATCTAATCAGTCACCTCCTCTGCTTCTTGTATTGTGGTATAACTGCAGATATGAATACACGCACAGGATGATAGATAAGCACTGTCATTATCAAATAGCATTTCCAAGAGGACTGGCAACAATCTACCAAATAAAAGGTTCATCTCTCTACGAGATTCTGAGGCCTACCTGCTCGCTAGGGGAACATAGTAGGAACAGTGGATTGATTTCACCCGCTGTTCAAAATTTAAAAAACTTAGTGAAAGAGAGTAGTCACTTGATGTCGCCGACTGTGGTATCCTACGCAACTTTAACAAGTGGGATGAACATCCTCCTAGTACAAGATCGTGCTGCAATACTTCCAGAACTCTCACATCAAACAACAGTGTCCTTGGCTGTTTAGCAGGCCGGACCGTCATCGCATGTGGTGTGTTTGAATAGTAACACGTCAAGGAAGCAAATTTTTACAACTGCAAATTGAATTATTTACATAGTCATCGTTTTGTTAGTTTTTCATTATTTAATTATTGTTGATTGGAAACAAGGGGTACAAGGCTTCATTTATTTAGGCGTAACATTCGAGCACAAAGAAATTTCTACAGGTATATTTTATACACTTTGTGCTATAAGGCCAACGCATAGCAAGTATAAAAATAATGCAATAATTTGCACACACGGTCATCGCGGCTAATGCTTCAGCTAATATTACTTTGCAGCAACTGACCACATATAACGAGTAGCTGAAGCTTGTAACCTCATATCTAGGTAACATGAGTGGCTAGAAAGAACGGGATTTCACTGTCGTACGATGCTGTCATGTTGCTTGCCATATGAATTCATTACGATAGAAATGTGCAAAGGGAGTAATAAGGTTGAATATCGATAGTAGGCAACATTACGACAGACATTGTCCCCGCGAGAGCTCAGAACGGCTAAAGCAGATTAGATAGATTACCCACGCTGATTTTTCCCTAGCGAACGTGCAGCGCCATTGAATTGTCCGCAAGGTCTCCCAGCCGGTGTCTGCCGGTTGAACGAGGTGGATTAGAAATGACGTACTCCCCACGAAGAATGGGATGCGACAAAAAAAATCGCACGCGGCCTGTGATCCATTGTATTGTGTACTGCTTCGACATTCGCTTGGAAGTGACCAGAAAAACACCAATAAGAGCAGCTACAAATTTGATTCTGGCAGGCGCTACAAACTCACTAATGTTGAACACATGAAGTGAATTTTGGCACCTTGGCGGGATCGACTTTGCAATATTATTATTGTTGGAACGCCCGAGCCATAAATTGTGGCCTTTACACTCGCCGCTATCCATGTTGGTACGCAAGTATGCATAGATTTAATTGAACAGTGATGGGATAGCAGTTAATTACAATTATAAAAAACCTGCAATACAAATATAATAAATATTATTATTATATTATTACTAATAATAATAATAATAATAAAATGCCGACTCCGGGGCGCATACGGTTGCATCAGCCATCGTTTGCGCCGACGAAGCTGCAGATTCGAGTTCTGCGCAGGCAGGGTCGTATTTGTGACTGTCCCTTCACACACATCATCATCATCATCATCCTCATCCTATCACCTCTTAATTAATAAATGAAGGTGTCACAATCTTGTCTTAGCCGGTCCGGATAGCCAAGGTCGCGAAGGCTGAAGGGCCCTAGATGCCTTGAATCCGGCCTCGGGCATGAGATACTTGTGTGTGTTCGTGTTGCCCATACGTGTTCTTACTACATTTCAAATAATCACAGTGGTCGCTATATAATCCAGTTGTTAAAAAGCGACCTAAAAAAACTTGTCTTACCGAGGGATACAGCCGAAAAGCTGATCCCCATATGACACACGTTAATCTCTCTCCAGAATAGAATACGACTGGGCCTCGGAGGAGAACGTGTAACGTAGCCAATAACGGCCGACAATAATAATAATAATAATAATAATAATAATAATAATAATAATAGCGTGTAAGGTAATAATGTAATGATAAACCAGTTATTTACATAACATAGACTCGGGGCGTCTTGCATAATTGAAGCATCGCACTGCACCGCACTTTAGTCCTCTGAAGACGGGGAGGCAGATACCATTATTTTATTTAACGAAATAAAATGGTTAAATATTATGTGTGACGTACTACGGGGAGAAGTTGATCTGTGAACGTTTTCTTAAATTCTGGGATCTCTACCCTACCTCATATACAAGTGTAATAATGAATTCGTATGGAAGCGAGGATGTGGGGCAAAAATTGATAAAAAAAATTAGTACGTGCGTAATAAAAACTACTTGCAAAGGGAAAAAGCTATATATTTTTCTATTATTCCTCATTGTGCCCTTCGTGATGGAATCGACTTACTGCCGCAAGAACAGAGAGAACGTTTATTTGAATAACTATACAATCACTCACTAAACTCTAGGGAACGTGCACAAATTGTCAAGTTACATTTATGCGCAGAGCAAAACAAGGGACCACACTTCATCATTCGCTCAATGTATTAGAGAAACTGGAGGAAAACTCTGATTGTTAAATAGTGTCAATATATTTCAACGAAAAATCTAAATTGTCGATGGTTACGGATGCCTTACAAACGTGAGGATATTCAAAAGATCCCAAAATTCCTTGGGTCAAACATTTATTAACTACTTGTGGCTACAAGGAGCATTAACCAAGGCTTCATCGGCCCTAAGGGTATATCGTCGAGAAACCATTATATTGGTGTGCGGCCTCATAAGTCACATAAGGTTTGCCGTAAGTAAAAACCCTCCGTAGATGCGCCCGATCGTTAGAAAATTCACCCATTCATAAAGAAGACTACATCGAAATAGCGTCGACCATGAAAGTCTGTACATTCTGAAACCGCAATTGCAACAGCTGCCGTGCTATTTATCGCAGAAAAGCATTAGTCGTCCCCATGACAACGCCATATGTTATCGCCGCATGCTTCCAGGCTAAACGTGATGCAATACTCTGCTAAACGGTGGTTCAATACACCTGTACGAAGACGCAAAAATAAACAGCTCGTGTCCTTGTATTTTAATCTGTTTAATAACCACCCCCAATAATTAAAAATTTCATTCCATTTAGTCATTTCCTTTTAAATCCAGTTATTTTTATGGTTTTTAATGTAGTTTCATTTCCTGTTTATTGTAACCCAAGAGCAGTCCCACAGCAGTCTGCTGAACAGCATACTCGCCTTTCACCTCTTGGAGCGCTGTTCCAAATCCCGGTAGATTTACGAGGAATTTGTCGTAATCGGCAATATGGCAGGTTATAGCAGATAACTGCCATTTCTCCTGCTCTTTATAGCAGTGTTAGCTTAGTCACACGTATTAGAATATTTCTGGGGTCGAAAAGTATTTACATTGCGAGCGATACTGAGGGAAAGGAATGAATTACCCATTGGTAATATCATCATTCGCCGTCAACATCGGATGGAAATAATCGACCATTGGACATAAGGACTCTACATTACAGGGGCAATTTACTTTAATAACCTTGTTTGCAAAAAAAAACGCTTTAAGAAAAAAACATAGTAAAAAAATTTCGATTTAAGAAACAACAAAACTTCTCGAGACAAATCTAAAGATAATGACGAAATAGAAAAAATGTAAAGTTGGAAGCAAAAAAGGGCTGCTGCTGCTACTACTACTTCTTTACCCATCTTACGTGCATGCCGACCACGTCTATAATTAGCTTTAAATTTGTGAGTAAACACAGAGTCTGTCTTCAAACCAATGATGCACACCCCTTCTCTTCCATGTTCATCATCACGCACACTCACCTTGGTACTGGGGGAGACCCGGTACCGAAAGCACGACTCAGGTGCACTATTTTACATCTCGGTCGAAAAAATCATATTATAAGAACAGACAGGCTAATAATGTTTTCCACACTTCGACAAAGTTCATTGTGAAAAATAGTTTGGCTTCCAAACAACGCACCACCTATTTCTGTAGGCGTGTGTTCTGTTTAGTCGTGTGAGCATTTTTTTAGAATAATTAGTTAGAAACAAAATTGGGGGGGTCGGCAAGTAACATGTAAAAACGATTCTCAGTGATTTCAAACACGTTGGCTAACTTAGATAGATAGATTTATTAAAGTTCGCTTTGAGCTAATGCTCGGTGGCAAACATTATTACAATTAGATATACAATTACAAAACTATTACGAATATTTACAAATATAATTACAATTAGAATTAGAGATTAATATTCTAGTTATAATTAATTTTGAGTTATCTATATGTTGACTTATAGCTTTTCTAACACTTCACTCCACTTCACTTCACTTCACTTCACTGAATAAGAGACATGACTATATTATTAATAATACTAACGATTATAATAATGAAACTAATAATAATATAATAATATAATAAACAATAACTTGTTAATAATAATATAATAATATAATAAACAATAACTTGTTATGGAACTGATGGGCTCCTTATTATGTTTGTCATTCTACTAGCTGTAAAATGTTCACATGAAAGCAATGCATTGATGTAGCTAGAATGCTACAAAAGTACTTTAAATCTTCCTTTTTATTAAATATTATTTTCATGCATAATTATTTGATTACAATTTAATCTATTGCGAGTGTAATTAAAGACATAAAAAATTCAACGCGGGGTCTTTGAAATGCGTTATTTATGGCCTGTCCGTTTACACGCGTTTGATGACTTAATTCGCCTGTATACATACACTCATCCGCATACATTCTTTTCAGCGACGGTGACGCGCAGAATTCGCAAGAAATCCCAAGACAACTTACGTCCCTGGTCAACCAAGAACGTGGCAACAATGTTTATGGGACTACCAATATTTACATTTAGCTAGTACCGGCTGAGGTGGCTCAGGGCATCAGCTGAGGTCCCTGCAGTGCTTCTGACCGAGAGGTCCTAGAGCTCGAATCCCGACGGAGGCAGAGTTTTCGATTGATTAATCATTCCGGGCGCATCAGTTACTAACCCGTAAGTGTAGTACTTGTATTCATTACGGTAGGTGGCGGTGATCTTCCCCCACCCGAGACCAGCTCTATGCTCCCAACTGGTACCCCGTCAAGTGAAGTAGTGTGGTGCATGAGTATGGACAAGGTCGAGGAAGGAAAGATCTAAGGGCAATGCTCCGGCATTCGCTTGGTGTTGATCGAAGAAACCAGGGAAAACTACCGACAGAACAGTCGCCGCCAGAATTCTCCTCTAACAGCGTCTGAATTCGACCTCGCTATCTAGCTAGTGTCAAGAATTCTGCCCCCGCCGGAACCCCAACCCTAGGACCTCCCGGTCAGTGGCGCTGCAGAGATCAGTTGATGTCCAGAGCCACCTTTGCCAGTGCAGGGCCTCACCATCCAGAGGGGGAAGAACATCGTCACCTCACGTGATAAATCATGCGCTATGCTTATGGGACTAAAGACCATAACACTCGGAAACTCGAAATAATGAATCAATCGATTTACATTTAGTATACAAAATACGTTTGTACCAAGGACGCCTTGCACTAGCGTCATTACAGAAGATAAATAGCTAGTAGATAAGTGGAACAAATTACGTTAATTCCTTACACTTCGGACGAAGTAATCTTTTTGGAGCAGTTTGGTGATGGCCGAGTCGGATTTCGACTTTATTACACAAACTTCTCTTCTAGAAGTGTTCTCGGGTTTCCAAACACGAAAAACCACAAACCGCTAGAAAACGTTAAAACGACCAAAATTCATTATAATATAAAAAAAGACGTTCATAGAGGTTACGAACGTAATACAAGTGTCATATGTCTAGTTTGTCAAGAATTGATGATTTCTAGACTTCAAAACTAGTTTTCATATAGAATGATTGGCCTCTACGTTTAGCCATCTGTTCTCTAGTCTGCGTGTGTGAAACAATAGTCACCATTTTGTCTCCAGCAAACAAAGCTATATGATCAACCATACAGTTTTGACGAGATTTGAATACTGCCGAACGCTAGCTAACATGCAAGTTTACTTCCAAGACAACCGAGCCTTCCTTTTTTTCCACACAATTATTTTCCGTATGTATGTCTTACACCTCTTGATAAACTGCAGATTCATCAGCGTGCGTGTAACGTAAATTGAGAACAATCAAGATATTTGGATGGCGCTAAGCAATGGCCATTTGTTTCACTGTTATATGCAACTGTCATGCAATGAAAGAAAAGAGCACGCAAACTAACGGCCCTGGCAATGAAACATGCAAACATATGAAATTACAATTACGAGTGCGGCAAATCAATAAGGAGCGTCATCGAAAAACCAGATACTAGGTTAGAAATAACTAAAAAAAGCTGGAACGTCGGAAGTACCGAGTCACCAATAGAACTCCACCTGTGAAACAATGCGAGGTTGAAAGCTATCTCTAGAAGCTTTGCAGAGAAATTCCAAGTAACATTATTGTTAATTACGGAATGTATGTAAATGTATAAAGATGAAACAAATTAATTAATTCCCCCCTTTTGAGTGAGGTTTGGAACTATTTGACTGAGAAATATATATATATTTTTTCTTTTCCACGACTGAATTTCAGAAAGATTGAATTTCCCTGTTTTTTGATGTCTCTAAAATACTTTTCGGCTAAGCCACCTGCAATGAATCCACGAGCATTTTACAAGGCAATTCGGGAATGGATACAAATTGTCTAAGGTAATGCACTTTTATCAGTTTCTGGGAACTCGAGATACACGCGACGTGGAATAACAAGACATAACTATCGTATATGGAAGTGGTCCTCAATGATTTTCGTAGTTTGAGCAAAAGCTGTGTACAAAATATTGCCGTCATGAAAATAGGTTAAGTTTGCGGATGAAGCAAAACCAAACGACAAGTAATGCCGAAATATTTAGACACGAAACATCGTTACAGGAAGTAGCTAGATTGCTATACAGAGAGAGAAACTTCTTTATGAAGCGATAACATGAAGATCTCTAAAACTATCAGAAGTGGAAATGTCTAAAACAGGAAACTATAGCAAGTACTACGCAAAGACACGCGCTATCTTCAGTTCCTGTTCCTGTTCTCGAGAGAGTACACAAAACTTCCAGGACTCCCGATGTCTTGCGTTTTCTTTTGGTAGTGCACGTGCGAAGGAAACTATTTCGACTATCGTCGGATCAAAGCGGAATTTAAGAGACATTATGAGCGTGAGATAAGTACGAAAAAACACAGCTAACTAAAACGAAGCTACCGGACCTCAAAATTAAATAATACACAATCAATGAACGTAGCACGACGAAAGACAAGATTAGTGATATTATATACGTCTTTAAGAAAATGATTAACAGAATGGAGCATAATATTCAATTAGAACATATTATTCTTCAAGTTTGAGAAAATGTTCTAAAAAGAAGGCATAAGTCGTTGCGTTGAGCGCCCAATACGAAAAAGATAAAAACCATGTACGTAGTCTCAGGAATCACATATCTCAATCAGTATTCATTTTCGGAAGGAAATTCTTCGCATCCATGGCAGTGAAACCGACACAGATAGACTGCAACCCATGTGCGAAGCCCCCTAGTAGGCGTAACTTCAACTGCTGGGTAGCATATCAGGGGCAGGTGCGATTCAGCACTAGATTCGACTTGAACTTTCTGTAATAATATTTTTAGAGAAACAAAACTAATAGATCTATGGTATTCAAGATCTTCACTAAGAGATGACTATATTTAGGAACACTCGCTACGAAAGCTCCTTTACAGAGTGCTGCTGTCTGCCCGTGTGAGTTTCCAACACTACCACATTACATTTGATCTGAGTTAGCCATTCGTTGAGGCGACAGACGGAATTGTAATTCGACCCAACTCGAAATATCCAAGCTGTAGAGGTATGCCGTCTCGAAGACTTGCACCATCCGTACGAAGGATAGGTGATTAAAAAAATACATTTTCCGAAGAATTTTAAAATGTTTATTTGTTCAAATAAATACATAAAAAATAGACTGAAGAAACAACTTAGTGGACAGGACAACAGTTTCAACATTACATTTGGAGAAAACAGGAATTTGGGATTAACGATTAAAATGAAAAACATCGACGAATAAACGTAATATCAACGAATAAACGAAATAAAGACGAAAGGCTTTTAACTATAACACGCCAGCAAACTTTGTTGCATAAGCTGATATGACGTTGGCGCCTAAACACGCAATATATTAATACACGTAACTGCCACCAAGTGTATAGAGCTTCGTTGTCGTGGACTATAATTGTTAATAGGGAGAGGATTTTTATGCCCTAAAAAATCTTGAAATATGCTTTTAAAAATACGCATTTATGACCTAAAAATTCTTAAATGTGCACATTAATATGCAATTAAAATTAAAAATATTTCATTTCCCCATATAAAACTTCCTTGATAAAATTCAGGAGAAGCACGCTTGGAATGAAAAGACGTATATTTCGTTTGTACAAATATATTCTACCTTACTTCGCAGGAGAAATAATTGAAGTAAATATTCATCTAGCATATCTTGTTACATTTCTTCTGTCTGGTTCAAAAAATATATCAAAAAAACAACAAAAAACATTTGCACAAGTATTTTATCATCTGTAGAAAAGAAGAAGAAAAATAAACGCAAACTGTGACAAGGTCTTGCGCATTAATGAACGCTCACAAATAAAAATATTCTAAGAAAAGATGAAACGTTTTAGAGATAAGTCTTTATTTTGACGAAATATGCAAAATACGCGCTCATAATTACAAGAATATGCATCAACAGGAAAAAATCGGCCAAATAGCAAAATATCCCCTATTAATCTACATAGAATCCAATTCTAACCGAATGTAATGAAATTTCACTTAGCTATGCCCTAAAGCACCGAACAAAAATATGAAAAATCAAAGAAATCGGCACCCTAGTTATTAATATCTGCGATACGTAAGAATATTTTGTTCTTCGTTAATACATTTTTACGAAAAATACAGGTTCGTCAATGAACAAGTTTTCTATCCCGAAGCTGAGAGCAGCGCTTGGAGATGTCAGACGTGGTTGGAAATGTTTTGGAATTTCCTCTCAACGCAAGGCTGTGATGTCGCCTTGGCGATGGTGTCGCGAGGAGAGTGGTGCCACAATGCCGGTGGTGGTAATATAATAGTGATCATAATGATAAGGGGGGGGGGGGGCAAATGCGAAAGAAAGACTGCGCCTGGTCCGAGGCCCGTTGAATAGAGGGCTGCCTTGCTGGGGATGGCGGCGATGTCACAATGGCGTTGACATCGCGATGGCGGCGATGGCGCTGCGGCGGTGATATCGCGAGGGCGAGGGCGGAGATGGAGCAATGACGGCCATGTTTTGGTGACCGCGTCCGTGAGCGATCGAAAGCGCAAGACAAACCGCTTTCCCCAGCGCCGGACGCATCCGGCGGCAGGTATCTGTTCGGAAGTTGCGACTTGCAATTCCACTATCTCCATGACACTATTTACATACGTGCACGCATGCTTACAATCACATCCATACCGGCAGGCATATCACTCACTAAATGCAATAAAAACGTAACTACAAAACAGACGTTTACCAGAAAATTTTAAATATTAATGTTATTTCTTTCGTTTCAATAAGTAGTAGCAGGGCCGCATTAAAAAAAGGAGGGGTCCCTGGACAGACCAAATTTGGGGGCTCTGTAGATAGTAAAACAATTATATCGATTTACATTTACATGTGTGTGTAATATATATATATATATATATATATATATATATATATATATATTACACACGCACACGCGCGCACACACGCGCACACACACGCACACACACCACACACACACACACACACACACACACACACACACAATATATATATATATATATATATATAAGCCAAATAATTTACACATGAATATTACAATCTATTCGATAGAAACTTTCCACTTTAAACCAAGTCATGGTCACCTGATTAGAAAAGCCGACTCAGAGCCATGTCCCCGAGCACAAGTGTCCACATCCCATCTTCTTCTTGAGCATTTGAACTTGACAAGAGAAAGGTCATTACAGGGAATCAAAAGCAACTAAACCGATTGATTCAAATCAGATAGGGGATATGATAAAAGTTATAAAACTGTTGAAAGGATTTTGAATTGCTAATATAAGTGGTTAAATTTACTTTCCTATCCTATTACTGTCAATTAAAAATTGTAAATATCAGTGGTAAATTCTAAAATTGTGAAAATATCAGTGGTAAGCTCATGACTAGATCTCGGATTTTAGGAAAAACGCCTATTTAGTTTCTTTAGGAGATTGTGGGAAAGTGTTGTAGATGTTTACAAATCATGAAAAAATAGATCTATTGAAAGCATCTAATAGTACCCAAAATGTCCTAAAAGGGTGGTTACTGCCCATTTTAATATATATTGTGCCTAAACCACGTAATTCTGAAGAATTATCATATTTTATTTATTCATTTTACTTCCCCGCAACTATTTTTTATAATTTGTTATACCGAATACGCAAATACCAGAATTTCCCGAAACGCCAATATTCCCTCATCGAATACATTCCGAAATCTCTCGCCCAACACTAGCTCTGCAAGTCAATGCAAAGAGGATGTTTCACGCTCGTCTCCAATCAGCGCTCAATTCTTAGGCAATTGCACCCGTTCCCGGTGCTGCTGTGCTGTTGACAGGTTGAAGGTTACCGCCGCGGCGAGTCGCCTACGCAATCCTACTGCCGGAAAGGCGAAGCTTACAAGAAACGGCACAGTAAAATACATTTTTTTATTCCTATCCTCAACGGCCATAGTCGAACGCAAAGGAAAACGTTTGACAGATTAAGTGTATGTCGCGCAAGAGGTCGAAGTGAAAATTAGTGCTGTTGCAGGAGCCGTTGGGGACAAAATTAAGTGCAAGTGGGAGAGCGTAATAAAAATTCTGAGTGTGGTGTAATGGGTCGCTCGGTACAAGTTTTGGAGGAGGAGGGTAGGAAAGTTCCAGAAGAATGGGAAGGTCCTTTTCAACAGATAAGACAGTCTTACTGTAGAAAATCTTCATTGTATAATGTGCAACTAAATATGAAAGTGAATAAAATAATATGCCTGTAATAACTATCTATATATGTAAAATTTCTTGTCTTTCCTGAATAATATAAGTGCATACTATAAGCCTTTTGTGATCAATTTGAGATAAAAGAAATGGAACTTTTCATGTCATATGTTTTTAAATGCCTGGTTTAATCAATTTGTAACATATTTTAAGTGCCTAAAACGTTACGTTTCAGCCTAATTTCGCATTTTGGTTTCCTGTTTTAGGTGCCTAAATCGTCACTTTTCTATGCCTAAAATTTCGAGGTCTTCTCATGACCTAAGATGTTTTATAAAGACCTTAAAAGAATTTTTGTTTAAATTTCGAAATCGATTTTTTCATGCCCTGCCTAAATTAGAACAATTCTCTCATACCTCTTTCTTATATCTTTAGTTCTATACATTTGTGCTATATATACACGTTCTACAAATTAGAACTATTTCGTATTTTCATTATTTCGAAAAGAATTTGTCCATAGAAATTAAATATATCCCTGACTTTTTTCACACTTTGCCACTGAATAATTCCCTCACAATTTCCGGTTTTCCAGGTTTGTAATCACTTTCTTTCTGT
This sequence comes from Teleogryllus oceanicus, assembly GCA_964035755.1. Taxonomy (NCBI): domain Eukaryota; kingdom Metazoa; phylum Arthropoda; class Insecta; order Orthoptera; family Gryllidae; genus Teleogryllus; species Teleogryllus oceanicus. Next base: position 17,863,649 of record CAXIVR010000001.1, on the reverse strand, counting down.
ATTCAAAATTCAAGTAGTATGTGGCTTAGTGTAGGGATCACAGAATTTTGAAAACGTGCACAGAATTCACTTCTCCCCATAGCACGTCATACAGTTTTTAACTTTTTTTGCCGTAAAATAAATAAATAAAAATAAAATGTTCCGTTCCTATGTATGGACGAATTGTGACTCCAGATGGGTGCTGTTGATACTGTCAGACCTCATTAAGGGCGCCCAGTGATCCAGTGTGCGGGAATGAAAGATTCTAAACTGTGAGTAATCTTCTTCGCAGGGTGCATATTTTGACACCTGGTTTGTTCATTGGATACTTCCTACTCCGTTTACATTCACGAGCCACCTTCTGAAGATTGTCCGGTCCAAGGTAGACATCGGGCATTCCAAATAACCGTTAGAGAGGAGTGACCGACGATTTGTTACGGTGAAGGGATGTATACTCTGCACAGACAAGAATTGTGTATAATGAATACACGCATTCATACATAACTAGTTCAACCTCTGATAAAGTGATCACTGCACAGATTTCCATCAATACGTATCCGGTTTCAAATCTCAGCCACATCATGTTTTTTTTCTACTTATCAAAACGGGTTCACAACAGCGTTTCCATCAGGTATCAATATCTCCGTGCTCATTATTTACCGCTTGATCATACGAAAATTGAAATTCACAAAGGTGTTGAGTGCCAAGGACTACTTGCTATTCACGGATAAAATTTGTATTAATTAAAATGATGTACAAGAATTTATCTCAAGTAGAAACGTCATTATCATACACCCAATACTTTGGAAATAGTCATATGATAATGGCATTTCGACAAACCTTCTTCAAAAAAGTAATTAAAGCATATTTCTGAATAAAAAGAAAAAGTGCTTAATCCCTTAAAATTAAAGTCTTCAGTTACTACCCTATGTGATATTCCCACCGTGTTGGAAGTCCTCACGAGCATGCAAACAGAATTGAAGGGCACCAGACGCACAGCTATCCTTCCTCATACACAAACCCATACGATAAATAAACATTACACTATGACGTGAACGCATCTTCGATCACATACGCTGTATATTAAAAAATATATTGTCATGCAGACAAAAAACGTGACTATGAAGTCTGAGTGCACGTCAGATTGGATTTGCCATAGTGATAATTAATTGTTTTAAGTTATTTATTGCAGATAAGGAATAATTTCCTACCTATGTACGAAATAAACACTGCAAAGCGGAGGAGAAGGTTTGCATCTCACACATTCAATATAGTCCAAGAACCAGAAGACCACACTATAAAAATTGAATATAGACTACAATTTTGGGGAAGACGATCACGTCAACATACACGTAAAGAAAAATAACTCGCATTTAACAACTATCCAACTACGAGTTTCCCGAAAAGACAAAATAGTTGTGCTACTTTCTCATTATTTGTAATGGGTACATTATTTAACATCATATTACTTGAACCCACGTGAAAATTTCGCACATTTGAACTCGATTGCATGTATTATCTATGCAAGAGATAGCTTGCCTCACTTAGGATATTCCTTGCCAGTGCTTTCAATTCCCAAAAATATTCACATGCTCCTTGGCAGCGTTCTCAATTTGCAAAAATATTTACCCAATTTGGCATTTGGATTTAGGCGCATAGGTACTACGGCGATCGATACACTTATTACCGCGTTGGAAAGGTAAAATATGTGCGTTACACAACACAAAAAAACAACACAAATTAGAAACGAATTGTAGGTCATTTTGGAGTAAATTTCGTAAGGGCTTCATGTAAAGTACCCGTCCGCAAAAATTAAAAGCTTCATTTTAAATTCGAGGAGTCGCAAATCAAATCAAATCAGAACCAAACCAAACCAAACCCAGATCAAATGCAGAATATTCACTTTTGTAAAAATCCTGAGAATCGCTTAGGAGCTAAATGATGTTTGCGGGCGGACTTTTAAAAAAACACTTTTTCGGTATCCAGTACCCACAAAACTTGTATTCCATCAAAGTCCCGAGATCGAATTTTCGCAGCATTACATAACTTTCTCTGTACTACGTACACGAGGAAATAGAAGCAATTTGCTCTGTGCGTGAGTTCACAATGATGGCTGAGGAAATTTCAACATTTTCTTTCATTTCTCCTACTCGATTTTCATCAAGCATTCTAAGAAGCCGGTGGCTCTTTATGATATTCGCTAGGCCAGGCCAGGCCGGGCGAGATCAGGCCAGCGAAGATCAGGAAAATTATTTTACGAAGACCGTAACTCCGTGAAGACGTCCTGTTTACATGTGCCTCGCACATGCTTGCTTTCATATACACGCATACAATACGTGTTATATCTGACACACATGCATAACCAAGTACAGACAGCCTTGTGTTTACTGTGTTGAATGATACTAATTGTGTCGTACAATTATATAACGTTGTAAAAATGAATGTAGCTGACGTTCATGAAAATCCACTACAATGAAATATCAAACATACCAGCAATATTCTGCCTAACAAACAAAAATCACTTTTCACAAGCAAAATTGCACAGGATCTGAGAAGAAGTTTGGTGAAAAACGCCCATAGAAAAGTAAGCATTTCAGCTACTTGCCGGGTACCCGTACTCATTGTCTCTTCAAGTCTTTCAGAAAAATTTAACCCCTTATCTATGATGATATCTAAAGATTATTCGCTAGGTTGTTTCGTTTCGGTGCATTGGTTTAAACCGAACTATATTTCTACTTTGCAAAGAACTAATCACCCAACTTGCATGCTTCGACTGCCACGAACTATCACTTATCTGGCTTACAATACTCTCTTTCTGAGGAGCTAGACAGACCCTCACATGTACTAGCTGTTGAGCCAGAGAAGGCAGTAAAACACAGGGAATATGTGAGGAAGTGACAGTAAAACAGACATTTCTTCCCTAACTGCATTGATTCTTTGAATTTCATTACAATGTATTTGCTGAAATTTTAAATATTTTGACTACATATATTTTACGAAGGTATTCAAAATGATATATAATTATTATATCTCACGTAATCATTTTTCAAGCGAGGAAGAGTCGTGCATTATCAAACCGTTAGAAAAATGAGAATACAATATAATGGCGTAAAAAATTAACAGAAGAATTGCTATGCAAAGTAAAGATAACAAGCAGAACTCGTGCAAAAACTCCGCACTTTGTTGCCCGTTTTAAAAGTGATTAGCTTCATTGTAGATCCCAACTTTGAACGTAGAGCCTCAGAAATGTGTGTTATAACATTATACGCGCGGTATTGTGCACGAGTAAACATTGTAATATTTCTAAGCGTTGAGATAAAAATTTCACAGAATATCAAATAGACACTTTCATTTTACTATGGAATATTATTTTTCTCTCTATTCCTTCACTTTACTTTTACATAGATTTCGAATTCCTGCTCGAATCTGACTACCAATGCTACGGAGTAGGGATACTCAGGACAATTAATCTAAAAAATGTGAGAAAAAAAAGATCTAATATACTCTTAAGAAATATCGCTTGGGCCTTACCTGCTCCCCCTAATCTGTCCCCGCCATTTCCACACGTGTCCCCCAATGTCCTTCCAAAACTCGTTTCCCCACAAAACTCACCCGCTCCTCCACTTATCCCTCTAGGGACGTGAAACCAGGGTTTTAAGGGCCTATGACGCATCGTTTCCGAGTTATACGCGATTGTAAAGTGAGTTGCAGTAATGTGTTCCCTAAACCATAATTTGCAAACTTTTATTTTTATGGTCTTAATTCGGTTTGATGAAGGGAATGTTATCCCGCCGTCGAATAGAGTTTTGAATTTACAGTTGTTAATAAATTGTTAATAAATATCATCTATCCTTGGTGTATTGCACAAATATATAGAGATGAAATTATATATTGAAGGTTTCTGACAAAGATTTCTGCCAAGATTACAATTTTTCGAATTCCCCTAAAACCTAATGAAAGATTTGAATTTCACTTAGTTCTATGATTCAAAAAAAAAATAAAAATCATTTTATGTTTATTATTTTCTAACTTTCACTGCCAGTAACGTTTTTGTAAACAGAGATACTGTTCATTTTCCTTAAAATATAGATCCACAAATAAGTCATTGTTACGTGTATTGGGCGCATTGTTTCATATCTATTAGTATAACCACAAACTACAAAGTAAGCATTCTGATTCAATGAAATGTAACAAATATTAACAGTTCCGCAATTTTCTTCGCTGGGGAAATCTGAAAGGTCCGCTGAAGCGAAAGTGAGCGGGGAAACTCTAGGTGCTCTTATGAAAGATCTCACTTCAAATCAGATCGTTGACATCGAATCAAGTTCTGACCCCTGAAGATAATACCAACAGGACGTTAGAACAGTTGAATTATAGATGCATCAGACGAGAACTGGATATAACTTGCAGCCAAATTCCATTAGCGAGATTTATGTTCTTTCGGGCGTGTCTACTACTTAGGTCATTAGTCCTGTATGTAAAGTGCATGTTATATTCCGGGAGGTGCCATTTTTCTCTCCCGTTGGAACGTGAGATCCGGTGCCGACCCACACATTGGGCTGCGGGGTTTTCCCCATTAGATACCCCTCCCCCAGAAGAGCACCACAGTAGTCGAAAGAAGGTCTAAGATTCCGACATGTGTGGCAGTGTAGTGCATGTAAGTGTATGGCAAGAGAAGGGGACAAGGATTAGGAAGAAAAGATCACGCGCGGTCCATAGTCCATTTGTTAAGAAATTTCTCCAGCATTCGCTAGGTATTTATCGAAGAAACTACGAAAATATACCAATCAGAGCAGTCGAATGCTAGAATTCTCCTCCACATCGCGGATGAATTCGACCCAAATCAGTAGAGACGAAAACCCTGCATTGTCGGGTGTCGAACCCTAGGACTTCTTGGTCATCGGTGCAGCAGATCCAAATTCTGTAACGTCAGCTACAGATATCTTTTTAGATAGTTAAATATTAATTGCCGATTCCATTGCTTTTCTCCATTTTGCGCAGAGAATGGAACGTTTGGAAAGACGAAAAGGTATTATTGCTCACTAACAAACGGTCCCATTGTAGGTTTTTAATTTAATTAAAATTTAAAAAACTATTAAATGAGTGGAATAAAATTATCTGAACCAAGAGTGGTGGGTTGATTCAAAATCCAGTTCACATAATGTCACACTTATGTTTATAAAGTACGTAGTTTTGTTTTCAATAAGGCTCTAATACAGATAAAAAATGAACACGATCTTAAATTACATACGAATCCATTTGAACAGAGTTTAAATTTATTTCGTTTAAACTTTCTGTCCTTTTTATTACATACCGCATTATTATTATTATTATTATTATTATTATTATTATTATTATTATTATTATTATTATTTATTACATGAAATATTACTATATTTTTAAACTGTGCGAGGTACAGTGCTGAATTTTGACACGGAAAAATAAAATCTAAGTTTGACTCGCATTTCATACGAAATTTAGAGTTTTTAAATCACGCTTCCGAATTTTCACCTAGTCTTTGTTATTTATGAAATGCAAATATTAAAGGTACACTAGTACAATTGCCAGTAAATTTGCTACACATATCTGATCTCTGTGTTTAGAACACTGGTCCGATGGTCAGAAATGGTGACAGTCATCTGAAGAAAAGGAAGAATGCGAAGAGTGGACGATGGAGAGGAAGAGAAGGAAAGAGGCGGAAGAAGCATGAAAGAGAGGAAAGAAAGAAAAAAAGGAAAAAGAAAAACAAAAGAGAAAGAGAGGAGAGCAGGCGAAAGATTAGAATGGAAGGGAAGGGAGGAGGAGAAGAAGAAGAATGAGGGAAGACCCCCCCCGTAGCTTGCCGCCCGGGGGGCCTTGGAGCGCGCGGCAGGGGCAGGGGCAGGAGCAAGAGCAGCCGCGCCCGGCCCGGCTCGCGGCCCACCGCCTCTCCTCGCCCCGCCCCCGGCTCGCACCACGCGCCACTCGCCACTCGCCGCTCACCGTTCGCCACCGGCCGCTCACGCCACTCGCGCCACGCGCGCCGCCCCGCGCTTTCTCCGCTCAGCCAAGCACAAAGGGGTGCACGCGCCAAACGACGCACGGGCCCGGCGCGGCGCCCACAGGGCCGCCTTCGCCACACTCAGGCGAGATGGCTCAAGACAGCGTCCCTGATCAGGAAGTCCTATGTCTCGATTCCTGCCGGTGGCGCATTTCCTAAACGAGCTTCATGACTACGTCAAATTCAGCCGCTGTCTGGAGAAGAATCCTGGCGGCCGGCTACTCTGATCGGTAATTTCTGTGATTTCTCCTATCAATACCAGGCGATTGCCACAACTGTATCCTACCATAAAGGGGCCATTGACTGCACATGATATTTCCTTCCTCAACTGTGTCCCCTCCTCCCTATTACACAAACACCTGAAGGACATCCCGCAAGCCGACTTCGTCAGCGCTGAATCTCACGTTCCAGCGGGGGGGGGGAGAACACCAGCACATCCCGGTATATAACATGCGCTACACTTACCGGACTGATGACCATAGCCAGTGACTAGCCCGGAAGCAAAATAGGCAACGCGCAGTTAGAATGTGGGCCTGGTGCATTTTCCAAGGCCGTCAAGTCGCAGTGATTGGAAAGGATCCCTGGTATCTTGCATTCCTACTTACGTGTTCATTCGTAAGTGGGGCGTCTCCTAGAAGCCGGAAAAGCGAATCGATAGCACAACATCCGACCTCGACGGTCGAATGGTTGCAGAACTAGCATGGGCGTAGCCAGGATTAATAGTAATGTCACAGGGTGGGCATGACGCCAAAGAGGAGAGGAGAGGAGAGGAAGACAAGCGGAAAGAGCCAGTAGCTACCATGAAAAAGATCTGTTGCATTTTACTGCATGCACCAGGAACGGATCCAGAAAGTATTTCAGGGATGAGGCGGAGGTTCGGTTAAGACTCATATTTTTGAAATAATTTTTTTAATAGATTGACAAAAATGTACTAGTTTACTCAAAACGGGAAAACCGCATTGGATTAGATAAGACCTGTTTCTGGTAATTATATTATTAATTTCCATCGCGCGCAAAAATTGAAAACTACAGCCTCCGGCAATGTGGGAGATGTCGATGATTACGTTAAATATCCAGGAACTTCAGGGGGGGAGGGAGATTCTCAAGAATGAGTTTGGATTTTGACTGAAAAAAAGCGAATATTTTATGTTAATCTGCAATTTCTCGTAGTGCGCCTGCTGTCTGAATTCTCGTACTCAGTGTGCCATTGCTTGCGACACCGCTGACGTCATGCAACAGCAAGGGTCCAAGAAAGAGGCCGCCCGCCACGAAATATTTATTTACGTGTTGCATTATGGAAGAGCAACTCTTTTGAAATTCTCGATATGTAAAGGACTGTTTACTGCACACACAATGACACCGTGCAATGTCTTTTGATACAGAACACGGACCCTGAACATATATACGCAATAACAAATAAAAACAGGTCGCAGGTCTGGGAACGACGCTGGCTGGTAAAAATGGGATTAACCCAATTCTAAAATGCCAAATACATACATACTTCTATACGACTGCTATAAAAATATTGCATTTTTATACGAATGCATTTTATTAGTTCTTGAGCAGTGTGCATGCTATATTTTAGAAAATCATTTTGTGTGGTAGTGTTCAGCAGCATTTGTGCTGCCGCATTTGTGCTGCCATTAGTGTAGATTTATTCTTCTCCAATGTAGATATGGCATCAAGATAACTGTTCAGTTGTCCTCACTAGCACATTTCAAATATTTATCTACAGTAGTTAATGATGACACTGCATATTCACAAAAACATAAGTAGGATGCTCCAAAATATTTTTTTGAGGACAACGACGTTTTTGTATTTTTGCCTCGTTCCTAGGCACCCATCGAAAGAGCAAATGGCCAGAGGCTGCATAGTTTCCTTTCAATTACTACACGCTTTGTAAATTAGTAATATAGATACATCAGTCACTAAGCAGGAGTCCCATTCACCTGCACCCCTCGCGTCCAAGCAACATAAAAATTAAAAGAAATTCTTCTACGATAAATATTTGAGATATTAAATATCTCCGATAACATCTTCATTCCCGAAACGGCCAATTTCAGTTCGAGAGAAAATTTTCCCTAGAGAACTTCAATATAAGACTATGCTAATGACTAAATTCAAGTCAATGATTGGCAATAAAAGGTAGCAAATCTTATATAATAATATTATATAATAAAAGGTAGCAATACTAGTTCTTAGTACAGTAAACGAAAATTAATCTCAACAAATCATTCCAAATTCTAATGAGGATTGTCCTGTATAACCAATATATCAGGTACATGCTAATGCTCGTAAACCACAAAAAATCTTCATGATCACCCTTCCAAGTACCCACACAGAAACATTTGTATTGTACATTCACATCTAAACTACAAACAATTTTTTTGAATCATAATAGTAAAGGCTACAGACAACTTTTTAATTTGTCATGACTAGGAAAACAATCTGTTCCGCAACATTCCGCAGCCATTATGTCATTCAACTTCGTGTTCTACAAAAGGAGCGATCTCGTGTCGTGAGAACGGAAGGTCGGTGTTTCAAAAGTACATTTTGCAGCGAATGTTAACTTGATAACTCTGTCCACATTGAATACTTCGACAGCAAAATTGACCTCCAAATATTGTATCATCTGCACTATTTTCAATGATTATGAATATTATATTACATCGTATTTAAGAGATGTTTACTTTTTTAAGTACACTCTTCTTGTAACGTAGAGAAAAATTGTTCATTCTTGCACAGAAACGCACAAAAGTATATTATTCCAAATAACTGTCAAAGGCGGCATTGAAATAAAAAACAAATATACGTGCTCAAAAAGTAATTGTTTCAGAAGTAGAAATGATGGGTTACGAGGGTTGTGGCGTAAGTCATGTCAACTATTACTTTCTCGCCCCTCTTTGACTGAGAGCACGGGTGGAAAATGTGAAATATACGCATGATAGGGCAAGATATGAACTAAGTGCATAGACATTAGCGACGCACCAAAATCGGATTTCTCAAATTTATTAAGGTATTTGAACTAACAGTACGAGGTAAAAACATGCTAGAAGCATTATATATCCGTTCCAAAGGCCCAATTAGGCAGATACCGATTACCACACGTGCCACATCGGGCCTCACACTCACAGGTCGTCATGTGCGTTGCTTATCGTTGGTTGCTACGCCACCTCGCAGAAAACTCTCCTGCCCATCTCGTGACTGTCGAGTACGGAAGGGTATTCTCAACGGCTTCCAACAATTCCCTGTGACATTCTTGGTTATTTTTCCCATGGAGAACGACTATCTTGTTATGAGCGTTGCTTGAAACGGGTTACATTCATCTCAAACGGCGGTAGTCAGACAACTGATTTCACATGGCTCTCGGTGCTAATACACACTCACATGGCCATCTGTTATTGTGAACACACATTAAAACAGCATTTCTTTCACGCGACGAAATTGTGTGATCCGATAACTTTCTTTTAGAAAAAAATGTTGCCAAGACTTCTGCCCCAATCCTCGTAGTTATTTTCTAACGGCTCCAAACTTTTCCCAATACGCAACAATTCATTTCATGAATCAGTTGAAAATGAAACACACATTAAATTCTCCTCTAAAGGGACTGCCACTAGGCAGATAATTTGTGTTTCACTGTGGTATTTAGGTCAAAATATTGCGTAACGGGATGCATGCCGGGGTGCGTGGCCCGGTGCGTCAAGGGATGAGTGGCAGGGGGTGTGCGCCGGGGTGCGGGGCTGAGCGCGTGCCGGGTGAGTGCAGGAATCTGTGCAGAGGTCTCTACTCGGGATAGTATCTACCTGGGAAGAGACTGTGCTATTGTCGCGGAGTGTCGGTGACCGCCAGCGCTGGGGATCTTGTACTTGTCGATGAAGTCGGTACCTATTGCCAGTACCAGTGCGTATCGGTATCAGTGCCAGTTAAAGTGTGACTGCGTGCAAGAGTCAGACCCAGCGCTGAGGTTGTATCTAAACTTTCTCCGGAAACTGCGTGAGCGTAGGAGGACGTATGTCACAATACATCGTACATCCCACTACAACCTGTCCCACAGCACCCTACAGGACTTCTATCCACGCCCAAAACGACAACTTTACGTCATCACAGTTTCATGTCTCCGACTCCGAAACGCACCACAGTCCACGAGCGGTTCTCTAACACACACATAGAAACTAACTAGGAATAGCCCAAGTCCGCTTCGATCGCTGGCGAAAGACAAGACAGGGAACTGGGCCTCGCTGCCAGCGGTCTCGGCAGTGACTGCTCGACGTGGCAACTTTCCGCGCCGGAAACGCCCAGCTATTGAACGGGCCGCGGCGTTCCCACACCCAGTGTGCATCACGCTGGCCGCGTGTGCGGCGAGGCGCGCGCGCGCCTCCGAGGCTCTGGGACCGACCCGCCGCCACGCCACGCCACGCCACGCCACGCCACGGCGCGCCGCTTCCCAGGGGCCAGGGGCGCCTCCAGCCACCAGTGCACCACCGGCGCGCGCACCCTCGGCACCACCACACCAAGCCGCGCACACGCCCATCCGACCTATATTACCAACACTTTGGAGGAAGCGGGACATAGCGATCCGACTTGCTAAACAAACTATAAAGCAGAAACTGTATAAGAGGCTGGTGTGTGAACGCGAAAGTCAAGTCTTCCAAGGCATGAATGGGCAGAATATTTTAAATTAAAAAATACTTCGCTGACTAGAGTAGCCGAGGCGAAGAAGATGCGAGCGCCTAGTTGCCTCGTTTCCAAGGCCTGTGGGTGAAAGTCCTACCGAGAAAATGGAAATGAAGGTATGTGTGTATGTGTATGTGATTTGAGTGTGGGTGAACGTTTGTGAATGATTGCGAGTATATGAGTGTGACTGTGCGGGCGGGTATTCCCCAGTTTAACAAAATGAGATACTAATTGAATCACCCCTCTTCGAGTTTCAACTCCAGACTGCTTGATAATTAACACATAGACACACGTTAGTCGTTGAGCACCGGCAGCGGCAATACAGATCGGAGAGTTGTGGGTGAACTTCCCACATTTATCGTGGGTATTGGCGAACTTAGCGGGTACACTCTCCTTTAAACGAAAAATCCTCACATTCAATTTTCACAGCTCAACGTATGACAAAAATTATACTGGGACATATGTTAGCCGTTGTGTTCATGCATAGTTTGTCTCATGAAAAGACTGATTGATTGATTGATTGATTTTTTCGTGTTTCCGGAGGCGTCAACTGCTTCGGTCATTAGTCCCGTTAGTGTAATGCATGTTTTTTCTCGGGAGATGGCAGAGATTTCCCCCCCCCCCGCTTGATGTCGAGATCCGGCGCCGACCTACTGTCGGCCATTGGGGTTTCCCTCTAACCAGGACTCTCCCACCAGCGAGGCACCGCCCCAGACGGGAAAAGCTCTAAGCTCCCGACCGGTCTCCCGGAATATGTGGTAGTGTAGTGCATGTTAGTATAAGTGTGTGTGTGTGTGTGTGTGTGTAAGGGGACAGGGTAGGACAAGGAACAGGAAGGAATGATCGCGCGCGGTCCGTGGCCCGTTTGGTAGGGTACTGCTCCGGCATTCGCCTGGTGTTGATCGGAGATACCACGGAAAACTACCGATCAGAGCAGACGGCCGCTAGAATTCTCCTCCAAGCAGCGACTGAATTCGACCTAGCTGAAAACCTAGTGTCGAAAATTCTGCTGCCGTCAGGACTCGAACCGAGGACCTCCTGGTCAGAGGCGCTGCAATGACATCAGTTGATGCACTGAGCTACCGCTCCCGGTCTAATGAAAAGAAAGAAAAAAAGAAAAAAATAACTTAGCGACATAAGCCTAGCGCGGACAGGACGGATGGGATTATTTTAAAGTTCATTCCAGTTTCCCGTAAGGTTGCGCGCACTAGGCCCTCACGGAACGCTCCGCACCCTGCGCCGTGTCCAAAAAGTCCGAAGGAAATTTCTTTTGAACTTTCCGACTTGCCGACGTCAAGTCGTTTCAGTTGTGAGGTTATGTGAAGCGCATGGAGCGAACCCGAATGCGTCCAATTTCATTATGTTGATCTAGAATTATCCCGAGTTGTACTACGTGATATTAAGTTTTATTCAATATATTACCTTGTTAAGGAGTGTAATTAACTTGTTCGCGGGTGTAATTTAGTTGGTTAGCTAAACTATTTGAATCAAGGAGTACCATTTGCCAAATTTAACATACTAGATATTTTCATAAGGAGCTGTGCAGTATTAGTGATCACACGAACTGGCTTCGTAGCGAGATGGTCGATCTGCTCACGAAAACTGTGGCCTGCACTGCCTTTCTCAATGCTTCAAAGTTGAGATGATCCTAGGACGACCCGTCGACGTGTCTGGTAACGCACTGAGACAAGGTAGTCGAATAGAGGTTTCATTAACGATAATACAATATTGCATGGCCCTAGACCGAGTTGAGGCAAGTCTGCTGCATCGAGGCTTCAGTAGAGCAATATATAGTCAACATATAGAGAACCATCGTTTGGGTATATTTAACGTAAAAAAGTAAAAAACATAAGAATATTCAGGAATTATACTTTAATATCAATAACACTATCGTGTGAGAAGTTATGTCAGTACGGTAAATGAATTTTTGATTTTTAATCACTTCACCAAACAGTGCTCAGAAAATCTCGGTGTACGTTTCGCCGAAAGACTCCTTTTCCAATTCATAATAGGAATCGTTTTCCACGAAAGACAAATTCCGGCTAAAAACAGAATTAAATTCAACACCTGAAATGTGGGTCGATTTTCATTCCTAGTAACCCACTCAGGAAGATATGCGGGCAAAGTCACTATACTCAGACATTTTGCAATTTGCCTAATTCCTTCCAATACATACGTATTTGCGCCCCCGACAAACGCTGAACAAAGCCCTGAGAACCAATGTCTTATCGTTGCGCGAGTTTCGAAAGAACTGCGTGACAGGCAGAACGAGTTTAAACAACCTTTCTTTACGTGAAGACAGAAGAAGTTACTTCACATTCTCAGCTGTAATCGAACACTATATGAATATGCTGTTACCGGCTGAGCCTTTTTCTCTGTAATATATCATATTCCCTTGAAATATATTGTGAGCGACTGTAAGATGAGGATTCAAAACGTTCGAAACCTATCTTTATACATCCGCCAACTTTGTTTTCGTCTTGAACAAGAAAACTTTTTTAAACAAATAAAAATTACGCAAAAATAACGCACCAATATTAATGACAGAACAAACTGAGTTTTATCACTATAACAAAAATTTCTGAAACACTAGTAATGTTCTTTCAAAAAATTCCCTGAAATATCTCCGAATTGTCACTCTATCCCGGTTTTCTACAAAGTTGTTTTCCTGGGCAAGCTTTTAATGTACGAAAACAAAGCAAAGGACCATCTCTTTTACTACTGGACCAAGGCAAACGACGTCAATTACGAAGGAGATGAACAGGAGGGTCGCTTGCCCAAAACTTTACATTTTACAAATAGGTTAATAGACTTTAAAATGTATTGTTTATGTTGTATTCGCTATTCATCAGTATGTCATAGACATTTAAATAAAGTTTTCGGTAAATCCAGTTAGATTTACAATTATTGTCACAAATGCACAACAAAAATAGGGAGATTCCGCCTACATTTTTGTGGCCCCCACATATGATTTTTTGTAGTAGAATGTGGATTTTACGTGTGAGTAATTGGTATTTATTTAACCTAAAAAACAGTTGAAAGCTTTGTGACGTATTATGGGGAGACGTGTAATATGTGCACGGTTTCTTGAGCTCTGGGATCTCTGTCTTACCTCATTCATATTAGGATTAATTAAGAATAATGGAATCAACAAGCGTTTTTGACAAGAATTGGTATGAAAATATTCACACCACCGTAATAACTATTTGCAAAGACAAATCAACCCCGGATTTTGGCCAATATCTCGAGTTCTACGTGATGGAATCGACTTAATGCAGCGAGAAAATGAAAAAAGTAAACGGATAGTGTAGCAAAACAAGGGACCATCACAGCAAACCTAATAGGGATAGGGGTCTTTAGATGAGGACCGGGAGAAGTGGCTAAGTGAATCAACTGATGTCACCGCAGTGAACGGGAGTTTCTACGTTCGAGTCCCGACGGTGGCAAGATTTTCGATACTAGCTTGTCAGCTAGGTCGCATTCAGTCGCTATCTGTAGGAAAATTCTACAGGCCGGTTGCTCTGATCGGTTGTTTTCCGGGGTTTCAACGATCAAACACCAGGCGAATGCCGACCCTAACAAACGGGTCACGAACCACGCGCGATTATTCCTTCCTCTTCCTTGTCCTATCCACACACTTACACCAACATGCACTACACTACCACACATGCCGGAGACCGGTCGGGAGCTTAGAGCTTGTCCCGTGTGGGGCGGTGTCCAGCTGGTGGGAGGTACCGGCTGGTAGGTGGGCGCCGGATCTCGCTTTCCAGTGGCGGAAGATCACAGCCACACCCCGATGAAAAAACACACTATACTTACGGGACTAATGACCTGGATAGTTGACGTGTCCGGATTCACTAATAACCAACAAACCAACCAGAGGGTGAGAATAAGACAATCCTACCAATCCTCTACTCCAATCATCCAATCTCTCCAACCCTATCACACACACACACATACTCACAGGCATATATCACATTATATATATATATATATATATATATGATGTGATATAATGATATATTAATAATGATAATTAAACAAAGCGTCTTTTGAATGCTCGCTCGTGGCACATTGCTAGTCTCACCACCGAGGTCGAATCTCATGTGAAATTTGTTCGAACAAAACGAGTTTGGCTGCTTCACAAGGGCTAGTCCAACCCCTATGAAGTGTCCTAAACTATACTCCTATCCTTATTCCTTCCCAATTTTGGCCGCTGGGCAGTGACGCAGGAGCGCCTGATAGGAGGCGCGTACGCGGAGATGCTACCTGGCGGTCCTCTTGACAACTAACTGCGACGTGCCAGGACATAAGATTAATGGAGGATTACTCCACAAGCGCGCAAGTTAATGGAGGATTACTCCCCAGTGCGAAGCACTCAACGCTCCTTAATGAGCTTGGAGACGTGTTGCGTCAATTTGCAGACGCAACAATTTTTTTAAAAAAGAGCCTGAGAGCATTCTGAACACAAGCTTCCATCAGCAGTGTTGCCCGCATTCTTTTCACAATATTCGCATCGACTTCGCTCGGCAAGGAGCCCTCTGAAATATTTACTATTAGGGTCGGGTCAGCACGTTCCAGACAGGTAAGCATGCGTGTCGACTCATCTCGATCCAGAACCGTTTCTCCAGGGATGTCGTGGGTACACATTGATTCAAAACTATTTTTTTGCACGTTTGCTATTGCATTTTCTGAAGCTCACTGTATCAATTGAAGGCTAGAAGTACACGTTTCTCTATCCAATACTCAACAACCAGGACAATTTGCGTCTACACTACGAAACAAAGTCCTTCAGACGTTGTTTCTTTTCAGCAATTTTTTCTATGACTTTTTCACTGAAGTCATTGATTCATGTTTTTATTAACGTTTAATGTTTTCGACGCTATTCATTGTAAGTTGCACAAACACATTTGACAGAAGAAACTCTCTCTCTACACTTCGATTTTTCAAACGCATTAAAAGGTAGCCTACTGCATACGTTTACAAAATACATTTGGTTTTCAATACTTCGGAATAATTTCTAATTTTTTTTCCAAAATTTAAGTAGTATATGACTTAATGTAGGGATCACAGAATTTTGAAAATGTGCACACAATTCACTTTTCCCCATAGCACGTCATACGTAGTTTTTAACTGCTTTTTTTGACGTAAAATAAAATAAAAATAATTGGAACTCACTTTAAAACACAAGAGAATGTGCATATAATATACCAATAATATTCTTATGAATGCAACACAGCACAGAAATGCGTCTGCGTTTCGAGCGCTAGCGAGGAACGGATGGAAGGGATGAGAGCTCATGAAGTGGAGAGATATCTCACACTTCCTTCGTTTAATGTCACACGTCACACTTACTTCTGTTACAAATTGTGATAGCGGATTGCTGTATCTTCGAGCGATGTGGAGGCACTCGCTGAGATCGTCGCTACCCGAGTACGCTCCGGCTGTCTTTCACAAATGGCACTGGTGACGGACTGTCACCAGTCAGCTTCCGAGCGGCGCGTGTTTTCAAATACCAAGTTTCAGGAACGCTCTCGGAGGACTCTCGTTCCCTTCTTGCTAACAGATATTTAAGAGAAATTGTACCGAATTCATTTGGGTGTGCATATGCGAACGTACGAATACCAACGAGACGCCACTGAGTAAAAATACTTGTTACAGACATATTTAGTCTTCTAGAATTATACAGTCCAATTTTCCAAATAGAAACTAACATATTAAATATCTGTTAAAACCAATATCATTTTACTTTTTGTAGAGCTCTGGATAGCTCTAATTGCATAGAAACAGAGTGCACAGTGCTGTAGAAAAAAATTTACTTGGCCCTTAAACTTGTGCATCAATTTTAATAGTTTATTGTTATTTGGCAATGTGTTTTAAAATACTGTAAGTGTACAGTTTCCATTCACAAGTAGAAAAGTCTCTCTCATATTTTTCAGAAAACTGACAAAAGGGAAATTGGCCGATAATTTTCAATTTAATTTTTGTTGCCTTTTTCAATATTAGCAGTTCTGGTGCTTAAGTATTCAAATATTCCAGTTAACGGTTGAATAATGAAAGGCGCCCAAGTCTCTAACAAACTAAACGGATTTTTTTTTTAAAAAAATTCATCTAAAACGGCAAATATTTTTTTGAGTTCACAGTTTATTTTGAGGATTTCATAGGAAGAAGTTTCGGAAACAAATATAGTGTAGACTTTTTTTTTTTTTTTGGAAAAATCTTTTGTTGAATGTGGTTGGAGATCCGTTGTGAGATCAAGTGCAGTTCTAAAGAAAATGTTGTTTGAAGATACAAACCACTGTTCCGGATCGTTCACTTCCATTATCTTAAAAAAATACTCCGTATAGTTTCGAATTGATCAAGTATTTCCTTACTATATTCGACATAGCTGCACGCATATAACTACGCAAAGCGGCTTCCGGCAGAGCACAATTAAAACTACTACACATCACGGCCGAGGCCATCGGTAAAGCATGGCGACTTCTTTCTGCTTCTCGCAGACACACACACACACACACACACACACACACACACACACACGCACACAAGTTTATCCCTGTTAATCCCTGAAAGCGCTTCCATTATTACGTATGTATGTATGTATGTATGTATGTATGTATGTATGTATAAGGAGAGGTAAGAGTGTATATTACTGTGTCTGAGCGTGAATGACACATGCAATAAACACAATACACCTAAACACAATATTTGCATATTCTTTTCCGATTTTCGGTTTTCTTTTGAATAATAATTCTAAATTCTGTAAATACCAAGAAACCTCCACTTCCGAACCCTCCAACAACACAGTCGCACGACACCAAAAAATTAGAACAGAATGCACGGCCGGCTATCGTAGGGAAATCATTCATATGGCCTTTCCCTCCGAGAACTGAAGCCCAGTGTTCAAGTGCGTTCGCGTATTACAGAAAATGCAGAGGCCGACGGCGGGAACGCTGTTCGCCTCTTCCCGCAACTTCTCGAGGAGCTCAACATAATAGAGTTCACGTCACCTCTACGGCCTCGTTTTCCATTGTAAATGAAGTGACTCGTCGCAATGGCAGACAAGCGCTGCTAGAACAGAACAAATCCATGTTGATGCATGGAGTTACTTGTTAATATCGCCGTGCTTCCTTTCCTAGCAAAAGAGAGAAAAGGAGGGAAAGGAGAAAGGGAGAAAACGACGAAAAATAGAAAGCGACAAAAGGAGAATGAAAATGTAAAGAAAAAAGTAAAGAAGAAAAGGAGAAATAATAGTGAAAGAAAAAGAAAATGAGAAGAGTATTCGAATGTGACTGAGTGATAATAGGAATGAGCGTGTGAAAAAAATCAGACTTTTCCTATGTTGTAGTAGCGCTGTCGAAAATGGAATACCTGTCCAGTCGAAACAGTATAGTAGATGAAAAGACATTTATGGCAAGAAACAAACGGAAGTTTCCTTGTAGAGATGCCTCTCCGCTACTACTAAAGAGTAAAAACTATACGGGACATTTGGGAAGCGAGACACATTTAATACCCAGACGCAAAATATATTTTATGCACTGCTCCTAATATATTTGTGCCTTGTCGCAAGGGAGAACGTGCATTTTTTTCAAAATATACATTAGATAGCAGCGGGCAGGGAAGTCCTCTACCCTGCATAATTTAAGAAAAAAAAAGGAAAATAAAATAACGAATTATTTCATTAGTGACCATTATTTTTAAAGATTTTCGAATAGAAATTCCCCCCGAAAAGTACCTAGCTTCTAGGACGGGAGTCTTCATTGCAGATAGAACCCATATTTCGGCGACTACTTCAACCATCATCTACCAACCACAGGTACCTTGCCTGAAAAAGTATATTCTTTCATCTCTTCATATTTTGGCAACAGGAATCGTGCAGTACATAAATAATTTGATTTTTTGAGGGAGTTTGTGAAAGAATTTGTGAGTATTTTGTTCCTTGGACCACTCCTATGACAATACATCGTATGGTTAAAAACCCTCCACACTAGGTAGGCAAGTGTAGGACAAGGCCGATGGTTTTATTTTTCAGTATCTAATATTGCGTATAAAGAATGGCAAAATTATACATGAAAACAAAAAAAGGTGATCGCGGGAGAAAAATAATTCCTGTAATATATATTATCAAACATCACACGTCACACTAGACTGACAACTAGATGTTTTATTAGAATGACTGATGAACGCCGAGTCAATGGCATTTGCATAGAGGTCACATAAATAGAAGTGACATGTACTCAGATACAGCCTTCTACTTGACTGTCCTTCAATGATACATTTGAAAAACCCTTCGCCGACTTCTCATGAACATCACCTTCTTTTCTCGTCTATTTTTTACCACGAATGCCTTCGCTACGAATCTTTCAAGGTTTCAATTCTTGTTTTTGGAGTACTCTCAAGTGTTCTGTACACAATCAACGTTGAAACCATTCTGCCAACATTGTCTGCAAGTCAATACGCTAGATAGCCGCAATGCAAAAGAAGCACTGAACTGAAAATATCCGTGCCGTGTAATCTTAAAATGCTAATTACTGAAAGAAATACATGATGTACATCATTCACTGCCCACTAATTCATTAGAGAACTATACGTTGCTCTCGAGACATCACTTTTACGTGTCAACGACCCACCTGCCATAAATAGGAAGCAGTGAGATTTCAATCAGTGTAAAGCAAGATATCTTACACGCTTAGCACCAACTTCGGAGAAGCGATATCTGGTCTTTCTCGGGTGTGATTGTCTTCTAGGACGCGTATTAGCTGTATCCGTTTCTCCGTTTTCTCTATTCTGTGCGTCTCTTTTTGTTATTCTCGTAGTAACGTCTGTCCTTCCACAAATCCATCAGTACAACAGCCCTTCGACTCACCCTCATACCATCTATTTTACTTTCCAACCCTGTTGTTTATGAGAATATGATATTTCATTGAAATTATTGGGTCCAGTCACACGTACAATAAATGAATTTGGCTCCAAATTGCAACTTTCAATATGATAGAATCGTCAAAGTAGTCATGTAAGCAAAAAAATGAGAAACGACATATGTAATTCAAACCAATATGATGTGAGATCCCGGAAAGGATACCCCCGGATAAATTGGAAAAAGTTTCCTAAAATCAAATGACATATGAGTAGTTAAACTGACTCTTAACACAAATATAAAATTTTGGAAAGGTTTCTTAGCACCCCTTCCACCTCTCCCATCCCTCTGCCTTCATTTCCCCACATTTCCCTCCCCTATCCTTCACCTGTCCCCGAACTGCCCCTCATCATTTCACTATCAGTCACATCTCCCCTTCCCGTCCCCCAAAATTCGTCATCTGTCTGCAAGCACCTGTGCTCAAATGAATCGCGTCCCAAATGGTTGATTTTAACGTGTATTGCACTAATTTATATTGTTTGTCATGATCTGTAAACTTCCATTTTTCGTCTCATATCTGTTAAATGTAAGACTGCGGTGTAACTCTTTCCCCACCACAAGCACAATTACAAGGAAATTATTTTATAAACTGCCAAAAACGATAATCTATTCTTAGTTTGTGATATACCAGGTGTATGCACGAGTCTTTTCCGGTTTCACTGAGATGGCCCTAGCCAGCAGTATGCAGCGTATGAATTAGACACGTCAGTTTTTTCGTCTGACATAAACCTACCAACACACAAGTTGAGTCCGCTAAACACAAGTGTCTGTGTTGTATAGTTGAGAAACATGTCGACGTTTGTGCCTGCAAAAGAACATTTGCGGTACGCTATGCTTTTCTTATTTCTTCAAAAGAAAAAGGCTGTGGAAAGTCATCGTTTGCTGGTAGAAACATATGGTGAACACGCTCCCGCGATTAGAACATGTGAGACATGGTTTCGTCAATTTAAATGTGGCGATTATATGTGAAAGAAGATGTGCGCTCTGGTAGACCACAAAAGTGCGACGACGAGTAATTGCAGGCGTTATTGAATGATGACCCAACTCAAACTCAACAGCAATGACAAAAGCATTAAATGTGTCATAAGAAACAATCGTTTACGAGTAATGGGAAGATCAATAAATTAAGGTAAATGGGTCCCTCGCGAAGGTGCGTCTAGCTGGAACAGCCATGTCAAATGATTTATTGCTATTTAATTGCCACAATTTGTAATTAATTCTCATGTATTTTCGCCTGCTCACACCCGGTTTCACCACGGAAATACGTGGCAATTAATTCCAATTCGTGGGAAATTCATTAGCAATAAATCATTTGAGGGTTTCCGTCCGGCTACGATCCGAATTTAATTTTGTGAGCTGGTATCTCGTCAAGCCAGCTCACATCCGTTTTCGCCACGAAATACGTGGCAATTAATTCCAAATTGGAATTAATTAGCAATTAAATATCAATAAACGATTTGACATATTTCATTCCGGTGTGCTGTCATGTCTGTTCCAGCTTCACGCACCTCCCACACGATTGTAATAAACGGCAAATGCACGACAACGCGCTATCTCACACAGCATAAACAGTGAAAGACACTTTGGAATCACTTGGATGGGACATCCTTCAGCACCCGCCGTCTCCCCCGACTTGGCGCCATCTGACTATCACCTCTTGGCATCAATGGGGCATGCGCTCGCAGAGCAGCACTTCAGCAATTCCGAGGATGTTGGAAAATGGCTCGATGAATGATTTGCCGTAAAAGACTTATCAGTTTTTTCTGGCATGGTATTTATAATTCATCTATACATTTTAAAAAAAAGGTATTCTGCCATGGTTTCGTTTCGAGCCTCTACCGAACCGATTATATTTTGTTTTCCTTTGAATGAAATAATGTGATCCATTTGAATCTGAATGAAAGATGTGTTATCAGATATTCTTTTTGTTGATTCACTAGCATTTACGGGGTAAATTAATTAAATAAATAATTATTTAATAGTACGCTTATCAGTAGTCAATTGTTTTTCCCCAAAGGCTGTCTTAATTGTCGATAGATATGAGTGCATCGATACATGTAAGCTCTCCCCGCTTGGTACAGCGTACATTGTTTACAATTCGTTCAGGATGTGTTTCAGGAGTAACAATTGCATTTTGGTACTTTGCATGTATTTGCTTTCGTGGTGTATTTTGTACAGAACATTTGGGTAATGGGTTTTGTTTGTTCAGTTTTACCGAAGTAGTGAAGTTGTGCATGTGTGTGGTTATGTCGCGTTCCGAAATGTCCACGCAGATGTGACAGTGAAGTAACTTCATTTACTATTGGGTCTTAATCTACGAAATGCCAGTTTTGTGCTGCTTTGTACTTCCCATGAGAGATAAATTCTACAAACCAGTTTACTCTGTGTTGCTGAAAAGAAAAAAAGCCTTCTAGCAATATGTCGGAAGAATTGAAACAGTTGTTTAGATGAGATGATGACACAAAACACTACAGAAATAATATCCGTCAATATAATTATACTCTGCTTCTGTGTCATTCGGTGCTAATATTGCATTGCCATCTGGTCATGCGACATGTGTGTTCCATTGTGTGAGTGTTAATTTATCAAACATAATGGATTTTGTGCTGCATAATATCTAATTATCCTGCCCATAAAAGCGAATAAATACAGAAGCAAAAATAAGCATTATATAAGCGAAATTTGCTCTTTCGTCTCCTTATTTAAGAATCTGTTTTACAAACATTAGTCTCGGGACAGTATTTTACATTTATCTCAGATCTCACCGTCAAATTTTGACGGGTTCTCATTACATTACCTGAAAGATGGTGAAGTGTATAAAAGCCGATGGCCAATATTTTGAATAAACAAAAAATGATTTTCCCTTGAAAATTAGATGTTTTCTTTACTATGAAAACCTGCAAAAACTTATGTACACACGTGGTATTATATGAGGGATTATAAAACTTTAAAAGTATAGTTTGTCACTAAACCCCAAGGTCAAAATATTACTGCGTGCTACCACAATTTGTACAAATGTGTAATAAATACTCAAATAAATGTACAGGGCAGTTGCAGTCATTTCCATAACATTTAAAATCATAAGTGATTTTAACGGCGGAAAAGAGGTAACAAATAATTTTAATTTTTTAAACTAAAGCCCAGAAATCGAAAAATCTCACAAAAATTCACAACTATGGGAGTTTTAAGATGAAGTTTTGAGATTTTTTGTGCCTGTTTAAGTACATTGAGACACATTAAATATTATTCATTATTTTTTTCAATTTTCTTTTCGTTTGAATTTGGAGCCGAAAAAATATTTAAAAAATATTTTTAAGGGTATAAATTATTTTATTTTTCTTTTTTTCATTAGAAAAGTATGTCTAGTTGGCGAAAAAATAAAATTAATACACGCATTTTTGACTAGAGGCGGTGGGTGTGAGGGGGGTTGCGCCGAGAAACCTTTCAAAAATCTTATTTTCGTGCTGGTCAAAGTTTAAGTACTCGTATGTCATTTCATTCAGGACATTTTACCATCTTATCCGGAGGTACACTTTCGCAATAGCAGTGCACTCTCCAATTTTAATTCGGAACCATTTTCATGAACGTATTATCACAGAAGGAATACAATGAACAAAACACAATTAGCACATGAATCGTTAAAAGACACGTATTTGCCTGCTAGCGGTTCACACAATAAGTTTCACGCTATGCCAAAACTCTAGTGAAAGGGCAATGACGCGTATGCATTAAGAAACACCAATTACACACCCCTGTCAACTCTTCTCTCTTTCCGACGTAAACAAGCCTATGTCTTACTTGGTATTAAAGGCATACATCTGCATTTCGTAAAACACAGCTCTACGTGAACAGTGGTCGAGTTCAGGGTTATTTCACGCGAGCCATACGTCCTAGTGCAGGCAGTGAAATAAAGTGGTCGACAGGCGAGGTTACCTCAAACTATTTCAATCGATTCCTGACTGTGTGGAGAGTATTCCTGTCGCGGAGGAAAGCATGCAAATAAGCGCGGTGGTGGACGAGCCATCGCTTGTTTAACCTAGTTCCGGTAAAGTAGCGAAAAGAAAGCGTGAGTGACGACGAGAAGCAACTCCTGAACGTGGAAGTTCAGACGTCTAATTGACGTGTCGTTTATCAGCAATCTCATAGAGCAAGAACGTCAGTTAAAGAGAATAGAAGGGCGATGCGACATTGCGATAAGTCAAGTCGATGCGTTGACCAAATATCAACCTTTCGAGCCCCGCGGCTACAAACAACCTTGTTAGCCATAACTCTTTTTTAGTATTTTCTCAATGAACACTAAAAAATGTAAGTGACGTATGGGGAAAAGTACAATCATCGCATGTTTTCATAAGCTCTGGAGTCCCTTCCCCGCCTCTTAACCTTAAATGGTTGAATGTTAAATAGTGCATAATTACCATTTCCGGTTAGTAACATTTGGAAACAGACATTCTTGTCCCCAAGTTATAGAAAATTTTTGCATTGTCAAATGAATTTTAGTATTTACGAGGAAATAGGAACTCATATGCTCGGCTCACCTCCCACTCCAAGTAACAAAAGGAGATCTTAGCTAAACGTGCGTATAGTGAAGCTATATTTATGTCCAGAAGCAAAACAAGGGGTCATCATTCATCATTCGCTCAATAGATCGGGGAAACAGGACAAAAACCTGATAGAGATGGGGGTCATTCATCCCGAAGCTAAAGGCCGTTCTTATTACAGATGTGTTAAGTAGTTTGTAAAATTAAATAATACAAATGTAAAATAAGGCATTATATATAATTGTTAAAATTAATATCATTTTTCTTTTTGATGGTCAGTGTGGCCTAATTATATAGAAACAGTTGTGCAGCAGAAAAGATATTACTTTTAACTTAAATTAGTGTCGAATTTAATTGTTTAATGTCATCTGGCAATGTGTCGTAAAGTAACGCGCGTGTGTGTGTGTGTGTATCAGATCAATTTTCGTGAATAAATGGTAAGATTCCAATCGCAATGAAAATACGCTTCCAGTAAACACATGGATGGCATTTCCTTATAATTCGAATTATTTTCTGCAATCTGAAAGTCTGGGTACTACAAGATGAGCTTTCCCAGAATATGATGCCTTATCTCTGTCAAGAAAATTTTACAAAATACAATTAACATACAAAATACACGCAACAAGCTGCAGAAGGCGGACAGAATTTGAAAGAATCCTAAATGCCTAACATTATGTCATAATTTAGTGTTTAATTCAGTTACATGGATATTCCATTTGCGGTTTGAATTGTGAGAGCCAGAAATTTTATATTAACATCAGGTAATTGCATTTTGTTCTTTTTCAATGGAGTATACGATTGCCGGTTTGAAATGCAAAAATGTATTGAAACAGTTTTTTTCTTCTTTATCTCTTAATTTGATATTACGAAACCAATTTGAAACTTCTGAAATCGTACTATTTATTTTTTCTTGCAAAGAACATTTTTTAAAAATTTATTTCTACCTTTTCGACTACAAGTCTTTCAGGGAGTTTAAAATAACAACATAGTAACGGCTCTTTTGATCACTGACAGTAACCTTATAAAAATAAGGAATTATTAATCAATTTTTAAGATATGTAGAATTTTTAATGTAAAGTTAGAAGGAATGTAAATAAAGGATGAAAATAATTGCAATAAAGAATTATGGAGGACGAAATTTATCTTTTGGAAATTATGATTGGATACGACGAGGAAAGTTATAAGTGCGACCGAGATTAAAAAGTTGGGCATGGTGTAAAGAAGGTAAATTTTCAAAGCAAAGAACATTAGTAAACAGAAACAGAACTGTTCAGTAAACAGAACTGTTCTTCCATTTTTAATGAACGGGGGTATTTGGTTTGCGTATAAAAGAACGGGTATAAGACCTAAGGTCGAATGAGGGACTCCATGCTCAATTGGCAAAGAATTGGAAAGATATGTAGATAATGTTCTTTCATGTCAGTATGGCATTTCTATTATTTGAGATCGATGTTTAAGGTACGATCCAATCTAGGGCCATACCACGATTTATATAGAGAGGTAATTTCGAGAGTGAGATGATATGGTCAATGACGTCAAAAGTTTTCGAGAGTTTAAAAATATTCCAATACGTGCTTCACTTTGGGCCATTGATGAAGCAATATCTTTAACAAAAGGGGGAAAAATGTTGTTTCCTCAGATTTTGATGTTCTAAATCCGTGTTTTGATTCTGAAAACGTTTTTCCTGAGAAAAGTTTCCATTCGCATATTGAAAAGCCGCTCTGATATTTTGAGAAAAGTGACAAAAGAGAAATTGGCCGATAATTTTAAATTTCATGTTTGTAGTAAGTAGAAAACGCAAGGCAAGGAATTGTTTCCGGCGTTAAAGGAGTTTACACTGAACGGTAGAAATCGAGGACTTTCATAAAGTCCACCCCACTACTACCCTTTGGGCCACCTAATGTGCAATTCAAAATAAGTAGCCAGAAAAATAGGCGGAAAAGTCACTTCATTACACAACAGGGAACATTTCTGTATGTTACGAGAAACCGTTCTTAGTGAGCACGGAACGGACAACGCAATGACAAATACGTAACTTACGATATTATTTTGAGAAAACAAATGTTTTCAAATAATTAGATATAACTTCATTACAAAACAAGAAAAAAATCAACATTGCTAGTGTAAGCGAAAAGCATAAAAGTGACTCCAAGAAAGTGTCTCGCTTCTGTAATAATCGTATAAGCATTCGTTTCAAACGTCATCCATCAATTTATTATCTTATATTTATCTTCAGAAAGCGCCATGCAATGCAGAGAAGTTAACTAAGAAATAAATATAAATATCTGTTGATTTTCAATATCTTATGTTTTAAGACAATCAGTAGAATTATTTAATAAGTAATCAGTAAATTGTTTTTCTTTTAATTTTATAGAAGTAACTTGTTTTATATTCAAGTATAACTATATTCAAGTATTACAAACTAATTGTTCCTATCATCAGGTACCCTGCGCAAAAAAAAGGGGCGATGCCCTGGCCAAATTTTTCAATTTTCCGACCCCTGCCCCCCCGGGAAATCGGCTGAAATCCGCTTTAGCTTCATTTCAGGGAGGGGGGACTTTTCATTTGAACTTTACAAAAGGGGTGATGGCGAGTTATTTTATAGTAAATATTTGAATATGAATATTAAATCAACCAACAGTTTACAAAAATTTTTTGTATATACATTTAATTACATAAAAAAAGGCATAAATTTTCCCCAGTAAAACATTTTTTAAAAATTTTAAAAAACGGGTTTTTGCAAAAATAACACGGGACAACGACTTTAAGCCCCATGTCTACATTTCGTCGTTTATTATTGAATATTTAATATAAATGCAAATAATTTGTTTGTATGCATTTCTAACCTATTATTTTATTAAAAAATTAAAAACAAAGAAATAGTTTTAGAGCGTTTCAAAAACAGTCTCGAGATAGAGTTTTAGTTGTAAAAAACTTCATCATCAATTTCTCAGATGCCCAAATTTAAAAATTTCTATATGGCCAACTTAATTTGTAATAAAATAGTTTTATTAAAATACTAAATAAACTTAAAGTTTTTAAAAGTTCTTTTATCACAATAAAAGTTTTCTTCTGCAGACATTATGATTGGTGGCAGCTGTAAGCAAATAAATGATTTTGATCTTTTGTTTTGGGATCACAATTATTACCTCTTCAATCTAACGTTGGGGTGTTGCTTTTTACATGGAGTTCTTTACCCCAAATTTAAAACCCTATTGATACCTAGTCTTTGGGGATTTTGGTGAGAATCAAAAACGACATATGACTCTTATATAACATTTTAATATCTTAATGTTTGAAAGGTGAAACACCAGTTTCGTTATTTTGAACTTTGGGAGGAACACACACACACACACACACACACACACACACACACACACACACATACACACACACAACACACCCATATCAATTATTTTACATGTAATTTATGTATGATTTCAATCAACCCAATGAAATTAATATATTTATATTATTATAGCAATATTTTTTTACATTACGATATTTTTTTTTTCGAGAGACGGCAATGCAAAAAAGTTTTTCCCGTCATCGGAATGTACCCCCCTTCTTCTAGATAAGCAGACCTAGAAACACTTTTTTTGCTAATCCATTAAAATCACTAAATTCCCCTGTCAAAAATTATTTCAAAATTGTAATTTTAATAATTTTTCAAAATTTTGTAAACTTAAATCTTTTTCAGATAATCGTTAGAAAATGAATAGGATCCTTTTTGTAAAATTTTTGCAAAATAAAATTTTCTCTATTTTCATACTTTTTTACATTTCATAAAAATTGCCAATTTAGGGATTGTGTTCACTAAGCATTTCAGAAATTTGCACTGCATATTCATAATTTTTAATTTGTTAATAAAAAAACAAAATAACAATTATTTTTTTATTTGGAAAAATTTATTTAAGTTATCAATATTTAAAAAGTAATTTAATTAAAGTATATAATATGAATTAAGGTTGAATTTTAAAACTATAACTACAATTTTATTATTTTGAAACGATTTCTATATTAAAAAGTAACTTTTTAAAATGTACTGCCCATTGATTGATATTTTTGGTTCGTATATAGTATATCTCACGCAGAACTTTTTCAAAATCTAAATAATAACAAATAACCTCAAATTTATAATTCATTGGCATTTGGTCGCACATTTGGTGACCACTTTAATGCAAGGTCGGGAAGAAGGAGAAATCTGCCTGGGTTCAACCAAATCTTCAGGGTCACCATTGGGTTCCTTTACTTAGTCTTAGGATTCCGAAAGTGATACTAGATATTTAAACATTAACGAGAATAATGTTGCATACCATGAGAGAAAATGATGAACAATTGTCGGGATTTTAAAAAAAATCTCCCTTTTGGGAATCTGCATCAACCCTCATTTTTAAATTTAAATTTTCTGTCATTCTCGATAAACTGCCAAACCTTTGGGGGAATTATGTTATCGCCCAAAAAGAAAGATTTGGTTAAAGGCCACATTTTTATTGGTGGATCAAAAATAGATTTTAATTGTAATTGACATTATTCATTGGGAAATACAAAAATATGAATTTACTTTTGTGCTAGTTTTTTTTTTCATTTCAGTCCCGTCAATTTTTAAAAACATAATTAATTTTTTTTACCTAAATACAATATTTACTTTTCGCCCTGTAAATTCGGAAGAATATTGTTCCCATTGAAAAACGATCATGGATAAATGGAAACTTTTAAAAAAATATCAAAAATACCAAATAGGAATATCTGATATTTGTGATCTGGGGCCCCTCTAAAAATAATCAAATTTTCTTTTTTTTCATTAATTTTTTCAAATAAAACAATTTTGGTTTTTTTGGATTCCGGCAAGTTTTAACAGATCTTGCCCTCTTGGCACATAAAAACAAGGCTTTTTCACCCGGTATTTTCCCATTGGGGGTTTAAAAATTTTTTAATTCTTAAGCGAGTATTTTACAGTTCTAATGACCTTTTTTCGAATCTAAACCAATTTTTTTTATTCCGTCAGGCATCATCCTCATTCTTGTCCCCTTCATTGTCAAATCCGCGTACACAAGATTTCCTTGGCTTTCCTCGTTTTTCTTTCGAAAGGATTCATAAAGATAATTTTGATATTCTGTCAGAGCATTCTGCAGCTACCATTGGAGTTGTTTGGATTCTACATTTTCGACCACTTGTCCCCAATCATTATTATCTCAATCTCTTCGTTTTATTCTATCAAACTATCCCAAAAAACACTCCAAAATTCATTTTCATAGCATTAAACCCGAGTTTATTGCATCTTTTTTAATTCTAATTTCCGATTCATACGTAAAACAGCTCTCCACCATTTCTTGTATATTGTCTTTTAGTTTTTTTTCAAAATGTTTGTTCTATAAAAATTATAAGTCTACAAAAATTTGGGCCTTCCCCTAGCTTTTTTTTTTAATAAAGTAAAATTTATTAGGTCCCCTTCTAATATTCCTCCGATATTTTTAAAATTTCCCTTTTCCACTGAAATATACCTTTTTGTTCTAGATCATATCAGATTTCCCACAACCATGTGTCTTGACTTTACATTATTTATTTTAGTCTCCTTTTTTTTATGTTTTATTAATTTCTGGATTAAATTTTAAAGATAAAAAAAAATATTATTTTTCTCCCTATTTTCAAGTGTCCTGACCCCAAAAAGGGGAAATGTAGTTAAAGGTTTTGCAGCCGTTCTCGAAGTCTTAAACGATATCCACCAACTTTTTTTTAGTTTTTTGGGATTATGCATAAAAAACCTTTCAACTTTTTGTTTTCCAGTCTTGCATGACTTTTTGGGGTTTCTCCAAAATAATGTAAAAGTATTTCAACGTCGTTAAATAAAAAACTTTTCTGATGAAAAAATATTATATAAATAAAAAGATCTTCATCTTCATCTTCATTACTATTTACCACTAGTTCATTATGAGAAAAAATGAATTTTTTCTAGGATGAAGAGGGGCATGCCTGAGTTTTTTATTTTGGACCCTTTGGGATGGTTTAGAAAAATAGTTTTGCTTTTTAAATGAAAGAGAAGAATATTTAATAAGGGACTTGTTTTTAATCAATACTTCACAAAATGTAGCCTTTCAGAATTTTAGAAAAGGGGGCATGATAAACATATTTACTTCAACTAAAAATCGAATTTTTTTATATAAATACATTTTTTAAAAAACCAAGAATTATTTTTCAACTTCATCACAAACTTTTTCCCTTTAAAAATTTATCTGGGGGCAGTTAACAAACACTTCTATTACATTCTCGTATATTTACGTATATACAGAGTAATATAGTATAAAATGTTATATAATCTGCGCGAAAAATGCGCATTTTTGCGAAAAAATCATTGCCGCGTTCTGGTGAAAAAACTGAATAAAAAAATTGTAAATTAAGAAAAAAGTCCTCTAAAGCGGTGAGCCATAATTCCAGTTTGTGGATCCGTGATGCCAAAAACCAAATTAAAAACAAAACGCCCTCTGCCCGTCTTTTACAACCCCTGCGCCTAAACCATGCATAGATTTTCCAAATTAAAGAAACCCTGTCTTTTCCCCTGAGTGAAGCTATGCGATTTTAAAAAACATTCTTTAAATTTTTTGGGGGGGATTCTATTTAAGCCTTCCGGGACTTTTTAAAATTTTTTTCTAAAAAACGGCTCAAATTTTTCTGTAAATTTTTTAGAACTGTTTACTCTATAGAAAAATCCCAAAAAGGTAGAATATGTTTTTCACGTTAATCGAATTTTGAAAAATCGCAAAAATTTGAATATTTTGCGGCGTCTTACTAAAACTAAAAATTAAAGATAGAATTTTTGTTCAAATGAAATGTTTTGCATAATTAGATTTTTAAAAAAAAGTAATAAATTTTTTTAATTTTTAGTTGTTTTCCCACAATATGGCGTGCAATTTTTCAATTTTAAAAAATTTACATAAACAAGATTTTCTAAAAAACGGCTCCAAATTTTTTTTTAAAATTTTTTGGTTGGGGAAATCCCAAATTCAGCATACCCGATGACATAAACGAGATATTGCTCTATTCTTTTTTTTAAAATTACACAAATGAAATTTTTAAATACCCCCACGCTTTAATATGAGCATTTGAATAGATTTGTATAGATTATTTAATTTTGGGTAAAGTGCTTCAAATTACTTTAGGGGAAATTTTCAAAACTCAATAGATTCCTGTAAAAAAGAGCTATTTTGAACCGAAAAGTTGAAAAATGAAAAAAATGTTTTTTTTGGCGGCGATAGTGTCGTGGCAAAGAACGAGAACCTTATGTGAGCTGGCAGAACCTTAAAACCAGTCCACACATAAAAATTAAAACATTTGCTACGAAAAGTCGCCCATTCTGTAGCACCTCTAGTTCTTCATTTTTTGGGAGTAGCGGTTAAGCTTTTTTAATTTTAAAAGCAAAAAAAAAATTTCATAGAAAACTTGACCAAAGTGAGACACAAATAAATAAAGTTAATTAAAAAGGACGTAATACCGTATTAGGGTTTGGGGAAAGGGAAACAAACTAAATGTAAAACCAAAACGGTTTGAACAGGAAAATATGGGTAGTGAATGATCTGGTAAACGACCAGTAATCGAAAGTACATCAAATTTTTTCCCCCATTTTTGTAATGGTATCTTCTTAAAAAAAAGGAATTTAGAACATTCTCGACATCGTTATTGGAATTTATTTTCATTGCTCGTAAAATAAAACCCTGATATCGTAGGGGATTTGAACAGGGTTCCCTCTATTGTAAGCCACGCACCTAAGCGTTGCGCTCCCAAACACAGTCGTACGTAAGCATTTCCGTAAACTTATAATTAAGAATCACAAATTTTGTCTTCAAACCATTGCTTTCCCCCTTCTGAAATTTTAAAAAATATTAAAAAATTATCAAAGGGAAAAGTAAGAAAGCAAAGAAATCTACGCGGCCCTTAAAATAGTTAATTCTACTTAGAATGTTTCATTAGTACTTTTAAAATTTTTTTGCAGGCCCGGTTCTATGACCAACCCATGCCTCTCCCCAAAGGGGGGATTATTAGACGTATAACGTTGGGCAACAGACAAGTTTCGACCCCC
Source organism: Teleogryllus oceanicus (assembly GCA_964035755.1). Taxonomy (NCBI): domain Eukaryota; kingdom Metazoa; phylum Arthropoda; class Insecta; order Orthoptera; family Gryllidae; genus Teleogryllus; species Teleogryllus oceanicus. Next base: position 17,831,427 of record CAXIVR010000001.1, on the reverse strand, counting down.
GACTTTTCAAATTCATTTGCTGCAAGAAATTACTAGAATCAAGAAACATTTATTGACTTCAGAAAATACATATCATTACGCAGTTATTATCTTTTGTTCATCTATACATTTATAAAAAAATAAACTCTTATTTTCTCGGTTATTGGTAATGTTTTCTTAATATATAACAAATGTTCCCTATTCCCAATTTCTTCTTTTTTAAAACTCTCAAACGACAACGTAAATGCATACCTTAAATTATTAAAAGGGAAAAGATTAATTAAAATCTCAAAATTGTCAAAAAAAAAAAGTTGCTGAAAAGGACTAAACTCGGTCTTGATTCTTCAAACAAGCCCTGAACTACATGGTCACCCCCCGATCATTATACAATTTTTTATTTAAAGAAGGTGTTGACAGTGATATTTTGAGTTTTGCTGCTGAAGACGGGGATGTTGCTTGCAACAAAAAAACGAAAAAAGTGATTTAAAATGGGTTTTTGGGTTTAATATAAAAAAGAAAAACGGTTTCATTGCGTTTTGATTTCAAACAATTCTTTAAAATTGTAAATATTGTTTCATTTTTAGAAAAATGCCATCATTTCAAGAAAGCCTACATGTTGTTATGCAAGAACGAATTATGGAAAAAATTTCATTTGAAAGACAAATCTGTTTTCAATTTTGTAGTTGTGGGAAGCCCCAAAATTTCAAATTTTTAAAATTTTCGAAAATTCAGAGTTAACCATAAAAATTGGAACTTTCATCCTTCTAAGTGTATTTTACTTATTTTTACAGAAAATTCGGAGCCTTTTTTGAAAAAATTTTTAAAGCCGAAAGGTTCATAAAGTCCCCCCAAATTTAAAAGTTTTTAAAAATTTCCAAGTTCAACTACAGCCAAAAAAACTTTTTCTTAAATTTTGGGGATCGTACGGGGTTTTTAGGCCATGTAATCCGACGGATGGACGGACTTTTGGGAAAAAACCACTTTTTCGACCCCAAAAACTTTAACCCGTTTAATCGCGAAATCTTTTTCCCCTTTTAACATAACTTTCTATACTACGTATCCCCGAATATACTACGATATAGTAAACAAAATATATACATACACGATATTCGGCGTATTTTAAAAAAAAACAAAATACAATTTTTGTTTTGTGCTGAGATAACGAATTTAGTTAAACCCATCTAAACTTTTCAGCTTTCCCAAAAGGTGAATAAAAAAACAGTATAAATTTTCTGCTTCGTTGTCATTTCAAGGTGAGTTTTTTTTTTAATAAATGTTTCATATTGCAAAATATGAATGTATTTATCTAATCAAAAAAAGGAAATTTTGTAAAACGGGCAGACTTTGGGAAAAGCGGTGACAAATATCAAATCTGAATCCCAACCAAGAACCCAACTGTAAAACGCATTTTTCAAACTCAGTGGTCAGACAACCAAAAACATTTTGTTTCCCAAGAAACCCTTTTTGGCCCAAATTTAAATCGGACGTTAAAATTGGAACCTAACAAAAGGATAAAATTTCCTATCATTTTGGAAAGAGGGAAAAATTTTTAAGAAAAATTAACAAAACGCCCTTTTAATTCGCGGGTTATTAAATTCTTATAATAATTATAAATAAATACATTTGTAAAAATTTTTGTAATAAAGGGGATAAACTTTAACATTATATAAAAAAGTCGCAAAGACTTATAAGCAAAAAAAAAACCTTTTTTCCGTCATTTTTATTTTTAACTGACTTAGGAAAAAGGCGGAACAGAAGAAAAAGGCATCGCCAGAACCGTCCTCAATACCTGTTTAAAAATGTCAAACGATTTCAGCTACAGAGAGAGTTATTGGTCTTTCAGTAATCTGCAAGCCTTAATGTTTTACAATACAAAATATTTTTCTGAATTTTTCCCTTTTCTCTGAGTAACATTTAAACTAATAAAAACTATTTCTAAACATATTCGTTCTCAAACAGTTTTCAGGGAAAAAGCAATATTATGCAACTGTGTTTTAAAATACGATAATATATTTATTTATCAACTCCGTTATATATTTATGAATTTTATAATAAATTTAATATTTTGATTTAAAAAAAACGACTTTATCAAGACATTTTGAATCCAAAAAATTTCCCCCTCTTGTTTTTTTCCCATATTGAGACTAAATGACAGGTGATTTGTGCATTGGGTCACCTACAAAACATGGCGAATAATCATTGGATATAACTAAATAATTAAAAATTCTTATTTTTTTTTGTGAAAATTGGGACTGATTGAATGGGAACCACTTAGTCTCAGTCACCCCCACAAAAAATAAGCCGTTAAAAAATTTTTTATTTAAAAATGGGGATCAAATAAAAAATTTGATTTTTTTCACATAATAAATCGTACTTTATTATGTTTTGGAGTTCATACATTTTGAAATTTGGGTCCCCTACCAAAATTTACATTAAAATTTTAAAAGACCATAAAAGAAATAAAATTATCAATTGTTTCAAACAATTAAGGATGCGTTCTGTTGCATTTATCACAAAAGGGACAAACAAAATGGTAATTTTAATGGTTCGTAATAGTCTCTAAATCTTTATTAAACGTAAAAAAACATATTCCTTTTCAATTAATAAAAGAACGAAGAAATTATTTTTTAAAAAATTTTTTAATAAACCCACAGACTTGTTAAGGATTCTGATTATCTCAGAACTGTTAAATATGTAAATTTAGTGATTTACAACTTGGTACAGACTTTTCTTATTTTTTCTAACGATTACATAAAAAAATGATAAAATTCCCAAATTTAGACACTGTTAATTTTTAGCCATCTCTTTTTCGCTCACATTGTTGGGAAAAAAGATACCAGCACACAATCTTAATATAATCACTTATCGTTTACAAAATCAAGTTTGTTCCTCCTTTCAAAATTTTGAATGTCTCTTGATGATATGATTAATGTTTTCCGGCATCAGGTAAAAAAAAACATATTGGCGGGGTTTGATCGGGTCCCTTCCTCTATCTACTACGCGTTTAATCCCGGGGTATCACAAATTTTTAAACACCGATGAGGGGTTTAAAAAAATTCTATCGAAATTTATTTTCTTATAATGTACAACATTTCTTCAGGTTACAGCAAACTCACACTTGATAAGAATGTGGAATCATCAGCGATACTATTCTAGTTGATTCTAGTTAAAAAATTTCATTGAAAGTCTTTTTTGTAGGGCTCCCAAAATGCTTTATCCTGGAAGCTACTTTCCCCCCCCATATCTTCAAGGTGATCTCATTACGCGATAAAACTGAACTGTAACTCGTCGTGAAACCCAGTCTGAAATACAGAACCGCGTAGTATTAAGGAATAACTATGGATTTTAAAACCAATTAACCAACTAAGAGAAATTTTCCCGGGCAAATTTGCATTCGTTATTCAGAAAACTTTAACCTAAACTTGAATGATATAATCTAACAATATTTTTAAATTATCGCAAAAAAGTTGTTGATTGCTTCTTCAAAAATTTTAATGCTTATAATGTAAAAAAAAGTAGTTGCCCACAACCATACTTTCCCTTTCTAATTCACTGCTCCGCAATATTATACTTTTCATGAATTGGGAAAAAAAGTTTTCAACCAGTAAAATCTCTATTTTCAATTTTGTAGTTTTGAAAAATTAAATTTTTCAATTTTCAAAAAAATATGATTCCCCGAAAAAAAGGAGACCAGCGCCTCGTCAGATAGTACAAACGGGGCTTCTGGTCGTCTCTAGGACGACAAACCTGGCCCTTTTACCCCAAGTCTTTCAAAAAATTTAAAATTTTACAAAAAAATTGGGCATTTACTCAAATCACCAAAAGAAAAAATAATATACCTTCTATTTGAACTCACGTTAGCAAGCTGACAGCGTACCCATAGTTAACCATTCGGCTATAGCGGTTTCTTTTGTTGCCACTTAGAAAATGTTAAATATAATAAAACCTATGCTAAATAGAACAAAACGTTTCAATATATTTTTCGTTTTCATAGGTCAATCCTTTTAAATTTAAAATACTGGATATATAATATAATATAAAAAAGTATAAATAGGGAAAATTTAAAAATATTAATATAATATAATTATATTTTAATAGAATGGGAAATTTTCCTTTTAAAAAAAAATACAATATTTTTTCTTTTCCCCATGCTCTTCAGTACCATTGTATAATAAAACTGAAAGGACTTGCAATTATTGGGGAAAGTCTAATGTCTAGAAGTAGGACGTTTAAAGAATACAGTGATGCTAAAACAGGGGTACTTTCTCACCCTTTTGGGAAAAATTTAAAATACTAAAAGTTTGAAAAAATTTTTCATGACTTATTTTAAAAAACTTATCTTTGGAAAAGTTTATCAAGGGGAAAAAACTCAAATTTCAATATTTTTTTAGGAAATTTGAAAAATCGTTTTTAAAAGAACATGAGACCTGCAATATTCTCTTAAATCACTTCCCCCATCAACCATAAAAAGTAAAAAAATTTTGGAACCATTTTTTTGAACATTTGAAAAAAAGTCCCCGGGCTTCATGTAAATACCCCAATTGAATATCGGTTTCAAATTCAGGCGCTCAACATCGCCAGATCGTTTGGGGGGTATTTAATTTTTTGGGGAAAAACGGCTGAAGGTTTAGCCCTAGCGTTTTCGGGACGGGCGGACGTTTTTCCTCAGTCGATTTTTTGCATCAACCCCCACAAAACGGATTCTGGCTACACCACGATTTGGGGGAATTTTTTTTTAAATTTTGCAAGTGGATTTATCCATTTTTTTGTCCAAAGGGGGGTTAAATGCGTTTTTTTGCAGACAATTCGGTTTTTTCCCTAGCATTACGCTTTTCTACTCCTTAAGAATTTCATTAAAAAAGGAAAATTTAGTTATCGTTCACGGAAAATTTTTATGCTTTCCCGCAAAAAAATTTTCCCAAAATTTAAAACTTTATACAATTTTTTTAATTTTTGTATAATTAGTTATACCGAGAAGAAAGTAAAGAGTTCATGGGAAAATTTTAAACAGATTAGTTTGTAATTTGAAAATCCCCCGAATATTAATAAAGGTACATTTACACAGTATTTGTAATAACGGTATAGTGTATTAATGGGGTGTAAATAAAAAGAAAATTCTTTTCAGAAACAAATGCAATGAGCATAATGAACATACCCTCCAGAAATATTGGAATATCATTGGTTCAGAATCCCAATGAACTTGCTAAAAAAAAATATCAATTTTAAAAAAAATACATTGATTTAGGCGTAATGTTTTAATTTTTTGCGGGACCATGCGTACACAGGGCCTTTTCCCCCAACGAGTCAAAATAAATACATGTTCCAAGTCTTTTGGGAAAAATTTTTTTTGGGTTTGTGATTTCAAAAAATTTTCCCAAAACCTAAAAACTATTTTTACTTGATATCATTGTTTCTGTAGTGTCTGCGCTTCGAGAATGTAAAATATAGTAAAATATTTAATAAATTTTCTCAATTATAATTTTTTTCCTCACTGTTCCTCGCAAAAACTATGGAAATATTTAATGAAAGAACATTATTAAATTCAGTGGTACTAGTTTAATAAATATGTTTATTTTACCAACAAATAAGAAAGTGTGAATAAAATGTATTCTAAAAGAATATCATTAATATTGTAGAAAATTTTGGGGAGATGAATATTAATTATAAAAAATTTAAACAATTACTAATATATGAAAAATTTCATTTTTTATTAAATAAACTTTTTTTATAATACTATTTTTCCCGGGAAAAAAAGTCCTTGGTTTTTTTAACGATTATTGAAACTGATTTCAAATATTGAAACTTTCTTTGACAATTGGAAGTTGTTTTTTTTATATATTTTTTAAAGTCTCTTTTAACTACTAGGTCATATAACGACCACTGTGACTTTTTTTGTTTGGGGTTTTTTGTAGGGGGAATACGAAGGACATCACGAAACACATCTATGTCCCAGGCGGAACCCCCGGCCCTTCGAAACCCGGGTACGGCCTTGTCGTCCACCCCCCTCCTAGTAACGCTCTTACCAAAATCAAAAAATCGAAGATATCCAATTCTCCCTCATTTGTTTCGTTTTTTCCCGTGTTCCTGGATGGGGGTAATGGAATGAAACCCCTGACTAGGGTAAAAAAGGGTTTGGGCCCCAGGAAAGAAAGACATCTTTATGGTAATATCTACCTTACTCCAAAATTTTCCCTTGAATTTTATGCAAGCAGGTGGGAACTCTTTTCAAACCACAAGGATCATAAGACCCTTGTCGTGGTTATCCCGTGGCTCTAACCCAGGCAAAATTATTCACCTTCGGATCGGCACCCCCCTTTCCCGGACATCTCGTGCAGTTCCCACCCCCATCCCCAGAAATGAAGAACAGACCTTTCTGTTAAGATGCTCCCGTGCACTGCGATAATGAAAGACCGGGAAAGGGATAGTTTTCGACTATAAAGAGATGCTGCTACTGTCCTCCGAAACTCTTTAAACTTTCTTGCTATGGTTTTTAAATCTAATACGCGTGAAGGGGGTGATTTTTTCCCTGCCTTTTTTAACTAATTTTGGGTTTTTTATGTAAAATGCTTTTCAAATTTTATTTTTAAAAATTTGTCATATTTTACTGTTTTACTCTTTTAATCTTTAATTAATAAAAAAATTTTAACTGACTTTTATCTAATTTTTTAGAAAATTTTTGGAAAAATATTAACTATTAATTTAAAGATATTTGGCACAATAGTTCTTTTTTATTATTAAAGAAAGGGGAAATTTTATTTCGTGAAAAAAATAAAGACGTAGTTTGTTTTCGATTTTAAAATTATGTAGAATCTCTTGTGTTTCCGTGTTGATCTAAAAACCCAAAAGTATTTTCAGGGTTTAATGCTTAATATTGGGATCTTATGAAAAAAATTTTTTCATGCGTATATCTTACAATGGCTAAAATTATTTCACAATTAATCATTACAAAAAAGGGCGGGGTGTTTTTAATAAAACCGTTTCTTACTTCAATATCATAACCTTAAGGTTTAATTTTGAAATTGAAACTTCTTGAATCAACTAAACACTGCTGTTTCTGGGGGGCCTAAAAAACCCAACATAAAAATTTGGGAAAAATAATACGATTGGAAACCTGTGTTCCCTTTTTTTTAAATTGAAAATTGTCCGGAATTAAATTTTTAACTAAATATAAAACTCTTTAAAATTTATTCAAACAAGTTTTTTTTTTCTTTAAAAGCTCGTTTAAAAAATTACATTGATTCGTAAAATTTAAGGTTTTCAAATTTATTCTTTTTTCTACTGGGTTTTTCAAAAAAATTTGAAAATATTTAACTTCAGTGTAGATTTCCCCAAATTAAAAAAAAAATTTGCTGTTTATATTATTAGCTATTTATTAAAAATATCAATTATTACAATTTTTTTAAAATTTTTAATGTGATATGTTTAAAATAATTAATTATGTTGCGCCTATTCAGGCCCTATCAATTTTTCTTTTCCTTTTTTACCTTTTAAATAAATAAAAAAAAAATATCACTGGGGAAGATAGATATAACTTCAAGTGTAACAGAAAAAAAAACTTTTTAAAAATATATAAAATGCAAATTTTTTTTAAATAATTTTAATGGGGGTTCCCCAGTTCCTTTTTCCGATTATCCCATAAAAATTTCATCAATTTTAAATAGTCTAAACAAATTTAAAAAACAATTTTGCAAGATAATCTACTTGGGGGCACCCCGGGGTGATTTTAATTGATTAACAAATCACGTTTTCACCCCTCATATAGAAAAAAAGGGCGATTACATTTTCATAAAGCGTAATAAAATGTGTGTATTCTTGTTTCCCAATAAAGGCTAAAAAGAAAAAACATTTTTTTTAAAAACGTGAACAATTTCAATTTTCTTGATAAAAAGTGATAATTAAAATCATTATATTTGTTTCCCAAAAAATTTTTATGTAAAGTTAGTGTTCCCTTTTTTAGAACCATTGATTTTTAAAAAAGTTTTTAAACAAAATTCAATTTTAATTTTTCACAAATTTCTCACAAAAAGATACCATAAATTAGACTTCATTTTCTGGTAAAAAACTCGATAAAAATGTCACAGCCCCCTGACCCCCTGCCCTTGGGTTTGTCAGCGTCCACGGGGTTCGGGGGCCCAAAGTCAGTGCAATTGGGGAGTGATCCCGCCCCCCGCACCTGTTTTTTTTCTGTGCCCCCCCTGTTACCTCCTCTTCCTCTCACCCCCCTCCTGTTTCCCCCTGCTCATTAAAAGGCGCGTCACTGACCTGAGAAAATTTCTCCCCCCCTTTGGGAAAAGGAAAATCTTCCCCGGGGGGGAAGGGGGGGTGCAAACTTGGGCAAAGCCAAGATAAACGGATCGCCTGACGCCCGGTTGGGCAAGTGTCCCCGATGGGTCCAAGCTTTGGGAAAAGCCAGTTTTCCACGGATCGCCCATATTCTGTGAGGGTATACATGGTTCTTAAATACGAAATATTATTTAAAAAAACAATAAAATCTTTTAAAGATAAATTACAATAAATTTGAAAATTTAAAGATTGAGAAAAAAGCACCCATCATGTTTTAAGTTTTTTTTTTTATTAAAAAAAATGATCAAAATATAAAAAAATTTACTTTTTATTCAAATTTATCGTGTTATAAAATTTGATAAATAATGTTTCAGAAATGAATCTGGCCTGTATTTTTGACTGTCTAAAATTGACGGATTTTCAAAATAAATTTAAAAGATGAATTATGCGTTTTGAAATCGTGTTTAACTTTTAATGAATTTCTCTTAAGTTATTTTTATGTTAGCGCATTCTTTGTTTTATTCTTAGTTTTGTTTTGCCAACATGTGATTTGTCGCAATCCTGTCAAAGACGTACGTTTAGTATACGTTTTCCACTTCTGAAGCTAGAATTACAAGCAAGACTTAACATTTCTAATAAGATTTTGTTTGTTTGTTAATATATGTCTAGTTATTATATTTAAATTGCATTGATTTCATTTTTTACGATTCTCTTAGTAATTGCAGATACATATGGCAAAAATATTGTTTTTTTGTTTACATCTGAGGCTCCAGAATTGGGTTGATACACATTTGAACACAACAGAATGTTGTTACACATTTCACGCAGCATTGCTCTCTTATTGTTTATATGTTTTTTATAAAAGCAACAGAATAATTATTTTCAATTAATATATCATGTACTATTTTTATATTATATTCTCGGTGGAAGGTATGGGATAATTTTATAGGTCTATCTACTAGGCCTCTCTTATGCTGTATAGGATGTTTGGATAAATAATTCAGGATGTGGTTGGAAGCACTACTTTTTCTGTACCAATTTGTAAATATTTTTCCATTATCATGTTTGATATAGATGTCTGGGAAGTTTATAGATTGATTATTTTTTCTAAAGAGAATTGGATAGATTGGTCATAATTAAATATATTGAGAAAATTTAATGTGCAATTTTTATCAACAATAATTAATAGGTCATCCATTATCTTTTGTAATATAACAATTTAACAGAAGGTAGGAGTGATTCTTCATGTCTAAGCATAACAATTTCTGAAAATACTGAACTAAGAGAACCACCAATTGGAGTTTCTGTCAACTGTTGATAAATTAACTCATTAAACGAGAACAATTCTGTTGGATAGAATTCATCTTATTACAATAATTATTTCATCTATAAGAACTGAAGGTTGGTCTATGTGAGTCAAATAATATTCCAACGCCGAAATAATCCGGGAATGGGGAATATTCGGAAACATGGACACAACATCCAAGGAAATAAATTCATGATTTGAGGGTACATATAAATTAACAAGTTCTTTGACTAGTTCAAAACTGTTCTTTATTACAGAGACCTCTATTAGTTATAATAAGGGGTTTAAATAATATGTTAAAAAAATTGCAAAGATTATAATGCACACTTCCTATTGAAGATACGACCGGTCTCATCGGAAAGCCTGATTTGTGGGTTTTATTTAATCCATAGGCCATTGACATTTGACCTAAGGTGGGATATTTTTTTTTCAGTTTTGATATGAACATTCTTTTTACTTTCCATCGTTTTACATTCTTTGTATTTTTTCATAAATATTATATATTTAATTATTAATAGAATTTATTAACAGTCAACATAAGTAAACAATATAAACATAAATATATTTTGTCCATTAGCTATAAGCTAAATCCTTGGAAGAAAGATCACAGACGTCCTACGTTCCATAAATTTATCACCTTGACACGTGAATACATTCCCTTTCTCTAATTCTTTTTTTGCACCAGAAGTATTTGCTGTCGTCCTGTTTATAACCATTTATATCTATTACTAATATTTAATGCACGCAGATTTTACACGAAATCCATGCGGCCTCCGGCCATGTGAGAGGTATCTAGAGTTTCATTAGATTCAGAAGCTCGATCATATTAAAGAACAATGACAATTTTTATTGAACTAGTGGTGATGCACGAACAAATATTTTCTAGCATTATATCTAACTTTCGCAATTTTCAAAAATTCAGAAAATGAGTCCTGCGCCACTCTTCTGTGCCCTTTTTCTATGCTAAAACTACGTACTTTTCTCGCCCGCACTTTCACGCCAAATTATGCGAAAAACACTAAACTTTTTTAAATGTGAGATTTAGAGTATTGATGTCCGAAAATTACAAATTATTGTGTTTCTATTAGTTCTTCCAATATTCCCTACGTGATAAACTGAAAATGGTACATTTAAAGCCATTTTTACGATGGCTTTTCCTCAGCAATCTGTGAAAAATTCGGTTTCGTTTTGACTACACACCCAAGCAACTCGAAGGAAAAAAACGGACAGTCCTGTTGCGACCGGGAAAAAGCAGGCAACGTCGCTGCGTAAGCGATCAGGAGCGATTATCCTCATTCCTGTTCCCTGAAAAACATGTCGGGAGCGTCGGGCAGAGGAAAATACACGTGAATTGTCATTAACGCAATTCAATGCAAGGTACTAGATACCATGATTTGAATGAACTAATTTTATCTTTGTGAATTCTCGTCGTATATACGTTGTAAAATACGTTAAACGATAATAAACATAAAATATAAATGCAACTGCATTCGTATAAACTTTCCAGCATGGGTTTAATCTTCTGACAATATCTAAAAGAAGTAAGCAGGGAATACTAGCTTGAAAACAACTGTCAAGTTATATAACCATTATGACAACTCTTTATAACAAGACTAAAGGATAAACTATTGTTTACTGCGTGAAAAGAGGAACTGCTTTTGCATATAATGTTTGTAGAGAAGTAATCCTACAATTTCTGTCCAAATGCACATACTATAGTATCAGCATTTCCTCTAAAGAATAGTTGAGAAACTGGAAGAAAATAACGATACAGACCGGCACCCAGGGGAAATTGCATTATTTATAATTGAACACGTAAACTACAATAAGAATAGGTAAATTACACAAAACGTGAACATTCTAAAACGAATGAACAATTCTCGAGACACAAATGCAAAATAATTCATATAAAACAGTATATTTGAAGGACATATAATGAAACCAAAATGAAGGTATTTTCAAATTATTGGCACTAAAACAACACGTACTTTCTCGCCCGTACTTTCACGCAAAATTACGCGAAAAGTAATAAAATTTTCGAAAAATAATACTTGACCTTATCTCAAAACTATCTTTGAGGGACAGACATCATTAAGGGCAAAATCTCTTATCTTTAATATTTTAGTTTTAAGAAGACGCAGAAAAAATTTTGAATTTTTGCAATTTTCGAAAAATAAGAGTTTTCAACAAAAATGGGACCTGCACCATTCCCTTAAACGTTGTACACACTAACCAACAACAAAATTTAATAAAAGACAGGGAGTCCTTTTTTTATTTTGAAAATGTCCCAGGGGCGTCATGTAAAGTACCCCCGAAAATTAAAATAACGGTTTCAAATTCAAGGTGCCGCGACATCAGCCAAATTGATTAAAAAATAACAATTTTTGAGAAAATCGACTGAACGGTATAGCCTCTAGCATTGCTCACGGACGGACGGACGTTCTGCCGACATTTGATATTTCAGTATCAAGGACCCACTAAACATGTATTCTGCCAATACCACGTGTTAGAGGATTTTTTTAAAATTTAGTAACTGGATTTATCCACTTATTCGTTACCAGGGCACTGTAAGTTTTTCTACGAAAATTCGCGCAGCATTAAAGAACATTCTCTCGTAAGCGGCAGTAGCGAGGAAGTAAAATAATTTAAGTATGTCGATCAAAACCAAACTTTTAACTTCTGTAAATCAATACATTCCATAACTCTATAGAAACGAAGCAACAGAAAATATTTTATTTATTTTTAAATAATACAATATATTTAATTTTCTATTATTTTCGGAAAAGTAAGGTTTTTAGTTTTGTTAATACAGGACGTATAAGTTAAACGAATTTTTTTTCTTCTATGAACATGTTTAGAAGTAGGGGATGAATAAATAGGGACCAATAAACATAAGCCTAATGAGACTGAAAGCCCACAGTGTTTCAGCACCTTTAAAAATGTGTTCAGGATTCGTATATAGGTCCCCCATTTTTCTGAGAGTTTGTAACCCCCTACACACGATTCTGACATCCCAGCTCACATTATTTATTTTATTTTTGTTCCATAACAGAAAAAAAACATTACGTGACGTACTCGTATGTGGGAGAGGTATAAATGTGCGCACGTTTTCTTGAGCTCCAGAGCTCTAGATTTTCGCTCACGAGTAATGGAAAACTAATTTGCATCGGGAAACAAACTGTAGATTCGATTTTATAGTATCGCTAACAAAAAACAACCCACACCGCGGGTCTACTCCAAGCATGACTTGTAGAATGAAAATTCAATAAAACATGGGCATAGTAAAACTATATTTATGTCGGGTGCAAAACAAGGGAGCATATTTCGGCATTTGCCCAATGAATTTGGTAAACTGGACGCAAAACTCATCGAGATAGGGGTCTCTGATACGGAAGCTGAAGTACATTACTTGTTACAGGCATATTTATCGTTTAAAATTATACAGTACAAATATATATCTATACCGTTGTTAAAATATTTTCTTTTTTGTCAGCACAGCGTCTACATAAAACAGTATTGAATAGAAACGCTTCCAATTGCAACGAAGATAGCCCCAGTCACTAGTACTTTTCTTGACACATCGAATTTTCCTTTTCAACTATGGCCAGATGGTTGTCCTTTCCGATTCCTGGTGAGGATCTTCGCACCTGCAGATTTCGGCGGATGTTCCACACTTGCTAACGCGTTGGCTGTTTGCACACACGCCAGCGCTGAAGCCCGCCTCATTGCCTCCTAGCCCGTCCGTCCAGCGCTCACCTTCCCGACCGCACTGCTGCACCACCAGCCATTCCGCTCTCCCACCATCGGCTTTCGCTATTATTCCAGCTGCCAGTCTGGCGTTCTCGCGTCTCACACCCTCCCCATCTTTCTTCTTCCAGCTTTTCCATTCTTCCGGCTTTCAGCATTTCCCTTCTGTCGACTCCTAGACTTCCCGTTCCTCCCATTCTCAGCTTTTCCGTCCTTCGTCCCCAGCTTTCCAGATCTTCCGTCGTCCATGGCGTACCGTATTATAACGACACGTAGCGTTACAGATTGGGACATGTTCTTCAGAAAAAAAGACCAAGAACCAATTAACGTATAATACAATGCAACATTTTTCACGCCGCTGAGCCGTGAACTCAAAGTTGTATTCACCTCCGCAACGTTGCCGTAGTGGCAACATTTTCACCCGACAAAATACGCGGAAATTCCTGAAACTGCATTACTTCGCATTTCTGGATATTGCGAATATGTAATATCAATATATTCGTTAATAATTTTACTGTGACAGTAAAAAAGAATAAATATGCCTAGCGCAAGTAATGTACTACAGCTTCCCGGTCAATGACCTCTTCTCGATCAGGTCGTTTCCCTGATTCGTTGAGCAAATACTGAGACGTCCCTTGCTTTGCTTCTGGGCATAAATGTAGCTTTGGCTTAGCTCTCCCTTTGCTAGTTGGGGAAGGAGTAATACCCATAGCAATACGATCATCAAAAAACTGTTCATCAGGCTTATTTTGACAGAAAAAATACAAATACATAATGCTTTATTCATATCCGTAAAAGCAAAGTAATATTTTCTTAGATATATCAAAACACAATAATCCACCACACCATGATTAAATTTGCTTTTTAATTACAAATGAATTGATAAGACGGTAATTGTGTTATTTATTAAGTAAATAGGACATGATGATTTGAATGTTGATCCCTATATGCAAAAAATTGAATTTATACATTTTATGATTTTTGTCGTAAACCTGTATTATGTTTGAGTAAATGCTTCTCAGTCAACACGAAATCGTTCTCCACACAAGGTTCCATAACAAAATGCAAAAATACACACTATGTTTGTGAAATAAATACAAACCATGCACATTCAATACAACACAAACCACCCTCATACCTGCAACCGTGTTCTTTTGTCCGTTCCCTCAGATTAATTAGTTGGTTAGGTGACTGAATTTAGTGTAGTATGAAATAATTACATGTCCAAACAAAATCCATTCTCACGAAGTATTTTTCGAAACAAAAAATTGTAATTTATCGTTATGATGATTTGCCTCACATTTAATGTCTGGCATTTCCTTATCTATACTACAATGTTGACCCAATGAGTACGAGAAGTTTGTCCTAGGTTATGGTGCTTTTAAACTGCAATCAAAGTTCAAAATGATAAAGAAAACTGTTATGCTAGGCCCACTTGCAGAAAATATTTTTAGAGCAGATTCGTAAGGAAGCATCGTTCTAATAAATCTTCAATTACAATTTTATCTCGCCAACCTTCGTGAATTATCCTTGAAATAAACAACCCAGTTTGCATTACTTAACACTGATGAGGATGTTTGCTGCAGGGAATTCTCGTATATTATACAGTATTTTTTCTCTCAAAATTGTTCAATTATGTCAAAAGTTTATAGGAAATACAATATATTATTTATACCTTAATTGATTTAAGTCTTTCAATCTAAGTAATTTTCATTTACAACTATTGAAAATACAAATATATTTTCATATACTACCAATAATAAATATAGATTTAAATCATTGATTTTTTAAAAGAATCATTTGATCATGATTTAAATCAATGATTTAAATTTCGTCTTCCACGATTAATACCTGGAGAAAGGGGGGATGTTAGTACCAAAACGGACAGACAGACGGACGGACGGACGGACGGACGGACGGACGGTTTAAAAAAACAACACTTTTTCGATATCAGGGGACCCCAAAACGTGTGTTTTCATTGAAATCTCGAAATAGATTTTCCGCAGCATTACATAGCTTTCTCTATACTATGTATCTGTATGTACTCCATATATACGTATGTGCACGAGAAAGTAAAAACAATAATTTGTCAAGAGGTGCACTTTGTTGCAGCTGGAACATGTTGGAACATGATTAATAATAAATTAATAACAAAATAAGCCGTGCCCCAAGCCTGTCAAACCCCGTCATTCTTTAAAAGTCAAATCAAATTTTAAAGTTATCCTGAATAGAACTAAAATTCACAGCAATGGATAAAGTGGCAATTTTTAAGAACTGTGAATTGTGCATTAAAACTAATTGCTATTAACAAAACATTCATGGCCGATAACAAAATGACCAGTTTGAAAGAAAACAGAATAAACATGTAAAGACAGCGCACTTTGCACCTTCACCTTGGTTCGACGGCTCGTTCTTTGGCGCGAAGACAGAACTTACACGTTCTGATTTCACAAGCACGCCTCGAGACAAGGGAACCAACAATCACTAAAAGGGACCCAAAACAGTTAACTTTGAAGAGATTACTTCACATTACAATGCAGAGAGAGTTCATATATGAAAGTTGAAAAATTACATTTTGGCCACAGAATCAGGTCTCAGCAACCATAGTGCAGGCGGGCGGGTGGGTGTTTGGAAGGACGGGCAGAGGGACGGACGAGTGGGTGGGTGGGTGGGTGGTCGGTCTTTGCCAGAAAATTAACGATTTCTTGTAACGGAAAAGTTTTTTTTAATGTTGGTATAAAAAAAAGTAGGTTTTACGACCCTAAAAGAACGCACAGTTGTCGAGTTAAGCACGATCAGTGCCAAAAGTAGACCGTGAAGTGACCCAAGTGTTCGAGATTGCATTTGCGCCTGCCTAATTTCGACGCCTTTTTAAAAACTTTTTTCAAAATTAGTATTTATAACCTGAAAGACCACTAATAAAGAGTTTTGTTTTTACCTCTGCGTGAAATTCGCTTCCTTTCGACACCTCGTTTGTTAAGATTGGGTGATTGTCAAAGTCGCAAAACGTATTTACACTACCGAAATACAGACGAAAGCTGTTCTTAATATTAAGAAATTTCAGTCCACAAGTAGATCGTCACGTGATCGAAAATAACTCAGGAAATAAGCAAAAGGTAACGTACAGAAAACGGGCCTTGGATTTTTTCATTCCAATAATTCAATTTAAATGTTACCCTGACTCAAGAATATTGATGTTTTAATAGAAGAATAATTGACAACCCATGAATTTTCAATGTCCGGTACGTAGTAGTAATTTCAAATCAAATATCTAAGCTACAGATTTATAACTTAAGGTTAATATGCACTTTAACAAAAATATATTTAGCCTTCCAAATATTTTTAGGTGAAGGCAATGGTTCCACGCCTACTTCTGGTTACCGCAACAACACCTTTCCGGTGCCCAAACGCAGTCTGTTTAGAGCTGACACGGTTCTTCTTCGGACATGAAGTAACGGTTCCAAAGGTAAAATTCCAGGTTACGATAACTCTCGAACTAACAAACATTCTCATTTAAAGATGTTTTAAAAATAAATTTGCTGCTTCTTCGCAACACGCCTCCAAATCCTTCTTGGGTATTCAGCGTGTGGAGTCGAATTCGAATTTTGTGTATTTGCCTCAAGTCGCAGGCTGTCAGTGCCTTTTAACCCTTCGACCAGGGGCTCAGCGCCGTTAGTAACCGGGGTTCCCACACGGAACGTAGTTAAGCAATTCGGCTAAAGACCTCGGCTATATATTTATAATTATCCGTATCGTATATTCTGTACAGCAGTTTCATTTGTAAAAGTTTTACAGTCACAAATTCATATAATATTAACATTATTTTAATGCGTGGTGGTTCGCTTTACCCGCATAGGCTCTTCAGCAATAGGTTCGCAGCCAGGAGGTAAAGTGTCTTCGTACAGTTTTTTTTGTCGCAGATGCATAGTTACTTCTGTTTTAGCTGTGTGTGAAATTTCAAGTGAAAAATTCAGTATTTCAGGAACACAGAATAGGATTCCAACCAAGCAAAGCTGCATATCACGTCTCTAAGAACTGCATTTTATTTAAATCTCCAAATTCCACATTACAAATGCTATTCCTGCCGCAGCTGTTTCTAACACAGATTGGCCGTCTCGATGATCGCCGATGCACAGGGCATTTTCAGGCACAGATTTAGGCATTTGCCGAAAGAAAATTAAGGAGACAAAAACTCGATAAGTTCCGAATCCCGGAAGTCACAATACGCATGCACGCTTTCTTGAAAACATCAAAGTCGTTCGTGAAAAGGAGCGTGTAAACTTCATTCACAGAATTGAAAACGACGTTTTGTCCTGACTTTCAGGAATATTAAAGTTTTATTTCTCGTCAATCGTAGAATACTACATCGCACTACCGTAGAATATGGCAACGTCGCTGCTTTCCTAGTTAATACATCTTTGAAGAATGTAGCCCATTACTGAAGTGTTCAGCTAAATTACAAAGATATTGTTTCTTTAAAAAATCAAGAAATATTTATGCAATTGATAAGACTTGACTGTATAACTTGAATTAATGAATTCGTCATAATTCCTATTTTTATTGTTTCCTAGCTATTAAAACCTGTAAAAGTGATGAGTCCTTGCAATATACTTGTGCTGAGGAACTCAGCCAACAGGAATGTACTTCTGCCCAGCAATTATAACAGTCTCCGTAGTGCGTTCGTTTACCAACTGCAAATGCCCTCACTGTGCCTTCTACTTTCTCTTGGAAGAGGCTTCTGTGCAGCTTAGCTGGGCTTGTTTTCCTTCTTATTTTCTTCCTCCTTGAAGAGCAACGTCGGTGTGGCGTGAGATGAGGGTGCGATAAAGTTGACAATGTTGTGTAATGGAATGTAATAGATACATGTTATGCAAGTGCGTGATGCAAGCCCTGCCCCCTTCGCTCAAAGCGATACGGACATCTGGGGTTCGCGACACCAATAAGAGAACTGGACGGACTTGCATGATACGATAACCAAGAAAATAGTTCTACAGGCGTCATCGGCATTGAGACGGTTAGCGAATCGGACTGTTATACCCACAATCGCAGGTTCGAAACTGGATGTTTAATGCCCAGAAATCATTCGTACGCCTTCCAGCGGAAGAAAAGTAAATCCGGTTGTTCTGCGGCGAAGATTTAAGGTGTGCAAATAACGCTTGAACCTAAATCAGGATTTGAGGAAACTTCGAAACTTTCATCCCGAACAATACCTTGTATTCACTACTACACGACATTATGAAGACACATCTGTCAGGTTACATATGGGCATTGCGAAAATGATAAGACCAAATTCTAGGTTGAAAGAGAAATCATTAACGTACTAATTTTTATTAACGATCACTAGTAAAAGACGTGAAATTGAAAATCCTTGGATTTCGGCACTGTTTACAGAGGTTTATTAGAAATCCAAAGAAGCAATTAGAACAAATCTTTCCATGATTGTTTTGGCTATATTAGGGCGTGAATTGTCTTGAGAGAACTATTTTCTTCGACGTATTGTATCTTCGTATGGTGACGTTGTATCTTCTTCAATTCTGTTACCAATAGTCAGAACTCAAGACGAGTTTCTGGCATCTGTTTGAATGTATACATGTTCAGCTAGTTCCAAAATGACCGAGTCTTTTCTTGCCAAACGGTCTTCCACGCCTTCCTAGCTTTGGCAAACAACCAGCAATAATGCGGTCAATTTTCTACGTGTTCTCTCCTTTCTTTGAAGCTCTTATTCAAACACACAGAACCAATCTTCCGTATGTTCGTCTCAGCATTTTGAGACGTTTTCTCCGATACTGTGATCTCAATGCGTTATTCCAAACTCCGCAGCACATTATATTCACTCATCGCCTTACCAATACCACACACGACTGACAGGTTCTAGTGAGAGCGGAAACGATGGTGAGGATTGTGGCTCTATTCTGAAGGACGTAGTGCAGTTGCGCACTGCGGTTTGTTCGGAAAAAAGCGCCGGTCATATTTCAATACCCTAATATTAACGATTATTTGTCTCCAATATTTAAGTACACCTTAAAACAATATAAATGCGAAAGAGCTCTATTTCAATGCTTATCTTCAAGTTGATTGCTTCTTGTGGTTCCTTAAAAAATTCCATATCTTACAAATCTATAATTGACGAATAAAATAACCTACTTCTTTCTCACTTTGTCACATCTTCGAAGAAGGATATCTATTGAAATATCGGCAGAGGCTGTGGATTACATACATAAATCAATGTTTGCCTTCCAATATATTGCAATATCGATTTATTCTTAAGGAACTGCAATTCGTAGCCGCACGAATGGCGGTAGTGGACACAACCCCAATGCCTGGTGCTGGGCATCTCCTCTTCACAAGTCTTCTGACGATCCCGGCGAGGCGTGATGCTATGCAATGGGCAGGTTCTGACGCAGATGATAATGGCGCACGCCCCCATCGCCTCCTATTCGTCGCGGGCGTTGCGCCGCATTATCGCCCCGACTTCGTAACCAACGTCCCTCCCGAATTTCCGCAGCGGATTTCAAATCCGTTCGATCGTGACGTAATGAGTGATTATTTATGTCTCCCTCGCATAGATACTTGATATTTGCCGCTTGTCGTATTAAACCACTACACGGCCCGCGGAAGATCCCTCAATCAAACGCACTGTACCCTTCTAACCTGCAAAATATTCTATAATACGTTTGTGTCAGATAACTATTCTGATATTTTCTTTACGTGCATAGATACCGTATCACCTTACAACAAGATTTACTATTTTCGAGGCCCCAAGCTAAAATTGTTTGAGCCCCCCTTTTTACTGCTAACAATAACATTTCTGAGATTGGAGATTTTAACCATTTTTACTCAAAATTAATTAAAAAATTAAAACATGACTTCAAATAATTTTATTCAAATTTTAAATTTAAAAATTGACAACAATCGTCTATAACAGGGGTCTTCAAACTGGGTTCCGCGGAATAAATGTAAATAATGCATACCAATTGTAAATATTAATTGGAAATAATAAGAGTTATTGATTATGATATAAAAACAAAATAAATACCCATGTGAACCCTTGTATGCGATTGTAATTAACGAACATATGAGGGTAAGGATATAAAAAAAAAAAAATATAAATAAGTATTACATGGAAATTAAATTTTAAAATTAAAATCAAGATTCATGACGTTATATATTATTATTCTATTACCCTCATTCTGTCTTAATTACAATCACATACAAGCGTACACGTAGGTATTTATTTTCTTTTAATATCATAATCGATAACTCTTATTATTTACAATTAATATCAACTATTTACATTTATTATTTTATTTATACTACCGTAGCAACAATAGACATGCGATTGAAAACTGGTAAGCTTTATTCCAAGGATGCAGGAACTAGTTCCGCTTCTATTCTTGAAAATAAGCTGGATGTTAGTACCAAAAAGTCGTCTGGTGATTCGGATTTAACCATTCGTAAAACGCGGAAGTATAATGAAGAGTACATAAATTTTGGTTTTACATGAATTGGTGATGAAAATGAACCAAACGGGTTATGCGTTGAATGTGAATATGTGATGCAAAAGAGTACTTTAAATCTCGCAAAATTGAAAGGACTTTGGAAAAAATATTATTTTTTAAAAAAAAAAAAAAGAGTAGAAAAAAGACCTTTACGAACTTTATCAAAAACGGTAATGATAATTCTTTGCAAGAAACATATCGTGTCATTTACCACATTGCTCATCACGGTGAAGCTTATACGATACCAAAAATATTAATTAAGATATGTGTAAAAGATGTAGTTACTACCATGATTGGGAAAAAACATTCTAAATTATTTGATTTATATCCCTTTCGGAAACTGCAATTATAAGGCGTGTTAAAAATATGTCTAATTTTTGTGAAAATTAACTCATAATACTTTTGCAAGCTTCTAAACATGGATTTACTATTCAACTTGAAACTTCACACAAGGCTGATTTAGAAATCTAGCTCGTTATTATGAGATATATCCAACCAACGACTGCTCAAGAATATATGCAAATTTGCAAAAGTCTGCCAACCAGAGCAACTGCGGAATGTTTAACTTGATAGATTCGTATTTCAAAAAGCACGATATATCTTTGAACAGCGTAGTTGCAGGTATGACACAAAAAATCCTGACATATGAAGTACTCATTGCTGTCTTCACTGACAAGTTTTTGCAGTGAAGAAAATGCCAGAAGAGTTAAAAGATGTACTTCAGGATTGTGTTACAATCGAAGACTTCTCAATTTATTATGTGAAAGTGGGAAGTTTACCTACAACACTACTGTTGCACACAGACATCCGTTGGTTATCTCAAGGAAAAGTGTCAGCAACGTTTTTTGAATTAAAAGATGATATAATACTTTTCTTATCTGACCACGGCCCTCAATTAGCTCAAAAATTGAGTGAAGCAATTTGAATTTCAGAAACTCTATACTGCTTTTCACGTTGTGAAGGCAGAATCCGTGCGTTGTTGCGGACGCGACAAGTTCCCTCGCCCGCTCGCTCCAGAATCGACAAAATCACGGCCACCTTTGTTAATATATTCATCTAATAAAAAAATGTTTTACTTCTTCACTTCCTATTATTATTATTATTATTATTATTATTATTATTATTATTATTATTATTATAGCCGTAATATTTTTATTAGCGTAAATATATAATACAAACGCACCCTTTAATCATTCTCTTATAAAATGAAAAAATCGTAAAATGTTGATTGTGTCGTCAAAAAGATCAGATTACAATCACGGAAAATATCTGTACCATCAATATTTTAGATGTAGGAAGACGACAAAAAATCGGAACTTTCCCAATTTTCGAGAAATCACGGATTTCAACGTAAGTGAGACCTGCACTATTCTCTTAAGCGTTCTCTACGCTATCCGATAAAAGAGTTTAATAAAAAAATGTGGAGCTATTATGAGGAAATTTTGAAAATGTTGGTGCTTGTTGTAAATTACATCCAAAAATAAAAATATGTTTCAAACTTGCAGAGCTCGATACAGAGAGTTTCGCCGTCAATAGATTTTTTCAGTATCATGGACTCACAAAAAGTAGATTCTGACTTCACAACGTGTTAGGGGAAGTAATTTTCTGCATAAAAGATAAAGATTTATCCACATTTACGATTACAGTGCCTGATAATACGAGTTTTTCTGTCTAAAAATTCGCCAATTTTTGTCGCAACATTACAGTATCTCTTTACTACGTATGTAGTAAGGCGAGAAAGTAAAATAAATACCTTTCGTAAAAAAAAAGTGGCTCAATACTCTGGCTCTAATTATCATCAAAGCTTAAAACAATATGCCAGTGATACATTAAAAGAGAGATGCCGATTACAACTTAAGAGAAAATACAAATACAAAAGGATGCAATAGTACATTATCTTGACAATCCCACCACGGCACTGCTCATAACTGACCGCTCTCGTACCCTTAGTAACCAGTCCAAGTAAGTAGAAAAAATAACTGGACATTAGTTAAGTTTTTACATAGCTGAAAAGAATTTTATGGATGAGTAAGACTTGATCGCGTGATTCTTATTGCCCAACATTTCTGCAACTGGAAAAAATGCCCATTTACGATTGCATAACCATGAATACGTCGTTCTGTAAAAGGAATTACTATGTGGCGTAGGCTTTCGCCCAATTCAGATATCCATGTTCAGCCCTGTTCTCAGATTCTTCATATTGCTTGCGCTTGACCTTGTGTTAAAATGAGATTCAAATCTGGCTGAAAAATATCTAAAATTACTTACTTTGTGGGCAATCAACATGTTGAAATCCGCAGCAAAAAGTAGCGACAGCATCGACACAATCGTAACTAAAGAAGTTTCACAGGTTCCCCTGGTGCACATTACGATAGACGGTGAGTATTAGATTGATGATCTTACGTGCAAGTGAAAATTCAATTCAGTTAGTGGACTTTTTCCCATCATCTCGTACACTAGATTCTTGCTAGATCATCCATTGTGTGCGTAGAATGTATGATCTTATACTATCAAATTTATCGTGTCTGTATGTCCGGAAAAAGCTTTTCAACAGACCACCTTGAATTTAATCTGCACTAATTCTGAAGAGACAAAACTATAAGTTTTGCAAAATGCTGTCCTAATTACATGTAAAAATCAAAATAAATCCTGTTTTTACTTTAATGTGCATTACCCTAATAGATCGTCCAATTATTCAGAGCAGATAGTCTTATTTTCATGAACTTTCCATACAGCAACTGTAGTTTCTACACTTGGAATAATTCCACATGATACTTTCACCCCAAAATTCTATCAATTTTTTAAAAATTTTGCATAATGCACTCGGCAATGCAACTAAGAACGCATCAGCAATGGGCGGGTGGAGCAAGACGAGTGGGCGGCGCGAGGCGAGTCTTGACTGAGAAGCGTAGGGCGGGGGCGGGCGGGGGCGGGCGGGGGCGGGCGGTGAGTGCTGGCAGGATGGATGGTGGGAGACAGTGCGGTGGGAATCGGCGGGCATGGCGGAGCACGAGTCGGGGCAGAGCGGGGAGCGGCGGGCATGCATGGTTTTGCTATTCATATCGACTTCATTAAGGTTAAATGTACCGACACTAGTGCAATTTGTCGCCACCACGTGACAGCACCAGAATTTACACTAAGAAGCCCTAAAATAAATAAATCAGAAAGCTGAAAGCTTTTAAGGATCCTTCCTTAGCTCCTGAAAGACCCAATACTTCGCGGCGGCTGGACATGCCGAGAAATCGAATGCTTGAAAGGAACGAAATAAAAGGACTCCGTCGTACATACATAATAATGTGCACAACTTATTGGAGAAAAAAACAAAGTAAAATGTACATACTCGAACTTTATAATTCACGAAACTTATCTTTCCTTCGGAAGCATCTGATTCTCCTACATTTATAACAATTGTGAAACTTCATATTTTTACCCGAGTCCGAAAATCTTAATTTATTCTGCGCGCCTGGTTCCATCTGCCCATTGTCAAATCATGGTGCAGGTTATTGTTCCATGGTACCTATATGCGACGGGCAGTCGTCCCTTCACCGCCAACCGCCGCAAAGAGCTGGGGCAAAAAGACCGTGGGGAGGAGGTGCGGGATTTCCCAATCCGATTCGACACTGGGACTGTGGTTCGCAAATAGACAACTCTGTGAATCCTTATCAAGTTCACGAATACTGATTGGCTCGCTTGCTCGCTGCCGTTTGTCGCTTTATACTTGCCGCTCCACCTGCGCTTTTCCTGCTACTGTTCATTCTTGAGCCACCAAATCACCTCGGTTTACGGGGCTTATTCGAAAGATGACTGGGGTAAAATCGGACACACACTTTTTCAAGATAAATTCAGTACTATACTTCGGTCACTGAGTATACGACGTCTGCCTCAGTTATAGCACCAGTAGTGTGATTTGTGGAAAGAAAAGTGATGCCACAGATAGGCACACACTTTCTCGTACTAGTTCGTTGCCTAATTTCTTTGGTCTGGACAATCTCTTCGGTTTTGCCCCACCCCCTTCCCACCTGCCATCCATTGCCAAAGATACTTTTTTCACGTTTTCTCAATTTTCCAATCCCCTAATGATAGAACTGAAACAAGATTTCAAGAATATTAAAGAAGAGTACATCTCGTCATATATAGACATTTTCGTTAAAATATTTTGAGAAAATGCCGTTTGAGCGTTTCTGAAAATGCGGAACGTCGAGCGCATTTTCTCAGATTACTTTTAAATTTTCAAGAAACTTTACGAGACATCATTTAAAGCACATGCACTCACAAATGCAAAAATGTATAAAATGTAGGTAATGTGGTTTAAGGGCGTGAGAGAAATATCAAAAAAATTACAATTGTGTAAGTTTTGAAAAAAAAACTAAGAATAAAATAATACGGCGTGTATGTCATCTTACACAGAAAAATTAGCACCATCCCTACTAAAAGTTTAAAGAAAATAATTGGAGCAGTTTTTGAAAAAAAAATGTTTAAATTTTTTTTGTGATGCACTTATTTTACGCAACATTGCACGAGTACTACTAAAATTTTCAAAGAAAAGTGCATGACGTCAACGAAAGAACTAATTAGGGAGAACAAATTTAATTTGAAGAAAAATCTCTATCTTTAATATTGTAGTTGTGAGGAGGCGCTGAGAAAAATTCAAACTTTTGAAACT
Source organism: Teleogryllus oceanicus (assembly GCA_964035755.1). NCBI lineage: Eukaryota > Metazoa > Arthropoda > Insecta > Orthoptera > Gryllidae > Teleogryllus > Teleogryllus oceanicus. Next base: position 17,805,950 of record CAXIVR010000001.1, on the reverse strand, counting down.
TTCAAAAATTAAAAAACAATTTCGGGCCTTTAATTTTAAAATTCGAAGAAAAAAAATTGGAACCAATTTCGAGAAAATTTAAAAAAGGTCCAAGGGGCATCATCTGGAGTATACCCAAAATTTTAAGAATCTTTTTCAAATTCGCCAACTTTTGACACGGGCCAGATCAACAGGGGAATATGCATTTTCGATAAAATTCTAGGAATAATTTAGGCACTAGTTTAGGCGCTTAGACTAGGCAATAGTCTAAGACGGACGTTTCGAAAAACTTAAACGGACGTCTTGAAAAATGAGGGAAAAACACTTTTTCGGTATCAGGGGGCCCCAAAGTATGCATTTCCGTTGAAATCCCGAAATCGAATTTCCGCAGCATTACGTAACCTTTTTTATACTACTTATATTACCTCAGTTTATATGTACGTATATGAGAATGTAAAAGGAATGTTGAGATGCGGAAAATAGCGAGGGCATGATCTGACGAATCCTAGTCGGACCACAAGAGACGCGTGCTGCCTGACCCGCCAGCGGTGGCGTGGGTTAGGGTGGCGCGGCACGGGGAAGGGGGGGGACATTTTGCCATACTTTGTTTGGGAGCATTTTACAATCTTACCCGATCAGATCTTTCTTACCTTTTAGTGGTCTATGGTACTTGAATAAGGCTCGAGAACGTACATCATTATAAAAACTGGTTACAGTTAAAACAATTCACCATAATACTTTTAACTATGAATACTACAGAAGTTCCGTAATAGTTCCAGAAAATTTGTAAAAGTTTCTACTTCAGAATTGTGTATACTAGTAAAAGGATGTTAGAATTACAATACTGTGGTAACTAAATATGTCTTTACTGTTTTGTATAAATATCGGAAACGATAACTTTCATTATTACTCATGGTTACAATTGTAACATTTCAAAAATTGAAACTTATCAATATGACACTTTTTCATTCGTTTCTTCCTATTTCAGAGAAAATTCATGACTTCATAAAGGACATGACCATGGTCATAAGACAGATTTATGCTTGAAGGGGAGTTACATTACTATGATTTAAAAGAAAATTTTATACACCTAATGTTTACAATAAATATCAAATGCATTTAGGTCAAACATTTTTTTAAAAGAAATATTTTATTTTGTTTACTTCTTACTCAATTTCTACAGGAAGATGCATGTGATCATTATTGTCCTATTCTAACGACACCCATGTCATGAAAATGTTTTGGTTGAAATGTAGAATACAATTAAAATAGGGAAAAACATTCTACTTAATTTGGTCCCAAATTAAAAAAACTTTAAATCAAACAAATATATTTCCAGCAATCTGACTACATACGTAAATTTTTCCCATTCATTGAAATGATATTTACTTATTTCAATGTGATTTTAATACAAAATTAACCATTGTTGATACAAATGGTTGACTCAAAAAAAATTAACGATATCAATGATTTCCACCTACAATTATCTTTGAAACGTGACCAATGTGTTTCTTACGATATGCTTAAGATATTCTGTGCCCGTGTGTCTTTATGAGTGTTAAAAAAATAAATGAAACAATATAAAATTGTATTTTTATGTAATAATATACTAGTATTTCCTCAATGAGCTTGCAGCTAACTACATATGACACTCCCCACTACGTAGTTAAATTTCCTTAACATCCTCCTCGATATCACAACAGTCAGTATAAGTGTAATGAGTAGGACGGCTAGAATGCTGAATGTGCCGTTTACATTATTTTAAGCAAGCCCAGCCATCTTCATGCATAGATTCCCCAGGATTGTCAGTCTGTGAATTTTAAGGGCTCATGAATCTTTGATACATGTTGAAAATAAATGTAATTTAGCAACTCTTTTTTGCTAATAAAGGAATTTATATCATAATCCAAATGCAGTAAATGAATTGTTTAATCATGACATTTTATTACCATAAGGATCAGTGTATGCAAGGTTTTGGATTTTTTAACAATATGTAAACATGATTTAACTAACAATTATGATTGTTACATTTATGATCCAGAAAGTCTTGTATCAGTCACTTTTTGCTTTGTTGATATTTACTTGGAAATATAAATAAATACTACTACCATCTTCTAGAAATGTATTAATGCCTGTTGGCCACGCAGGGGCAAATCGACCCGATCTTTCTGGGAAGGGTCGTCATAGATTTTTGTTAAATAATAAACATATTTCTTATTATATTGTATATTATTTTTGTAGTGTATATATGTTATTATATAACATTATTTTTCAAATAATTATGTAATTTAAAACAATTTTGCCAATCTCTAGGCCTTGAGGGGGGGCATGGCCCCCATGTGGACCATACCCTCCCTCCCACTGACGCTTCACTGCAGCCACATGTTCACAAATTCTTATCACAAAGCCATACATTTTCTATTACTGACATCCAAGATTTTCAATTTTTATGTAAAATGCTACCCAATACTGTTAAATTTTGAGTCTTTTCTACAAACCTGAACCTAAAACATTTTTGAAGACTTCAATTAGGGTTGTAATGTTAAAAAAATTATATGGAAAAAATAGTATTGTGGGTTTTGTTTTTCAAGAAAAAGGTTGGGATACTTTAAAAAAATGTATTTTTTTTCTAATAGAGTTATTTATTACAGAATAAATTAATTAAAATTTAAAAGTACACTGATTTGATTTCAAAATTACTGAACAAACACAAATTTTACATTTAGAAATTTCAAATCAGCCGATTCAGTCATATTTTCCTCGAGACTTGGGGTCCTGCTCACCTTAACCATTCTCCCTTCTCTTCTTCTATTATTTTTTTTTGGGGTCATCTGGATATTCACTCCAATGTAAGAAATTTATCCTATAAAAAGAGTTGTATGGAAGAAAATATATATAAGTAGTTTACCACTAACTTTAAGATACTTTTTAAAGCTAACAGAGTTTCTCCTCTATCAAATGAAAAAAACTATTGACCAGCTTTATAAAATGGTTAATATCATAAAATAAAATTAGTAAGTTAAGCAAAATATATTTCTTGATATGAATATAATAAAAGAAAAAGGCAACAGATGTAGTACGGTAACAAATAATATCCTTCCGTTTTCATAGTGAAAGATGTCAACAGTAAGTATTTTGCAGAACCACCATTTGCTTTACTACTGTCAGTCATCTTATCAAAATGTATTTGAAACTTGACAAATTATAAACATGAAGTTGAGAATCTATGTTGAATTACAATAAACATAAAACCTGTCATAAAGTGATGATAAAAATGCTAGTTACAATTCTGTTCTTTGTAATACATTACCTGAAAATATTATATTTATACAAACTGCATACATTTAAAAAGTAAAATATTTTGTGGGGAGTTCTGTTTCAGCTTCAAGCATCTTTTTAAAATAATTTCATTTTGCGACGTTAACTATTGTGAATTATTATTTTAGATATATCAATCATAACTGTCATAATTTATTATATTCGCAATGTTGTTAGATCATGAAAGCATTGAACAAGTAACTGCTTCGTGATACTGAACCCCATTTCCGTGGTGATTTTGTCCAATTTCTCGGCGAATACTCCGATGGTCGATGGTCCTTCACATACTTCTGTATAGTGAGTGCTTTACTCCTACCCAAACGTCACTTTCGGCATAAATTGCTTATCGGCGTAATAACTTATTAGAACTAAATGTGTTAAAGCAGATCTAGCAATAAAACTGGATGGCTGAGTCTTGAAGGAGGGATCAAGGGGTCATGGAGGGGGGAGAAGGCGTGCCCGCGGCTCTTACGAGATGACACCATGAAAGAACACCCGTTCTGACACGTCATGAAACCGACGACTATTCATTATTCAAGACCAGAGAGAAGTCCAGCACATTCAGATACTTCACTTCATTACACGGCTTCGAACACCCAAAAATCAGAAACAGTTTCACAATTATTAATACTTTTTTTTTTTTCGTAGACATTCACAGCAGTATACATCAAATTATCTCTGCTGATGCGGCGTGTTGCATTAGTCAAACCAAAAGAAAATCCTAATGTACGTTTGTCGAAATCGCAAATCATGCAAGATTGACATTAACAATGTAATCAGGAAAAAAAAATTTTTAATTCTACTTGCATTTAGTCAACAGTTCAAATACAAGCAATAACTATTTACATTTACTGTATTTCACATAGCGGTCTCAATGTTACACGTATCATTGTACATTTACTCATTGCATTAAACATATTCAATTAAGTTTCCGCAATGTCATGTCTTGCAAATCAAACTGAATGATATGTATGTTCCAATTGTATGATCAGATACTCAAATGATGCCGCATATCTTCAACACTCTTCGAAAACATTACAAATACAAATATGCATGCATCCCTCGACGATACTTAATATAAAAAATCAATTTGTAATATTTCTTTACATCTCCACATTGCCAACTTCTGTATTATATTAACAACAGAAATCATGCAATATAATTAACCTGATTCAATAAAAATCGTGAGTACTTGCAATTTATCGTGATCGCCGAAAATTTTCTACAAAAATGTTTGATGGCGAAACCACTGCTACAATTACCTTCTTTGTAAGAAAAGATAAATATGTACATTGTTTATTTTGTGTTAAGCATTTGGAAGCTCGGTGCCCCTCCATTCATTACTGCACCACTACATTTGACCACAGTGATACAAGCATCATCATTATAACCTACAGCTTACTATAAACTGCAGTGTCAATAACCTGTGATATATAAAACTACAGGAAAACCAAATAGTATGCGTACTCACATTCCAGGTCACTATCGCGTACACCACGCAACGAATCTGTGCACAAACTCTATTCTTTAGCTCACACTTCTTAACAATCCACTTATACTTACTAAATCAGAAATAAAAGCCGAACACAACTGCCATAGACGCCGACACCGAACAGCAATTCGTGAGTGTGTTCTGTTATTTTTAACTTTGGCAGCACTTGTAAACAGTTGAACACTTGTATGCGCTGCGTACGAACCGCGGGTAAACCAAATGAGAAAAAGCAAGAAATACAAAGGAACACGTTTGTAAAAAGAGACAACGATAAATAAATTTAAAAAAATAAATATATGCAAATATTTAGATTAAAGGGTGGAGTGAAAGCTAGTTTTATACGTTGAAAAGGAGTTACTTTTAGCAGAGAATAAACAATTTGAAGCTTACTCACATTCCAGGTCGCTGTCACGTCCGACAAGTCATTTCTTGCATGTATTGACAATGTGAAAAATTGTCACATTACTTATAAACCACATATGCAAAACCAAAATTATTTAATAGTCGAACAGAATTATCTATGACGCCAGCAGCGAATTTAACAACCGGCGCCAAGAATTGTTGAGAGTTCGAATGTTTTTCTTCATTTTGCTTCCTTGATACTCTTTAACGTAGACTGAAGCACTGAATTCACAGTGAAAATTGTTTTTGTATTGATTTTACCATGATATTTCTACGAAAATTAATAAACTTGCAATAATAACATTGATATCGAAATAATAGTCATTTATCTTACTCGATCGTCTTTATATGATGTTTACTCATGCGTTCCGGGTATAGTATTATGCGGCTCATTATTATGTACTATGAAATGAAGGTCGCCTAACAACAGCTTGGGAAAAATACTGCGCGCCCAGAAATATTAATCTGTTCATTAACCAAGAACCTTACCTACATACACTTACGTCAATACTCAGGGTTGGGCAGTATTTTAATACTTGTATTTGGAAATACATTTTGTATTTGAAAAACTGTATTTTTAAATTTTTTGAGAATGTATTTTAGAGATGGATTTAAATACGTAAAGAAGGTGTATTTAAAAAAGAAATACTTAAAGTACTTAAAATACAGACGATATACTGAATACAATATCAAATACAGAAGAAATTTAGAACGAGGATAGTTTCTTTTTATTTGATTTCGCTAGTGAATGCACCTCACTGAAACAAAAATAAAAGCTCCTTTCTGCTATTGAATTTGGATTCTCTTAATTTTTAATGATAAATCTAAATAATTAAAAAAGCTGGACAATTAACCCGCAATAAAAAAAGCGTTTATTCGGTACATTTGTTTATGTTCATCCACGCCAGTTGAATGACTGTTTTCCATTGCGAGTTTTATACATTCGCCAACTAGGAGTTTATTGTCTGATAATTTGTTTGAAATATTAGTCGTTTTAAAACGAAATTCCATTTCTTTGTGTTAGAGATTTTTTGATATCATTTTATATTTGAAAATGTTTATACGTATTGTTACAAAACATTGCAGTAGTTATTGTTCAGAAATTGGTATGACTGTCAATCACTAATTTACTGCAATTGACAAATACAGAATATTCATGAAAATATATACTTATTTATATTCTATATAATATATATTTGTTTATATTCATAATATATACTTATTTATAAAGTATTTTTGCGAAGTATGTAAATACTAACTTCTTCTTCTTCTTCTTCTTCTTCTTCTTCTTCTTCTTCTTCTTCTTCTTCTTCTTCTTCTTCTTCTTCTTCTTTTCGCCGATCCTTGTAACGAAGAGGATAAATGAAATACGCTCTTCCTGCTTATACTGGAATTTTTTCTCTTTTTCTGTACTTCTTTTGTGAACAACAGAGCCGGTAGCACAGAATGCTATTCTCATTACTCGCTGCTGCCAAGCGTTTTTCCGTTCTCACCGCTTTATTTTCGATTCAGTACTGTATAGCCATCATGTTACGTAATGCATGATATCACCTGACCCTACGAGAGAATGTCTCCGAAATGCTTCTAGATGTATAACTTGTATGAGAAAATCAGTATACTATACGCTTTTAGTGATGTTCAAATCTTCAGAAGCTGTAGAGCTATGATAGAATAAAGATGTCATATCAAGACAGTTAATCCTATAAAGACAGTTATGCAACAGACAAGATTTTCCTCGTCAGTTGAACTCGTCTATCGATTTTTAATTATTTCATATTCGTTGTAAAATAATTTATTTACTTGACGTCAAAAAAGGTGCATGACGTACTATGGGGAGAAGTGTATTCTGTGCATTTCCTTTTAGTTAAACTTTCATGAGGATGTTTTCACAGTTGGGCTGTTGATACAGACACCTAATATTCATGATTTGTGTATCGTGTGTTATCATATATCCGCATTTCATGGAAATAAGCGTCTCTCTTCTTGAGTTAGTCAGTTTTGACAAAAAGCGATGATTTGAAAATGAATACGCCAAGCAATGATAATAAAATTAAAAGAGGACAATAGAGCCATCCAGGAATTTCGTGGATGACACTTGTTTATTATTCGTACATTTTGTTGTTGTAATCGAAAAGACCTTCACCATATCTTGCTCACAGTGGTGTAGCTAAAAAGGGAGCTGACAAACAGGGCAGAGCGGAACGTTTCTAAAAAAACAAACTAGAGGTACTACAGAATGGAACAGACTTTCTCGTAGTAAATTTATCTAATTTTCTTGGTGTGCACTGGTATTATACAGTCTTGCCTCTACTTCTTGCCTGCCGCCATGTATCGCCACCCAAAGAACTTTTTTTTTTTTTTGAAATTTTCTCGACTTTTCGGTTTCCAAATAGTAGAACTGAAATTATATTTTAAGAATATTAAAGAGAGTTAAAACCTCGTCCTAAATAGATATTTTCATTGAAAAATTTGGAGCCCTTTTAAAGAAAATGGCGTTAAGCATTACTGTAAATGCGAAATTTAAAGGGCTTTTTCACAGGAATTTATTGAGTTTCCGAAAAACTTCATTTAAAGTAATTTTAAGAACTTCTACTCACAAATTCAATAATGTATAGAAATTAGTCAAAATGGACATATTAACAGCCTGAAAAATATTTCAAAACATTAATTTTGTGTAATTTTTGAAAACTAAACAAAACAAATGAATAGACCAAAATGAACTTTACGTCATATTAAACAGTGCAATTAGCAATATCCTTGGAAAAGTTTGAAGAAAAAATTTGAAGCCATGTTTGAGAAATTGGCGTTTGAACGTTTCTGCGGAATTTTGCTGATTTTCAAAAAAAAATCTTGAGTTTTCGGGAAACTTTATTTGACATTATTTAAAGCATATTTTAGTCCTAAATAGAATAATGGGAAGAAATTGCCACTAAAGTACATTTTACCGACGTGAGACACAAGTAAAAAAAAGTAATTTTCGAAAAAACAACAGAATAGAGATATATGGCGCTTATATCATCGTATAGGGTTTGTTTGGCACTAACGCTGCCAAACATTTAAAGAAAAAGTTTGCAGCCGTGTGTGAGAAAATCTTGTTGTAATTTTTAAAAATTCCAAATATTGCATGCACTGTTGCACAAAGATTCCTAAAATTTTCAAAAAATCTAAATGACCTTAATATAAAAACTATTTATGGGCAACAAATTTCATTTGAAGGAAAAATCTCTATCATCAATTTTACAGTTGTAGGACGAGGCCGAAACAAAATCAACCTTTTGCAATTTTCGAAAATTCAGAGTTAACCGTTAAAATTGGATCTATGCCTCCATTATAAGTGTTACTATATTCTTACAAGAAATTTAAAGAAAAACTTAGAGCGGTTTTCGAAAAAAAATTGCAAATTTTTTCGGAGGGCATCATGTAAAGTACCCCCAAAGTTTAAAGAATGTTTTTCAAAATTTCAAAGCTTCAATTAGAGCCAGATGGACAGGGATGTTTTCAATTTGGGAAAGATTGTACGTATGGTTTAGATGCTAGTAGTGTTCACAGACTGACGGACGGACAGATAGACGGACGGACGTTTTGGAAAAAAACACTTATTCGGTATCAGGGGACCCCAAAACGTGTAATTCCGATGAAATCTCGAAACCGATTTTCCTCAGCATTACATAACTTTCTCTATACGGAGTAATGTACGTATGTATACGAGTAAGTAAAAAATATACGCTGGTGGTCTTATATTATCAGCAGTCGGTAACCCATCTCGTTTGGCAATTCAATTCAAATTCTGCAACATGTGTAAATTTAAAATTTTGTTAAGATTTTCAACAAGAATTTTGAAAGAACAAAACATTACATTAACATTTTCGTTGAAGTACGTGTATAAAGGAGTTATGTTAAAATGAAGGTAAGAATTCAGTTGATTGATTCATTAGTGATTCCAGGCGCGTCAACTGCTAAGGTCATTAGTCCCGTGAGTGTTGTGCATGTGTTTTCTTCGAGAGGTGGCAGTGATCTTCCTCTGCTGGACGGTGAGATTCGGCCCCGATCTACTATCGGTTAGCGGCAATTTCTCTAACGAGGTATCTCCCAGCAGCGGAGCATCGCCCCGGGACAAGGTCTAAGCTCCCGACTGTCTCCCGGCTTGTATGGTAGTATGGTGCGTGTTAATGTGGGTGTAAATCAGGGGTGAGGGCATCCCCGTTTCTTGCGTCGTTTCATGGTTGAATCCCATATTCGTTGAATTTTATTAGAACGCGAATGTATATTTGCCAGCGGTTTAAGGAGGTCCTTTTTCGTGCATCTAACGTGAGGGCTCACAAAAACGTCCACCCTTTGGTAACTCACTACCCTCAACCGTGGTTGAATCCTTGAAGTCGGGTATCTCCATGCCGCAAGAGCCGACCTTACCATGAAATAAAAAGGTACTAAAATTAAAAATATTCTTACATATTTTTAATATTAGGAAACGAGAATCCCATGCATCACTCTCGGGGGGTCACGTGAGGGCCAAGAGGGTCAGTCCCATCGATTACAAAAATTCATTGGAATTCCGAGATCTTCCTTCATCGACTTATTTGCTTAGATGTGAATACATTCTTGGATACCTTGAAACATACAAATTTTTTCCTGCTGCCTCTGCTGGTGAAATTTTCTCATTCACAATCCTCGTGAACGAAGCTCCGTAAACGCAACTTTTCTGGCGAAGAGAAAGTATATGGTATCTCGTCAGAGATAGTTGCGTGCCGGTCCAATAATATGCTCTGAGACGCGAAGATTCTCGTCACAACATTCTGTACATTAGATTTCTCTCGTGTTGAATTTAATTGTTGATCAGAATTCAACACACTGAATTTCCAATTCTATAAACAGATAATCAACGGAACTATGACGATTATTATGTAGTGACGTATAATATGTTTGGAGTCATTTGCTATCAGGGTTGCCCTAGCGAAAATTGAATTAAACGTAATTTGATTGAATCGGGATATTTTTTCAGTCAATTTAGAAAATATTTTTTAAACGAAATTATTCATTAAAGGCACTCCTTTCAGTTTTTCATTAAATAATGAGCATTTAAAGTTGAAATTTAAACAGTTTTAACCGATTTCCAAATGTTATATAATTCGTCATTTTTAAATGATTGTTCAGCCATAATGTCCGCAAATGTTCTTTGTTGTACCACGGTAATCGACACATCACCCAAACTGATTGGGTGTATTTCCATTTTGATGAAAATCCTGTGTTCTGTGAACATTAGTTCACAGTCGGAAAGATGTTTTTTAGGTGTAAAGAAAACACTCCATAAACGTGTATTTTGACACTGCTGTACATACGAGAAAGTAATACATTGCTTACATGAGAAAGAAAAAAACACTTCTCCAGTATTATATCAAGGATCCACAAAATGTGTTTTTCTGTCAAAATACCGACACTTTCCCGCAGCTTAATTAAACTATTCGGATAGTTTACGAGACAGTAGCAAATTTCTGCATGAGAGAGTAAAAAATGTAAAACCATGTTTGAAATACAAACCACACTTGAAATTAAAAGTTTATTTACAACATGCATTTATTGTTTTCGATTAGGTAATAATTGCATTTAACAAAAAATTGATATCATTGCCGAATGGAAGAACTGAATGTGTGTTGGAATCTATTTGCTGCAACTTCATACCGGAAGCGGTGGCTCAGTGCATCAACTGATATCGCTGAAGCGCTTCTGAACGGGAGGTCCTAGGTTCGAGTCCCGACGGCGACAGGATTTTCGACACTAACTTTTCAGCTAGGTCGAATTTAGTCGCTATCTGGAAGAGAATTCTAGCGGCCGGCTACTCTGATCGGTAGCTTTCCGCGGTTTCTCCGATCAACACCAGGCGAATGCGGGAGCAGTACCCTAACAAACGGGCCACGGACCTCGCGTGTTATGTTAAAGTTACGTTTCCTTCCTCCTCCTTGTTCTATTCTCACACTTACACTAACATGCACTACATTACCACACATATCGGGAGACCGGTCGGGGTCTTACAACTTGCTCCGGCAGGGGCGGTGCTGTTTCGAAGTCGGTTTTACAGTTCTTATAGAGAGAGATTAACAAGTTTTTTAAGTTAAAATTTGTTTAAAAAACAGTTTAAAGAGTTTAACAAGTTTTTTTAGAACTGTTAAATTATTTTGAGAAGCTGACCTCATGAAATTGATTGATTACTAGTTCAAGTACTCTGGGTTGCCTGGATATAATAATCACAATCTATTAAAGATGAGACATGTCAAAATGTGCCTGCACGATCTACTTGTCTGTCTTGGGAGCCCGTTGCTCCAGCCAGCACGGGCCTCTTATCCTGCGACTCCGTTCTCATTTCTCCTTCACATTCAGAAAGCGATGTAGTACATAGGTAAGCTGTAGCGGGGACGGAAATCACAAGGGGGCGGATTTTAATGAAGTGTCATTTTTTTCACTTCATAACAATGCCGTTTAGGTTTGGTTTGTTTTTTTCGTGTTTCCGGGCGCGTCAACTGCTTTGGTCATTGGTCCCGTTAGTGTAGTGCATGTTTTTTCTCGGGAGATGGCGGTGGTCTTCCCCCGCTGGATGGCGAGATCCGGCGCCGACCTACCGTCGGCTAGTGGGGTTTCCCCCTAACCAGGACTCTCCCACCAGCGAGGCACTGCCCCAGCTGGGACAAGCTCTAAGCTCCCGACCGGTCTCCCGGAATATGTGATAGTGTAGTGCATGTTAGTGTAAGTGTGTGTGTGTAAGGGGGAGAGGATAGAACACGGAAGTAGAAGGACATCGCGCGCGGTCCGTGGCCCGTTTGGTAGGGTACTGCTCCGACATTCGCCTGGTGTTGATCGGAGAAACCACGGAAAACTACCGATCAGGGCAGCCGGCCGCTAGAACTCTTCTCCAGGCAGCGATTGAATTCGACCTAGCTGAAAAGCTAGTGTCAAAAATCCTGCCGCTGTCGGGATACGAACCCAGGACCTCCCGGTCAGAAGCTCGTAACGCTCCCTGTTAGTTGAAAACACTTTTGCCTTTTTATGAGTAGTAGTGTGTGTGTGTGTATGTGTGTGTGTGTGTGTGTGTGTGTGTGTGTGTATAGCGGAGCAGTTGGAAATAATAGGGAGTTTGTGCACACTGTACCGTTAAAGCACTATCGCTCATGCGCAGTTCAAGTTCTGCATCACTTTAGTGCACCTGCGCATGTGCAGCAGATCGATAGTGCTTCCCGCTATAGCTTACACAAACTCTCCATTGTGATAAAGTATTCGACATTGTAGTACCATCATTAGTTTCCTACATGTAGTAAAGTTTTCCTCTCATACATTTTGTAGTCAGCCACCATGTTTTGTGGGTCCTTGATACCGAACAATTGGTTTACAGCAAAACGTCTGGCCGTGTCTCGGTTCATCCGTCCGTCTGTGATTGACGATAGCGCGTTAACCGTGTAGACAATTTTCTCCAAAATTGATATTCCCCATCCATTTAACCGAACTCATAGTTCTCCAAATTTAAAATGGATATTTTGATTTTTGGTGGTACTTTACGTGAAACCTTATTAATATTTTCAAAAACTTTTTCAAATATGGCTCCACATTTTAGGATTATTTTTCTCGCATAGAGGAAAGTGCTACGCTAAAAATTACGCAGGAGTCTTTTTTTACTGAAATACCTGATATTTTTCCTCTAACACATTTTGTAGTCAGCCACCATGTTTTGTGGGTCCTTGATACCAAACAATTGGTTTACAGCAAAACGTCTGGCCGTGTATTAAACATTTGAAAAGTTTCAATTTTTTTCGGTGTCTTCCTACATGATAGAAAATAGATATGTAGCTCCGTGTCGCCTCCAAGGCAAGCCTCGCTCCATCCTGTCTTAATCGTCCTTCCTCGTCCTGCCCATGTTGAATGGCCCGCTCTGCCTTATTTCGCAGACACGATTTTCGTTGCTACCAATATCATTACTGTGCGCAGCTCTAAAGAGATGCATTGCTGCATACTATCGGTTAACTTCTAAGGACAATTTTGACCTTCAATAACTCAAAGTCTAATTGCACTATTTGCTTGAATTTAATGGCATTTACAAGGAACTTTTATGCACTTTTGGAAATATCTCATTCACATTCCTGGTTTTATTCACTTATTTCGAGATAATTTGCGAAAAACTGTATGAGAGCACATTTGAATTTTGTTTTATGAGAAGAAAAGGGAAATGTGAGATTTTAAAACATCTCGTGTAAACAGTATTTTTTCTCATTTCAAATACAAATTTCATTAATTTCATTCAAAAGAAAACTATACATTTGCATGCAAAAACAAGCAAATGAGCATTGTTATTTACATACGATAATTATCTGAAATAGTATCCTAACTAATTCTCTAGAATATGCTAAAAGTTTCAGTGAAAACCGATGGAAATTACTTAAACCGTTCCAGTGATTAGCTGGAACAGACGATCATGTGGTGTACAATTCGACGGACGCAGAGGCAGGTAAACAGACAATAAAATCAATAGAATGGGCTTTTCCATCACGTCAGTGACCATATGCAGTTACAAAAAGGCATATATTTTAAAATCGCAGAGACGCTCCAATTTTATTTGTATAGATTTGAAAAGGAATACATCTTAATGCAATTAATATTGAGTAAAATAATAAATGAAATTTTATATTGTATTAGGTTCGATTAAAAGAAGCAGAAGTCTGTATGGCGAGAGCAAGTCTCCTGAGTTTTCATGGAACCTGACAATCAGAGCGTATAAATATGTCGATATCTTTCTGAAACAGAGGCAAAATAGAAACAAATGTTATACAAACATTTGGTATACAATACCTTTTTATTGCCTCGCGCTTACTTCATGAGAAGAGAAAGTAACGTAATCGTGCGTCGGAAAACGGCGAAATTTTATTTTGGTAATGTGAAATACTCTGTATATACACGCGCGCGCGCGCACACACACACACACATACACACACACACGCGCGCGCGCACGCACGCTTATAAGGAGGGGGTAAAAATTCCTGTCGAATAATAACTAAAAATAGAAATGTGTTAAGAATTGCATAGAGAAGAACAATTCGAAAGGGACCCACTTTATATTCAAAGAAATAATATTCCATTTTATTCAGAAGCGACACATCAGACGCCATCTTGCCCTTGAGGGCAGCGCCGTTTCGAGAGCAGCTTCTAGGTTCCTCGTTTCGAATCGGAGTCGCCAATTGTTATTCGCACATCACGCGGACCTTTCCTCAAAGCACTCGTGACATCCCAGTAGGGAACTTCTCTTCTCTAGGGAGAGCGTTGAAATGCCAGCGACTGAATGAGCCCTCTGAGTGAGAACTTTTTTGGTGGTAAGTGGGAGGTGGAGGCCTCGCGGTTTTTGTTTGGAATATGCAATAATAATAATAATAATAATAATAATAATAATAATAATAATAATAACAACAACAACAACCGGTTGAACAACCGGTTGTTGTGGATGATTTTAACAATAACTTCTGCATGAAGTTTGGTCTTGGCAAGAGTCCAAAAATCAATTTAAAGAGTGGCAAAATGACGTCAGAGAACATTGAAGTTGATATGCACGCTGTGGTTCAAGATCTTAAGCAAGATGAAACTTACAAATATCTGGGCATTGAAGAATACGAGACCACCTCGAAGGACACAATGAAAGAGAGAATTCGCAGGGAGTATTTCAGAAGATTGAAACTTGTCCTGCAGGTCGCTCTGAACTCTAGGAATAAAATATCTGCAATAGGTAGTTTGGGGGTAGTTGTAGCCGAATACAGTTTCGAACTCATGAACTGAACTGAGGATAAAATTCGAATCATGTATCGAAAAAACAGAAAACTGCTTACAATGCATCATCTTGCCCATCCTCGATCTGATGTACATATACATTATGTCTCACGTAAGGAAGGAGGAAAAGGCCTCACACCAATTGAAGTTTCTTGGCACAATGCAACAGTGGGGATAGGAAAGTACGCAGTCAGCCGTCAGTATGACCCACTAATGAGGCAGGTCATTAATTCTTACCGAAGAATGGGAAACAAAGGCATTGGAAGTGTAGCAAGAAGCATTGCTAAAGACGGCTATGCAAGACATGCAGAATAACACAGACACTGAACTTCTGCTACTACTTAACATGAAATGTGAAAGACAAAAAATGTTAAAGAAGTCGTGGAGAGACAAACCACTCCATGGAGAATATCAAAAAATGGACGACGAAAAGAAAAATAAATAAGATATTATTTATATTTCTTAAAAAATGGTTGAATCGTAAGCAGTGGCAATAGCTGCCCAAGATCAAGTTTTGAGAACACATTATAATAAAGCAGTTCTCAAAATATCCCAAGATGATGAATGTCAGACTTTTCTGGAACAAGTAGAAACCATTGATCATATCGTGTCAGTTTATCCAATTCTAGTAAAGAAAGAATAATTGAAAACACCGGACAGAGTGTGTAGTTTCCTCCACTTGCAGATCTGTACCGCCGGCGAAGTACGAAACACATGCTCCAAGTAATAGGCACAGCCACCAAAACCTTTGACGACAGTTGGAATGTCTACAATATTGTACGACCAGCAAATTCAAACAGATCACACGAAAATGGCAAACAAACCGGATATGGTTATACCGTATTTGGATGAAAAATCGTCTCTACTTGTAGATGTTGCTGTGCCATGCGATCAAAAGGTCGTAACCAAAGAGGCAGAGAAACGTCTTAACTACAAGAGTTTGGAGATCCAGAACAGCCGAATGTGGGGCGTAAAAGCACAGATTGTATCAAAAGTTATCAGAGCTCTGGGATTTGTTCCGCAAAATGTATGGAAGAACTTAGCTTAACTTCCAGGTCAGGAATTAATTAGAGAAATAATAATGATAATAATAATAATAATAATAATAATAATAATAATTATTATTATTATTATTATTATTCTTATTATTATGATATTGATAACATTGATTGATTTTTTCGTGTTTCCTGGCGCGTCAACTGCTTTGGTCATTAGTCCCGTTAGTGTAGTGCATGTTTTTCTCGGGAGATGGCGGTGATCTTTCCCCGCTGGATGGCGAGATCCGGCGCCGATCTACCGTCGGCTAGTGTGGTTTCCCCCTAACCAGGACTCCTGCCGCGACAAGCTCTAAGCTCCCGACCGGTCTCGCGGAATATGTGGTAGTGTAGTGCATGTTAGTGTAAGTGTGTGTGTAAGGGGAGAGGATAGGACAAGGAAGAAGGACAGATCGCGCGCGGTTCGTGGCCCGTTTGGTAGAATACTGCTCCGGTATTCGCCTGGTGTTTATCAGAGAAACCACGGAAAACTACCGATCAGAGCAGCCGGCCGCTAGAATTCTTCTCCAGACAGCGACTGAATTCGACCTAGCTAGAAAGCTAGTGTCGAAAATCCTACCGCCGTCAGGACTAGGACCACCCGGTCAGAGGCGCTGCAGTGACATCAGTTGATGCACTGAGCTACCGCTCCCGGTGATAACATAGACATAAATGTATATGATGTTAATGTGATAATGTTAATCACGAAAGCAATTTCAGTAATAATAATAATAATAATAATAATAATAATAATAATAATGTGCCGGTCCGGATAGCAGAGATTGCTAAGACCGTGCGGTGGCGATCTGGGACGGACAGATCGCGGATTCAAGTCCCGCCTCGGGCATGGGTGTGCTTGTATATGTCTGTATGTTTGTGTCGTCCATTCACCCGTCATCATCATTTCCATCTTCCATATCCCGAGGACTACTATGGGGGATAAAAATCGGATTCAGCCTAGTACAAATCCTTTAATGCATTAGTGCATATCAGCGTGGTCCGATACGGCCTGTTCACAAACAACAGCAATAATAATAATAATAATAATAATAATAATAATAATAATAATAATAATAATGCGTCCGTCTGTCTGTCTGTCCGTCTGTCTGTCTGTCTGTCTGTGTGTGTGTGTGTGTGTCTGTCTGTCTGTCTGTCTGTCTGTCTGTCTGTCTGTCTTCGTCTGTCGTTCGGTCTGTCGTTCGTCGTCTGTCTCGTCTGTCGTCTGTCCGTCGTCTGTCTGTCTGTCCTCCGTCTGTCTCGTCGTCTCGTCTGTCTGTCTGTCGTCGTCTGTCTCGTCTCGTCGTCTGTCTGTCTGTCGTCCGTTCGTCTGCTCGTCTCTGTCGTCGTCTGTCTCGTCCGTCGTCTGTCTCGTCGTCGTCGTCGTCCGTTCGTCGTCGTCTCGTCTCGTCGTCCGTCGTCGTCGTCTCGTCTGTCTGTCCGTCTGTCGTCGTCGTCTGTCTGTCGTCCGTCCGTCCGTCGTCGTCCGTCGTCCCTCCGTTGTCGTCTGTCGTCCGTCCGTCCGTCCGTCGTCCGTCCTGTCCGTCCGTTCTCGTTCTCGTCTGTCTGTCCGTCCGTCTTGTCCGTCTGTAACCGCTGCGGCTAACCGTTAACAGCTGTATTCAAATTGCTACATCGTTTTTTATTATTTTTTGTTGGATAGTATGAAGAACGTTTCAAAATTGATATTCTCCAATCGATTTGGCTGATGTCGCGGCCTCTTGAATTTGAAACCGATATTTTAATTTTGGGGGTACTTTACATGAAACCCCTGGGATATTTTCAAAATTTAAAAGAAATTGCTACATCGTTTTTTATTATTTTTTGTTGGATAGTATGAAGAACGTTTAAGATAATGATGTGTGCCTCGTGTTCGCTGAAAACACTGATTTTTCGAAAATTACAAAAGCTCAAAATTTATAGATGAAAGGAAACTTCGTGCTTACGCCCGATCCAAAGGGATACTTGCGGGATGAGCCTGGTTGTCCATCTTTTTCTGCTTTCATTTTCCCAGGTGTTCTGGCAGTGCTCCGTTGTGAGGGATATGGCTTCTCTATGGGCTTGTCAGCTTCCCAGTTTAGTCTTCGTCTGGTGGATGAGTTTCTTCTCCTGAGCAAGAAGGTGAATGCGTATGACTTCAGCCCATACCAGTTCTGCCCATACCAGTTCCTGGTTGAGTGACAGACTAGAAACCTCGGATTCCAACAGCGCCGAGGCCAATTGCCTTTTACGGGACATACAATGGCTAAATTCAAATATAATAACAAATACCGGCCTCAGTGGCATCAACTGATGTCACTGCTGTAGTTCTGACTAGGAGGTCCTAGGATGCGGTATCCAATAGATGGCAGGAATCGGAGTAGTAACCCAACAAACGGGCCACGGACCGCGCGCGATCTTTCCTTCATCTTCCTTCTTCCTATTACCAACATATACACTTACATGCATTACTCAGAAGTTTAGAACTTGTCTTAACTGGGGCGGTGCTCCACTGGTGGGAAATACCCGGTTGAGAGAAAACTCCGCATGCCTAAGTAAAGGTCGAAGGTCCTGTCGAAAATTCGCCGTTTATCATCGTACGATTACATAATATTCTCTTCTTACGAAGTAATTGCGAGAAAGGGAAACTATTTATTCAATTTTTTATATTAGGGACTCACAATTTGAGCTTTTTCTGACAAAAAATCGCCTTATTTCGGTGCAGCAATACCATAGTTTCTCCTTACGAAGAAATACACAAATGGCGTACACTAATATTAAGAGGAGCATATGCCAGGTAGGCAAAATATATTTTGATACGATATTAAAATTTTTGTATATCAAAGGCACTTATTCTATGGCAATTTGACAATAATTACAAACAATAATGACACGAGGATTTCGTTTTTCATACAAATATTTATAAGTATGCCTTTGGATTCAATTTGGACCCCGTCCGTTACTCCGTTACCCAAATATTTAAAAAAATGCCAGACAAAATTTCAGTATCGGTATTCAGAGTATGTTGAGTGCAAACTGACACAATGTAGTACCTGAAACTGAAATTAAGTAATAATGCGATTACATAATTCTTCATTTTTAAGCGCATTCAATTAAAAGTTTATTAAATTAAAAATTTATTTAGTTCGAAACAATGGAGGGAGGGTGTAAATTCCCATCCATATCACTGTGCAAAATGTGTTAGAAAATAATAATAATTTTAATAAAGTAAATAAAAAGTAAAACACGATAGTTACAAATGAACGATCCAGCTCAAACATGATAAGTCTCGCTATGCTTTGAAGGAAACTTATATTTTTACTTTTTCGTGTACCCTACACGGTGACATAAACGGCGTATTGCTCCATTCTTTTCAAAAAATACAACAATGTAATTTCTTTAGTTATCTCTTACTTCGGTAAGATTTACATTAGAAGCAATTTCTTCACATTACTAGAATTATGAGTGCATGTCAAATAAAGTTTCTCGACAACTCAACAGTTTTCAGTTAAAATGAGCTCAAAATGTCGCATTTTCAGAAACGATCAAACGCCATTTTCTCAAAAATGGCTCCAAATATGTTCTTCAAATTTTTCCGATGAATAGTGATAATTGTACTGTTTAATGTGAAGTAAAGTTCATTTTCGAGTATTCTTTTTTATTTTCAAAAATTACACAAATGTAATTTTTTCGAAATATCTCTCAGGCTGATCTTATGCACATTTCCGTTAATTTGTATACATTATTATCTTTGTGAGTGGAAGTGCTTCAAATGACTTAAAAGATGTTTTTCCAAAGCACAAAAGATTGCTGTGAATAAGAGCTTCAAATTTCGCATTTACAGAAATGCTTAATCGCCATTTTCTTAAAAACGGCTTCAAATTTTTCAATGATTTTTTTTCTTTATGAAGAGGTATTACTCTTATTTAATACTCTTGAAGTAATATTTCGATTCTACTATCAAGAAAACGAAAAGGTGAGAAAATTTAAAGAAGAATTACCTTGGGCGACGATAGATGGCAGCTGGCCAAAGAATGGAGCAAGACCTTAAAGCTAGTCCACATCAAAGAAAGAAAAAAAATGCTACGAGAAAGTCTGTGCCATTCTGTATCACGTCTATTTTAATTTCTATGATTTTAAATAATGTAATCTTTTAATGAAGCTTATATGTACTTCATTAATTAAAAAAACATTATTTTGCACAAGGTTAATTATTGTATAAAAGATGTACTTTTAACCTGATGGCGTCACAACTCAATCTCGAAACGTCGTGTTGCAAGAAATCACCTACTTGTGTTATAAATTACAATGAATTCCTGAAGAATGTAATAAAATTAAAATACTTTCTGGAAGACTCAGGGGAACCTGAGAATGCTATATAAACAGATGTCTGCCATAGAAATGGAATAACAACAAGGTAAATAAAACGCAAGGCACAAAATAAGGAGGAATATGGAGAATGGCTATCCCGACATTGAAAGACACAAAGGAAAAAAAGAAGAAAAAGAAGAGTGTTATAAATGTGAACTCCTGAACAATGCTTATGAAACAACATTTTATCAACAAGTTTTTATGAATAAATATTTTATGTTTTATAAGGTGTCTGTCTAAAAAATAATGTTCAAAGAGGTACTGATATTTCAATGATATGAGACAGAAATAATTCTACAAAAAAATTCAGGTAAATTAAAAATTGATACTAGTCTCATTTCCGGCGAACTCTCTGTATTTTCGAAAATTGCAAACAATTATCATTTTAAAACTACAAATTAAGAGATAGAGATATTTGTCTCTGTTCTAAAAAATCAAGTCTTTAAAAAATTCTTGTACAACTTTTTTGAAAAAACGAGTAGTTTGCACATAATGTCTGCTTGGAATTAATGCAATTTATAAATAGAACATTGTCTCAAAAACAGTTCCATTTTTATCCACGGATAGAAGAAGGGACACTTAAAGAATGGCACATGTCTAATTTTTATTGAATTCTCTGAATGTTTGAAATTGCCAATTTAAAAATAATCTGGGAAAGTAGTTTGTGCTGCACCACTATTTTCTTCGGGTTTTCGTATCTGCACTTTATTTTAACAGAAACCGCGAAGGAAACCGAGGCGGAAAGTGGTCATTGCGGTTCCGTTGACAACTCTATTTCTATGGAACAGAGGTTCCAACTCTGAATCCGGCAGGTTTTCGACACCCCAATGAAATAAAGTCGTGGCAAGCTGATCATTTTCACAGTATGTGAGAACAATCAGCCAGAGATCGCAAGAGATTTTTACTACCCTATCATTCCTATTCTTTTTGGACCTATCCTCTAGTTACCAACGCAGAGTAAATGCCTTCATAAAACTAAATGGGGTTACAGACACCGGCACAATATATTTCTGATGGCTAAAAGGGGCAATTTTAAAAAATGTCAGTCCTGAAAATAATGACTGCAGCAAATGTTTGCGTTCATGGTAAGTTATAATGGATAACTAATTTTAAATATTTCTACCTTCCTAAATATGTTTTTTTCTTTGTGACTTGCGTCTGACAAAATAGTAATTGGTGGTTATTTTTTTATAATGGAGAAAAGCAGACGTTCGAAATATTTGTAATGTTATGATATCAAATGACATTTTCGCTTCATGTACGAATTACACAATTTTTCTCATGTTTACCGTCACTATCTCAGAAGTATACTGGCAATTTAAGGATTATTCCCTCTCCATTCTATTGCAGGCGGCTACTGCTCGCCCAGAAACATGTTCTTCGGCAGTCTACTACAAGAATTACGTTTACCAGTTTCATGCCCCCTGGATCCGGCACCTAGCATTTAGCCGTATTCTCACTTCTCTCCCCCAAAACTGGACGGGAGCCACTTCGCGGTTGGGTACGGAGTCCCAGCGCTACTCACATGCACCGGGACGAATCCCTCCTCAATTACCACAAGTATCGGGAACTGCCTCAACGAATTTGGACGTCCCACAAGATCCATCCGGGGACACAGATCCCGTCTCTTCACTGCAACTTTTTTTTTTTTTTGTTATTCAAGGTCGCATCAGCAACACTATTGGAGTTAACGGAATGGTAGCTATGAAGATGAAACGATATGGTGATGATAAGGGGTGAAAGGACGAACACAAATACAACCATGCCCGAGGCGGGATTCGAACACGCGACCCTTTGGTCCGAGATCACTACGACACTATTGCCTTAGCGATCTCGGCCACCGGATCGGATGCAATTATCTTTTTGCTAACGATATAAAAGCGAAAATCTGGGCACAAGGGTGGAAGTTTCTAATCGGTAGATTGATGTTTCCGAGCACGACAATGGCTGTAGCCATTAGTCCCGTTAGTGTAGTGAATGTTTTATCCCGGGAGATAGCGGTGACTCTCCCTCAGCTTGATGGTGTGATCTAACTCCACGACGCGGGCTTGCGAAAGATTTACCCTCCTTTACCTGCCCACGCAACGGCACCGCCTCTGGCGCTGTCCCAGACGGGACTTACTCGTTAACAACAGACTGGCCTCACGACATGTATGGTTGTGTATGGACATGTATGATAGTGTAATGCATACTTTTGTGATTGTGAGAATGAGGAGAGGATAGAATAAGGAAGAAAAGAGCACGCGCGGTCCGTGGACCGTTTGTTAAGGAATTGCTCCGGCATTCGCCTGGTATCGAGTGGAGAAACCACGGAAAAGTACCGCTAGAATTCTCCTAGAACAGCGGTTGAATCCGATCTAGCTAGCGCCGAAAATTTCGCTCGATGACAGTCGGGACTCCAAGTTTTTAATTTTCCGCCGCGACTTTTATAAGCTGGAGGGCTATCCCAATCCCGCCCCGTGGGGCGCTTGGAGATAAGAGCCAAGATGTTTCCTTCTCCTATGTGGCCTCATGAAACGACTGCAGGTGTCGCACGAAGAGAGGCTGACGTTATGCAATGGCCACCTGGGGAACAGACGCTCCTTTGTGCAGAGAGCGTTCGTGTCTTACGCAGGTTCGTTCCCAGTACTTGGAGGCATGAGACCTCAAGGGCTCCGACCTCATTTAATGAAGGTCGTTTGGTAAGCCTACGGAAAAAATACAATTTAAAAAGCGTTGTTTTGCCCTTAAACGACCGTATACTATTATTTCCGAAATGTTTATCTTGTCCTTACGACATGCTTAACTTGGAAACTAGTGTCCCCTAACCACGTTCAAGTAAAGTCATTGAATTTCAAAGAAAAATTAAAACAGAATATTTTAATAACATCTTTTATAGCCAAAGGAGATAGTAGCACCGGCATAAGTTCCATAGTGACTGACAGGACCATGTCCGGGGACCCCGAAGGTCTGGGGCCCATGAATGAAAGTAAATTTTAGTGTTAAAGAAGGAAGTCTTACATACAGAAAAGATCATGATCAAATAAAGGATTTACTTCTTCTTTAATAAGTTATCGTAATTCTCCTAGTTGCTTTTCTTAACGCGACCTCTTGTAGCAGTCGCTGGGAATAATGCGATGACGGTTGTGCCTTTAATGAACATGTGTCTAATGTGTAAACATGTTTAAAAATGAATGAGAAACAAGAAAAAGGAAATTTAAACAATGACATATTGATGTTGTCGAGGGCATAGACAATGAGGCGTTGATTTATCTCAATGTAGAGGTCAATGCTATGACGGCGCAGGAGGTATTTCACTATTAATTCCACAATTTAGAAAAAAATAGATAAATTATATTGCAGTGCATTGAATGCATTGTTTGTGGATAATTTAAATCTTGTGCTTATTGACGCTATGAATGTGATATTAGAAATTCAGACGTTTTACTGTTTGCGGGAACGAATTTATTCTGTGGTCGTGGCATTAATCGGTGGAACACATTATCAACCATGATGAATTTAGATAAAAAGCAAAATAATCTTACATTGAAACGATTTTGTCCTACAAGGTGGTCATCACGGAACAGTTTCTTCATAGCTTTCAGATTTGGATATTTCAATATTTTGCAAGCTTTAACAAAATGTCTGAAGCGAATTTTCTAACAAAATGTTTGAAGTGAATAAAGGCTGTAACTTGATAAACAATGAAAAATTTTAAATTTGTTTTCCACGTAGTACTAATTTTTCATCAACTAAAACAGTTTCGAAGTACCTTCAAAGCCCTGATTTGGATTTGCAAACGGAACAGAATGTTCTCGATTGAGCTTTTGACAGAGTGTTCGGAATCCCTATGATGATTTAAAAAATGATGCAATGGAATTATCCAAAGTGTGGAAAGTAGAAGCGAAATATAGCGATAAACAAGTGAAGAAAACGAAAAGACTTTTTGACGAACTTTACGAGCATCAACGACTCACTGATGGCGAACGAAGATACCAACTTAGTTTTACTAGGATGCCTAAATATTGCCATTAACCAGTCGGAGCGACGATTTATTGGATTGAAAAATAAAAATTCAATCCAAATTTTTCAATCCATTTTCAAAGCAATTCAGCCACATGTTTTGATATCTCTTTCGGGCGATAAAATTTACGAATTAGTACAAAAATTTCAATCAAAATGTTCTGCAGATGTAACGGAAAACATTTCGTCTCAGTTATTGTCTTTGCACATTTCTTTGAAGAGTCAAATTTCAAAACTAAGATCAGTTAATGATCTTGCAAACATTAATAATTGAATATTGCTCATTATTAATAAGTTTTTCCGATGTGTGTACAATATTGACATTATTTTTTGACACTTGATGTCACGGTCGCCAGGGCCAAAAGAACGTTTTCAAAATCAAAGCTGATTAAAAATTATTTGCGAAGTACAAATGCTATAAGATTTACGTACTTCAACTGACCACGAAAAAGGATGTGGTTCAAAAATTCTCCTGTCACTGATAAATTTATAAATGCGAGAAAAGACCAAAATTTAAATTTTAAATTATATCTTGAAATTGCAAAAGGGATAATTTATTTTCTGTAATGATTTATTGTAATAAATGTTTTCACTCCGAAAATTGTTTTATAACTGAGGATGACAGTGAAACCAATTCAATAATAGGAATCACAATGGGATAAAAATACCACGCTCCAAAAAATTCCCGCTAGACATTAATTTCCCATGGAGCACAAATAAGTACACACGCACATATTTTATTTCATTTACCTAACTTCTGCTAAAATTCTTATTTCAATTATTTTAATTTCTCGTACTTACTTCATAGGAATAGGAAGTATTGTAATAGTGCGTGGGAAAAAGGCGAATTTTCGGCAGAACAAATCGCATTGCCGGACCCTGGTAACGAGAAATGGATAAATCCTGTTCCTCTACGAAGTAAATTACTTCCTCGAACACGTGATCCAGAATCCGTGTTATGTGGGTCCTCTGAAAAATCAATTGACGGGAAGACGTCTCTCTGTCCGTCTCCAAGACGGGCTTTTCAAAGGATTTACCCTCCGTTACCTCCCATCGTGTGGCATCACCTCAGCCGAAACTTGCTCGTTCACAACAGACTGCCCTCCCAACATGTGTGATATATATGTGCTTGCACGGGTCAATCCATTTTGAGTGGTCCAGCACTGGTCATTCGACCATCTCGAAAAAAATTAATATTTTGTACATAAATTTCCTTAGGTCTGCTCAAAAACATTTTTCATTTATTTTTATTGAATCTGGTTGACAAATGGCGCCATTTTTGTTTCACGCCGAGTGCCATTTTTCGCGTTTGTAGACATTTACTTTTTTCTAAATTATTCATCTCTGGGTCGTTCTAGCATTCTATAATAAAAGGCATTGGAGTCAGTGTTCTATGCCCTACAAATTGAAATATTACTTATCTACCTTCTATGTTTTTATTTGAGAAATATTTGCAACCAAATCTATTGAATGCGAATTCACCAAGTTCGATTTTCAGAGAGTAATTTCTCAAAGACGGAATAGAATCTCAGCCTTAATTTTTTCTGCGCTTTCACACATTGCAGTGCAGTTACCTTTTGTAAAATATCGTTGGTAAGTAACGTACCCCTTAAAAATTACACCCTCTTAAAAATTTGCTCCCCAATAAAAAATCCGAAATCCCGCCTCTGGCTGTATGCTTGTATGAATATTATTGGAAGGTTTCAAATCTATGACTTCCATCTCTATCACACCTTTCGACCAGTTTGCTTTAATACGTCTGCGGCGGAAAAAATGTGTTAACAATAGTTAAAATTTTAAAAATCGGAAAATATCTAATATGCACATACATGATTTCCAATGTATTAACTTACTTTTAGAGAGTATTTACCATATTTTACAAGTAATTAATAGATACATAGCTTTATTTTAATACAGTAGGCTGTCGCTTATTCGAAGCTTCAGGGGAACTATACAGGAGCGGATTAGCGAAATAGAAGGTCCTGTATAATAAATTGAATAATTATGATACTGAAAAATGTTACTATACATCATGTTTTCCTAAATGTTTTAAAATTGCATACTATTTTGCATTTTGTTTTCAAAATGCCACTATATATCGACACAGTCGGCGAAGTTTTGCCAGAGTGTGAGTATCTTTGCACTTGCATTCAACCGGTTGTTGTTATTATTATTATTATTATTATTATTATTATTATTATTATAATAATAATAATAATAATAATAATAATATTAATATTTATTGAGTCATATACAATTTCAATCGTGTATGACGAGTCAGGCGTGATATATGCAGGTGCACATGTCTTCCTGAGCTCTTACTGATCACTTACTACACACTATGATGAGTTAAGGTAGAAAGCAGCCATTTTTAATATAAGAATATAAGAAATGTTCACCTGTATATGAAAGAACTGCAACGACATTCAATTTTGATTTTGAATACACTGCTAACAAGTAATTAACGATTATTGGACTGGCACACGTCCGTATTATGGAGACAAGTATATTGTAAGATTCTGAGTAACGTCCGCTTTTACAAGGTTTCAGCGATTCAGCTCTAAGGTTACTTCCTGTAACGCTGATCGTTGACAATTATGAACCTCGTATTTACGTGTTATTGTATTGTATATTTTTGTAGTGTATATATGAAACTATACAATACTATTTTTTAAATGATGACATAATTCTAACCTAAATAAATATTTAAATAAATTTTGGCAAATAAAAAAGGAAACAAACGTATTTGTCAAGGTCATTAGGGGGGGGGCATGTCACCATGTGGATCCGCAACTCTAAAGAAGTGGATGCAAGAGAAATATTTTTGGAAGGTTTTAAATAGCAGGGTTTGCTTAATAATAGGGCATATGACCTACTTTCACTAAAAATCCTACGAATTTCGTAAATTCAAAAGTTAAATGTTTTATGCTTCTGGACCGTTGACAATCCTAACCACTGCGATAATGTAATCGATAAGAACGTTGCTCGCCGAACCCATGCATTGAAGTTCAAAACCCAGCTCGACCAAATATTTTGCGGGTTGGAAACACTCGCCGTGTTGTGTTAGTGTTGTAATCCTCAAGTGAAGGAAGCAACTTCAACATGAGAAACAGAGCTTGAATGATCGAAATTTTCGCGAGCGTTTAGCTATTATAATCAGTGCTAATTTTTTAGGTTTCGGAACGCGCCCGAAATTAATTATTGATTTACCAGAAATAGTTACATATTTATAATATAATTTAATAACAATTATTCCAGAGGTACCGGAACGCCGTTCCGTCGCGTTCCGCGAGAACTGTTTAGACAAGGGATAAAAAAAGTTTTTTCTCATACCTTCAAAATGAAAGTAGGCGACATCAAAGGAAACAATCTGCTGATTTAAAAAATCATTATAAAAAGTTTCTACCACGCATGGTTCAATATATATGAACATATTTAATATTTGAAATAAACTAAATCCTATACTAAATTCCGCATTGTCATCCCGGGTATATTACTACAAAAGTTTATGACCATGCCTCATACGAGTTAAGAACAAGTTAAAAAATGGAATACGCATATTCGTGCAATAATACTGAAACATCTTGGGAGAGGAAATTCCTATTTCATTGCTTAAAAATGCTTTGCACCTTTTCACCTACTCTTGTATTCCTGTTTTCCCTTTCTGGCAAGAAACCAACAATAATCTCCCAGAAGGATCCTCACGCCCTTGTTATCTCTTCTCCACTGTAACAATATCTTGATGAAACTGTTTATCATGTTGATCACTCATATCACCCAAATTCTGCGGGAAAAATTAAGATGGAAGTGAAGAAAATGAATTTTCAGCCACATTCTACACCTCATATTTTCGTAGCTTTCTAACTATTCTGTGACAAACGTTTTATAATTGTCATCTTTCTTTGTCCCGAGAAATGCATGCACAACTCTCTTAAGGGATTGCCAAGCTGTTAACTCAATGTCTCGCAATTTTTCTTCTAATATTTCATCCAACATGAGTTTTGTGACTTGCTGTCCGATGAAAAGTCTTTCCGTCAATTTTGCATTACTCATCCGTGGAATTATTTCTCTACTTTGAAATTATATTTTAAAGAATCAATAAACAATTTCCATTCATCTAAATTATAGAAAAAACACAATTCACTCATTAACCCCCTAATGTCTGCCCAAAAACAAAAAGTATCTTCAAGAGTAGAATATTGGGCAAAGATATCGTGTTTGTTTCGAAACTCTGAATTGTCTCTGCAGCAAGTAGATTACATTATGGTAACCTGAAGCCTAACAGTTCAGATTCTTTTTTTAACAAATTGCCCCGTGGCAAATTATTTGGTCTTCCTGCTCTACTAAGTGCAGGCTAGTATCAGACTATCCTGGGAAGTAGTCTGGATCTTTTGAAGTGGAGGCTTCTCTTTCTGGAGGAAACACGGCTTCAGTTTCATCAGTTTTCTTCATGTGTATTGACCCTGTTTCCGGGACGAGATCGTGTAGAGGGGTCAGAAATTGCCGATACGCTAATAACGGGGCTCTCCATAAATTATGTAACGCAAATTTGCATTACTTTCAATACCATCTTTCTCCCTTGTAACCCACTCGTAACGCGCGCTTGAACCCCCCTTAAATAATAACGCTTGCGACCCCCCTCCTTGTAGGTGTAAGAAGTGGAAATAAATTATAGCACAATAAAAACAATTTGTATTTATTTTATTTGTGTTGTACATTAATATTAATGATAATTAAAGTAGAAATTAGTTAGCAATGATGGGTGCACCTAACAATAAGATTGGGGCAAATTGCGAGTGAAGGAAGAATGCTTTGGCGAGAAATGGTTGATCACAAGCTGACCAGACGCCGTCGTGGATGACGCATGAGCGAGTCTACTGCGCCAAGTTAAGAGGATTTTGAGACAAATTAATTTGTTAATATTTTAATGTTTTAGTGTATGACTAAAACAAGGAATTATTTCAGCAAATATTGAAAAATGTAAAAAAATAAATGTCAATGTTAGGTAACACTTAACTTATTCCTCCTTCCGCTCTGTAACCCTCTCTTATCTTGAGCAATACGTAATTTACGGACGACCCATAATAATAATAATAATAATAATAATAATAATAAGGAAATCAAGGGGTGCGATAGGCCAAACAGAAAAAAAACTCTCGCACCCAACTCTACAACTCTACTCTCATTCTTCTCGCGGGGAGCCCTGTTAAGTCGGAAACCCACTCAAAGGTTGCGGTAACCAGCCCCTTCGGCGGAGCGGCCCGGCGAACAGAGATCTCCTCTACGGCGGGGAAGGGGGGGGGGAAGGTCTCCCAACGGACCGCACCTGAGGCGATGGAAAAACAGTGAAATAGGCAACAGCGGCTTTCTTAGCCAACATAAGCTTTTGCTCTAAGTTCCAGGAAGAAAGAGATGGCCTATCACCGGAGCAACAATTAGAAGCAGTTATATATTCCAAGTCATATCAACAGGAAATCGTAAGATTCTGCCAGAAGATTAATATATTTAATAAAATATAAGTGTAATGTAATGTAAGTAATGTAATGTAATGTAAGTGTAATATGTAAAATACTGAAAAGTCGCTAAGAACCTTTGGTTGATGCGACTATAATAAACAAACAAACAAAAAAAAAAGAAGCTTTCTTAGCCTGTAAGGTTACAGTTGGACGGCAAGGGAGGATTTTATCTCACGTGCCTGGCTGGCACGTGGACCCAAGCCGTAAATACCAGAGATTCTTTGTCTGGTTTTTATTACGAGGAAACCGGAGAAGATTTTTATGCGCAGGTTATTAAGGAATAGAGTCGCTGGCGATCGGTCCTCGCAAGACCGCGCAGTAGGTTCTGGCACCAGACCAACTGTGTCAACTGCCAACAACTGTCAACCAGGCTAACTGTGAATGTGGATAATGGTGAACCTAGTGCAGATCAACAGTCTAGGCGCGGCGCCATACCACTCATGGCAACCGCAGAGACCGCAGCTTCATCTGCTGAAGGCCGGACTGGCTTGAGGTCCTCACCTGTAGGTTCCTCCACCATATCAAGGCAAACTAGCCAACGCATGAGGTGGTCAAAAGTGATGAACATCCCCATAATGCTTGCGTACTATATTAGCACAAAAATAGAAACGGAGTATGAAGGATTTAGAGTAAGGATGAATGCGGAATGGAAAAGAATGTATCCAGATAGCATTTTGAGTGAGCAATGGGTTTGCAGTCAGTTAAAGTCTATAAATTGCGTTGAATGCATTTGCTTGGTCGTCGTGCAGTGGCGCGGTCTGCGACTCGAATTTCCTGATTTTTTTTCCTTTTTCCCCTGCGTCTGCGGTTGTATAAGCCGACCAATTATTTCTTCCTGTCTCCAAAATATTAAAAATAAAAATAAATCATGCGCAATTTTCTTTTCTTTTTCTAATTCCCTGTAGTATTTTTTAAAGTTACCATGACAGCAATGCTGGGATGTCTCCTATTAAATTATAGTCTAACTATTCTCTTCAAACGCCGTATCGCCCCATTAAAATATTCACGATCAGGATTACTTTTCAGTATTTTGCAAGGAAGGAATATATCTAAAGCGTGGTTAACTTGGCTATCCGGGAGACGCCGCGTCCAAGACGCGGCGTCTCCCGGATAGCCAAGTTAACCATGACTCCGGCCGCGGAAGCCTACGCTCTCATATCTAAAGCGGTTTCTACGATTGTTTTAAAAGCTCCCCAATGTTCGTCCATACCCTCTTCTGTTCTTAAAAATTGGTAGTATTTTTCTCTTAAGAAACTGCGTAATCCTTCGACGTTTGTTTTCTATATTGCCTATCGTTCCATTCAGCTTCGATCGCCTAATCGCATTTGCTTGTACTTGTACCATCACTGCTTTTTGATCGCTAATTCCCTGAGAGACATCGCAAGAAAGGAACAGTTCTGCAGAGTAAACAATGAAAATGTCTAAAATTGCGCTTTGCCGCGTGGGTTGGTCGACTTCCTATGTTAATCCCTGATCCCATACCAGTCGATTTACGCGCTTTTTGAATTTTCCTGTCGCATGCCTCTCCTTCCCAGTTAGCGTCTGGGAGGTTAAGTCGCCGGCGACAAGAATAGAATACCGTTTCTGTTTTCCAGTTTGTCGCCTATTTCATCAAGAATTTCATATTCGTCGTTTGGCGGACTGTAACAAGCAATAATTTCCACGGAATTATCTAGTACGTCAATTTCCATTCCAGAATTTCAAAGTTGTTACTAAACCAACTATTCCTAACTATTAACGAGGTCTTGACGCAGAGAAAACCGGCACCGCTTCTTGTTTTTCTATCTCTTCGATAGAATTTATAGTCGTAACGTAAAATTTCAGAATTAGCTATCTCATCTGTTAACCACGATTCTGTCCCTATCACTATATCTGGATCGCAACTAGGTTCCAAAACTCAATGGTTTTATTAATTGTACTTCGACAGTTTACCTGTAACAATTTTAGAAAACCGTTCCTCACCTGAACGTATCTGGACCCAGCCTTTTCTTCCTTTATTCTCACGCTTGCTCCGAGGCCAATCTCCTCCCGCGCTACCGACGCGTCGGCACCGTCTCGACGGATCGGATTCCGCCTCCAGCGCCACAGCCTTCCCGAAGCCAGACTCAGTCCTCCCACTCATAGGAGGGAAAACATCCCTGATAGCCGTCACCGCTATCTCCGCCGTCTCATCCCCCCTCCTATCGCTACTGCCAGTGGGTTTAATTCGACCGCGGAACGCGATATCGGCGGACATTCACAACTTCAACGGGCGACAGGAGGGCGTCTGCAGAACTCAGCAACTCCGGTGTAGAGGAGACTGAGCGCCGCAACGCCCCTCCGGTTGAGGTGGACGCCGTCCCGACCTAGGGCTCTCTCCGAGATCCACCCGTTTGGGTCCACAAAGGTGAATCCGAGCGCTTTTTCCACATAGTCCATGTCGCGATTCACCCTAGTGACTTTACGGGACATCCCGGCGGCGAATGACACCACTCAGCACTATGCGGGCGGATGGAAAGCGCTTTTTAGCTGCTACACCGTGTTCGTAGATCTCGCCCGTGAGGTGGTAAAACGAGCGACTTCCCCGTGAGTTATTTGAGCCTCCGTAAATGATAACAATTTCTGGTGCTTCCGCATCGCTGGCTTCGATTTGCGATTTGAGTTCCACGCGAATTTGTGTTCCATTCGAATCCACGTGGATTCCCGGGAAGCATTTGACGTGGAGGTTTGCGTGACCCACGTGACGCACAATAAAATCACCGAACACAACACACTTCTTGGGCCGAGAACGCTTTCGATTTTTCGTTGTCGCTGGACTCCTCACAACCGTTGCTAATGTTTCTGTTCCGTCGCCGCCGCAGACATCGCGTTCGGAAAAATCGCCGCCGGCGAGGCAGCCGGGGCCGGCGAGGTCACCTCGGGCTCGCAGGACCGCTGTGTCTGGCTCTGCCTCCTCCGCTGTAGCCGCTGCTGTCACCTCCACCTCGGTCACGCTTGTTGCTGCCTTCAGATTTTGCGCCTCCTGTTGAGTCGCAGCAAGCTTTGCAGACACCTTCAGGAACTCCTGTCGAAGATGCGACAGTACATCGTGCAGACCACCTACGCCGTTGCAACACTCGACGCGCCGCCACGGAACATCTACTGGTGCGCCACGTCGCATGGACACCGGGCCAGAGTTCATCTCGACGCCACCAATTATTAACACAGTTGCCAGAGGAGAGATTTCGGATCTTTTATTGGGTGGGGGCAAAGGATCCCCCCGAATAAGACATACGAGTAGTTGAACTATAACTCTAACATTCAAATAAAATTTATGAAAGTTTGCTTGGCCCTCGTCCCACAACCACGTGTTCTTTTTTCATTTAAATTTTTGTCGTCAACTTAACACTATTTTATCAGATAAAAAAATAAAAAAATAATTTACACTAATCGAAAAAGTTTTACTTTCTCGCTAACACACGCAATATAGAGGAAAGATATGTAATGCTGCGCTAAAAACGACGAATTTTCGTCAGAAAACCTCTCATCGCCAGGCCCTGATAACGAAAAAGTGAATAAATCCAGTTGCTAAACTAAGAAAAAAATTGTCTACCACGTGGTGTAGCAAGAATCCATGTTTTGTGGGTCCTTGAACCGAAAAATTGATTCACCGTAAAACGTCTGTCCGTGTCTGTCGTTCCGTCTGATCTAGCACCTGAACCATGCGTAGGATTTTTCCCAAATGGAAGAAACCCCTGCTGATCTTGCCAGGGTCAAAGCTCTGCGATTTTGAAAAGCAGCATGAAAAACATCAACTTATTTTTTAGGGTACTTTACATGAAGCCCTTGCCATATTTTAAACATTTTCTCAAAAACGGCTCCAATTTTTTTCTTTAATTTTTTTGTAAGAAAAGAGAAAAATACACCTAAAATGTAGCATAAGTCCAATTTTCACTGTTAATTTCCGATAATTGCTAAGTTTGATTTTTTGTCGGCTACTTCCTACAACTACAAAATTGAAGATAGAGATTTTTCCTTCAAATGAAATTTGTTGCCCTTAATTAGTTCTTTCATTAAGGTCATGTACATTTTTAAAAACTTTTAGCAGTTTTTGCGCAATATTGCGTGCAATTTTAATATATAACAAAAACGTTTTTCCAAAACAGGTAAAAAAAAAAGTTTCTTAAAACTTTTGGTAGGGATACTGAACTCTGCGTGAACTCTGAGATGACATAAATGCCATATTGCTCTATTCTTTTGTTTTTTTAATTAAAAAAAATATTAACTTGTCTCCCGCGTCGATAATATTTTCATTAGAGGCTATTTGTAGACTATTTTATTTACGAGTAAGTGTGCTTTAAATGATACCATATAAAGTTTCTCTAAAACTCAACTGCTTTCTGTTAAAACGAGCTTGAAATGTCACATTTTATAAAACGCCCAAATGCCATTTTCTCAAAAAGGGAAATTAATTCTAGAAAACGACAAATATTCATTTCTTCAAACTCTTCGTACGGATAATGCTAAATGCACAGTTTAAGTTGACATAAAAGTCATTTTTCAGTATGCTTTTCTTTTTTGTTTTAATTACACAAATGTATTTTTTTCTAAGTATCCTCATGTCTTTAATATGCATATTTGCAGCGCTTTGTGTACGTTATTGAATTTGTCAATGGAAGAGTTTCAAATAACTTCAAATGAAGTTTTTCGAAAACTCAAAAGATTTCTGAGAAAAAGAGTTTCAAACTTCGCATTAACAGAAACACTTAACAGCTATATTCTTAAAAACGGCTCCAAAGTTTTCAACAAAAATTTCCTTATATGACGAATTTTACTCTTCTTTAATATTCTTAAATCAATACTGCAGTTCTACCATTAGGAAACCCAAAAGGTTATTGAAAAAAGTGTACCTTAGCTTGCGGTAGATTGAAGCTGGCAATAGGATGGGGCAAGATTGTAAAGCTGGCTTAGACCAATGAAATTAGAAAACTAAAATTTACGAGAAGGTTTGTGCCATTCTGTAGCACCGCTAGTCTCGATTGCTGAGCTATAATGAAAAAAACAACTAGTGGTGGTACAGAATGGCACAGACTTTCTCTTAGCAAATTTTTCTGTCTCAGTCCTTGATGTGGACTGACTTTACAGTTTTCCTCATCCTCTTCCAGCTACCATCTATGCCCAAAGGACATTTTTTTACATTTTCTTAACTTTTCGGTTAGGGCACGAAAGGACACGAAAGCAACGTCTTGCTAACGCGATGAAGGCAGAAGGCGAGGATCCAGAGAATTTTCTCTTCGAGACAACCGGAAACTTTTCGGAACTATCCAAAATTTTAGAAGGAAAGTTAACAGAAAATTCCAGAATTTTAGAAGCAAAGTTGACCGAAAATTCCAGAATTTTAAAAGAGGAATTGACAGGAAATTCCATAGTTTTGGAAGAAAAGTTGTTACAAAACCTAGAACAAAAGATAACCCAGAATAATAAATTGGTTCAAGAGGGAATTGAGGAAAAAATTTTGAAGAACGAAGAAAAAAATGGGAAAGAAAATTGAGAAGATAGATGAGAAAATTTTGAAGAAAGAGGACGCAGAATTGAAACATATTTGGAAATAGAAAATAGCAGGACGAGGCCAAGTTGGCAAGAAATAGCTCCCTGTTCTTCAGCAGTAAATTCATATTGGGCGCAGTGGGATTCGATTTCTGAGGAAGGTGTTTTTAAACGAGTTCTAGAAAGTGAAGATGGCTCTCAGAAGAGGACGCAGATACTGTTACCAAGGGGGGCCTGAAATATTCAGGGAATTGCACGATGGAACTTCGGGAGGACATCTCGGTATATCGAAAACGCTAGATAAAGTGCGCGAACGATTTTACTGGGTTAATTGCAAGCAAGACGTAAAGATATGGTGTACAGTGTAAAGTTTGTGCTTCCATGGGCCACATAAAAAGAGAAGGGCGAAGATGAGGCAATACAATGTTGGGAGTGCTTTCGAACGAATTGCCATTGACTTGACTGGCCCATTTCCAATGTCAAATGATGGAAACAAATACATAGTCGTGGCCATGGTTCTTTTTAGCAAGTGGGTTGAAGCATATCCCCTACCTAACCAAGAGGCCACTGCTATCTCCGAAGTACTGGTTAAGGAAGGTTAAGGAATGGGTGAGCTGATTTGGTGGGACACTGGAATTACATTCAGATCAAGGACGGAACTTCGAATCTTTAGTGTTTCAGGGAGTGTGTGAATAAGAAAGTGTTGGAGTAAGAAAAACAAGAACAGCCCTACATCCGCAGTCAGACGGAATGGTGGAACGCATGAACAGAACAATGGGAAAATATTTAGCGAAGGTCGTGTCAGATCAACGCGACTGGGACCAATCCATACATCTTTTCCTTCTAGTCTACCACTCCTCTGTTCATGAGACAACTGGGCAAAAACCTGCGAATATCCTCTTCGGCCGGGAACTACGTCTACCATGTGATGGTTTTCTTTATATCCGTCAAATCAGGCTTAAGAATTTACGGACTATATTTGCTGTTTCCAGTAATGCAGCTTTCTGAATGGTCTGCAAATGCTTTTCAGTAAATTTTAACTTCTTCGCGATCTCTTGCCATTCCTTGGTAACCAATCCATTCGCTGACACCACTACTGGAAGCACTTCCACTGCGCGCAATTCATACATGTCCTTCAATTCAACAGCCAGGGGTTGGTTTAAGCCTGTCATCTGTAGGAACCGCAAAATCAAGTATGCATGATGTTTTAGATATCTTATCAAACAGAACAATATCTGGTCTATTTGCTTCCATTGTTCGGTCAGTGAAGATTATACTATCCCACAGAA
This sequence comes from Teleogryllus oceanicus, assembly GCA_964035755.1. Taxonomy (NCBI): domain Eukaryota; kingdom Metazoa; phylum Arthropoda; class Insecta; order Orthoptera; family Gryllidae; genus Teleogryllus; species Teleogryllus oceanicus. The sequence goes on along the minus strand of CAXIVR010000001.1, from coordinate 17,769,274 downwards.
CTCGAGCTCAATCATCGCTGTTTACTTGCTCAGATTTGCACTTATAATACGGTTGTTCACTCTCTATGAGGTCCTATCTCTTGGCAAAGGCTTGGTGGATTACTTTGGTGGCGCAATTGTGTCTCATAAGGTATTCTGTTTGAGCTAATGCGGGGCATCCACAGCAAATATGCTGGATTGACTCGTTGGTGGATTTACATATGCGACATCGGCTATCAATTTGCTGACCCATGATGAATTTTGTATATGCTTTAGTTTTGACAATTTGGTCTTGCATGGAGAAAAGAAATCCTTCAGTCTCACCGAAGAGGGTTCGAAGCCACTCCATTGAGCTTTTCTTATCTATATTCTCCGAAGTTGGAGTTGCAAAAAACTACCAGATATTCACGCGGTCACGCTTTCCTTTCTTTGCCAGATCTTTACGCGGTCTTGGTGCTTCAGGTAATAAACCTTTACTTGGTTGTACCAGACATAATGGGGTCATCTTTCTATCTTGATCACAGATAACTTTGTGAACAGACGAGTTGATGGACAGGCACCGACGCAGCTTGTCTTCTTGCTGTCGGCACAGCGCCTCCAAGTAGTCATCTTCCTGCACTAGCACGAGGTAAGTACAGCCTGTGCACTGAACTCTGAGGATGGTAAAGTCGATGTCTTGTAAGCATAGCTATTATTTTGCTGCCAAAGGCTGCAAAGATGTTTCTGTCCATTTTCTTCTTCCTTGACAATGGCTGGTAGCAAGTTCCGAGACTCATAACTGCTCTGACCCCCTCATTCTAGGTCTACCTATATCTCTGTAGCCCTTAGGTTTATATAAGTGAGCTAACTTTGGTAGTCTGTTCGGCTCCATCCTGTTTACATGCTGGAACCATTTCTGTTGGCATTTGTTGACGTCACTTACTACACTGTCAATATTTCACCTTGACCTTGTCTTCGTTTGGAACTCTGTCCGTCAAGGTAGAGCTCTTAAGAAATTCATTTGGGAAGCCTCTAATCTTTTGTCATTTTTCCTCAGTGTCCACGTTTCACTTGTCAAGGAGAGTGTGGGTTGAGATATAACACTGTGAAATCTTAATAGGGTGCTATTCTACATATTATTTTTAAAATGCCTCTTCATAAAACCATTCAAATTGTTGTATTTGCTTACATTCTCTTGCATTCGGGGTTTATGTCATTCAATATTTTGCTGCCAAGGTAAGTGAAGTTGGAAACTTGTTCAATAATTTGGCTGTTGATAACAATTTTTATTCTTCGCAAATATTTGCCTTAGTATGCTATAGCCTTAGTTTTTTGTCTAGATATCCTTAAATTATAACTCTGTAGCACTCTGTTAAGGCATGTTATATTTCATTGGATATCGTCTTCCAAGGTAGCCAAAAGAACTTGATCATCTGCATAAGTCAGATGTGTGATTTGTTTATTTCTCAATATTGGTATACCTTTTGGATTTGTGGTAATCCATAGATCCATAATTTTGTTCATATATATGTTCCAGAAGATTTGGGACAAACCACACCCTCGTCTTCATCCTTGGTTGGCTTTTAGAAGTTGCGATGTTTTCAATTATTCACCTTAATACAAATTTCGGTATTCTGGTACACGCTTTTTATGGCATTTATCAAGTTTCCTGGAATGTCATAGCTCTCTAAACTACACCATAATTTTGATCTCTCCACACTGTTATACGCTTTTCAATAATCCAGGAACAGTATGTACATAAGCATATTGTGTTCTCTGCGTTTCTTTAATATCTGTTTCAGAGTGAAAATTGCATCACTACAACTTCTTCCTTTCCTGAACCCATTAACCTCTTCATGAAGAAGGTTTTCCATCTCCTTGTATTTCTAATTGCATCACTACAACTTCTTCCTTTCCTGAACCCATTAACCTCTTCATGAAGAAGGTTTTCCATCTCCTTTGTATTTCAATATTGTGGTATACAGTTATGAAGCTGTAATCAATAAGGAGATTCCACAATAAATATCACAGTCTTCTTTTGACCCCTTTTTATGTATATTGATTATTAAGGCTTTGTTCCATTCTGCAGTTACTGTGCTTTCAGTCCAGAGACTGTTAAAGAATTTGAATAAGGACCTTTTCATCTGATCTGCATATTTCCATAATTCCATTGGCACATCATCCAGTCCGGCGGATTTCCTATTTTTGCTTTTCTGTAGAGCTAATTCTAATACTCATCCATTGTTATCTCTTCATTATTTGGCATTTTCTCTGTCTCCATTTCCCCAACATTGTCTGAAAATAAAAGTTTCCTATAGTGTTCAACCCATTTTTGCCCTGAGATAAAATATACCCGTGCATTATTCGTTCGTTTTTGGACATACTAATTTTGAAAATGTTAAAGCCAATTCTTTGAGCACCAGAGATGTCATATCTTTTGAAGAAAGTCTCCCATCTTTCCTTGCGTACACTTCTGGATAAGAGGCGTGTTTTAGCTCTACATCGTTTATACTCTATCTAGTCTGCTGGTTTCTTGGTACTCAAATGTCTCTGATACGCATCTTTCTTGAGCTCGATGGATGCTTAATTTCCTCGTTCCATATTTTCAGTCTTCCCGGTTTTCGATTCCATTGGTAACCCAGGCATTCGAATATTGACTGTAGCACGCAATCCATTAGTTTCTTCCAATCAGATTCTATATCGCCTGAAAGTGGTTTCAGATATTCATTCACTCATTTTTCGTACTCTTGTACTGTCTTGCTCCAACAGCTGAACTTTCAGTTTCTTCGAAGGGATCCTGCTGTTCCTCTTACTCTTTATATATCTATAAGGAAGGTAAAAAATGCTTCGTAGTAGGAAATGGTCTGAACTGATTTCTGGACCTCTGAACACTCCAGTATCTATGATAAACGATTTGAGTTTGCTATTTATAATCATAATCTAAAATTGATTGCATACCTCGAACTACCCATGTATGTTAGTGGATGTCTTTACATCAGTAATAGGTATTCGTTATTTTGAGATGATTAAAAGTACAGAAGTCTATTTGTTTTTTCCATTAGCATTAAGAGTGTCCATTTTATTACACCAATTGTGCAAGTTGCTAAGGGAATAGCCCAAGTATATATATTTTGCTTCTTCAGTTGATCCATGTTTTGTAGACTTTATTTACTCTTGATAGCACATTCCGTACAATTTTGTTCGTAACATCTTAATCACTAATTCCCAACAACTGTAGCATTCACAGATATTTGTAGGTGTCTTCAGTGGCAAATTTTATCACAACATCGAAGTTTTGATGTGTGATAAAACAGATGGAATTTTCCCAACCTGTTTCCATTTTTAATTAGAGTACTTAAATGAGAGCGAGTGAGTGAGGATGAGAGAGAGAGAGAGCGAGAGAGATATTTGGAGCTGATTTGTAGAAAATATCTTATACTTACTTTTAAATAAGGTCACTATTTCACTAAAAATGTGAAAACTGCTCATATTTTTGAAACATTCTACTTGACATTATCTAAAGATCTTATTTTGAAGAAGGAATTGTATTAAGAAAAACTTCATCAATAATAGAGAAAGATATTAAATAAATTTAAACTTTTGGCATTTTCAAAAATTCTCACATTTAATGAAAATTAGACCTGTGGCATTATTATTAACGTACTTTGTTCTAATCAAGCAAGCCACACTAGTCAGATCAACCACGGAATCTCTATTTTGATGGAATACTGTTTGATTTGGGCATTAGTGTTGCTGGAATTGGATGGACAGACGCAGGTCTCAGGAGAAAACTTTCCCTTTCAAGGTCCAACAAAATATGAATTCTGGCAGTGTATGTATTTGAGATAGTAATTTACTTCATATAGGAGTATAAAAAAATGTATTTCTCTGCATAAGGATCCACGTCCATTTCTGTTAAAAAATTGGCACTTTTTCCATGGATAACTTTTTCTATGAAGTATATATTTCATTACATTACATTACATTTTATTTGAACTGAATTAGGTATGACCCGTGGCAGTTAAAAAAAAAAAAAAAGAAAGCTCAACATGCAATAACAACTATTAATTAAAAATCAACTCTGTCATGATATCCGATAATTATATGTCGGTGATGCTAAAATTTAATACAAGCTACATAAATATTGGCTAAATTTTTTTAAATTCATTGATCGCATTCACTACACTTAAATGAACTGCACTATACTACACTACACTACACTGTTTTTGCTTTGACTTACACTGACCAGCACTTCACAGCACTTCATTTAATGTCTATTACTCTCATATTGTTCTAACTTATTTCTAAAACTTCGGACACTTAGAGGAAAAGCTTTGAAAATTGCTGCGGGTAAACTGTTCCAATCTTTAATTGTTCTGTTACAAAAGGAAAAATATGTATAGGTATGTATGAGAATGTACCAAATAACTAAACATATTTGTATGTATTTCATAAAATGTACACAATTTGCATTTCAAATATTGCACTAACAGCACACAGTGCCAGTCACAAATTCCTTCAAAATTACATTATATATTTACATTCAATTCAATGCTGATTGAAAAAAGTGTGTAACCGAAGGAATGCAAAAGGAATGGCATTCTCTCTCCCTCTCTAATACATATACTTTAATGTAACAACCTTATTTTGCACAAGTATTACAATCAACAGTTTTCTGGATTGCAAGTTGAAACGGAACTCCCAAGAAGAAAAATTTTCTACAAATAGCACTTCCTCACCTTCTCATCCAATTCTTTCTCAAAACACATGTCTTATTTTGATTTCAAGGGGTAACTCAAAAAAGCTACCAATGTATTATCTTTCCACTTTACAATATTTTGAATTTTCAAAAGCATTTCACATAACTTATCAAGCAACAATACAATTTACTGGTTCAATAGTTCAGATATGAAAAATAATTTTGTATGGATGAACATTGATTGCTTGATTAAAGTTTGTTCTTTGATCAGCTTTGTTGTCAAAGTAATGTATTAAAAATCATAATTCACCAAGACTGACAAAGCCACCTTTCACCATCATTTTCAATAAATAAATTATGAAGATAATAACCAAAACATCCGAGTCTCATGACAAATATTCTGGTTCACAAAAGAAATTAAAATTAATAGTGAACATGAAAGTTCCATATGCAGTATCCACATTACAATAAAAAATACAGTAGTGTTTGAAGATAATATTTCCACTAGAAGATTTTGATTATCAAAATTATTACACAATTCCATAACTCAACAATAGTTCACAAACACACAAAGAACTTCTGATTAAAATTAAATACATGAGGAATGTATTTCAATAGACCACACAACTCCTTGTTTTTTCAGAGATCTATTGCAAACTTACCCTTAAAAAGTAATCATTTCAAACCAGAGGTGGGTCATCATAAATAATAGGAACAATAAGATGGAAAGTTACATGATCTCCCAAAACTGAAAGTTACCATTCAATCACTTTAATGGTTTGAAGAAACTCAATATCATCAGTATCATGATCTCCTGTTTTCTATGATGTATAGGATAAGAAAATGTCTCACCACATATTTTATATACTTACAAAGATATGTTCATGATATTGAAACAACTTGGCACTTAATGGTTGCAGGAATATATTTTAAAGTTATAACATTATTTACCCTCACTTGTTTTATCAAAGCAACAAACAGAAATTCCACATAATAATAACCTAGACAACAAAACTAGCCTTTCACTATTTAAAAAAATATACCCCAAAGCAGTACTGTGAGTTTGTTGTATGCAGAGTTAAAGGACAATAGGAGACTTTTGTGAAGTAATTCTTCGGTATAATTAGATCTGGAAATATTTTGCTCTTGGATTCCTGTTAACTGCTTGACTTTCACAGTTCATTTGTTTCAGATTCAATGAAGCATCAGACCATATCATACAGACTTCCTGCTCCAGATTTTCATACAAAATCAAAATTCTACTTCGTACTCTTCTTTTAAAGCACAGTAGTCTTTCAGTTTTCCTTGAACTACATAATATTATTGCACATGTTATTAATTTTCAAACATGGTAGACTGAATATGTTTTGGTGATATTGGTAATGTAGTAACACATGAAAAGAAAAATTTTGTTAAGGTCTCCTACTAATTCTGAGGTTTTATCTAAAGTTGCAAATACTAAATGAGCATGAGTATGAGCAATGAGCACTTTGGAAATTACATAAACGTGATAGAAGAGTAAGATAGTTATGATTGTTCTGATGCAAGAATTTTTTTGGAATTTTTGATTATCTTCAATATTAATTTGGAATTTGAAAATAGATATATTAGTAAAATATTAGAATAATTACATATTGAAAAATTAAAAAATGAGTGTTAACAGAAATTGTGTGAAAAGATCACATTAATTTTGTTGGTATGGTAACTAAATTTTATATTTACCTGAACTCTGAAAGTATGCAAATATCCTCTAAACAAAATTTTGCACACACACATTTATTTTCCCTCCATTTAAACCAAATGATAAAGTTATAATTGCATAAGAAAGTCATATATGTTCTCAGAAGTTCACAATAAATTACACATTCAGACTTAGAGAAAGGGGGGAAAAGGAAAGGCCACTTTTGAGATCATCAAGCATTAGGGTTATCAAAAGAGATCATCCGAGAGTTGTACATGAAATGCCTATCTTACCACTATCCCATTTTTGTTAAGTTTATGTATTTCTACTTATGATTAATTACAACTATACATAAGCTCACAGAACTGCACATCCTTCACAAAGTAATGAGAAATATAGCACATTTCCATTTAATTTCCATATTAATCACCAAATATGAAATGCATATAATAAATATGATAAGAAACACATTTAAAATGGAACATTACTTGCAGAGCTAAGTTGTTTCCTGATACTTTGGTGCAATGGCTATCTAGCCAACTTGTACAGTGCACTATATTCCAGTTTTTAGCCTAGAGTACAAAGGAACCTTTAACACTGTGTTTTATACAATCAAAAACTAAAACATGCACTTCAGGTTTATTTTGTATATCTGCTAACACCTCTATATTCTCTCTACTGATACAACGAAAAGTAGTTACCTTATTCAGTGAAAAGTTTCACAATAATGATGTATCAAAAAGGCTATATCATACACAAAAAAAATTGAATAAAAAATATACCCCTAACAATCACTGTTCTTTTATTTTCCTCTTTGACGCGATTCTGAAACTGTATTGACAACAGAGATTTTCAGTGTTTTCCTTCAACTTATTTGGTCCTCTCACATAACTTTAAAAGCACATTGCGTGGTGGAGAAGAAAAAAAAAGTCCAGAAATAAGAAGAGAGAGCAGATAAGCTACCAGTTCTAATTAGACTGCTGTTTTTTGTCTAAGGAAGTAGTTTACTTTCTTTTTGTTTAAAATAAATGTTTCTTACCAGTATTTCTTCTGACAAAGTATATATTATTAAAAGATGTAAGGAAATCCATGCAAGAATCACCAGAGGACAAATCTTTTACAGACAGACAAAAGAAACAGTTTGTGAATCAATTTTTGAAAACCTTAATACAAACAGAAACATGATCACACTATATTAGATCTATTCATCTTTCCCAAAAACAATTCTAGAATTAAATTATGAGTGTCCTGTATCTGCCACGGCTCATGAAGTACTTAAATACTGAAGTAAATCATGATTTTATCTAATTAAAGGCAAATATTTTTTAGCAGTTAAACCTTCAAAACTATGTCCCTCAACTATTTTTTCTTTGCAAGATATAAAAGAAGAGGAAAGGGGAGTATTTGTAGCCAACATTAAACAAGTAAATGTATACAATTAGGTATTGCTTATAATCAATCATCACTTATATTAGTTTGCACACCAGAGACACCGCTAACAGAGGCAGAACAAGTACTCTGGAAGCAACTGGAAACATGGCAATGAGTCATTTACATCAATTTATTTAAAACTGTGTAGTTATAAATTTTGAGCCAAATCACACAAGTTCAAATTCTTATGTAAAAACATATTTTTGGCTTTCTGTGTTCAGGTCTCAAAATTGACCTTGGTGAATCAGGAGAATCCTAACAGAATAGCCATATTTTTTGTTACTTGTTTTGTACCACATTACAAATTTTAAACAATTTTTTTTTATTATTCTATCAATTTTTAAAAAAAATGTATTTTACAAAAAATATTTAATGAATATTCAAAAAAGTTATATAACTTTTTGTAAGTAATAAAATTAAAGTTATATAATATATACTACAAAAAAAACCAACAAATTTTTATTACATATATTCAGAATTTGCTGATAACACAAGTTTTTCCCATATGAAAACAAGGTCAGATGCACATAACCTCAATTTGCACAGCATGTTGTTATGTTGCGACATGCGAGTGTGAGCAGTGATATTATTATTTTTAGGTGTGGAAAGTAACAGTGATATATTTCTTGATTTTTAATCCCAATTTACGAGGGATATTGGTTGTTGCAGACATATGGCACTATGAAGACAATGCTACAGTGATTGTTTGCCAGTCAACGAGTTCCTGTATTTGAGCAATAGCTATTATTGCTCTCAAAGATTAAAATGTACTCACTTACAAATTTAATTTAGTAGGAAAAGCAATATTTATTTTTAAAATTGGTTTAATGAATATTTTATTAATATAATTTTAAATTGTGTAAATTTATTTTGTTTGTTAGTAAATGTTCTATAAATTAACAGCATATTTTGATAATACATATTTGTTACATATTCTTATCACTTTCATTAAAAAAGGAAAAAGAGAAGAACACACACACACACACAATCTGCTTTTGCCCCTCAAGGTCCAGTTTCAAGCTGTACCCTTTGCCCCGCCTGGCATTACATCCATTCTCTGATATCCGTATCTAGTCTTGGGAGGGGGTCTCCCCCTCTCTCTAGTTCTCCAGGCCGGGACCGTACCTGTCAATAACACACTGAGGTAACCGCAGACCTTCCCAGCTACTTTTTGGTTATTGCCTAGGCGTCACTGTGATCCGTAGATCCTTAGTGGAATTAGTTACGTTAGTTAATGCCTTATTTTATGCGGCGAGACTCGGGCCATCAGGCTCGCTCTTAATGGTGGTTGGTGGTTAATGTCAGGATAAAGTAGAGAATGACTGATGGAGCAATCTGGTGGAATGCATATTGGCCGGGGAAACAGGAGTACCCAAAGAAAAGAAAGCTTTGTCCACTACAAATTCCACTTGGAACCGCCTAAGATTGAACCCGGGCACTAGCGGTGGAAGGCAAGCAGTCTGATCACTATGGCATGAACCGCCCTCATTTTCATTACACATTTACGTACACATTTTGCCATTTCATGCTATGTATTTTTCTGGACTCTAAAAATCACGTATATCAAAAGGGGCGCAAAATGTTGTGTTTGTGCAAAATAAAATTATACTTGAGAAATGAATACCTCTGAATCAACAGGTGCCAGGTGGCACAAGTGCAAATCCACCCTAGCACACAATACATCAAGGCAGTGGGTCAAATCCCACACAAGACATTGTTATTTTCAGTTGCGACTGTGGCATTCTTAGTCCCACTTGCACTTCATCACTTACCCTGTGCTTATTCCATGGCACTATCCAAAACTGATAAAAACCATATACTATACTATTCTAAGAGTATTCAGACAACAGGAATGCTGTATCAGGGACTGACCCCTATTCCTGTAAAAAGGTGCAAGCACCAAGACGGGCAAATTACCTCAAGGATTATGCAAGTTTCAAGTTGTGACAAGCCTACAGGCTACTTTGAAGATGGAGCTTGGAGGGAGATAAGACATCTTTGGCTGGGTTTGAACCAGCCGAGAAGCATTTGTTTCCAAGTGCTTTTGAAGGTTTCTCACACCACTAAATTGCAATCATGTAAGATATTGACGCACCCCACCATAAATAAAAAGGGAACATGAAATCAACAGGAACAAGTTGAAGTTGTAATATATCAAAGTAAATAAAATGAAGATACACAATAAAATACTAACGACTTAAAAACCCTCAATTTTACAATTTGCTGATTTCCACAGTTCCACATTTGTTGATTATTGTTCACTGATATCTTGCCAAGATGTAGTATGCCTTTGTTGCACAGATTGAGATTTAAAATCAAAATATTCAGAAATATAAGTTATTATTTGAACATTGAGAAATGACCAAATCAACACCTATACAGAGAAGACTGAATAACAAAAATTAAAAGTTGCATAAATGTTGTGTATGGATAAAAGCAGTCCTCAAACATTCTACATATCCATTCCTACAAGCAGTCATTGACAACAAACAGCAGATATGACATGTGATGGGGGGAGGGGGGAGAGACAGACAATTAGTCAGAAAAGAAGGAGAATTTAGATATTAGGGTCTTGCTGAAGTCCCCCTAAATAAAAAGTAAATATAACAGAAAAGTCACATTCATGTTGTCTTGCCTTTTCATGTCTGTTATTGTGTCACTACTTTAGCATTTCATTTCTTTAATCCTTAAAACTGATGTCAATGGAGAGGACCTCTGTTAGTGATTCACTGCCAGAAATAAGGACATTGTGACCACAGTAATGAATAAAATTTACACACATCACAAGAATATTAATCTGATCAAGTATTATTTAATTACTTCATGATTGCTGTTATATCCTCACATGTAATTAAAAGAGGAATAAATAAAATAAAACTCTGTCCAGAGAAATATTCATCATACAAAACTTCATTTTTTGTTATAAAGTGTTACCTTAAGGCCAGACTGACATTTCCATACTTCGATTAAAAGAAATGTTGAACTGACAGCAGTCAACTAGGACAGGCGTATCCAATCTGAGCTTTGTAACAACTTAATTTTTGGTATTGAAGCTACTGACGGGATAATAACATCCCAGCTTATCAAAAGTCAATTCACCATGTTTTAATTGTAGTATACACAAACGGGTGTTCATTTCTTAATTTTTATAATGTCATTATCTGAATCTTAAATATATAGTTTTGTACATATGTCAATCCCAATTTCTACACTTACATACATAGCAATATACTTTTTGATCCTAAGTTGCAACAAAATGTTAAGATTCTGGAAGTGTCAAAAATACAAAAATTCCAGTATGTTAGTCTGACCTTAAGGCACTCGCACTTAGATGATATTACTTTGAATTTTGAGCCCCTAAGGCCATCTATCATATGCATTGTGTAAACATGTAGCTGCAATTCCATATTTATTCAGGAGATACTGATAACATGTTTGGACCTGTGCTTTCAAAACTGCAGTTTCCAGTTCTGACACCATCCAACATAGCATGAACAGTAATATATTATTTAATACATCTCTCTCAATGCCATTCACATTCCGATTTCCAGAAAAGAAAAGACAGTAATTTCAATATTATTCACAACTTACATCTATCTCCAATACTTCTCTGTATTTATGAGTTAATGCTCAATTCTGGACAAATATTTAAGGATTGTAATCACATATTTTCTGAAAATTGTCACTAAACTAATTATAAAAGGCATATTTATTTTCATATTGCATTAATATAAGTCTCATCATTTATAAAAGCAAGAATCTTTTAGAATAAAAATGGCAGGAAAAATGTGTTAATTTACAATTTAATCACAAAATACTTTCAAGTTATATTTCAGACCTCGAGGTTTCAGCATTTTACAAAAGGGACCAGCACACTTGATTTTAAGCTCTTGCTTCCAATTTTGACAAGATATCTCTAGCCTTTTCAACAACGCTGTAGATGTATGGTCGCTCCATAGGATTCACTTTAAGCATATACTTGATAAGATCATGCATATCCTGCAAAATATAAATTAATGTTGTACACACTATCAAAATATATACAAACACACAACTATGAAAAATTATATACAACAAAAATATATCAAACATGTTTCACCTCATCATAGGGTGAAGAATCAGGGAATGTAACATTTCCACTTATAACAGCCAATGCAACACTATCTCCCCGCTCGTACACAGCATCAAAGGGTGACTTGAAATAGCACATAGCATATAACACACAACCCAAAGACTGAAAAAGAAAGAAACTTTATTTGAAACTATTACAGAAACCAGTTACTTTCAAATTTCCAATTGTTGTGACAATTTCTATTTCAAGGAGAGATTGATACTACTCTTTCAAATTGTTTCAACTGAAAATTCAAACTTTTTAAAAGGTTTATTCGTCTGCCTGTTTCTGAATTCTATTTTTCCCATCACCACCGTAGTCAATAGCAATTCCGAAGGGATTCTATCAGTAGCCTTTTCATTCTTTCTGAATGTATATTGTTAGTAAACATTTCAATATTCATCTCAAATGACTGAATTAAAATTGAGTACTTTTATAAAAGCATTATTAGGGTCAATTAATCAAACGCATACATAGATGAAACAATTGTTGTATGTTTATTAAAAACTGAATTCATAATTTCCAATGTTTCAATCCTTTACTTTCAGGATTCTCCTCTGGGTAAATTTATTAGATAAAGAAGCTAACAGGGGGGTGCAGTGATTACATTGTATACCCCAGCTGCTAGCAAACAATTAGTTTCCCCCTCCCCTCCGACAAAGTAGTCGCGTAACAGGAGATTTTTTACCACAACTGTGAAACAGAAAAGTTTTCGAAAATAAACAATTCCAACATGCAATTTATCACTCCCACACAAGATGTGTTTTCATGAAAGAAAAAGTAAATAGTAATGTATAAAACAGGAAAATTAAATCTGCACTCTATTCTTCTTTCATGACTAGCAAATGCTTCTTTCACGACTCTCTTAAGGGTATGGAATGCAACTCGAAAATTCAGGTAATCTAATGTTCTGATTATGTGTCAAAACAACCTTCCTCATAATAATTAATAAAATATCTAGGGAACATTCTGGTTCTCTCTCTTTACAACGAGAAAGACAAATATGCCCCATAATCATTATATAAATTATAAACTTCTCGACAACGCTACGTTAATTTACATTGACAAAACATGCCATTTAATAAAATAATGATGAATTGATGTAGCACTAGTTTACGAGTAATTGTGAGATGCCTGTTTTGCTCTCTGGTGGGGAGTACTGCGATCACGAGATAGGCAAGGCCTCACTTTGAAGCAAGGGAGGGGGAGTAACGTCATAACGTCATCTATCCCTATGTAGCTGGGTTCAGTACATTATCTGCAAAGCCTTCTCCCTGATCGCCTGCCACCGCTGGCCCAGCAAATAAGATGCGCACGCAGCAGTGCTGGGATTGCCACTGGAAGTTAAAATGTCGTAAGGTTCTCACTTCGAATACTGATTCCATGTGTGACCAAACTTGTCCAAATTTCAATAATCTGTAGGTACAAAGTATCAATAAACTGTAGGTACAACTCAACATGAGGATAGTAAATATTATACTACGATTTCAGGGTAAATTTCTATAATCAATTACATGACTTCATGGTGCAAAATATGTTAGCGATTATTTTTCAAACCTATTGGGTCTACCAGCAATTAATTACCTAGTCAAAGATACAAATCACAAAGAAACATTTATGGGAAAAATTATTTTAGAATGAGGAGAGGAACTGGCTTTTATAGGTCAGTCAAGTATAAATGGTTATATTTAAATTTCCCAAATAGTCCTTGAAATTCAACAACAATCAGAATGAACCAAGGGCATTCAACAATGATTCCAAAAGAAAATTTCCCTCACTACAGTTTTGGCAACTATGAAATCATTCAGAAACTCATTTTCTGACTAGGTGACTAGTTATGACCAGCCTGAGGGAAGCTTCTTCAGGGTTAATGGTGTCATGGGGGAGTGGGAAGCATCTCCCTGTCTACCAAGAGAGCCCAATTTACAGTGAGGGCCTTCTTGTTCACAGTCACCAGTTCTACTGGCTTTATGCTGCCAATCTTTGTTTACATTGTTATGATCATACCCAAATATCAGTTCGCTCATCAATCATGCAGTAGCTCTCCACATTGAAGAGCTCAGGAGCTCGGTAGGGCATTGAGCACTTCTCGCTTGCCTCATCCTGCAGGTGCTGGGCCTCGGAACTCCCACAGATTTTGACTCTAGCAACAGCCACAGATCCTGAACAAAAGCACACCTAAATTTTAGATCCCAATGTCTTCTACTGTTCACCTAACTAAACTCAATGGTAAAAAAGTGTAATATTTGAAAACAGAGCAGTGATTTATGCAGGGTATACAGACAAAAATTGCACAAAACTGAAATTACACTAACTCATCAGAACCAGAACACTGCCAGACCATTGCAGTCATTTTATGCATGCCATCATCATTAAATACAAATACACTCAAGCTCATTACAAAAAGTGTATAATGCAGAATCTGTCCACTGTGAACATAAAATGCAGCAGCCTTGGCAAACAAAAATTCTAGAGAATTACATTGTATAATGCAAAAAAAGTAACAGTCCTTTTAGATTCTGCATTGAGCACGTTTTACTATACCTTATCAACATCAAATCCTATTGGTATTTGAAAGGACAAATATCAGCTCTTACATAAAAAGTTACTTACCTAAGTCCATAATGATGGGGATGTTGTCATCTCCAATCAGAATATTGGCAGTCTTCAGATCACGATGGGATAATGGTTCAGGTGTTGCTTCGTGAAAGGCAGCTACACCTTCACATATTTGTATGAACATGTGAAGAACATCCACAGCATTCATGTAATTATTTTCACAACTTCGTCTGGACAACTCATGAGCTAATGTACCTTTCTGGAAATAAAGATAATTTTCAATGAAAGTCCAGACATAAACTGTAATAAAAATATTTTTTCACAGCAACAACATTATAAGTTTAGTCATAAAAAGAAAGGGGAAAATTAAAAAATAATAAAAAAATATCAAGATTCTGAAATAGTTAAACAAAAAAAATTAACTGTCTTAACTTTTTAAATATTTCTTTTAGGAGAAAAATTGTCTCATTTTCAATCTAAACACACTAGTGTTTATCGTGTTTAGGTCTCATGTTTATGTTCAGTATTTAATATATATATAATATCAAAAAGAGTTAAAAAGTGTCTGTGTCATTCTGTGGAGGAGAAGTACAATCTGTGCACATTTTCTTGAACTCTAGGATCTCTACCCTAGCTCTTATATTATATTAAAAAGAATTATGAATAAAATAAGCAAAAATGTTTTTGGAAAAATTTGAAAATAGATAATATTCACTTTCGTGTAATTATTTGCAACTGCAAATGAGTAATAGACTTTAGCCTTAACCCTTATTGAGTTCCATATAAAGAAGTTGACTTATTGCTATGAGAAAATACAGAATGCTTATTTAAAAAATTACATTCCAGCTATGATCCCACTGAACTGAAGAAAACTAGCACAAATAGTGAAACTACATTTACAATCAGACGCAAACCAAGGGTCTATCTCAGCGTTTACTCAATGGATCAAGGAAAACTGGAGAGAAAGCCTAATCGAGGGGTCATTGACTCTGAAGCAGAAGTACATTATATGGTAGAGGCATATTTAGTTCTTTACAATAACACAGTACTAATGCATTCAACATCATTATTAAAATGAATATTATTTTCATCTTTGATGCTCAATCTAGTATCTAATAGTACAGTTTCACAGGAAGAAAGATTTTACTTGGCACTTAAACTTCTGTATCAACTTTACCTGTTTAATTTCATCTGGCAATGTTTTGTACAATAATGTAAATGTAATGTAATTTTTTGTAGTGAGTTGTTGATATTGACACATGATGAATACGATTCCTATGTCATGTGTTATAACTTTAGACATCTGTATTAGATGAAAATATGTTCATACCCTTGAGTAAGTTATTTTTGACAAAAACTACAGATTTATAAATGAAGACACAAAATAATGGTAGGATTCTTAGCTTGGTACAGAGAGACTTGTAGGAATCACATGAGTGGGATTTGCATATTATTTGTAAAATTATTTTCTACAATAAAAATGTCTGACAATTATAGGCTGTGTTTCCCCAGAATATTATGTCATGTCTTAGGCTGGAATGAACATTTACGAAATATACACAACATGCTGTATAAAGTCTGACTGTATTTGAAAGAATTCTGAACATGTAGAATGTAATGGATGTTCCATTCCAGGATATTGAAATTCACACAGAAATTTTGTCACCTTAGTATCAATAATTTGCACATTGTTTATTTTCAAAAATGTATACAATTGTTTATTTGAAATGAAAAACTACACTAACACAATTTTTCTTTGTTTACTATTAATTTATTACAAAACCAATTTGAAACATCTGATATTGTACTACTTGTTGAAAGAATATTCATATCATCAGCAAAAGGAACCAACCTTATAGTTTCCTTAAATAGAATAAGTTACTCCAGTAAGAGTAAGTTGTTTCATTAAAAATTAAGTTATTTTAAGAAAGAACTTGCCTTATAGTATGGTAAAACAATCAAAACTTGACTTGTTGAATTTAAAAGAGGATCAGCATGCCCTGATATAGCTGAATCAATGCACTTTATGATGTTGGGATGATCTAGTGCTTTGTAATATTGTATTTCTCTTAAAGCCAACTTCTGGTCCTCTATACCATGGCATACTATTTTCTTAACAGCAAAATGCTGCCGAGTATTAGACTCTTCTACAAGGTCCACAGTACTGAAACCCCTAAAAAAAAAATTTTAATATATTCAACATAGATGCGTGTTGAAATTTTACATGGTCATTCAACCTTTGGTTAATGTAACATGAATTATTAGTAAATAAAATTACCGAACGATTATGCACATAGAAAGCTTCATTATTGTCTGAATTAATTAAATGCAAATGTGTGTTGTAAACATGTTACATACAGCTGGAAAAATTTCAAACTGTGATGAAACTGGCAATAATAACCAAGTGTAATTTCGTGGAGATGAAGGAAAAATATTACATGCCTACATGGATCTCAATTTGGTGAGGACTGTCATTTTCTGGGAGACTAGTAGTCATCAATAATATGTTCAGAAGCTGGGGGACCACGCTTTATTGCTAATCATGAAGATTTAAATGGAGGGTGAAAGAACTAGTAAACCTAGCAAGGAATTATTTTATTGCTGTCAGTTCAATTGTCATCAGCTTCTTCTATTTGAACTATACCCAAAGTAACAAGTATTTACAATATTTCATGTCATAATTACTGTATAGAATGTTACATACTTTATGGATTAATTTAATTCAATTCAAAGTAACCGGAAACTTGCATTTGTTAACTAGCATAATAAACTCATTAGGCATTGTCAAGACATCAATCAACTTGTAGGGACAGACATAAAGGTAAAAATTTCCCCTGGCCTTTGTAATATTCCAGTCAATTTGTGCAATAAACAGTTTCAGAACATACATCATATTTAGGGATACCTGTATAATAAAACACAAGCAAATCAACACAAAGAAATGATGTCAGGTCCAGATTTCCTTTCAAGTTTCATACCAAACTTCACAATTTTCAAATTAAATGCTTCAGACAATAATATGATGAAAATACTGAAATATATTTATATTTACACTTACCCCACACCTAAGTTTTCCACCACATAATATTTCTTTGAATTAACATGAAGAGTCTCTCTTGAGCATATGCAGCCCATTCTTAAAATTATACTCAATCCCAAGCTATTCATAATGATAAGTGATTTAGGACTTCCTAGTACATTATACAGTAAAATACGGGATATTATCTGGGAATATATTCATCCAATAATATCATCATGACATAACTGTAACATGACTTCAACATGTAGAATAAATGGATTCTCCTGTATTTCGACTGCACCTATCAAACGTCAAACACCTGCCACACATTTTCACACACCTCACATCACATGCGAACTTAAATGCCACTGTGTCACACAATCACTCGGCAACCAACAACCAACCAGCTGATTACTTAATACACTCTGCCGCCGCTCTGCCGCTCTGCTATACAGCACAGTTCCGTGTGGCCGCTAAGTGCAATGCAGCCACACTTCCCTGCTGTGGAGCCATCCCTATCCTTACGGACATCTATGGCTGATCTGAAAAATGGAGAAAACATGGTCAGAAATGACAATAGCCGTTCGGCGCGCTTGTGGCGTTGTTTACCGCAATTTTCTTGCCAGTATTGGCGTTAAGCCCGTTTTATTCTATCATATCTCGCGGGCGTTTGTACGTTGCCGAAGTGTCCGGCTCGTACAGGGCTAAGTTAGCAATTAATTGATTGTTTGATTTGTCTAATTTTGAAAAGAAATTTTTTGCTAGTTCTTTAAAATGATCTTCTAAGAATTGGATTTTAAAACTGTGTGAATTTCTTTATTACTGATGAAAAGTGGTGCGCAAAGAATTTTTCGTAGGCACGCATTTTGAACTATTTGCAGCTTCTGTAAATGCGCATGCGCCGCGATTCCCCAACTTGGGCAGGCGTAGTCCATAATGGGCCTAATCATTACTTTATAAAGAAGCAGGCTGTTCGCTGTGGACAATTTGCTCCGCTTATGAAATAAGCTTCGCAGCATGCCCAGGCGTTGCCACGCTTTTTAGAAGTCGCGTCCGCGTGCTCGCGAAAGTTAAGGCGCGATCGAGCGTGATTCCTAGGTATTTGGTACTTGCGCGCCATTCAATAGTAGAATTGCATAGCGCGAGTGGCCGCGGCGTAGCGTATTTATATTTACGTGTGAAGAGCACCGCCGTGCTCTTCTCCACGTTAACTTTCACGCGCCAGCGCCGCAGCCACTCCTGGATCTGGAGTAAATGTTGATCCAAATATTTAACGAGCAGGTCGACTCTTTTTGACGTGGCTATTACAGCCGTGTCGTCTGCATACATGGCGAGTTCGGTCTGGGGAGAGGTTGGGATATCTCGCACATACAGGCAGTAGAGTACCGGAGAGAGAATACTCCCCTGTGGCACTCCCCCCGAATGCGGCGAGTGGTAGATTTGCGTTCAGAATCGCCACTTGGAACGATCTGTTCGCGAGGTAGGAGTGGATGATGTGGACAATGTAAGTTGGGAAGTTTGCGGAAATTAATTTGGCGAGGAGGCCGTCGTGCCAAACCTTGTCGAAGGCGCTGGCGACGTCTAGGAAAACTCCGCCAGTGAATCGCCGCTCGTTAAAGTTGCGCCGAATTCTGTCAACTATGCGCACTAGCTGATGGGTGGTGCTATGGTGTGCCCTGAAACCAAATTGTTCATTATTAATTAAGTCGTGCTGTTCTGTAAATTTTAAAATTCTCTTAAGGAGAATTTTCTCAAAGAGTTTGCCGAGCGTATTTAGCAGGCTAATAGGCCTATATGACTGCGGCAGCCTCTTATCCTTTCCAGGTTTTGGAAAGTTGAGCACGTGTGCATGTTTCCATTGCGCCGGAAATATCTGAAACATGAAAATTGCGTTAAACAAGCACACAATGTTGTTAATGGCACTACGCGGGAGCTTTTTAAGGACATCGTTTGTGATGCCGTCCGGTCCTGGCGCTTTTCCGCTCCGTAGCGCGGCGATGGTTTCTGCTACTTCCGCGGCGTCCGTGAGCTCCGGTTCGTCTGCGGGGGCGTGTAAGGCCGCTGCTACGCTGCAAAGCACACTTTCTGCGTGCTCCGCAGGCGGCTGCTCCTCAACAGGCCGGAATTGCGACTCGAGTGCGTCAGCGAAAAGCTCCGCTTTGTCCTCGGTCGCCTCCACGTTGTCGCCGTTCGCGTTGCGCAGCGGCGGCACTGAAACAGAAGACCTTGTGAGAGCTCGCGTTAGTTGCCATAGCGAGCGATCCTCCGGCGACAGCTTCTTAAGTAGGTTTCCCACTTTGTGTTTCTGTATTCAGTTAAGGCGTCGTCTACACGCCGCCTTAGCTGATTCAGACGAAGCTTGTCGGCCGAATGTCGCGTGCGCTGCCACTCCTGCGCGCCCTGTTTTTGCGCTGGATGAGCGCGACTATTCTTGGGGGGAGTTCCTGGGTTCGCTGCTCGTGTCGCCCGGCGAAGGCGGCCGCATTCAAGCTATCTGAAATAGAATCCGCGAGCTTTTTTGCGCCTTGCTCGATCTGCTGCGGGTCCGAGATGATTTCCGCTTCCGGAGGCGCTATACACTCTGCCGATTACTGTGAACTGAGTATAGAGATGTCCAAAACACGTGATTTTAGAGCTTCTGAGAGCAGCACCGTCGCCTAAAGGTGGGAAGCGGCAGGCTGCTGTAGAGATGTCCAGCATGACGTCACAACGTTTGGCGGGAAAGTGTTGGATGGCAACCTTTGCAATGCGCGTAAGCGATTCCTAAAGAATCACTAAGTTTTTGGCTGTGTTATGCGCTTGCCGAGGTGCATGTGTCTTATCACATTTGTTATTTACAATGATATTTGCTTTCTTTCGGTTTATTTAGATTCTGACTAATTTCTTCGACAAACTGGATTTAAAAAAGAACTATTTTATCAACACACGTCAAGTCGCTACCTACCTTTTCTTTTTGAAAAAGTTCGAAGTACATATTGTCATGACCTTAGCGATGATGCTATAATAATAATAATAATAATAATAATAATAATAATAATAATAATAATAATAATAATAATAAAATCCCCGCGTGGTGTCGGGGGTTTTAGTAGAATAGCACCTCGGGACCTCCCCCTGTTGTAGAAGGTGACTAATCGGAGCAGCTGTCCGCTGTCACTCCTTTAAACTTCCTGTAATTCCCACTTGTAACTCGGTGTGTCATTGCTCCCACTTACTTGTGGCACACTTCTATTTTCTGTCCTGTAGACCAATCTTCGTATCGGTCAACTCTTGTGTTTCTGACCCCGACGCTATTAGGTTCGCGAGGGCTAGGCAGTCGTTTATTTATTTATACGCGTTAAGAAAACAGTTAAAAGCTGCGTATGACGTGCTATGGGGAAAATTGAATTATGTGCACATTTTCAAAATTCTGTGATCCCTACACTAAGTTATATACTACTTAAATTTTGAAAGAAAAAGAAGCTCCCATGTAATGAAATCTATTTTCAAGGATAAAAAGGCAATACATTTTGGCTCTTATCCATGTTGTTTTTATTTTACTCTTCTATTCTGTCTTTTTCCACTACCCCTTCTCTTCTTCCATTTCCTTTAAGCGGGCGGTAGCTTAAAAACGCACAGACCCATCACAGCATGGAGACACGAAGCATGAGACGCCTCGGACAAAAGCCGCTGCTTGGGAGCGCCAGGGCGCGCCTGGAGCTGGTGCTGGGCGTGACAGCGTGAGAGCCACCAGTGGTAGTGTGCCGATGAGGCGGGCAACTGCCGGGTTACCCGAACAAGATACAGCCCATATCAATATCAACCCTACCCAACAACACCTAAGGGTAAACGATGGGGGAAGTGATGCAGGAGTGTGAACTCCCGAGCGCACGACCCTCGTCCCGTCAACAAGGCAACGTACCATGTAGACAGATGAAATTATCGAATATGTGGTACAGTGATCGACTAAAATAGAGACATCGAAAGATCCATTCTCTACCGAACTACACAGACTAGTTAAGAGAAGTATCCCAGCTTACGCCGTAAGACAGTGCAGAACGTCATAGATCAACGTAGATCAATATTTACGAACAACAGAATAGCTGCGGACAGAATCAATGCGATTAAGGAGGAAGTAGCTGTAGAATTGGGCATGGCAGAGAAGACGGATACCAGAGATGAAAATGAAGAAAATCAAGTTCGTGTTGCGGAAGCCCTTGCACTTCACAAAAAGGAAGAGGAAGATGTCTTTCAAACCAACTGTATGGAGTATGGAGGAATCTGTTGTACCCTAAGACCTACGCTGCCGAAAATTATCTTTAAACGAGATACAAAAGGCATCATCAGCAATGTCAACCGCATAATAACTGATCAGTTAAAACATGAAAGCTCACTAGATGACTTGCATACTCTGACATACATTGGAGCAATGACAGTTCTCATTCTTAATGGGCAACACGTCAGTAGTACAAAGCCAGTACGGAAGAAAAATCCTAACACCCCACCATGGGAGCGAAGACTATGTTCCAATATTTATCAGATTAGAAGGAATATTGGCATATTGACCCAATACACAAAACCGAATGCTTCAGCTAAATTTAGGAGAGCTGGAGCAGTTATCTTGGAGCGCCTGAAGATGCAGGAGAACACTGGACTGGACACTCAAAAACAAAGGCTTTCTGCACTTGCGAAGAGATTAAAATGTTACCAGAAAAGTCAGGCACGTCGTAGAGACAACAACCAATTTAGAAACAACCAAAAGAACTTCAGAAAAATAAGACCCACAGCATCCAGTATAGAAGCAGACGGAGACATCACACTCAAAGCTGAGGACGCTATCAGTTTCTAACAAAACGTGTGGGGTGAATATGTTCAACACAAAAAGGCAAAATGGCAGAGGACTGAAAAGCGACGTATGACCAGATTGAAAACAATGTTAAACTGGAAAATCAATGAAGAAGATGTGGAAAGTAGCCCTGGAAAAAACATTGAACTGGAAGGCACCTAGACCCGACGGATTGCAAAATTTCTGGATAAAGAAATTCACAGGAATCCACAAACATCTTGTCAAGTGATGTATTGGAAAATCCGTAGACGATGCCTCCGTTCATGACAGAAGGGATCACCTACCCACTCCCCAAAGAGAACACAGACAGAGTTGATCCAGCAAAATACCGCCCTATCACATGTCTCCCAACACTGTACAAGCTGCTTACATCCATAATAAGCAGCAAAATATACCAACATCTAGACAACAACAAAATATTGGATGAAGAACAAAAGGGATTCATAAGGGATCACGAGGATGCAAGGAACAACTGATAGTAAATTCCATCATTACCAATTCTGTAAAACAGAAAGGGATCATTGTATACCGCATACATAGACTATCAGAAAGTATTTGACAGTGTCCCACACACGTGGCTAAGCGGAGTGTTGGAAATCTATGGTGTTGAGAACCATGTGAAGAGATTCCTGAGATATGCAATGGATCACTGGAGTACTAACTTGCAACTGAGTACTGGCAAAAAGGACGTTCAAGCTGGGAATATTAAAATCCTCTGTCGAGGTATCGTCCAAGGTGACGCTCTCAGTCCTTTGTGGTTTTGTCTAGCTGTGAAACCACTAATATCGATGCTAAATGGGCAGAAGAAAGGATTTAAGCTGGAATAATCAGGAGCACAAGTAAGTCACCTTTTTATATGACTTGAAAGTGTATGCTGAAAACCAAAGTCATCTTCACAGCCTCCTAGATTGTGAAGGAAAATTTAGTAATGGCGTGAACATGAAACTTGGCCTCGACAAGTGCAGATTTAGCTGTATGAGTAAAGGAGAATGGGTTGAACATCCTGGATATGAAGTAAATGAAGTGCAAGGCACCATCAAAGGAATGGCCGAGGAAGAGAATTACAAATATCTTAGACATTTGCAGTCTAAAGGCATAGAAGACAAACTTGCCAAGGAAATGGGGGGTAATAACTACATCCAGAGGGTGCGTGCCATCTTGAAGACAGAGTTGAGTGCACGCAACACAGCGAAAACAATCAACATATATGCAGCCTCAGTGCTCGCTTATTCCTTTGGAATACTAAAATGGGCCGACACCGAACTGAAGAACCTTGACATAAAAACAAGGAAAGAATTTTATAAAGCAAGAGCACACCATCCACACAGTCCAATTGAAAGGTTCCATATGCCCCGGACAGATGGCGGCAGAGGTATTTCTAGTGTCACGACCAGGCATTGTAAGCAAGTAAAAGATCTTAGAGACTACTTCCTCCAGAAGGCAAAATCCAGTGAGTGGATGATTGTAATTATAAAGGCAGATCACAGCGCCACACCTCTTAAACTCTCCGACTTAATGTACGATCCTTCCTCGAAGATCCCTACAAAAGAACAACTAGAAAGATGGAGTAGTAAAGCCCTCCACGGCCGTTACAGAAACACATTAGAAAACACTGAAATAAATCTGCAAGCTTCTTTGGCTTTCCTGCAAACTGGCAACATGTTTGCGGAAACGGAAGGCTTCATAATTGCGATTCAAGATCAGGTAATCGCCACGGGAGCTTACTGCAAGTACATCATGCGTGAAAACATACAAAATGCCAACTGCAGAATGTGTGGCCAAAAAAGGAAGGGATCGATCACATTATTTCTGGATGCTCAGTTTTAGCGCAAAAACAATATCTTGACAGGCATAATCGTGTGGCCAAGATAATACACCAGGCTCTCAGGCTAAAGTATTTTGGAGGTGAGAAGCAGGCGCCATACTACTCTTATGAACCGCCATCCATAAGAGAGGATGAGAACTGCAAACTTTACTGGAACCGCCCAATACTAACAGATAAATTCCGAACAACATCCCGGATATTGTACTGGTTTTAAAGACTGAAAGGAAAACCTTTATCATTGATATTGCAGTCCCTCTACCAGCCAATCTGAAGAAAACACATACCGGGAGCGGTAGCTCAGTGCATCAACTGATGTCACTGCAGCGCCTCTGACCGGGAGGTCCTAGCTTCGAGTCTTGACGGCGGCAGGATTTCCGACACTAGCTTTTCAGCTAGGTCGAATTCAATCGCTGTCTGGATGAGAATTCTAGAGGCCAGCTGCTATGATCGGTAGTTTTCCGTGGTTTCTCCGATTAACACCAGGCGAATGCCGGAGCAGTACCCTACCAAACGGGTCACGGACAGCGCGCGATCTGTCCTTCCACTTCCTTGTCCTATATTCTCCCCTTACACACACACTTACACTAACATGCACTACACTACCACATATTCCGGGAGATCGGTCGGGAGCTTAGAGCTTGTCCTGGCTTGGGCGGTGCCCCGCTGGTGGGAGAGCCCTGGTTAGAGGGAAACCCCACTAGGCGACGGTAGTTCGGCGCCGGATCTCGCCATCCAACGGGGAAGATCACCGCAACCTCCCGAGAAAATAATATGCACTACACTAACGGGACTAATGACCAAAGCAGTTGACGCGCCCGGAAACACAAAAAAATCAATCAATCAATCAAAGAAAACACACACGAAAAAATTAACAAATACCTGGCATTGGCAGATGAAATCAAATCTATGTGGGGTATGGCAAAAGTCATAGTGGTACCAGTTGTTATTGGCGTTACAGGTGAAATCCCCAACACACTGAACAGTAGTATTGACATCTTAGATTTGCACCGTTATGTGTACATCTCCATTCAGAAGTCCGTGATCTTGGACACCTGCAGTATTGTCCGAAGAATACTGGGAGAGTAGATGGGTAAGATGCAGTGGCGGCTCGTGGGTATTCGCACGTTTGCATGTGCACACCCAAATTAATTCGGTGCCATTTCTCTTAAACATCTCTTAACAAGAGGAGAATACAAGTCCTCTTAGAGCATTTCCGAAACATGTTATTTCAAAACACTCGCCATTCGGAAGCTGCGATCGCCTGTCCGTCCGCCTTTCTTTCGTGAAAACCTGCGGGAGCATACTCAGGAAAATACAACTGAGGAAACGGAGTCCTTGACTGCCGCGGGGCTGCAGGGGAAGGAGGAGGAACAACGGTGGCTTATGGAGGACTGGAGCAAACCACGCGCGGTGCTCCATCTATGGCGCAGGCGCAGTGGCGATCTCGGGAAAAGCCTTGACGTGTCTCGAAGATATAACACTCGAGTAGCACAAGTTTTTAACAGAAGTATGACATTGAACGAAGAAAGTGTGAGGTATCTCTTCCCTTAAATGAGCTTTCGCACTAGCGCGCGAAACGCGAACGCATTACTGTGCAGTGTTGCATTCATAAAAATGTTAATTGTATATAATATGTGTATTCTCTTGTGTTTTAAAGTGAGTTGCAATTACAGAACCATTCCGAAGTATTCAAACCCCTAGTGCATTTTGTAAACGTAAGTATTAGGCTACGTTTCAATGTGTTTTGAGAAACCGAAATCCGAGAGTTCTTTTTCTGTCAAGGGTGTTTGTGCAACTAACAATGAATAGCGCTGAAAATATGAAACGTAAGAAATCAATGATTTCAATGAAAAAGCCACAGAAAAAAATTGCTGAAAAGAAACAATGGAATGGAATTGTTCGGCATGCTATCAGACGTCATAAGATGATTTGTGTTTAATTGTCATTAATGTTAATGTGTGTCAATGCATTCATGTAATGTATATATATATATATGTGTGTGTGTGTGTGTGAGAGAGAGAGAGAGAGAGAGAGAGAGAGAGAGAGAGAGTGGGAAAAACAAGAAAAACGTTGCACACCCTAATGGCATGACCACGAGCCGCCACTGGTAAGATGTCAAACAGAAATCTTACGTCCTTTAGCTACACAGTCCCGGAGTAAAATGTTGGCCTCCATTAGAGTGAAATAAGGGAAATAATAATAATAATAATAATAATAATAATAATCTATTCTACTCTTCTATTCTAACTCTATTCTTCACTGTCGCCCCTTCCTTTCTTCTGTTTCCTTTTAGCTGGCGGTAGCTCAAAAACGCTAGGAGAAGAAAAAAACCCACGATGGAAGGTCTCTTAGGATCAACCATTACGGTGCAGGGGATCGGAGCTCCAGTACCGGCGGTCGGTGGTGAGCAAGCAGTCCACCGGGCGTCGTCACCCAGCGACTGCAATGACAGAGACGTGGACCACTTGGCGTCTCTGCCAGACAAAGCATCAAGTGCAGTTAACCCGTTTGCCGGAGGGCGGAATTTGCAGAGATCTCCTCCAGGCACCCCCACAACACCTGGGGCATCTTTGGTTCAAATAGAGCCCTCGCCTGAAGCTGTAGACGGAATGATAAAAAGATGGGAAGCTATCCAAGAGCTGATGAAGGAAAATAAGGTGACCATTGAACGTCTGCATATCCATCTAAATGTAATTGGCAAAAATTTTTAAAAAAAATCCGTGATAGTAAAGAAAACTTTGGCCGTAGCACAAGGAGATGTGGGAACAATCTTGAGGGAAGGTGATGTGCAAACAAAGAATACCAAGCATGGCAAGAAGAGGGGCGATGCTCTAAAGGATAGGGCGCAAGAAGTAGCGGAAGAGAAGAGAGAGCCCCCAGAGATCCTGAGCTCTCTGACAAATATAAGAAAGACATGACGAAAGAGAAATTGGATGCTATGCGAACGAGGGCAGCACCTAGCCCGCCAAAAGGGTCTAATGGAAGGGACGAGAAAGATAAGCACAATAACGTAATCACGATGAAGAATACCCCTGGGGAAATACAAAGAAACGAGAGAGAAGTGACAGAGATGGAAATAGGCCAAGAAGAGGAGCGCTGGGAAGAACTGCAAAGAAGTAAAAAGAAAAATAGCCAAAAGAAACGAGAGTACAAGACAAGCAAGAAACTCAACCCAGCTATAAAGGTGACAGCTAGGCAAGGTGAAACATACGCCGACATCCTAAAGAGGATGAAGAATGCCGTGGACCCTAATGACCAAGGTACGAATATACTAGCTATAAGGAGGACACGTAAGCAGAATATCCTTATTGTGCTTGAAAAAACTGGCAATATTGCCGCGTTGAATCGGGCTCTGGAGAAGGCGGTGGGAGAACAAGCCAAAGTGAGTGCTCTTACGTGGAAACGCCTAGTAGAAATTAAGGATATTGATGAAACTATTACGTCTGAAGAGGTACTGGAAGCAGTGAGCAAGGTAATAGACGTAACTGCAAATTAGATTTCCGACTCCTGTAGGTTACGTAGGGGATATGGAGGAATGCAAAATATACAATGCTACTGGATGAAGGGGTAAACCCAGAAGCTCATAACGGCAGTGAAAATTAAAATAGGCTGGGTGAACTGTAGAATCAGAGAAAAGCAGCAGATACCATGATGTTACAGATGCTTGGACTTTGGACATATCTCAACTGTCTGCAGAGGTCCTGATCGAAGTAAAGCTTGCTATAGATGTGGCAAAAACTGACATGTATCAAAGATTGTACTGGTAAACCGCACTGTGTTATGGGTAAAGAGAGAAACCAAGATGATAATCATCTTGTAGGAAGTAATAAACTTCCTTGGCGTTCAATAAGGCGAAAAATAGAAAGTATGCTCCAATTCCTACAAGTTAACCTAGGAAGGAGCAAAATCGCACAAGATCTTCTTGCACAAGTTGCAACTGAAAGAAACGTGGACTTGTTGATTGTTAGCGAACAACTGACAATCGACAAAAACATGTGGCTTCAAGACGGCTCTAGAAGAGCGGCGGTAGTAAAACATTGTAAAAAAGCTGCAGTATCCAAATTTAATGCATCAAAGCATGGGTTCATTGGTAGAATTGCATGACCTACGGGTCTACAGCTGCTATTTCTCCCCAAACGACCCAATTGATAAATTTAAAAAGGAAATAGAAGAACTAGAGAGGAGCATAAAATCTGCCAAGGGAGAAGTGATAGTAGCGGGCGACATTAATAGCAAATCTCCAGAATGGGGGAATGGAGATCTGACAAAAGAGGGGATATTGTTTGCGAATTTATTGCAAGATGTGATCTAGTCATACTAAACACGGGAAAAGTGAACACATTCCAGAGGGGAGAAGCGGCATCCATACTGGATCTGACGACAAGCTCAAATGGGTTTGCTAAGAGAGTAAAGGACTGGAAAGTACTGAATGCTGAGACACTTAGTGATCACAGCTACATTCAGTTGTCATCCTCCAAAGGCATGGGTGGTAATAAATGGGAGCACCAAAAGCGCACGGGACGACTACCCTGCAATACAAACAAGCTGGTAGAAACGGAAGCAAAAAAGTCCCTGGAAGAATCAAAGCTAGTTCACAACTTAGGGTGGGTGGAGAAGTCGTACACACCAGGGACAACTGTAAAAGAAGTGATGGACATGTTGAAGGCTGCGTGTTCAGCTTCTATGCCTAGACGCAGAAGTCCAGGGAGAAGGCAATATTCACTATTAGATCACAAAAGAAGTGTAGATATCACAGAAGAATTAAATATTGAATATTATAGATATAATAAACAAATATCGAGAAAATTGGAAAGGTCATGTCCTGAGAATGTCAGAACATAGGATAAGTAAAATTATCCTTCAATATGCATCTAAAGGAAAAAGAAGTGTTGGACGTTCCTTGAAGAGATGGCATGAACAATTTCGAGACGGAACAGATCAAGAGGTCGAATCCTTGCTGTCGATAGTGATGAGGATGAATTTCGAGCCTCTGTGCTATTAGCATAAAAGTGACTTCTTCCGTATATTTTTATTAACTGTCAGATTTTCTAAATATTTATTTTAGAAATGTGAATTAATTATTATCATCAAGAGAAATATTACATATGTTAAACTTAAATAATCTTTGGAAAAAATACAGAATATTCATAAACAGTCCCAAAAACGTTCGACATTTTTCACGGAGTGGAGGAACTTTCAACACTAAGTTAACCAGAATTTAATACAATTTAAATATTAACCTTTCAATGTATTAATTGTAAGAAGTACATGGTTATTTAAAAATATAAGTAAATGTAGGACTTTTTTATCATATTTTTAAAAAAATGTTTGCAGTTTCCTGAGCTGAATACAAATTTTGATGGTTGAATTTCAATATTTAAGTTACGCGCTTAAAGTATTATTTGTTTTGCCCCATGATTTTAATGTTAAAATTTTTTTTGTATACCAGCATTATAAACGACCTTTTATGTGTCAAGAAATCGTTCATAAAATAGGCCTTTTACAGCACAAATGATGACGTATTAGATTTTATGGCACGAATTATTGCGTCATCACACATTCAGCCAATCGCCACTAGAGAATCGTGGGGTGGTAGCGGTAAATGGAACAGCCGACCTCTGTTTTCTCGTACAGATGTCAAATACCCGAGACGTCACAACGAAGCTGTTTCGCGAAATTAAGTTTGATTCTCTTGTAAATTTATAATGCTGTTATACAAAAAAATAGCGTATGCAATTCGTTTATAATGTTGCTTTATTGCATTCGTACAAATTTGAAAACTCGCTCCTAACGTCGCTCGTTTTCAAAACATGTACTCATGCAATAAAGCTTAACATTATAAACTAATTGCATAAACTACTATTATGAAACGTATTCTCAATATCTTTTACTTGTCATGCTACGCCACTGTCATTAGACAGTGGCGTAGGCTTAATGGATGCGAGTGATGTGTCGCATCCCTAAAGTTTTCGTCTCTTTTAAAACTTTTGTTAAAAATATTTTTCTATTCCTCAAGTATCGCTCTGTTCCATTTGTACTTTTCATTTTTTCTCATACGCTTTCCAATAGGCGTCTGTCTCCTCCGTGGATGTGATAGGCCGAGAAACATCCCTTCCACAACTTCGATTCGTTACTGAGGTCATTGAACTCTCACCAAGTGCTGTGTGCAAGATGCGATGTTTCGGCCAACGGTCCTGCGACACTGACTGTCGCATCTCAGACTTCTCATTGGCGCTTTTGTATTCCCCCTCCCAAAGCTTCGCCACCACCTCCCAGTGGTCACGTGCTAACGACTGTGTTAAGTTACTTCCACAATGGTGCTAACAACTGTGGCCTCCAAAGCGGGTTGGGGGAGGGGGAGTTTTACCACACTACACATACATGCGCGTATTATTGTTTTGTTTATTATTGTCAGAGCAAGCAATGCACAATTAGCAATTCTCAAAGATTCTCAAAGAAGGTACAGTAGTATGTACATTGTAATATGAATAGACACTGTTCTACCTTGTTTAATCCTTAAAACACAACGCATCCCCATGATCACTGAGCAGGAGCCGTGGAGGCTCCAGCTCAGTGATCATGGGGATGCGTTATGCTTAATGAACATTTGATACCATTTCTCAATACAATTGAGGCATGACTTGATAGCCCTGGTAGCAGAAGAAAACAGTTAATTTGGTGACCTGCGTAATATTTGGACTTAGCTTTTACACAAATAAAGTCTTGAAGATAGACAAAATTTTATTGGCTCATACATATTATGATGCTATGTTTGTACAACACGTTCAGGCTATGCAAGCAAATAATATCTTATTTTTTGAGTAGTGGGTTGTTTATATTATTGCAAAAATGTGGAAAATCTACTTACGTTTTTACGTGAAACATCTGAGAATGTCAGGGAAAATTTAGACGTGTGATTTGTGAATTACGAAGATGGGTGGGACCCGTAATCTACTACTGACTTAAAATAACTATTAACTCTTTTGCTTCAAAGCAGAAAACTACATTTGTCCTCTTTGTTCCGAGGGTGCTATAATTTTACATTCGTGATTTTGGGGAACAGTAGGGCATCTAAAAAAGCATATTCTGTCTCTCCTGGACCCCTTTGCCCCAATCCACTATCGGACATTACTTGGTTATCTTGGAAATATTTTATTTTTTAAAGAAAAAAGAACACTTTACTGCGAGAAAGTGGACCTAAACAAAACAAAAACGTTTTAAAACCATTGTAGGCAGAGGAAATCCTCCATTGAAGAATGATCACGGCGTTTTAGAAGAAAATCGACACTTACGTCGTATTTCATCTATAAATTCATAGCGTCTGGCAGCTAGCCGCTTGCCACCCAGAGGTGACGGTGCTGCCCTCAGAACTAGTTAAAGCCGCGTGTTCTGGATATCTCTGTACAGACACCCCTTAAGGGGCGTTGAGCGCTTTTGCCCTTGGGAGTAATCCTCCATTAATGGGCATTTTTTTTAATTTGTTGCTCCACTCCTTGACGCAACGCGTCTCAAGCCCCTTAAGGGGCGTTGAGCGCTTTTGCCCTTGGGAGTAATCCTCCATTAATGGGCATTATTATTTTTAATATTAGTCCAGTCTCGTCACGTCGCAGTCAGTCAGTGCCTTTTATCCCTTCGGCCAGGGGCTCGACGCCGTTAGATCCCGGGGTTCCTGGCCGGTCACCCAACCACGAACCCGCGAGTCTCGAATGCGCTTAACCTTCGTGACTTCACGGAGCGTAGTAAACGCATTCGGCTAGCGACGCCATTATTAGAATTTGTCTATTAAATGGTAGTAAGAACTTTAACATCGTTAGAGTAATGGTGAAACGAACGGGTGCCATGAGCAACGCCAGAAATCTACAAACGTCATAAGTTAACCGCAACGTGCAAGGACATTACGCACGCAGGCGTTCAACGCATTGAGCGGGCAAGAAAGAAGACGCGAATGGACGGGCGTTTCCTTTGGAAGAAGAAGAAGAAGAAGAAGAAGAAGAAGAAGAAGAAGAAGAAGAAGAAGAAGAAGAAGAAAGACTGAAGGTAGCATAAATTTGGCGGACTTGGCGATCGGAGAATTGAAGACCGTAGCGTTTTGAGAAGTCAGCGCGCTGCCGGAGGCCCCTTCCGTTGTCCGAGATTTTCAACGGAGCCACGCAGCGGGGCGACGACGTACGGTGGCCTGAAGAGGGCGGTAACGCGCGCAGAGACATCAAATTTTAATGTTTCAAAAATGGTTATTTCTTGATAAATGTCCAATTCTACATACTTCAAATTACTAGAAATCAAGAAAAATAATATTTATATCAATGCTTACAACCATACGACGCCCTCAAAGCCAAGCGTTTCAGCCGAGGAGAAATTCAGCTATCCAAGCAGTGAAAATATACCTATCTTTCGTTATTTATAACTTTTTTCCTAATCAACTTTTTAACTTCCAGAAATTATATACGCTTTCATACCCTTTTCTAAATAAATATTTAATTATATATATATATATATATATATATATATATATATATATATATATATATATATATATACACACATATATATTAAAGCAATTGCAGTGTCATTTTTTTTATATTTCACTAAATTAATCCTTACCTAATTAAAGTGTGCAAAAACTGCTTATTCTTTTGATTAAGTAAATTTTCACAGGCAAAAAAAACATAAAAAAGACATCCACGAAATTAATATATATTTTTAAGTGAACATTATTGAACATTCTTCAGTTGAGATCAGTTGCCTCGGTCTGCCCCTTTCAAAACGACGACCATTTAGATTTTACATTAAGTGTTTGGAAAGAGCACCATTATCTTCGGACATAATACCGAAATCGTTTACTTCTTGAAAAATTATTATTTTCCCAAATTTCAGATTTTCATTAATTGCATAACATTTTCATTATCTTTTCAATAATATTCCTTCTTTCAATCTGCCAAATTTCTTTGTTTTCAATGAATTTAAACATAGGAAATTGAGATCTGCAGAACTGAAACATGCAATAAGTGAATTTTGACGCGTAATAACATTAAAACATCTAAACATATCTCAGTGAAATTTATGCATGTTATTAATTCAACAATTGTTAATATTTTTCACAACCGCCTTGGCCGATCTCTTTTAAAATTGCGTCCATTTGTAGTTTACATCACGATGTTGAAAAAAAAGCTTGATTTTCATAAATTAAATGATCTTTGACGGGTAATTACACAAGAACAACTAAAAACTCTTCTATGACATTAATAACTATTACTAAATGGACATTTATTAATTTTTTTTCTGTTAAAAACAGCTGCCTCGGCTGGCGTCTTTTAAAATGGCGACCATTTAAAATTTACATGACGAAGTTTGATAGAAAGCGCTGTTTCCAAAACTAAGATATCTTTGAAGGGGAATTACCCAAAACATATACAAACACTTTCACAAAATAAAAAAAACTGTTATTAATTGGACGTTTGTTAATGTTTTTTCGTTAACAACAGCCGCCTCGACCTGCCTCTTTTAAAATGGCGACTGTTAAAAGTTTACATGACGAGGTTTGAAAGATAGCGCCATTCCCAAAACTACGTGATTTTTGACGGACAATTACACACAAACGACTAAATACATTTCTGTGAAACTAATAACTATTATTAATTGAATATTTGTTGTTTTTCCCTTAACAACAGCCGCTTTGACCTAAGTTATCTTTGACGGACAATTACACAAAAAACATTAAAAACACATCTGTTAAATTAATAACTGTTATAAATTGGACGTTTGTTGGTATTTTTTCGTTAACAACAGCCGCCTCGGCCTGTCTCTTTTAAAATGGCGACCGTTTAAATTCGTAATGACAAGGATTGAAAGAAAGCGCCTTACCAAAGTAAGTGATTTTTCACCGACAATTACACAAAAACAACTAAAAACACTTCCATGAAATCAATAAATATTATTAAGGGTACATTTGATAATCTTTTTTCGTTTAATTTATGCTACCTAAATAAATGAAGCTTTTATTCATCTTCAATAATGTCAGATAAAGATCAGTATTGTTTTTGACATAAATAAATGATATGAATTAAGTGGAATATTATTATTTTACACCTAGAACATATTTATACTTAAAGAACCGTTTTAAATTGACTAAATAAATAGTTACTTAACTTCCTATGCTCGCGTTTCGGCCTCGTTCAGACCACCGTGCGACGCTCGGTCGGGATGCACGCTGCTCAATGACGTCCGACCACGGGCGGAGAGCCTTCTGCCACCCCGCCCAGGGGACCCGATTCCCGGTTGGCCAATCACCCGGCTGATAGGTGGAGGGGGACCTAGCTCTATATCAACTAGTGCGCAATTCATACCCACGCATTTCGCCCTGAGGAAGGTCGCAGAATGGTGGCCAAAACGTTAGCACCTATGTTTAGGACGCGGCGTCTCCCAGCCAAGTATTTATCATGAGACTTTTCCCCTTTCATAAATGGTGACTAATTCCTTACTCCTGAGATACCCTTCTTCTGACACCAATTTTTCCTTCCCCACCTGTGAGATCCAGATAATAAATTAAATTGAGTAGCACAAAAACTTCCTAAGTCCTTCCTCCCTAATATTTTCTTATTTCCTTCACTTAACGGGATCAACGGCATTGGAAGAAGAGTCCTTGGTACGAGTCCTTGAAACGATGAGAGGGAGAAGTTTGCGTTACACAATTGGTCGCCCCTGTCCACCAATAGACTCCTTGAAGGAGAGATGAAGGTTTTCTCCCACCTTAGGGGTCGTCGACAAATTATGTAATGCTAAAGAGAAGGGAGGAGGCAGCGTTGTATAGGGGTAGTAAGTTTAGTGTTTTATATCACTGATATTTATTTTTATTATTCCTTTTTTAGACCTATACTACAATATTAACTAATTAAAAAAATAAAGTAATTAAAAAGTTACAACGTATAAATTGTTACAATAAATGGAAATATTTTTTCATCGAAGTGTATTGATTGAATCTGTTAGATTATGAAGAAATATTCAAAATCGATCAGTAGTATATTCTACAATCCAATTAAATTGGTGCAGTAGATTCTCACCCACATGTCATACATGTCAGTGTGTGCATGGCATGTCAGAAGTTTTCTCATCTATGTGTCCTACCTTCAGTCAAAAATTGTTCCTAATCTTATTAATTAACTAGCTGATGCTGTTGACTTTAACTTTCTTAATTTTAATATATATATAACATAAATAAAATAAATACAATTTGTTTTACTGTCATATCATTTATTTTTACTTCTTGTAAATTGGAAGGGGGTGTTGCTATAAGAGTTACATTATCATTAAATGGGGATTCTAGTGTGTGTTACTGGTGCGTTACAGGGGGAGAGGAGGGTATTCTAAATACTCCAAATTTGTGTTATAGAATTTACAGATGGACCCTTAAAAGAGCAAAAGTCCCCCAAAGCAGAGAACTGAAATGAAAGCAATGCACCTAGGAAATGGAAGAAACAGTCTTGCACATATGGAGGCTGAGAGGTTCGCAGTTTCACCACCATACTCATCTTGAGCAGTGCCTGTATGAGGGCTGAAGAGACATTTTAACTACCAAAAAGCTCCCAAATGAAAAGCCAAACAACATTACAAAAACCTAGGCAAATAAATAACAAGAACCATAGTGTAGCAGAACATTTGATAATAGGTACTAGGAATGTACAGGATACATGACTTGCTAATAAAATTCAAATACTTTAAAGAGAACTCATTACAAAAGATACACATTTCCAAATACCTCATGAATAGCTCTACCTCTCTCAGCAAGTTTCTCCATTAATTTTTTTTGATCTAAAGATACTGTCAGTGCATGATCCCCCTGCCCTGAAACCATTACGCTCCTCAGATTTTTGTGAATTGGTCTTTGATCCATCGGTTTATGATCCTATGATACATTCTTGCTGCTGAGCCCAAAACGCTTTACTCCAATAGTTCTTACATTCTCGTCTGCCTCATTTCTTATAAGTAGTAGTAATATACACCTTCCATTGCATTAGGTAGGACACCACCTCAGAGACATTTATTCAAAATCATTGCTAATACAAATGCATCCTTCACACTATCAGGAGCTGCTTTATGCAGTTTCACATTGGTGTTACCGGCCTAGGAGCCAGGGGCAACCAGACCAGCTGGGGAACTTGCCCCAGAACGTGACTTAATTGGGACCAAGATTTTTTTTTTTTCATTCAAAAGAAATAACAAATGTATTTAACTCTGATCTAAATTTAATGCAACAAGTTATTTCTGATGCATGAAGAAATGAATTCTGTTTAAAGATTGGGTTAAGAGAGAATTTTTTAGTTTGAAATGAGGGGTCCCCATGGATCAACTTCCCCAAGCCCCTGGTTTTCTCTGAGCACCCCTTACAGGAGCTTTCCTGTTTTTTATTTATGCTAAGAGTTGCTCTCACTTCTTCTAGGACCATATTTTTATCTCCTCTTGCTCCTGCTGTAGATTGTGTTCTGTCATTGGTAAATAGTTGTTTGTAATAGTTCGCCCTCTTGCAAGAGAGGGCATTCCTGGTGTATCTTTATTTTCTATTCTTAATTCCTTTATTACATTCCATGCTTTATTTGATCTTGTATTTCCCATGCATCTATCAACTACCTCATAGGCCATTTCTCAGAACTCATTTTCTGTCTTTATAAGGTTCATTAAAGTGTCTCTTCAGTTTCAAGTTTTCTGTTTCATCACTGTGAGATTTTGTTGTTAGCGACCTTTTGTATGCTTGTGTTTTCTTTTCTACAGAGGCTTCCAAGCTTGGATACCACTGAAGTGTAAAATTGTACTTTTTCTACAAGGTATTCCTTTTCCCCAATTAGCTGATTGATGGATGCAGTGTCAAGGCTTCATAGTATCTGGGGTTCTCACCTATTGTTAGAACTTTATTTTGAAGACACATTTGGTAGAGTCATCCTCAAGGCTTTACAGACTATATCTTGTAGTTGGAACTTCCCTTTCATCATGTACATTCTGGTCATAGGAATGTTTGACTTGCTTTCTAAATGGAAAATACATCTTTGAGGACAGAAAGTAGTGGTCTAAGACATATTCAAATCCTCATAGCTCATACATCAATTACTTTTAATTTAGCACACTGTTTTACAGTTACAACCAATAACGAACTTCAGATTCTGAGTATTGGACTCGTGTACATCAGTGTATGTCTTTGTGTTTGAACCATTAATTAGCTACTTTCCATGAGCGTTGTTGACATAGCTCTATCAGTCATTTTCCATTATCATTCATACTGTCTTTACTTTGTGGGCCTACCACATGGTCATACATATGCCAGCAGCATCTGCCATTGAAATCTCCAAGTTAAATTAATTCTTTGCAGTTGCTAACGTTATCCAGCAACTTTTTCTGTTATTTTTTTAATTTCGAATTTACAGACTATCAGTCCACTTTTACATTGTTAATTTAATAAATGGAAACATAGTGTAGTATTAAAACAAAAACTATTGTCAATTTATTCAAAAAAATTCTTGGAACCCCTGTATATATAATTTTCTACCCAAATTTCTTCAGCACCTTTTCTTTTCCTCTTAATTTCAGATAATGCAATGATATCCAAGCCATGCTTGTCAACTTTATTTTTTACCTTTTGTTGATATCCCTTGAATGTTCCATGTTTTGATTTTCAGTTGTTCATGTTGTTGGTTTGGCTTTGAAATTTTGTGATTAGTTTCATTTTTCGAGTGATGTGGTGCAGGCCTGTCTCCTGAACCCCCATACCTGGAGGACTTGGATTTATTCTTTGGGGTTCTTATTTTCTGAGGTTTCAATACACCCGTACAGAGGACCCCTTCCCCTTTTGTTTTCTTTCCTTTAACCCAGTTCCAATTTTTAGGTGATGGAAATTTGCTCTTGCCCACCACTCATTACCTACTCTCTGAGCTTTTGTCACAGAAAATATCCAGGGGCCACAAGGAGAGAGACTGGACTTGGTGGCTATACTCTGCTTTTGTCCGCTCTTCTGTCAACCTCATTACAGGTAGCACCTCTAGTAATCAATGGAATAAGCCTATGGGCACTGGTCTATTCCACCAGGGCCCTAGTCAACTTTTTCCAAACCAAAGACCTATTTCAACTGTCCAGCACATTGAATACTGAAGTTAGAGATTTCTTTCTTAAGCAATCTATTCCTCTAAATAAGATCTTTAAATAATTTTTTTGAACACGTTTTTCAAAATACTGGTTTTTGAGTAATTTTGAGTTAATCAAGAGTATTTCATTAGTTTCTACAAACACTGGTCAGACTTGACAATGAGTTGTTATTCTGTACTCGAGCACTAAAATAATGCACAAGTGGTCAACACATGCAATTCAGAAGTATAAACATTGAAGTTCAAATTCTTGCATAAGCAAATAAGGAAATTGCAGAATATATAAATTATAGAAATAGAGACATTATAGGGTGAGCTAATGCATTAGTAGTTGCAATGTTATAATTTTACGCAACAGCTACCACTTGCATGAGCTAGCACCTGCTGTAGTAGCACAAGTTTCAGATACATTTATAATATTTGAGAATGTAATGGATGTTTTTCTATGAACATGGCAAAGACAAGAAGATTAGTCATTGGTGCTTAATTGAGCCCTAGATATTTTTTCCCTTACCTGAAATTGGTATGAATTGTTTTCTGAGAGTGATATGCAGTCAGTTTCCATTACCTCAACAGAAGTTTATTTTTGTTCAAGCATTGATTAGTGAATACTAGGGATTGTTTAGCACTGTAACAGCTCAGAGACTTTGCCTAAGCAGATCACCACACTCTGAGTAAATTATATTTAAACTCAATAATATAGAGGTTACTGTAAAATATTAGAATATTCATCAAAATCTCTGGTGCAATAATTTGACTATGGCAGGAAAAGGAACTGAAGGAAAATATTTTTGGGTTGATTATGCAATAGATAGGCAAATTGTCTAGCAAAATGTTTGTACTTATAAAACTATACAAATGATATGTACAAATATAACATTTAATAAACATTATGGCATAAAGAGTCATATAACCATTTCATTCTTTACAATTAATTTTTCAGTTCTACTCTATAAAAATAGAGATTATAAAAACAATAAAAATAAATACATTATACATACATACACCTAATACTATTTGCAGTACTTTGCTGATTCCTATCACAATATGCCTATAACAAATTTATGTACATGACTACCTCAAATGTAAAATAAGACAATACCATCCATTGCACAACAAAATCACTTGGTAATTGCCATGTGGATATCCCATTCCAAGGCAAGCAGTTCAACCACTATCAGACAGAAAGCAATTGTTTTATACAATTACCTTCATGACCTTTTGTGGATCTTTTCCTAATGACATAAAATAAAAGCTCATAAGTAATTCACATTCAACATGCTTATTAATTCTATTCTAACATCACCAGAGAAATATTCTGAAAAACTGTGTGAATTTAAGCACACAAAAATTCACCTTAAAGAATAACTTAATCCTAGTACTTACAGCTACTTAAATTTTTATTCTTGCCTTAAGCACCCTCAAAGTAAGCAAGTGACCTTGTGAGAAACACAAGAAAAAGTCATAAATACTGTTCCAGAAATCTTACGAAGTCATTTATATACGACTAAACAAATCTTCATAATTATTGTGGGTCATTATTGAGGTGTAATAAATCTAAAAACAATGAATGGATGTTCCTAAAAGAGCTATGCATTGTTACTAAAAGAGTTGGAGAAGCACCACGTAGTTGCTACTTGGATGGGTAGGGAGCTGCCATGAATAAAAAAGTTAAATATTTTATCCCCATCAGAGCCCAAAACTAATTCAGTTAGAACAGAATATTTGAGCATTGAACACTTTCAACCATATTCAGTATCGTTGTTTTCCAATTTCTTTGCATAAATTACTTACAAACAATTCAAAAGTACATTGGCAAGAATTAAAACAATTAGTTCATTCTATAAACATGCTAGTTTTCTATTTCACGATTTTCCCAACACATTTGTGTAATTGCCTTTTGCAATACAGTGATTAACTCATTAAATATTAATGAGTGTGTTAAACATTCAAGTACTTTAAACATAAACTCCAATAGAAATACTGTAATGTTCAGTTTCTTATTCCTCAAATAATTACAATTGAACACCATGATCGATTGCAAATACCACTGAAGGCAGTCTAACCCTTTGCGCACCCATGCGGAGTGAGACTTGACATAGAAAAAATTTTTCTTCTGTTCCAATGTTGAGTACCACTTTAGACACATTTTTCATTCTTTCCTGAGCTCCAAATTCATGTGAAATTCAACAGGGAGGGCAGAACTTTGGAGTAAACAGTTGGTAGATTTCTATCATGTTCACTGTACAATTTCATATTGTTAGAGAGTGGTGATTGGTTAAAATTATGTTGATATAAATTAAATAGATGCCTTCCTTATCTTGTCATAATAGCACATTGGCTTCAATACTAATGAAGCAAGCGGGAAACCCTAGTTCGATACCCGCTCCTCCAAAATTTTAGTTGAGAACAAACAATTCAAGAACATTGAGGGTGAACAAGGCAAAGGTCTATTGTGTTTATTTTTGTGTCACTCCGGTTAAGACTATTTATTAAACACTTTAACCAGTTAAAAGTGTGGTGACGTGGACAAAATATGTTTTAATTTTTTCTTAATCATTATGCCTCATTTTTCTTCAAAACATAGAAACTGCTAATGCACTGCGAGCAAGTTGTGGTAGCACGTCCGTGGAATTTAAATAAACAGCTGATAAAAAGCAGGTTCTGAAGAATTAGGAGCGCAAAGGGTTAATGATGAAACTGACTTAAATTGAACTGCTTAAGTTAGAGTAGTTAATCATATACTCTTATTTGAACAAGTGGCTTCACATACGCTGGCCCTTAGGAAAATATTCTTTTAGCACTAACTTTGCTCTTTAATATGATCATAACTTTAAAAAATTTAAAATAATTTTGGTTCTTTCATTTAAAAGTGGTTTATATAAAAACCTTATACATCCTTTTTAAAAATCAATTGGATTGTAATATTTTCAGACTACTAAAAATCTACATTGTGCATTTCAATTTTTTTGTCTAAACAAGTCAGTGTGACTAGGAAATAATGACAGAGCCAAAATCATTACTATAAAAACATTTCTAATATTGATGGCAATGACTAAATTATGCACAAGTTTAACACCAAATTAAAATCTTATTGTGTAAAAATAAAATAAACACCAAAATTGGCAGCTGTTCTCATTAAGCAACACTTAATATTCTGGTGATTGTATATTTGATCACACAAATTTGCTTCAACATCAAGTTTGTGGTGCCCGCCAGAATTGAGTTCTGATCTGAGCTGCTCTAATCAAAGGTACTCTGATTACTTCCAGGTGAAAGATGGAACAAAAAACTATAAAATAGGTCATGAACCATGTACAATCTTCTTTTCCATCCACCTCCCTCTATCCAGAATGTGATGTCACAGAAGAAAATCTTGTATCTTCACTTTCATAACTGGTACACACCATTGAGAGGAAAAAAGGACAACCTCCTAAAATGATGGCTAACAACAACAACAACAATAATAATAATAATAATAATAATAATAATAATAATAGCAAAGCAACAAAATTGTCACACAAAAAGTCAGTAATCAAATATTTTTTAAAAGGGGAAAAGTTCATTCTTATAGGCATCATTATTAAACAGGAGCTAAGGGCAGTCAATAAAGCTTTTTCATTTCTCAAGTTATTTTCAAAACAAAAAGAGCAAAATCCTTGCTAAGACCATTCTAAGAACAGTGTAATACAAAAAAAGTGCCCCACGAATGGTAAGATTCAATTTCACATTTTTAGTTTCCTAACCAATGACAATATCATTAGATCACTTGCATAATCTTCTAATTCTCAATATCTTACAGAACAATCCTTCAGAGAAACATTACCTTCAGGCTGACCACTCATTTCCTAAATCAAATTTCCCTCACTTTTCCTGTTTTTTTAAAAATTTATTTATTTATTTTTTTTACATTTTTCACTATTAAAATGTGTGTGTGTGTGTAGCGGGGGTCATAACACCATTGAAATACCAGTAATGTCTT
Source organism: Teleogryllus oceanicus (assembly GCA_964035755.1). Classification (NCBI taxonomy): domain Eukaryota; kingdom Metazoa; phylum Arthropoda; class Insecta; order Orthoptera; family Gryllidae; genus Teleogryllus; species Teleogryllus oceanicus. Next base: position 17,727,061 of record CAXIVR010000001.1, on the reverse strand, counting down.
CCTGTAATGGGGATACTCGATTTGGATCAAAAGTCAGCAAGTCCTGCTCTCTCCCTCTTATGGTGGCCCCTGGGTACCCTCTGAGGTTTGGACTTATGTGTAGCTTATGAGAGCAGGGCAAGGGCTCTCCAATGCCTGAAAAGGGGAGTACTGGGATAAAAGAAGGAAAAATTCTGACAGAAAACCACGTGTAGAGAGAACTCTGTATGGCGTAGTGAAGCCAATCTCTCTAGGGGAGTAAACCCAACCAAATCAACCTGCTGCCTTGCAGGAAGTGAAGGGATTCCCAAAGGCTAAGGAAAAGAAAACCCCAACAGAAAACAAGAAAAGTCACAAAATTACCTTTGAAAGAAGAAGGAACCAGAGGACCATTAAACGTATGTTTGACTATTTGCCATATACAGAATCCTTTAGATATGCAGTTAGATATGAAAGAGTTTTTGACAATGCAGAATTAAGTACTGAAAAATTAATAGTAAAGAATAGAAAGGATTTTAAGGCCTTTTAAAATTTTCAGAGGATGAAATGAAGAGAAATTAATACATTTTGTTGCACCTTTTTATTAGATTATTACATTTCCCCACCTCTTCTCTTGTTTTTCTATTCCTCAGCAACTTTTTCTCCACTCTTCTCTGCATTTTTACAAGATTGGACAGAAAAATGTGTTGTTTTTTTTTCCCCTTTCAAACAGCTTCGAAAATCTCATTTAATCAAATTTAATCAGCCGCCATCAAGCAGACCCAACAGTTACTAAACAACAAAGACAGATTTGGAACTTTTCACGGTGCATGGCTACAAGTATTTTCCTGATATGATTTAGAGTTTGGAAGAAGGTATCAAGGAGGAACAGTGGAAGAAGTTGATGAGTGTTAGGGACAAACTTTATGGATTTGCCATGTCAAATTCAAATTAAATTTGAAGAATATTCTGAATGTAGAGACCTTTGCAATTTTGACTGAATTCCCTTTATGAGTGCTTACAAGATTTGCTTCTCTGGTGTCCGTAGATGTCGAGTGGTGTTTCTCTACATACAAGGATCTCCTGAGCTCTTAAGTGCCAGCGACTTACTGACAAAAACATTGAAATGCTTTTTATAATGCAATATAATTATAAGTTGACCCAGTATGTTTGTATCCTGCGTATTTCCTTTTTGTATTTACTACAGTGTTGTGTAAAGAACCATAAATCACCTCTTGCAGATTCTATTAAGAGAAGTTTGGCTCAATATGATATGCATGTGCTGGAAGCTAAGTTCATGTAACTGGTGTAAAAATTTAATACAGTTATTTCAACAGCACCTTTCTTTGCACCTTTTCACATATATTTTCAGAACCTTCTGTCCCCCTTTTCCAACCATAATTTGCATCTCAAAATCCTTTCCCTAGTAATGAAAACCAGGATTAAAGCACCACTACAAAAACATTTCAAGAAAGTGAAACCTTAAGGAAGTGATATTGGACACTGCAATAGAAGTAGGTGGAAAGAAAACCCTCAATTGAAAATTCAAAAAAAAATGATGGAATTAAATTGTGAAGGAGAGGTTAAAAGGAAAGCAATTTAAAAAAATTGGGGGAAATAAGTAGAAGCTAGAAATAAGACAAGCACAGAAGAAAGGCCAAGAAAAAGACATGGGAAACATTTGGAATGGAAGTGGAAGAAAATTACCATAAAAACAAAAAATCTTTCTGGCAAGTAATTAATGAATTAAGAGGGAAACATAGGAAAACAGTGAGAAATATTAGGGACACTGAAAACAACTTAAAGACAAAACATACTGAAATATGTGGAGGAAATATTATGAGAACATCTTTAGGAAGGAAACCACTGGTGAGCAGGAGGTTGCGAGTGAGAGGCACAATTTCTGTGCACTACTGGGAAATGGGAGTGAGGAGGAAGACAATTCTAATCCAATGAGTGAGTCATCAGTGGAGGGAGCAGATGAAAAAGAAATCTCACCAACAGAGGAAAACGTAGAGGAAGCCCTGAGAAGAACTCAAATTGGGATAGCTGTTGGCCACAAAAGAATAACTCCCAAAATGATAAAATATTGTGGGAAAATAGGAATGGCATGGATAACAGCACTATGTCAACAAGTGTGAAAAGAGGGAAGAATACCCCAAGATTGGGAAGAAAATATAATAATACTCATACACAAAAAAGAAAGTACCATGAAATGGGAGAATTATAGAGCCGCCTGTCTTCCATCATGCATTAGCTAAGTTTATTCAAGGATTATGGAAGCTAAACTGAAAAGGGTAGTAGTAGAAGAAGATCTGGAAGAGGAGTAGGGCACTTCTTGACCATATAGATGAACACAAGATCATATCTATACCTTACCCACCACCAGAAAAAGCAATAAGTAGGGGGAAAATTATCCTTTTTTTCATACTCATGAAGTCATCTCTGTGAAATTCTCTTTCTTTAGAGACTTCATGTATAAAGATTGGTTGTGTGTGAGAGCCACAAAATGTATCTATACTAATGAAATAATATAGGAGATGATTATATTCATGGACCAAATAATTAAACAGACAAAAAGGAGTACTAAGATGCATAAAGTAGGAAACTGAACGATGAGGCCAGTATGGATGCAGTCAATAATATAGGCAGAGGATATACTGCTCATTGCAAGCAGCTCAGATGACTTGGAGGAGATTGTCCAAGAGTGGGGACATGCACTGGAAAATAGAGATGAAGATCAATACAAGTAAGAGTAAGATTCTGAGCATATGTAAAGAAAGAGAAGAAATGAGGATAACCTGGAGAGACAAACATATGGAACAGGTTCCTAGCTATGAGTACTTGGGCACAATTACATCACAGGATGAAAGGTACGAAGATGAGATGAATAACGGAATCAAGAAGACAAACTACGTGTTTAGTTGAAGTTCTTTTGTAAAGTAGTGGGCAAACCAAGAAGAGATAGAATAAGAAATAATACCATCAGAGATGAACTAAAAGTGATACTGCTTATTAAAACCACAGAGATAATGCATTAAAATGGTTTGGACATGAATATAGAATGAAGACAAGAAGATGATTTTTGAGGTGAGACCAGAGGGGAAAAAATTTCTTGGAAGACAAGGAACTTGGGAAGGATATACTTTAGCAGAAATATGTTAAAAGAGTGGAACTACAATACAAAAAGTGCAGCACACGGCACAAAACAAGAAAAAATATGTCAAATGGCTAACTTAATGCTGATAAGACGTAAAGAGCTGAAGATTAATAGAATATTTCACACTATTTAAAGACAATATTTAAGGAAGCCTGAAACTAATTTGGCAGCTCACTGATTTCATCGTGAGAAAGTACAAATTAAAAAACGAGCAAAAAATAATGCTGCACTACTCTTTTAGGACTAATATCTAGTTTTATAACCATTTCCAAATTTTCTCTGTCTTCTAACGATTCTTCTTCAAATTCCCTGATTTTTCCAGTGCAATGAAATTACCTGTTTTTTCCCTGTTTGCCAGAAAGTGTCCACCCTGACCTCACATTATGGTCAAACGGGTACTCTACATGAGTGATCTTAATGTTACAGGACACATGGAAACATCAAAAATTGAGGGGCTCATTGAACAAACTTCATACTCAAACAAAACTTCAAAACCAAATGCAATAAATCAATAAATGGGTCTTTTTAATCCCAAAGAAATTTCTTTTGCATAATTCATGATTTATTTTATATGCCTTTGCTACACTAAACTGAATAATAAAAAACTCTTGGTGGAGAAAAAAGATATATCTTCCTTATGGTAGAAACTGAGGAAAAGCAAAGAAATATATTGTCTTTATCACTCCCTAGCATTGCAAAGGCATATTTTGACAAATCTTAAATCCTTGATTATTTTACTCATTATTATTATTATTATTATTATTATTATTATTATTATTATTATTATTATTATTATTAGCATCACACACAAAAAAACAATAAAATTTTAACCCAAAAGTAAATGCACAATATTAAAAAAAATAAAACAAAATTCAAAATATAATGGAAAAAATGGAGTATTATCAGTAAGTGAAACTAGTAAGGTTTTCAGAAAAAGTAAGAGTCTTAAAACAAAAAATGTTTAACACATATCACAGGAACAGCTACTCACCTCTTAAAAACATTAAAATTAATTTCAGCTAGAATAAAAAATATTTTAATTTGTCCCTTACAGAATTCCAAAGTTTTAAAGGTTAAAGTATGTTTCATATACACATAAAAAATGCTATGTCAGTTGTTACACAAGAGAAGTAACTGGTGCAAGTAGAAAGGGGGTGGTGGAATAAGATAGGCAAATCAGCCCCCCCCCCCAAGGATAAAAACTTTTATGGTGAAAACCGTGATTGAAATTTTTAAAAAATGAAAAATTAAGAAAAAAAGACAGGCTTTTTGCCAATTTGAATCAATTTACCCAGGGTATTTTGTACAAACGAAAGGAGAAAAAAAGTGTTGTTTAGCTTCTTTTATAAGTTTAATTTTTTTTAACATTACACTGATGAATCTGAACTTTAATTTTCCTTGCAATTTTCTTTAGATGATAAAGAGGTTTTGAGAGTTTTTTCTGGTGTTTAATGTCTGATTTTGACCCTGCAATCAACAAAAAAGAAATTTCAACCTTTTATCTTATAATTTGCACCTGACAGCTCAAAATAAATAAAACAGTCATTTAATAGTTTCTTTTTTTATATTACTGTTTATTTTATATATATTAGTTTTATTTTTATTGAGCTGTTGGGTGCAAATTATAAGATAAAAGGTTGAAAGTAAGTTAACATTAATTTTAACAGTGATATTTAATGTATTATTTACCATTGGACTGTATAATTCTAAACAATATGTAACAAGTATTGTATTGCAGCTTCTGGGTCAATGAGCCCCATCTCGAACAGGTTTATCGTCCAGTTTCCCTGATCCATTGAGAAAATGCTGAGATGGCCCCTTGTTTTGCTTCTGGACATAAATGGAACTTCATTATCTGTACAAGTCTTCTAGAATTCAGTGGGAAATATAGTTATTCAATTTATCGTTTCCATGTTGTCGCGGCAGGAAGTATTATTCCTTGACGAAGGACATCATGGACAAGAGCTCAAAGTTTATTGCTTATTTATCCTTGAAAATAGATTTTATTACATGGGAGTGTTTTTTTCCCTTCTTTCTTTTTTTCTTTTGTTTTCTTTAAATTTAAATTTAAAGTAGTATATGACTTAGTGTAGGGTTCAAATGTGCACAGAATTCACTTCTCCCCATAGCACGTCATACACAGTTTTAACTGTTTTTTGACGTAAAATAATTAAAGAAAGAAAGAAAGGAAGTTTGGGAAACCATAGAGAATTTTACAGGAGTACAATTCGTATTTAGTCCTTTCTATGATCATGTCTCAGAACAAGAGGTATCCTTAAAAAGTGAAGGAAAAAAGTAATTTTTTTCTATTTTCCTCTTCTTTTTTGTTGATTGTAAGGGTCAAAATTGGACATAAATGCCTGAAAAAATTCTTGAAACATTTTTATCATCTATAGAAAATTGCCAGGATAATTAAAGTCAATATTCATCAGTGCAATGTGGTTAAAAAAAATTGAAACTTATAAAAGAAGCTAAAATCGCACGTTTTTTTCATTTGTATGAAGTACTCTAGGTAAATTGATTAAAATATGGTGAAAAACCTTTTTTAAACTTCAATCATGAATTTCAACATAAAAAATATTTATCCCCACAGGCAATTTTGCATATCTTAATCCGCTACCCACTTTCTGGTAAGAACTTCCATATATCACTGAGCATGTAGCACTAATATTACAAAATTTTAATGCATTATAAAGTTTCATGAAATAAAACACAAAATATAATTTTATTCGTTAACCTATGAAATTTGAGATAATGGATTTTTTCATTGATCTTTTCAATTAGTAATTAAATTTATGGACTTCTAAATACATAGCGCATCTACTTAATAACTTGGCAGAGTTTAGACAATTGAAACAACTGGCTGCCAATCACTCTGTTGTGGCCCTGTGCAATCTCCCGATATGTTGCCATGGGCCATTCCCATGGAAGATTTCTAATTTTCTTTGTCATAGACATGCTGGAAAGGGCCATAACATAATACACAAATTTGTGGTCTCTGGCTGGTGAGATGTTGTCATTAGATTTTTTTGGAAGTTGTTGTTGTTGGACAGAGTATGCATAAACAATCCACATACAATAAAAGATTTTCAGGAACAAATATTAAGAGAAATTTCTAATACCAACACGATTTTAATAAATGTTGGTCAGAATATGTTGTCAGAACCAGAAGTGCATAGAAGTAAGCAGAGAGCATTTTTCCCAGACATAAATTATGTTGGCACATTGCCACAACCAGGGCCACCACAGTGACAGATTCTGCAGAATGGAAGGCCCATTGACTGGTAGTCTTGAGTGCTGTGAGAGCACAGATCTTAATAGACAACTTTTCTTTACAGTCTATTATGAACGCAAAACAATACGAGTATATGCATTCAGAATAATGAATTTTAATTCAATAGTAATTAACATTCTTCAGGTCTCTTCAGATTAAATCTACAAAGTAATAAAAGAAATAAGGACTTTAATGATTAAGTGAATGATTTTTAAAATCAACTAACAAAAACATTGTGTTGATTCTAGTCTTGCTACGCATTAAATGCCTGTGTGTTCTAAACACAATAGATTTTATATATTCACAGTAAAGTTTGTTCAGCAGCAGAATTTAAAGATAATCTGAATTCTGAGTAGAATTAAAAACATTGAGTTAGAAATTTCAAAACAACACAACTGGAAAACCAATAATTTTCCATGGTAAATATTTTTTTTTAAATTAATACATTGGATGTATCCAATACAATATCCTTTTTAAATAAAAAGAAGTGTATCCTGAACACTTTCATAAAGGCAATTGTAGACTGCAACAATTCTTTCAGAAATGTTTAAGCAGATATATTTTATATCCACGAGTGTTAATACTCTTATGCTAAGAAGCTGTAATCAACATATGGTCCCAATGCCACTGCTGAGAGGAACTTTCGGAACAAGCAGCAACATAGAGATCACTGCCTGATGTTAGGGATGCGGACTCCAAGCACAGTCCTGTTTGCTGGTTGACCATCTGCTTCACCTGCAACACATCAGTAACTTTCAAATAGTACAAACTAGAGATCTTTTTATCATTTATCAGTACTTTATTCTTTAAATTCTCTCTCAAGTTCTTCTTCTGGGGTTCCATAAGGGACTTAAGAGATACTAAATAACATTTACAAATAAAAGTATCCAAAGATTTTTATGACAATCATTTATTCAGCAATTTCACAGCATTTCGTAACTCGTTTTGTTACATCTTCAGGTGCTAAACTTAGTGAGGGAACACTATCCCATTGAATTACCTCATCAGCAGAACATTCAAGGAAACAATACACTCTCACTCAGTTGATACCACATAACTAACTACTTTTAACCACATAACTCACTAAGTTTAGCACCTGAAGATGTAACAAAACGAGTTACGAAACGTTGTGAAATTGCTGAATAAATGATTGTCATAAAAAACTTTGGATACTTTTATTTGTTAACATATATTGACAATCAAGAAGAAATATTGATTTACAACATAAACATGTACAACATAAACATCTGCACACACAATGGCAAAACCAATATTTTTGAACAGAGATATTATGTGCCTGGTTAGTAAGAATCTGTGTTTTGCAGCAGATCGAAATATGTAAAATTCAACTGATTCAATTCTTCATTCAATCACAGAATGATTAAAAAATTCAGAAACGCTAACAACTTCCACTCTCTCTTGTTCTACTCTTTTAACAGAAGTATGGAGATGTACAAGTGCACTTTTCACAACTCAACCACACAATCAAATGATGTGAATTTTCAATGTTACAGAAGCCGAGGAAATGAACACAAGTTCCAGAATAAAAATTTGGAGAGACAGAGGGGATGTTCTCACACCTAGTATGAGAGAAGGACCAGAATAATATAATGCTACAAGTAAAGATTAAAATGGTAGTGGAAACTGTAGTACTACAACAGCACATACTTTCTCACCGTATTTCTAAATTTTCAATTTTTGAAAATTCAGATAGTACAACAAGAAAATGTCATTCTTTTAAGTGTTCCTAGTTCTATCCCTGTAAAAAATTTGGAGCAGTTTATGTAAAAATATTTTTCTTCATGCAGAAATTGCATGAAAACTACTAACTTTTTCAAAAAATTGTACACGACGCTTTTTACTTGATTTCTTGAAACAGATTTTGTGGAAGACAAAAATCTCCATCTTCAAATTTATAGTTCTGGAATGTTACACTTTTGCAATTTTCAAAAATACACAGTGTTTGTCCAAAATGGGACTAGCACCATTTTTTTTTCCTGTTCTGTCATACACAAGAGGAGAAAATTTAAAGAAAAACTTTAGTCATTTTTGAGAAAAATAATTGTTTAAAAATTGTCTATATTTCATGCAAAACTATGTGAAAATAACTAACATTTTTGAAAAATCGTAGATGAATAATTTCAAGATCAGTCTTTAAAGAACAGATTTCATTAAGGAAAAAGGTCTATCTTCAATATTGTAGCTGTAGAAGATGCCAAACAAAATATTTAACTTTCGCTTTTTTTGAAAAATCAGCAATTTCAATGACAATCAGACCTGCGCCTTTCTTTTCAGTGTTTATTGCACTACTTGAAGACAAATATTAATAAAAACATTTGGAGCCATTTTTGAGAATATTTGAAAAATTAAATGAGACTTCATGTAAAGTACCCCCAAAAATTAAAATAAGATCCTCAAGTTCCTTTAAATCGTTTGGGGAAAATCAATTTTGGAGAAAATTTGCTGAATGGTTTGGGTGCTAACATTGGCAACAGATAGATAAGATTTATTCACTTTTTCATTAGCAGGGCCTGGCAATAAGAGTTTTGCTGCAAAAAATTCGCCATTTTCTGGTACACGATTTCAATATTTTCTTTTCTTACGAAGGGAGAGAAAGAAAAATCAACAACAATGATAACAATGATTTTAAGGAATAAGAAAATAGTGAGAGAGGCAAAAAGATTTAATCCTCACACATCAATACACACAAAATTCAGAAATGAACATACATTCTGCCAACAATACATTGTAGCTGTGATCTTTCAAACGAACAGACAGAGTAGGTTGGTGAGATAGATTCACATTAATAGCAGTTTAAATGAATATATATAAAGAATTACAATACTCCTACTTACAGGAGAAATTTTCCATTCTTGGTTTCCGCGCAATCCATGGCACTTATACATCACAACTTTATGTTGATATGGTGGTGATTTTTCTCTTTGAACTTCTGCACAATTTTCTTCACGGCGAAGCTCTCCAGTTTTGCTCAATGAAAAATACTAAGAACAAAGTTTTTTTAGTCTATAGTACCCAAATTTCATAACATATCGTATGATAAAAAATGCATAATTTTTACCTGACTGGCAGTAAGGGCTGTATGACATGAATAAATTCCTAAGTCATACTGAGACTTGCTTGATCGCTGCAAATGATCCAGGCAGAGATTTAAGTTATTTCTCACCTAAAAACATCAGTCCAATATCACATTAACATAAAGAAATTTCCAAGAACTGAAAATAAGTTATTTACATATTATTTGAACAATAATTATAAATAATCACAATTTTTTGGTGAACCACAAAAATGTGAAAATAAACAATATTTACTGACAATAAATTAATAAAATTATTGATTTTAAACATATTCCCCTAGCAGTAGCATATGTTAATGCTCAAGAATAAATGTGAATTCAAAGGCTAACCACAAAATTTACACTTATCGATGATATTCTGCAAAATCTTTCTGTACTATGGGAGGGCCTAACAAAATGTTTGCTTAAGGAAACAATGTATTTCTTTCACATATACTTATAGATTGATATGAACAAATTTATTACACATCAAAACTACTTTTTATAATTTAGTTGTTTTCATGTTGCATTTGCTCAGAGCTATTTCGGAGAAATCCTCGAGTCCACCTGGCAGCATCATGCCATTTTCACTGGGTTAAAGAAGGACATACAGTTCTTTATTCATATTTTTGGTATATTTTTAACTCAATTTGAAAGCTCCCAGCTTTCCATTCAGGTCACAAACATCACACACTTCATAATTTTTGCTTTCAAAAATGTATTATTCTGAAATGTTTTTTATTCCATCAACAATACATTAAATAATCTACAGAAAAACATTTTGTTAGGTCACAATTTTTGTCATATCTCCACAAATTTTATGTCGTAAATGCATGCTTATTTTCCTCACATTAGAATCTTAAAAATTCGGGCATTAGTAAATAATAAAAATTCACATTAAAAAGCTGTTATTACAATAATCAGTTTTTTTTCTTTCTTTTTACTGCTTTTATCTTGCTTTCAATCTATTTTTTTCAGTCATTGACGATTTTCTTTCACCATAAAATTGTGTCCCTAATTATAAGACACTGATTAAGGGTTTATTACGGATTAGGGTTTATTAGGGTATTAGGGTATTAGTTATTATTAGGGTATTAGTATTAGGGTTAGTTTATTAGGGTATATTAGGGTTTATTAGTTTATTTCTACACTTTAAAATAATGCAACTGTTTTTTCTTTATATTTACAAATTTGTAATTTCCATAGATCAACTTTATCAATGGAGTATCACAACCCCGAGGCAACATTTTTATAGTAAACAAAACAAGGAACTAAAAGAACTAAAGAGACAGACGCACGATGCAATTTTGAGGTACTGATTTAATGTTTGGCAAATACAGTCTGTAAGAAGGAGAAAACTCCAATATTGAAAGCATGGTGTGCAGAAATGTTGGCAGCTATTTCGACTCATTTCGCTTCAACATCATGCATTAAATCAAGAAACTTATCTCAGCTTTTGGCAGCCAGTAACAACAGCCAGTAATGAGTTGACTTCATCTATTCTCTGTTCACCCTAAGAAAAAAGTTGATGTAAACAATAGCACGTGTTTTGGGATACTTGCCATTGGTTAGTTGACGCGTTTCAACCTCAGGCATATTCATGCGCAGAAGAAAATAGTTTTCGAGTAGTGGCTCATATCTCTCACAATGTTAAAAATTCCAGACGAAACTTATAAACTATAACTCTGACTCGAAAATAAGAAGACCATTGTTCCCACGCCTGCCCTGCCGGAAGAGGAGATATCGATGTCAGTGACAGTTATGAGTCCAGCGCGTGCGAGGTATCAGCTCTAGCGGAAAAAATGAATCCGGAGAGTCAAGAGGCAAACTGTACCCCACGCACACATAGAAGTAACTGGAGCTGTTGATTTCGTAAGAACTGATGACAGAAGCAGGTTCAGTCACGCACGGTGGGAGGCGGTATACTCATGTGAAGCGAAGCAGATCAGTTTAGCAATTTTTGTCAAGCAGTTTTTTTGTCAGCTTGAAGATGTCGGAGAGCGGTGCAGGTCCTTCCGTACTCAAACATTATAGTGGTAAACTATTATGGAGTGGTTAAAAATGTGTGATACTGAATGTTTTAAATACATTTTTAGCACTTTTCAGCACTTCTCGAGCAAGGTATTTCTAAAGTGATGCCAGAACGCTGGTGTAGGGCATACTATTAAAGAGGAACAGAGAATGTGGGAGGTAGATGGCTTCATGATGTCGTGAACAAGATAGTCATCACCAGGTTCCTCTTCCAACATCGAACATCTGCTTCAGACATGAAGGAATTTAACCTCTTCCTGAAGCAGAGTGATCGTAAGTAAATTGTTTGCACGAGATTAAAGGGAGAATATTAGTTAATACAGTCGAAATAACGTAAATTGGATATTAACATTCACTGGTTCACTTCATTCTCGTAAATATTTTTTAAAATTTAACTTTGCAAACTGAATGTTAAGGATTATTTAATTAGTTTTACTATTACGTAGTTTCTCTTGATGTTTATAAACATGCGTTTGCGGAGCCATTAGAAATGTTAATATTCATCTGGTGATCTGCAGATGTTGGGTTCTCTTTTTAAGCAACCACAGACTACACTGAGTGCACGTGACCAAAAGTAGTGCGTGCGGAGTGGGCGATTGAGAAAATGGAGCAAGGCGGAATACCTCAGGTGTGTTTACATCAGCTTTTTTCTGAGGGCGAACGAAGAATACAGTTTTGTATGTTTCAATAAATGTAGATGGCATTGGCTTGACAAATGAGCTTGCTGGCCATTGGCCGAAGAGCTTTAAAAAGTTCTCCTACTGACCATGTGATGCTCAAGTGTGGCCGATTAGCTGTCAAAGCTTTTCATACATCCCACTGGAGTTTAGTCTCCTTCATACAAACTTCGGGGGAAGATAACATACCAACTACGTAATACATACTTTTCTGAAATTAAGGGGGTTTCTTACATTTCCAAAATAATTCAGAACAAAATAATTAATATCTACGCCAAAAAAAGGGGGATAAGTATTCATGCAAAACAAAAATAACAAACAAGCGTAAAGTTAGAAGCACAGAACGTTAAGACACCTACCAAATGTATATACTAAAATGAACGGCAAATGTGTTTAAGTACATAGTTTTCTCAATTAATAATGTGTAATAAAATAGAGAACAAAACTTAAGATGACATACTCGACCATATGCCTGGACATTTTCATCCAATATGAACTTTTGGGGGTAGATGTTTTCCAGATACCACTTGAAACTCTTGCATTTCAATCGTTCACGCAGCTCCTTCCTATCACTAATATCTCCAATGTCTACATTCTACAAATAAAAAACATACATATTATAAACATCTTGCTAAAACTAGGTATCTTAATAACTAATAATAATTCTTGATAGTTTATAATTTGGTATCTCACACAAATGAATTCTTTTACATTGCACAATTTTTTGTATAATCTGTGTTTGTCTGTATATTTCAATAAACAAATAGATAAAATTAAATATTTAGTTGATACATTATGTTTATTTTATAGATATCTTATGTTTGATATGCTTACTTACCAATAAATCAGGCCGATGCATATAGAAGAGGCGTTTATAGGAATCCATCCACACCTCAACAAGACGAGCAGTATTAATACCATGTGTATCTTTGCCTCCTGGAAACTTGTATGGATGAAAGTCACGAAAAATATGGCCCACTCGGGAACAAGGAATTGTCTCCAGTGAACCACCGCACTGCCACACCTTTCCAAAAAATTAATAAGGATTAGCATTACACGTTATTATAAATTTGTCATGAGAAATTATAGGACAGAAGAAGTTGTGAAATGCAAATGCTCAAAATATTTGCACATAAGCTGAAAAATCGAAAAAATCCTTCATAATCTCTTTAGTTCACTGTAAGATGAAAATACAGTGAAACCCCTCTTCATGACCATCCTAATTCCCGACCAATTTTTTTACAGTAAAATGAATGCATTAAAATCCCCTTTATGCCAGCCACACCTGTTCCTGACCAACAACCATCAATTCCTCTACAAAATCACACTTTTTCCCCCTTAAAGACAACCACTTTTAACCAAGTTTCAAGAAATGTTTTTCAATGCCTCATGTTGTTTTCTGCTAACTGCAACTTGTGGCCTCGGTGGCAAGTGATGATTCACGTGGTTTCTCACATGGCAGGGAGTTCCGCCGCTATCATTTCTTCCCTTCCCTTTGGGTGTGCTATTCTTAGAATGACATTGGAGTCAGATTCACTGACATCTCCTTCAGTTAGTAATACAATCTAGTGCTGAACATGCTTTTGTTGTGTAATGTTGCCACTGACTGAGTAGGGAGTGCAACAGGGAAGGCTGTTTTCGCTAAACTTTTCATTTTCTCGTGACAAATGGCAAATATCAAGTGCAAAAAGAAACTCACAATCCTTTCTCTAGAGACTCGTTTATGAGTGATAAGAGAAAGTGAAAAGGGAAAGTTGCAGCGAGAGTTAGCTAAGCTGTTTAATTGTGGTAAAAGTCAGATACAGTCAATTCTTGGCTATCAAGAACGGTACTTGAAAGATTGAGAAGCCAACTCAAACTAAAGACGAGAGGATGGCAGCATTAAGAAAGCATAAACAGTGTTCTTTTAAAATAGTTTATTCAGGCTCATTCAAAGGATATGCAATTTTTAAGTGGGCTAATGTAATTCTTCAATTTACATTGGACCTTGGAGTCAAAAACCAGTAATGGATGGGTGGACAGATTTTGTGTTTACCACCACATTACTTTCTGAAATGTTAGTGATGAAAGTGGTAAGGCCACTGAAAATATGAACAGTGACTGGAAATTCCAAATTTCCAATATCACCAAAGGAAACGCGCCATGTGACATCCACAACATGGATGAAATGGGCCTTCTATTTAAAGCAATAATGGACAGAATGCTTAGTGATAACTAGGGGGCGGATTTCGATGACCTAAAACCTCACCAAAAATGATAAAAAAAAATGCCCTTAAAATGTTTTAAAAATGCCCTTAAAGTAAAGAAAAATTATGAAAAAATGTCAAAACTAGTGCAGATGAACAACTCAAGCTGTTGGATACATAGCTGATGTCATTGAGGCTTCTTATATTTGTTCAAGTGAACTCATCATTCAAACTTTTAGTTTGGACTGTCGTTTACCAGGAAATCTGTCTTTAGCTATCCTGAAATTGGCTGAAATGATGATGATAGGCGTCACAGGAATTACAACGGCTGATATATACAATTTCTGTGCAAAGAAATTGAATAGGGTGCTCAGGAATTCTGTGGAGAACATTTGTTGCATCTTGTAAATATTATTTGAAGTAAGTACCATTATAATGATATTATAAACGATGAAATCAGAGAAAAACGCGTTAAAAATGACGGAAACGGTAAAAAATGACTTATTAGTCGAAATCAATGAAAAATGGGAACAAAAATGGCACATAAAAATGGATTATGTGCATTTGGGTCATAACATAAAATGAATTTCTATACTAAACAGCATTGTTCTAAAGTGAAAAGAAAAAAGTACATTTCATTAAAATCTGCCCCCTAGTGATAAGAGACAAATGCAAGGATGGTAAATTAGCAAAGCAGAGACTAACAATTGTGTTATGCACCAATATGCGTGGGGAAAAGGAGTAACTGATTGTTATCCACGCATCTCTGTGTAAACAATGCTTCAAACATGACACTACGGTGACAACCATATTCTGGCAAGCCAACAAAAAAGCATGGATGATGTTTAACATTTTTTGTTCATCACTGTACAAACTGAACAGGAAAATCCAACATGAAAACAGGAAGCATTTACAGTTCATCAATAATGCTCCATGTCACTGCAACGAAAAATTTTCAAGGTAAAAATAAAATTCATTCGCCAAATACGTCATCTTGCTTGCAACCCCTGGATCAGGGAGTAATTTATGTTCCAAGTAACTAGAATGGATGATGCCACAACAGTTCATGAATTACCAAAATCTACTATAGTTTTGGATGTTGAAGATTGGGTGAAATGTGCCTGGCATGAAGTGAAACCTGAAACAATCAGATATAGTTTTATAAACTGTGGATTTGGCAGTGTTGATTTCCTTTTAGAATCAGTGCATGAAAGCAGTGTAGCAGTCATGGAGGATTTGGCTGAAGTCAGCAATATTGATGTTGACATTGATAATACAGACGAATAGGTCAACTGTTTCAATGATAATGGAACTTGGGATGAGGTGGTTTCCGAAATTAGCCCAATTGACAACTATGAAGAATGTGACAGTGAAAATGATAGGTTTCAAATTGAATCATTATTATTACCTAATGCACTCTCTAATATTAGAAGGCATAGGTTATTGGCAAATGAATTGAAACATTATTAGTTAATAAATTTGTTAGGTGAGACTGAAATAGAACATGAAAATATTACTGTAGCTAAACATGTGAAGAAATTCAAATAGACAACCATATCAAATTTTATACTCAAGATCAATAAAGAATAATATAAGAGTATTTGCTAATAAATTGCATGTTCTTTGCGTATAATTTATAGTTTTTATTTAATAAACTAATAAATACATAGTATATGAATGTATGTATTTACATCCATGCCCAGAATGCACTCTGGATAAGAGAAACCCTTTCATGACGACCACCCCTTAAGATGATCACTTTGGTCGGGTGCAAATTTAGATGGTTGGCATAAAGGGGTTTCACTGTAACACAATGGAGAATAAAGACCAATTCTGAATTACATATTCTAATGGACAGTGAAAATATTATCAGATCTCTAAAATTGCACATAAATATATGGATAATGCACACAAAACAATTATACTGGGGTTTTTACAGAGCTGCCTCTCAATTCCACTCAAAGCACATCACCACAGTGGCATTATGGCACATTTTTTGAGTCTTTCTCAGTCATGCCGCTAGAGTCACTTCATCTGTAGCACTGCTTGATACAGTCGCGAGCATGCAACACTTAGTGACATGACTGAGAAAGACATGAAAAACTGTGCCATAATACCATGATGATGGGTCTTGACTGGAATTCAGAGGCAGCTCTGTAAAAACCCCAGTATAAGAGGTCTTATTATTACTACCCCAGTGCACTGGGGTTTCTTAACCCAGTAGTAGTTGTGTGTGGGCTCTCAGCCACACACACATTTTTTTTCACATTCCTTTTAATATCTTAGATCCTTAAGAATCATGTAATTTCAATTCCTATAAACAGTTGCTACAAATCATTCTTTCATTTGGGTTTTGTCAGTGCAGTGGTATGGGAGTTATCAGAGACTGTGAACTCATAGTGCAGCATGACCAGTGTTTGCTCAAAATGTTTAGAAAAAGAAAAGAATGGTTATACAAATAAATCGAATGAAATATGTAAACTTATAAACGTGATGTAGGTCTATGTTGCGTTTGTTTGTATTTTCATGGGAAAAGGGTGACGATTTCACTGGACAAGTAAAAATTAAATTAAGAGATTCAAAATATTATTGTCTGAAACAATACCCAGAAATCAATTATAGCACTTACATGGAAAACTCATAGTTAAGTAATATGACAAGTTTTCTGCAAGGGTTAATCTCAAATCTATTGAACTCAAAGTATAATAATTTATTCTCTACAGCACAACCAAATTTACGAAAGGCCATGATTGCAAATCTTTGCAAAGTAAAATGATACCCTTATGAAAAGATAGTATAAAATCAGTATGCATTCTAACATAGACAACTTGAAAACATATTTAGACAAACTTTTGAGAAAGTAGTTTCCTCCTAACCAACATGTACAGGTTAAGAATAGCTTGTTACATTTCATTTCCTATCGTCATGCTTTGATGTGGTTTCACTAATTAAAGACATATCAATAAATTTTAGATTAAAGAAATGTGAACGATTCTATATAATTATGTAATTAATCTACATTAATATGTTTGAACTGAATTTGTAAATATAATTTGAAACAAGCAATCTTTAATACATTTGGTTGAATGAGGAAAGATAAATAGAAAACAATACTTACCCTGAATGACATTTCTAAATTCTCTCCACCCCAAACATCCATTTGCTCATCATAGGATCCAATTTCCCAGAAATAATTTCTATCAATGGCAAAGAGACCACCAGCCATAGTAGGGGACCTATACAGATCCACGAACATGTACTTGTTACACAATACTCTAAAATAATTCAATTCTAATTTAGTAATTTCTGAATGTCTCAATACACAAATTACCTTGTGGGAGCTACAGGTGACTGACGACGTTTCTCTTCTTCAGGAGGTATGTTGAACCATGTGAAGTGACCACTCCAAGTAAAGCCACCAATTTGGAAAAAATCAGGGGCACTTTTACTATAAGAATATTCAAAGGTCTGGTCATCAATAACATCAATTATAGGAACCAAAACAGCAGTTCGCTTTTCCTTAATTCTCTGAAGTAGAGGTCTCAACCTAAAACAAACGAGACTAATTTTAGAGCAGACGTGACCAAATTACATTCTATCATGTAACATTGGAATTTATTAATATTTTCCTTAAATCAGATGTATTATATGTTCCCAGCCACTGAAGTGAAAACTGTAGTTTGTAGAAACCCACATTTATTCAAGAAAACTTGCAATTTTTGTCCAACATTCTTTTAAACAATAAAAAAATAAAAAGGAACGAAATTTCAAAGAAACAAAATCATCAATTGAAATGTCTCTAAGTTGGACAGGTTTGGCTCCTCAGAAAAGTGTTCAATTTAGAGGCATAATGGTGATTTTTCATATATTCAGGAACAGAAGTACAGGAACATACTACATTAATTGTTTACACTTTTGAAATTACAAGCGGATCCACACATTTGGCATTCAGCAAGTTCTGAGTGACTGCTTGTCAAATCCTGAGTAGTTGGTTGGTTGTTAGTGATTTCGGGCGCGTTAACTACCGAGGTCATTAGTTCCAAAAGTCTAGTGCATGTTTTTCTCCTCGGGAAGTGACGGTGATCACCTTCCCCCCCCCACTGGATGGCGAGATTTGGCGCCGACCTACTGTAGGCTAACGGGGTTTCCCTAACCAGGTATCTCCCACCAGCGGGGCACTGCCCCAGTCGGACAAGCTCAAAGCTCCCAACTGGTCTCCCAGCATGTGCGGTAGTGTAGTGCATGTAAGCGTGTGTGTAAGGGATGAGGATAGGACAGGGAAGAGGAAGGATCACATGCGGTCTGTGGTCTGTTTGTTAGGGTATTGCTCCAGCATTCGCCAAATCCCGAGTAGTGTAGATGGAATGCTTACTATTTGCGGAGCTCCAAACCTTCAATGCCTGAACTATCCACAGCAGGTTGGTATTTTGGACACATTAAAGAAAGTGAATATTTGTCGATCTCATTCGCTATTTGGGAGTGAGCAAGCAGTTATTTGTCACCATAAATGTGAAGCTGCCGTAAGAGGCAAATTTTTTTAATGATAGTTTAAAATATTTTAGGATAGTTGGAAATTAACACACCTAAAATTCAAGGGCTGAAGTTTAGAACATGGTACAACTTAAAGTCATTTAAACCATCACTTTGCAATGCTCTGGTGAGGAGGAAATCCATAGTGAAGCAGATGAGGGGTGATTAGGGGTCCATGAGGGGAATCTTTCAGTGGGGAGGGGAAGTGAGCAATATACATAACTACAATAAGCAAAGCGTGAGCAATCTAAATATATTGTAAAAATTACATTACTAATATATATGTTAATGGTTTGTAATTGGTCATGCTCATGACGTCATAGGTTCGGGGAGGTAATTTCATCCTAGTATCTTGTTAGAGCTCCAATAGTGCTGCAATCACGGTGGTGTGCCTCTGTCATTTTATATGTTGGGGTAGCTGTTGAAGTGGTTAGCTACGCTACTGATGTACAGTTACATTTCCTGTGCTCTTCTGGTTCTTTGTAATTTGCTTTTGAATGTTGAGTGTTTCTGCTACGTGAGGTGTATAAATGTGTGTGTGTGTGTTTTTAATGCATTGCGCTGAAAGGAGCGTTTGGCTGGAATTGGGAGAGCACAAGAACGTGGTTTTTTTGCTGCAGGATTTACATGTCCTGGGTGTAAGTGTCTGATGAGGTTGGCCAAGCGAGAGGAGTGGTGTAATCATTTCAAGTGAAAGTGCAGTAAAAAAGGGGCCACTCTTCATATGCGTAAATGTTCTGTCAGGGGTTAACTGACAGGTTTATGTCATTCCTTGAAGGCGTCTCTTTAAGACACATGAAAGTCACCTGGTATATTCACGTGGAAAATTTTATTAATTTCTTTCAGAGCGCTTAGCATAATTTGAGAGAGGGTTTAAGGAGATTCCCCTTCACCTCACTCCCCCCTCCGAATGCTCCTCTAAGGGTGTACTGTGTTTTTTTACTTCAAACAATTCAAGCTTATATTCAATATAATGATAATACAGTATTAAGATAATATAGAGTGAAGTATTTGTCCAATTCAAAAGTACACTTTTCCTTTTAAAAAAGGACAAAATAATTGAGAAGAAACTTAGATTGAAGATATGACAGGCATTCAATGTGTTTTCTCTTATTTCATTTTAGCAGAATCAATATTTTACTGTTATGTAAGTATATAATAGTTATTAAATATAATACTCCCAGAGAACAATTTTGCAATTAATTTTTAACTCACCAATCTTCCACTACTTCACAGTGAGAATCCAAGAAGATCAACACATCACCAGTTGCAGCACGTGCTCCTGCTAAACGAGCACGGATTAAACCTGATCGCTCTGGCAATCGTACAAGACGAACTAGTGATGGAAATCGAGTGCGTATGTAATATTCCAGTTTCCCCTGGAGAACAGCTGTCAATGACATCACACATTAGACTCTTTCACAGCAACAGCAATAAAATGATTCAGTTTTATAATCATGAAAAGAATCCATAATAAAGGAAACCTTTCACCTGAATAGTTTTGCTATGGTAATGAATTAACTAAGATTTTTGACTGCATAAGCCATATTCCTTTAAGAACAATGACAAATTTACACTAATTTGCATAATTCCCCAAAATATATTATCAAATAATATACAATGAACTTTTCAAACATCAAATATATGTACACAAACACATGAAGATGAAATACAAAAAATTCATTAAATTTTATTGTACGCATCTGCTGTAGGGGTTACTCATCTGCGGAAGGATGGTCATAAGGCATGCTCATAAGACATTTGAAACAGTTTCAGAGGCCCCAAAAACTTCATATTATTGATCATTAGTTCAATTTTTTAATAGCTTATAACACTTCTGATAAATTAATGTCTTGAGTAATTTCAGAAGTTATCAGGGAAACATATTACATTCACTAGCAGTTTTAATTTTATTTCAAATGTTGAGATCTACTGATTTCACAATAAATAACATATTGTTTTTTTTGTTTGTTTTTTTAACGCAAGGATGTTAAATGTTATATTTGAGAGGATAAATAATTATGATTTGATAATATTAAGTTTGTGTGTTTGGACTATAAGCATATTCTACTTTAACGCCTAATAAAATAATCTCGACAGATATTGCACATACTCAATATAAGGCAAGTTGTATTGTGTTGTATTCAGGGGTGCATTAATGCATAATCAGACTAAATAAATGCCTAGGACCTCTGCCGGATAGGAGAAATTTATTTAAATGAAACATATATAATTTTTATAATAAGTAAAAAAGTCTGCAAGTTAAATTTTTTTTATATTCACATTAACTGTGATATAAAAGATCAATATTTCAATAACAATCTGGGGCTCCTTGATTTGGACAAGCTTGTGACTGCAGTTGATATTAAACTGTGATAAGATGGAAGAGGAGGCCTAAAAGCCTTACCTTTAATATAAGCAATTTTATTATTCATTGTAATCTGGCCATGATTATATTTAATATCCTACTGTGCAAAATGGCATTTCTATTTTATTGCTATGATCAGTTCAACTGGAGAAAAACAAAACAAACAAATTTCATATACTTTTTCTTTTGTTTTTAAAACCAACCTCTATCACTTTTGTCATCAACAAGTATTATTTCCTTTAAAAGATGCTTTGGTGAGCCATTTATAACACTGTAGACTGTTCTGATTAAAGGACTCCATGCTTCATTATTGAAGATGATTACAACACTAGCATTTGGTAAATCTTCATCATATTTCGACTTCACTTTTTTATGGAATGTTTTGAAAGAAAAAACAAATTCATACAAACCATGGTTCTAATCATTCAATGTTAAAATAATGAAAGATGGCACCCATGGAAAACAATAATAGTAATATATTTGATATTTAATATGTAATTGTATACAACCATCCCCAATTCATTTGTTAAAAAATAAAACAAAAAAATTAAAAAACTTTTAATTTTAACAGGTCTATGGGTTAAGAATGTATATTCTATTATTAAATAATATTGATAATTTCTATTCCTGTTTTATATTTCTCTCTTCTAACACTACTCACCAGCCTTACAGGGAAGCCTAGTGAATAGGAATTCAGAAAAACCTGAGAAGTGCTTTGAGTGGTAAAAATACAGGTTATTGTTACAAGTTAGGGTGTAAGTTATACCCCGTAATTTTTAAAAAATTTGCCCATGTAAGGCCCATGATAATCTTGTATTTAATTAAATACCCAGATAGGGCTTACTACAATTTTCTGTGGAACGCATCATTTTCAATTCTTGTATGTGAAAAAAATAATTGTAATGAACTATAACTATAACTCCTCAGATTTAGCAAAATACCTGACAAAATAAATTACAATTCATGGATGATATATATTCAGACAAGAAACAGAATGAAAGGGTTACTCTATGCCAGAAAGTTCAATGAAGATTGGGGAGGTCAGTACTAGCAAATCTTTAAATGGGTTTTAACACCTATGAACACAAACAAATTCAAAAATAGGGAAGCTTACAATGGATTGCGTGAATCAGGAGTCTTTCGATTATAAGGTATTTTGTCACTCAATATTATGTTAAATGCTTCTTTCTTCATTAACTTTTGGGCAAGGGCAGCTTCTTCACTATCAAGTTCAACTGCCACTCCTCCATCTCCAAGACCAGGTATAATGTAAGCTTCATCCTCTTGAATCATATTTTCATATTCTTCGGATGTGTAGATCTTTGATGCAAATGACTCATTATATTTTTCTAGCATATTCGCGTATCTTTTAAGAGGACTGGAATGTGATGGATTACTTTTTATAACTTTCAATATTTTGGGTCCCTGAGGACCAATCTGCAGGGTTTCTTCAAACACTTGACCGCTTTTAAGAATTTTATTGGTGGTCAAAAACCACAAAATTACCCCGAATAAATTTATGATGAAAACATATTTTAAGAAACGGCATTTTCTCCCATAAAGTATCGCTCGGCACATGATTATTGTTTACTTCAAACGAACAAAATACTGAGGCATATTACTTAGCGATCCGCAATCTATGTCAAAAAAATGTATATTTGCATGTGTATACTGCCATACCAGGCTGAAGTTATGTTATATACCATTAATCATGAACGACATCTGCATCCCAAGTCTCATACACCCTACCACCTTTACATTACACGTGTTATCTCTAGTTACAACAGGTAAACAATCTGAATCTGGTGCCACAGACACCACCTTCGCCGATTAAATTGACTCTATCACTATCTAATCTCTTTGACGATATTCTACGAATACGATGCCCGCCTGTTTGAATGCAACCTTCTGCAACTCCTAATGTACTAACCTGCCTACAACAAATCAACGATTATTTAGGGACAAATGAAAAGTTATAGTATAGCAAACAGTATTTCATGCCATGGCATTTACCGTTAAAAAGGCCAGGCACTATTTTAGTGAAAGAATATCGCATTTTTGATAAGGGTAAATGTAAATACTTGCTTGCTGATTAGAGACAAATCATCGATAAAGTATGTTCAAATGTGCTTGACACTCAAGATTGTTCAAGTGTTGATGCATGTATCGACATAATAACCGTGATTGTGACATCTTGGTTGTGGTGTCGTTACAAATGCGGGATACGGGCTGATTGACATCTTCAAAGATGTATCATCTGACGACAAAATTTATTCAGTTTACACTATACCAGTTTCAAGGGATTACTTGCAGAAAAACTAAAAATCGAAAGATCAAACTCTCAGTAATTCAAACAACCTAAAATTGAAACAGGAAGAGATGATGCCATGAGTTGACGTTTGGAGTCTATTCGACAGCATGGTTGCGTTTCATTGCAAATGCATTGAAATTATACTTGGGTTTTTCTAATGTAGCAGTTGACGTAAATCAGCTGTTGACGGTTTCGTCCAATCGGGAGATCAAACGTGTGTGTGTGTGTGGTGTGTGTGTGTGTGTGTGTGTGTATGTGTATATATATATATATATATATATATATATATATATATATATATATATATATTATTGTAACCTCACTCAGTCTCTCTGGGTTCATGCATGTCAATAATTACTCATGGAATGCAGTTTTTAACAAATTAACCTTTAATTAATCAAAATTAAAAAAACAATATGATGGATGATGATGGTGGTGATAGCATGCAACAGTACAATACAACAGTACAATGGAGTTAACATGTTGCTTACTGCGGCCTTTGATTACGTTAACTGCTTAACAATCACAAAGTGCAAACCGGCCGCTACCCTCGTGCCTAGTTACGGCACGTCGCTGCGCTCCTGAATTAAAGTCTGTCCGCACTTGCGCGTGAATTGGGGCTGAGCGTCGCTTAGTGCGCAAATTTTACTCATCTTAAGCTTCTGCTGCGTGGTGTCTGCAGTGGCGGGGATGATACCCGCAGCTGGCGTCGAGCGGTTTGGCGCTTTCACGGGCGGAATCCTCAGCAGCGCACTTCCTCTAGGTCCACCGTTGCTCGTTGTCGGGCACGTGCCTCGACACGCGTCCCCAGTCACAACAGTTCGTGATCAATTAGACAGGAACTCCTTCCAGCATCGAACCTTAATAGTTCTCGTAACTGACATGTTGTGCGGGCCAATTCTAGGTTGACGCACCAGGTTCCGACACATGTCTTGGCTGACATGATGAACTCGTCGGGCCACAAAAGAATCAATGCACTAGTCGTTGGCAATGTCAAGTGAGTTGATCAAGTGCCAAAATCAAGTTGGAGTGGTCAGTGCCAAGCTGCAGGTGACTTGCACGAGTGCCAAATGCCAAGTGAAGTAGCCGGCTGCCAAACGCCAAGTGCCTAGCTCGAGTGTCAAAAATCAAGTTTTCTTGGGCACACTCGCCCACGGACGAAGAGCACGCCTTCCTCTCCAGGATCGGCGGGTTCTTCCTCATTTGCTGGCCCTTGCTTACGTGGCGACGCTTGAGCCAATTGCCCGCGAGTTTGATATTACAATAAGCAGTGTGTTTGAAGGTAAGCCGCGCCCTCCGCGGATGGACACTTGTGCGTAACTAATGGTGTTCCTTTCCTGCGGCACGACCTGTCAGTTACATTTTCCTTCTTTTTATCACGGGTGCCGGG
This sequence comes from Teleogryllus oceanicus, assembly GCA_964035755.1. Taxonomy (NCBI): domain Eukaryota; kingdom Metazoa; phylum Arthropoda; class Insecta; order Orthoptera; family Gryllidae; genus Teleogryllus; species Teleogryllus oceanicus. The sequence goes on along the minus strand of CAXIVR010000001.1, from coordinate 17,702,103 downwards.
CCCGGTTCGTCCTTTCACGTATGCACACTTGTGCGTAACTAATTTTGTAGCCTTTTGAGTACCACGTACGCGGATTGAAATTTACAGGGTCTCCGGCAGTCGCGGGCGTCGCACGCTCCGGGCGTCTCAATAACACAAAGTGCCTGGCAGTCGTAAATGTGTCCGCAGTTTGCCGGGGAGGGCCGAAAGTGGGATGTAGCCGGTGTCATAACTGGCGTCACATTGCCGCGCAGCTGGAAGAGGCTATCAGTACTTGAGTGGAGCTGGGTGAACCTTTTGTTGAGCCGGGCGGTGCAAACAAGGGACTCCCTTTAGAAAACGAGTTATGCTGCGGGGTGGGGTGCGCTGGCGTCGTCCCGAACGCGGAGGGCCTGGCCTCGCTGGGGTTAACGGGACGCGGGCGGCTGGTCGCGTTGTAGGGCGCGCCTTCCTCTCCCAATTGTGACCAATATTTATTTATTTATTTTTATTTATTATTATTATTTTCTCGGAGGACGTACCGTTACATTGGCAATCCTCCACCAAGAAAATACTGAGCATGCGATGGATTTTCTTATAAGATTAACCAACGGAAACGGCCTCCGTGATCTGCACAACAAAACAGAAACAGTAATCGCAATAATTACTTAATCAACAACCCATAATGACAATGAAATTAACCTTGACAATAAACAATGATTAATCGAAAAACCAAATTGCCCTAACAACTATAAACCCATAAGACAATGCACACAGACCAGTAAAGTAAGTAATGCCAATTCATTATGTTAAAACTAATGAAACCTAGTGCTAGATAATTCAAATGTTGGGAACTTCCGATAAGTGCGAGTGCGACAACCGTGATTAGTGTTATCACTTATTAAAGGAACCATGTTGTAATGGTTAAATTTTTCCAATAGAACTCCGTTCTCGTCGTTTAATTCACAAACATTTGGGTGTGGTTTATTAGTGACCACATACGGACTGTGAAATCTACTGCGAAAATAATCGGTCTCCGGAACTTCACACATCTCATCTATTGCAATCGGCGCATCATAATCGGGCACAGTGATCTCATTTAATCTCCTGGCGTCAGGCAAATTCGAACACCTCCATCTTTTTCTTTACGATCACAGGGGTTAATTAGGCGGTCGGTTTCCTTTCGATAATCCGTCTCTGATCATTTCTGAAATGACGCGGTCTACGTCCGCCTTAAGGGCCTGTGGTATAGGGTAACTTCTACACTTAAAAGATTCGGGGGTTGTGACCTGGATTCGGAACTGAAAGTCAGGGATGGGGTCGGTTGGCCTGATAAAAACGTCCTTATAATTTTGAAGCAATTCCTGCAGGCGGCAGTGCTCTTCCGGCTTGAGATTGCTATTTTTCCCATTTTCTCGTTAATTAGACCGGAGTTCTTCCGCGTAATCAAAACATGCTAGCCTCTTTCGGCTCGTGAACGCCGCATCACCTTCCTCAAACATCATCAATCTCCTGGATCCAGAATAATTGCTCCCCGTTCAAATCTATCTTACCGCTATATTCTCTTAAAAATCGACACCTAAAACAACGTCATATCCTAAATCTTTCACAATGAGACATGTGGCATTGAATTGATCTGTGCTAAACGATAAAGTTAATAGGACCTGCCTGGTAATGGGGTTGCTTTCTTCTTGCCCACGCCGACAACAAAACATTTATTTATGGGAAGTTCGGGAAGAGTAATGCAGCTCTTTAATTTCAGTAGTATTCTTCCGAAATGGCGAAACTTCGCTTCCTGAATCAATAGGGCCTCGCCTCGATCCTTCACATGTAAAATTGATAATAGGGCATTTTCGCGCCCGGAGAAAGTCCTGCTCCTCGTCCTCTACTTCATTGATGGCAAAGTTCCATTCGCCATTTCCTTATGGCACCTGTAGCTCCGCACCTGCACTCATTCGGCGTCCCGGCGCCCGACACCGAACGACATTAGTTTGACGGACCGGACCTCCCGATTGTCGTACGTTCCTCCTGCTCTATCACGCAGCGCCGACGGCGGTGGGCCCCAGTTCGCTACCTGATGCGATGGCAGGCTTCCACCGTTTTCTGGCGGGAACTCATTAAGTCTCGCCGCCATTGTCCGCGTCCTTGATTTTCTCCCCTCTGTCCTGCCTATTTGATCGACTTCCCTGACCCGCACATGCGTGTTCTATCATACCTGGCGAAGTAACTGCATTTTTCGAGATCGACGAGTCTACACTATTCAGCAGGTTTGAATTTGAAAGGGAAGTGAGAGTAATCATCAAATCAGTTTTGCATCTGAATTGCGGGTCGCATAATTTCAGTGCCCAATCTTATCGACCGCGTAATCTAATAATGAAATGCCCCATCTTTCCTCCATCTACCTTCCATCACTCCCTTTCGTAGTCATACCGGACCTCTCTCCCCAATAGCGCTCCATGAATCGGACCTTGAAATCAGCGAAATCACGGAAATGGATGTATGGCAGAGAGCCAGCTCGCTGCGCTCCCCGTAACAATTGCTGTACAAATTTTGTTTTTAACTGGTTCGGAATAGCTTTCGTGAGCTCCATGTGAGTCCTCAACCCGGCGAATGAATTCACTGGATTTTCGTTGATGTTCCTGAAAGTTCAGGTTGGACGGCGGTGTCCATGGGAGTGACGCGGCGCCCCGTTCCCGTTGCTTTCTCGTGGTTTGATCACAAATATCCGCGATTTCTTGCCCCTTTCCTCGCGCAAGACGTTCATCGAATCGCTGATCATTTGTTTGAACTCTTTTCCTTTCATTATTGGCGTTTGTGGCACCGTTTTAATTTCTGATATTTCATTAGTGACACTCTGCATATCGTAATCACCTTTGTTTCTAATTTTGATAACCGCCTACAGACCACTTCACCCTTGTTTCCTATTTCCGCAATCGAGATTTTACTGACTCGTGGATGCTATCCATTTTCTCTTTGTTCCCTTAATCTAGCCGTGATTGTACCCTCGAATTCAGTTAAACGGCCGCCTTGCTCCGCGATCTGTCCCTCAAGATCGTTTTGCATTTCTGTTAAATTTGCGTTTGTTGCATTGCTGTACGCATCTAATTTAATAGCAATGGCATCGATGCGCTGCGCCAGAGCCATGTTTGATTCGTTACATACCGCGACGTGCTTATCGAAACGAGATTCTAGTCTCCGAATTTCAGCTGCGGATTTGGCCCCCTGATCCTCGATACAGTTCGCGAGCTCTGAAAATTTCCTCGACACTTGCTCCATGCTCTCATCTAATTTCGCGTTTGTCTGCTCGGACATTGACTTTAACATCATCATCAGATCGGCCATTGTAACAGTGTTGCCTGAGGTTGTGCGCTGCCGTCGGTTTCCCCTGGGTTTCATTTGACCTCCATTTTAAATTCTTTCTGATTACTTTACACTTAAATTTCTTAATAAAAACCGCACAATATAACACACAAACACAGTAAACACTCACAAGCTGAAAGAAAACATCATACACAGACCATAAGTAATTAGCGAACATGCATTCCCTTTCATTCGTCACCGGCCATATTCATAAAATTTTGAAAGTGGGTTCGTGAACCTTAATTAGCTCATTCGAGCCCCACGTTGGCGCCATTTATGTAACCTCACTCAGTCTCTCTGGGTTCATGCATGTCAATAATTACTCATGGAATGCAGTTTTTAACAAATTAACCTTTAATTAATCAAAATTAAAAAAACAATATGATGGATGATGATGGTGGTGATAGCATGCAACAGTACAATACAACAGTACAATGGAGTTAACATGTTGCTTTGCGGCCTTGATTACGTTAACTGCTTAACAATCACAAAGTGGTAAACACGGCCGCTACCCTCGTGCCTAGTTACCGGCACGTCCGCTGCAGCTCCCTGAATTAAAGTCTGTCCGCACTTACGCGGCAATTGGGCTGAGCGTCGCTTGTGCGCATTTTACTCATCTTAAGCTTCTGCTGCGTGGTGTCTGCAGTGGCGGGGATGATACCGCAGCTGGCGTCGGCGGTTTGGCGCTTTCACGGGCGGAATCCTCGCAGCGCACTTCCTCTGGATCCACCGTTGCTCGTTGTCAGGCACGTGCCTCGACACGCGTCCCCGGTCACAACAGTTCGTGATCAATTAGACAGGGAACTCCTTCCAGCATCGAACCTTAATAGTTCTCGTAACATGACATGTTGTGCGGAGCCAATTGGTTGACGCACCAAGTTCCCGAACACATGTCTTGGCTGACGCGATGAACTCGTCGGGCCACAAAGAATCAAGTGCACTAGTCGATTGGCAAATGTCAGTGAGTTGATCAAGTGCCAAAAATCAAGTTGGGTGGTCAGTGCCAACTGCCAGGTGACTTGCACGAGTGCCAAATGCCAAGTGAAGTAGCCGGCTGCCAACGCCAGAGTGCCTAGCTCGAGTGTCAAAAATCAAGTTTTTCTTGGGCACACTCGCCCACGGACGAAAGCACGCCTTCCCTCTCCAGGATCGGCGGGGTTCTTCCTCATTTGCTGGCCCTTTGCTTACGTGGCACGCTTGAGCCAATTGCCCGCGAGTTTGATATTACAATGGCAGGTGTGTTTGAAGGTAAGCCGCGCCCTCCGCGGATGGACACTTGTGCGTAACTAATGGTGTTCCTTTCCTCGCGGCACGACCTGTCGTTACATTTTCCTTCTTTTATCACGGGTGCCGGCCGTTCGTCCTTTTCACGTATGCACACTTGTGCGTAACTAATTTTGGTAGCCTATTTAGTACCACGTACGCGGATTGAAATTTACAGGGTCTCCGGCAGTCGCGGGCGTCGCACGCTCGGGCGTCTCAATAAGCACAAAGTGCCCTGGCAGTCGTAAATGTGTCCGCGAGGTTTGCCGGGGAGGAGCCGAAAGTGGGATGTAGCCGGTGTCATAACTGGCGTCAATAATTGCCGCGCAGCTGAGAGCTATCAGTACTTGAGTGGAGCTGGGTGAACCTTTTGTTGGAGCCGGGCGGTCGCAAACAAGGGACTCCTTTGAAAACGAGTTATGCTGCGGGGTGGGGTGCGCTGGCGTCGTCCCGAACGCGGAGGGCCTGGCCTCGCTGGGGTTAACGGACGCGGGCGGCTGGTCGCGTTGTAGGGCGGCGCGCCTTCCTCTCCCAATTGTGACCAATATTTTATTTATTTATTTTTATTTATTATTATTATTTTCTCGAGGACGTACTGTTACAATATATATATATATATATATATATATATATATATATAATTTAAAGTTTAATAATTATAAAACACACATCATAATAATAATTTCCCGAGGAACCGGAACGCCTGGCTTTCCGCCAGAATTCAAGCCCATATATATAGACAGGCGTTCCGGTAGCTCGGAAAATTATTGTTATTATTATTATTATTATTATTATTATTATTATTATTATTTCTGTACTTTTCTCAGTAAGCATTGAGAACCATTCATCTATTCATACGACTTAGGCTCTAGCAAATGCAACTGGTATTGACAGATCTGAGGAAAGACGGAGAAGAAATTCATCTTTGTCCATCCTTCAATTTAAAAATTTTCGCACAATATGGCAAGTCTGTAGGATTAAAGCTTTTTGGATGGTTATGCAGATTCCTTTTGATAATCCTATGTTTGTAAGACCTGAAGCAAATCGGTCTGTCACCACTCCTGTGGCTGAGATGATTATTGGCACTATTTCAACCTTACTCAATTATTATTATTATTATTATTATTATTATTATTATTATTATTATTATTATTATTATTATTTTATTATGTGTGTTTTATAATTATTAAATTTTAAATTTAAAATATATCTGCTATTAATTAAGACATAAATAAAAATTTATAAATCAAGCTATGTATATAAGTAATTCCACGTGTAATCTGACGAAAAAGCATGACCCCTACCGATTGGTCTACAGGTAACGATAGAAGCATCATATTTAGTGCACATGTTTCAGCTTTGACCTTGTTTTGATTTATACCCAAAATAAGTAAAAAGTCTGAGAATTTTGGACGAACTTCAGAAAAAACTGAAATCTCACATGAAAATCCATTTCAATATAAGAAAAATGTTTCTCCTAGTAGTAAATAGATAAGACAAAAAGTTTTATATTTAGCCTCTTAACATTCTCATTTTATACCAATGTTTGTACTCCCGAATTTAATAGTGCAGTTTTTTTAAAGCTAAATTCACAAAATACGTAATCTTCGATTTTCGAATTTGTTGAACCAAACTCTAAATTTTCACGAAACAACAATAAAAAACAGAATTCCCGTGTGAAACTGGAAATTTCAAAAGTTATGGGTGTTTATTTTATTTTTATTATTTATTTTTTAATTCGTTGCGTCTACATCTTGACGCAACGCGTCTCCAAGCCCCTTAAGGGGCGTTGAGCGCTTTGCGCTGGGGAGTAATCCTGCATTAATTTGCGTACTTGGGAATAAACCTTCATTAACCTTATTGATTTATTTTTATTTATTTTACGTCAAAAAACAGTTAAAACTGTGTATGACGTGCTATGGTGAGAAGTGAATTCTGTGCACATTTTCAGAATTATGTGATCCCTACACTAAGTCATATACTTCTTGAATTTTGAATGAAAAAAACCGCTCCCATGTAATAAAATCTATTTTTAAGGATAAATAAGCGATCAATTTTGGGCTCTTATCCATCTTATCCTTCGTCAAGAAAACTCTTACCGCGACAACATGGAAACGATAATTTGAATGACTATATTTCCCACTGAATTCTGGAATACATGCACAGATAATGAAGTTACATTTATGTTCAGAAGCAAAACAAGGGGCCATCTTAGCTTTTGCTCAATGGGTCAGGGGAACTGGACAAAAAAAAACTGATCGAGATGGGGGTCATTGACTCAGAAGCTGCGATACAATACTTGTTATATATTGTTTAGAATTATACAGTCCATTGGTAAATAATACATTAAATATCACTGTTAAAATAAATGTTACTTTCCTTGTGATGCTCCGTATAGTATCTAATTGTATAGAAACAGTTATGCAGCAGAAACGATTTCACTTGGGATTTAAACTTTTCTATCGAATTTAATTGTTTAATGTCATCTGGCAAAGTGTTGTAAAATAATGTACATGTATTGTATGTGAATTTTTTGTAATGAGCTGTTGACACTGTCACCTGATGAATATGATTTATACGTCGAGTGTTATAGTAATAGACATCGGCATTTTCTGAAAATATATTCCCGTCCTTACGCAAGTCATTTTTGCCAAAAAACACTGATTCGTAAATCAACTGACAAGGTAATGGTAAAATTCCTAGATTAATGAAGAGAGGCTTACAAGAATCACGTGGGTGGGATTTGGTTATTATTCGTACAATTCTTTTTTGTAATCTAAAAGTCTGGGAGCTATAAGATGTATTTCCCCACAATAGTATGCCGTATCTCAGGTGGGAATGAACATTCGCGAAATATACATAACAAGTAGTATGAAGGCTGACTGAATTTGTAGGAATTCTGAACGCGTAGTATAATGAACTTAATTTTGTGTTCAATTCATTTAAATGGACGTTCCATTTAAGGTTTGATTGAATTGAGAGACCTAAAATTTTTGTAGCCTTAACACCAGTCAATGGTACACCGTTCATTTTCAATGGAGCACAAAATTGTTTCTTTGAAATGTAAAACTGCATTGAAACCGTTTTCTTTTCGTTTACTATTAATTTGTTATTTCTGAACTAATTTGAAACATCTGATATTGTACTATTTACGGTTTCTTTATTGCAAAGGATGTTCGTATCATCTGCAAAGAGAACCGTTCTTCCGTTTCGAATCGTCGAGGGCCTATCGTTTACGTAAGGCCTCAGGAACAGAATCTTATGTCGTGTCACGTGGCAGTCAGTTTTTAAGAGGACCGCCAGGGAGCATCTCCGCGTACGTGCCCCCTGCTCCACTACCGAGCGACCAGATTTGGGAAGGAATAAGGATAAGGGTGAGATTTAGGACACTTCACAGGGTTTGGCCTAGCCCTTGTGAAAGCCAAACTGGTTTTGTTGTAACAAATTTCACATGAGATTCGACGGGGATCGAACCCGGACCTCAGTGGTGAAAGGGTAGCGACTTCGCTATGTGCCACGAGCAAGCATTTAAAATGGAAATTGTTTTCTTTCTTCAAATAATCCATTTTAAATAGTTATTTTAATTTATATAACCATATTATTAATCTAATTTATTATCTAATTTGTTAATGTTTAAAAAAAAAATGTTAATCTATACATTTCCATACAGTTAACGTTCTGAATTTCATTGCGATCAAAGCATGTAATATTTTATACGTTCTCCTTAGAAATCATATTAACACGTTAGGTCTAAGAAAATTAATATAAAAGTAAATGAAACAATAGATCTATGTTATCGATAATGTAAATCGACGCTTTACCTAACCTTATCCATGTGTTTATCGGTAATACCCATTCCGAAATGCGGACTTCAATGCATGACAGACGTAATCAAAATTCACCTGCCGGCCCGGTGGCCGAGATTGCTAAGGAAGTAATGATTTTGGACCGAAGAGTCGCGGGTTCGAGTCCCACCGGGCATAGCTGTATTTGTGTTCGTCCTTTTCCCCCTTATCATCACCATTTTGTTTCTTTTTCATAGTTACCATAACGTTAATCCAGTAATAGTCGCTAATGACCTAGATGTTGATGCGACCGTAAATAAAAAAACTTGGATTCGTTTTGTTCCTTGACTAATTATCTATTATTTGTTGTCTGTGGCGATAATGTGAAATAAATGAACAAGTCGCTTTGTAGCTCATCTGCTCTAGTAAGAGGCCTACACACTCTTAGATTTATATATCACTCTTACGGGCGGACATCATTTTATTCACAGTTGATAAGTACAAATATTAGTGATGTATTTCATTTATACAACGATAAATGACAATTAAAATCATTAATGATTGACTGTTAGTGATTCCAGGCGCGTCAACTACTGAGATCATTAGTCCCGTATGTGTAGTTTTTCATTGGGAGGTGGCGGTGGTCTTCCCCCACTAGATGGCGAGATCCAGCGTCGACTTACCGTAGACTAGCGGGTTTTCCCCTACCAGTTATCTCCTACCAGCGGGGCACCGTCCCAACCGGGACAAGTTCCAAGTCCCCGACCGGTCTCCCGGCATGTGTGGTCGTGTAGTGTATGTTAGTGTGCGTGTGTAAGGGGAGAGGATCGCCTACCCTTCCTTTTCCTTCGCCTGTCACTGAAAGTCACCAATGGTGAGCGAAGGAAGAGGAAGACTAGGAGGGTATAGTGTTTTTTTTAAAATGATGTTTGACCAAGAGAGAAACCATCCTTTTAAGAAATTCATCGAATAAACATCACATCCATTCATCATTGAAACACACATTGTGTCTACTTTCTCTTCACAAAAAGGTCACGGAAGTAACCTCCTTTCACCATCCAGGACGTACCATGAAAGGCAAGATGGATGTTCACGAATACAATATACACAAGTAGGTCAACTATCACGTGATCCACACCGAGAGCGGTAGCTCAGTGCATCAACTGATGTCACTGCAGCGACTCTGACCGGGAGGCCCCAGGTTCGAGTCCTGACGGCGGCAGGATTTTCGACACTAGCTTTTCAGCTAGGTCGAATTCAGTCGCTGTCTGGAGGAGAATTCTAGCGGCCGGCTGCTCTGATCGGTAGTTTTCCGTGGTTTCTCCGATAAACAACAGGCGAATGCCGGAGCAGTACCCTACCAAACGGGCCACGGACCGCGCGCGATCTGTCCTTCCTCTTCCTTGTCCTATCCTCTCCCCTTAGACACACACTTGCACTAACATGCCCCACACTATCACATATTCCGGTAGATCGGTCGGGAGCTTAGAGCATGTCCCGGTTGAGGTGGTACCCCGCTGGTGGGAGAGTCCTGGTTAGGGGGAAACCCCACTAGCCGACGGTAGGTCGGCGCCGGATCTCGCCATCCAGCGGGGGAAGATCACCGCCATCTCTCGAGAAAAATCATGCACTACACTAACGGGACTAACGACCAAAGCAGTTGACGTGCCCGGAAACACGAAAAAATCAATCACGTGATCCACGTATGTATAAAGAAACCACACCGCACAGAAAACAGCCAGTATGCCTTGCGTCGTCTGCTGGCACGGTACTATCGTGTGCTACTGCTTGTGCTGCGCCACCGGAAGCCAGTGTTGGACCCCAGAGGAGTGGCAAACGTATCTCCAGCATTTGGAAGAACTTATCCTACCCGAGGTAAGCCATACTAACAAATGCGTGGGAATGGAATGGCCAGACGAACAATCCGGAGGAATTTCAGGAGATTCAATCTCAAACGCTGAATCGTTCGTTTCGCCTTGCGCCTCGTCGGTGTGTGATCCAATTCCAAGCACCCCTCTTTCAATTTCCAAGCGAAGAAGAGTCACTCGAAATATTTTAACTGCAAAGGTATACCCGCATCCGTTAGATCGACATCACCAAATCATACAAATATTGAGAACGATCAGCAATCCCTCGTTAATACGCATAGTCCTCAACAACATATCGAGCAAGATTCTTCGCCACAACCTGATCCATGATTTCACGACGCGATTTCCCCACCTCGCTCCGAGTCTCGTATTCTATCAGGAACAAACGGTCCAAACGCGTGCCCGGATTTACAATGTTGCGGACAATGACCAGTATTGATCGAATACCTCATGAATCGAGCATTAGAAACGATGCAGCACCTGTTTCACTTGAACATCACACCTCTAATACCACCAATATCACCAGACTCACGTGCTCCAACATCATGTCCTCTCACACCAGACTGTTTCACTTTCACACCAGCCGCCACAACAGCAACACACGTCTTCGGATATGGGTCCCCACCACTTCTGCCTCAAAAGAAAAAATAATTCCCCGGCTCTTCCAGAAAACGTCAAAAAAGCCGCGCCTCAATACGACAACCAGCCCAATACCACCAACAGTCATTACTACTCGCGTGGAGATGGAATCAGAGACGTCATCGACACCTACAAAAAATGCAGATCTGGAAAACCAAAACCCATCAACTTCGCCTACGCCGATAACGGAAACCACATCCACTTCGTCTTCCGTTCGACCACCGGGAACGCCTCACGTTTCGTTAAACGATTTGCTGAGGCAATTGGGTTCACGCGTGGGCTCTACGCAGAGGCACATCTTACACTACGAGTCCGATTGCTTACAAAATTCATGTTATATCTTCTGCGTAAGGGTATTCGCCAGTTAGGCGTCATTGAAGGTGGCCTGGCAGACCTAGTGGAACAAATTCGGCTCTGTTTTGGCTCCATTGATACCACTGACACCAGTTCCTATGGGACAAGGAAGAGGAAGGATCGCGCGCGGTCCGTGGCTCGTTTGTTACTGCTTCGGCAATCGCCTGGTGTTGATAGGAGAAACCACGGAAAACTACCGATCAGAGCAGCCGGCCGCTAGAATTCTCCTCCGGACAGCGACTGAATTCGACCTAGCTGACAAGCTAGAGTCGAAAATCCTGTCGCCGTCGAAACTCGAACCCAGGACCTCCCGTCAGAGCCACTGCAGTGACATCAGTTGATGAACTGATCCATCGCTCCTGGTTTAAAATTATTAAATTTTCAGCAATAACTGACAAATGACATCTCCAAAAGATTGTCTTGGTCCAGGAATATAGTGATGCACTGCCACCCCAAATAAAGTTTTACAATTTCTTTTAAATCTCACGCCGGTTACTCCGCACGCAGTGCCTGCAACTTCTAGTAAGCTATTCGTAGTTACCGTGTTCGCGACCTTGAAATGCTTGTTTTAAGCCGTCCACCTTCCAGATGAATTTTATCTGCTTTGCATTTAAACTCACATTTAAGCGTGCGTGTTATTATTATATTATGTGTTTAATTCCGTTAAACACATGGGTACGGCTAGATAAAGCGTCGATCTACATTATCGATAATATAGATAGATCGTCATAAAAAAAGCTGCACCCGGAAGGACGTGGCGGATTGCGATTATTGTTGGCAGGCAAGTAGAGAGTACCACGGATACGAAATTATTATACATTCACATTTGTGGGACCATCATTTAGTGCACTACACAGTCACAGACGGTACTTCTTAGTATGGCGTGGGGCCGCAATGTTATCGAACACACATGTCCAGACGTCGCGACATGGAGTCCTGTGCTAGTTCATCCCATGCAGTGCGCACCTGAGTGCGGAGTTCTTGAGGATTGGTGGGGTAGAGGGGGTCCTGATCGCACGCTCCATAGCACCCTCAACATTGTCGATCGGGGAGAAGTCTAGCGAGTGGCCATGGGAGAATATCCACGGCTGCAAGGCATGCTCGGGAGATGGCTGCGGTATGCGGACGCACGTTGTCCTGTTGAAATAGGGTGTGGGTATGGGCATTCACGAACGGCAGAGCAACTGGTTGTCGAATTTCTGAACGTACCGTGCGGCTGTCACGGTGTAGGATATCGCGCCCCACACTATCACACCAGTTGGCCGTCGTCATCAAGGCAGAAACGGGACTCGTCGCTGAAGATGACCCACTGCCAGTCTGTATGGTTCCAGGTCCGTCGTTCCCGACACCAGGCGAGTCTGTGGCGTCATTGAAGGGGTGTGAGTGACCGGTGTCGTAACGGTGGGCGTGAATCCTGCGTGCGGCGAATCCTGCGTTTTGCATCCGCCTGAAAATGGTACGGGCACTTACAGGATGTGACTGTAATGGCTGCACAGCCCGCTGAATAGCACCTATCGTTGCCGTCGGATCTGTTCGCGCGTGGCGGACAATCCGTTGGTTCTCCTTCCTCGTGCTGCGTGGCGGACGTAAAGATCCTGCATCGTGTGTGCGTGCCTTCCTCAATACACTGCCGCCAACAGCGGGCGATGAAGGTGTCCGTACGACAGATGTCGCGCACAATACGGCGACAGGACAAACCAGCTTCCCGCAGACCCACGATGCGATCCTTCGCGAACGCGTCTAACTGGACAACCAGCTGTAGAACGCGTCGCCTAGGCATAGTGTACTTGCAGGTGACACTCTGGCGGCGCAATAGGCGTGGCCGTTTGAGGCGCTCTTATCTCGGCCGGTGGGCGCAACGTCTTGTCCCAACCGCCGACCCGCGAGTGCGCGGCTGACCGTGAAAACGAAATTATTGGCTTAGCGAATGGTGTGCAAAGTATCTACCGAGTTTGCAGCGGGTCAGTAGGGTCCTTCGGGATGCAGCTTTTTTTATGAAAATGAGTGTACATTAGCGTACCTGTGTGAAAACTCCACTCTCTTACCAATCCTTCCATTTCCGAATTAAGAGGGAAAATTGTTAACAATACGTGTTTGTTTAAAAAGGGTATACAGGTAACTTCCAATGTACTGACAGAATATCAAATAAAATGAAAAACAATGCAATTGATGTTTGAAAGAAATTTTCAATAAAGGATTATTTAATATTATAGAGAGATTTTCTTGGAACAATTCATAAAACTTCCTTAACCCTTACAGCGCTAATGCCGGATATATCCGGCGCAAGACTTTTGTGCCACCAGCGCTAATGCCGGATATATCCGGCGCGCGATGTTTCGTCTGCTTTCTGATTTTATTCTTGGGGGCAGTACAAGCTATTGGCTTGGCACGACATATACAGCTTCCTAAAAGTACTAAGTAACTAGTATTTTTTCTGACCAATAGAGGGAGCATAAGGAGTGTTTAAGCCGAATTCATCTGCCCGTCGTGCGCAGCGGAGGCGGGCGGGCGGCCGGCCGGCGTTGACTGACCAAGGAGTCACTCAGTACTTGGACCGCGCGCAGGCCAAAACATGCGAAATTATATGGCTCCAGCACCCTCCACCAAGGAGGGTGCTGGGGCAATAAAAATATCTGTGCAAAATCTACCCATCCTGGTTTTTGTGCCTCACTTTTGTGTTGAGGCAGAAGGTCGGAAGATTCACCGACTCGCGTGACACAGCGACATTTTCCGACTATCGTCCCATCAGAAACGCAAAAAAAAGCTCAGCGAAGGTGCGTCGTTTGTTCTGAGAACAAGCTACGTCGTGAATCCAGCTACATGTGTGCGCAATGTGACGAAGGATTAGGTGTGCATCCATGTTTCATGATTTACCATACCAAAAAAAATTAAATCACTTACTGCCTTAAAATTAAAAAAAACAAATAAATATTAAAAAAATAAAAAAATTATAAATACATTTAAAAAAATGTTTCTAAATTTGCCAGTGCCGGTCCAAAGCCCGGATCAAAAAGAAGGATGGAAAATATTAGCAGTTATCTCCCCGCGCCGCGCCCCTACAAAGGTCGCGCGCCCGAAAAGAATGCAGGCCACAGGCGACCCAAGCGGGCCGGGTGACTGGCGGGTGAAGGCGGGCCGGGCCTGGAGACGCGATGACGCCACAACAACGTAGCGCTTAAAAGGTTAAAGACTCTCTCCAGGCTTCTGAAGACGATTTCTTAACTGGATAAAATACATGTCTTACAGGTGTGCATGTCCGTACGTGTTTCGAGTCTCTTGACAATTTGCTCGAAGTTTGACAGTTCATCGGTCGGTATTGTCCCTAGAATATCAACGGCGTTACCACGCAAAGCCAAAATCAGGGCCGTAGCACAATCTGTCGCGGACCAACCATTTACCGCTGCAGCAGCCTTGAATTGTTTCAAATAATTTGACCATTAAGAAGTGCCATCAAAGGTGCTTTACTCGTTTTACTCGTGCATTTCCCAGTGGTTTCCATATGGTGTTTATATTTTTTTTTTTAAATTTTTCTTAATTTTAATTTTTCGTTAACTTTCCTTCTAAAATTCTAGAATTTTCTGTTAACTTTGCTTCTAAAATACTGGAATTTTCGTCATTTCTCCTTTTAAAATTCTGGAATTTTCCTCTCTTACTATTTTGGATAGGTCCGAAAAGGTCTCGGTTTTCTCGAAGAGAAAATTCTCTCGATTCTTGCCTGCTGCCTTCATCGCATTTGCGAGACGTTCTTGTAATATTGCTTTCGTGCCAGTTGTGTCCTGATCCCTCTCTTCTAACTCTCTTCAACTCGGCCACTTCTAGATCCCGTAAGGTTTTTCGGAAACTGATCTTGATTAAAGTTTTAATTCACCACACGTTATACCCCACACCTGGCACCAATTGTTACGATTCTAGTTGGTGAATTAAAACTCGGGTACTATTTTAACAAAAACTTTTATTTTGTTTTTTAAAAAAATCACTGAAAACACTTGATTATTCTTTATACGGCACACTTCTCTTGATTATTTATTTACTCTACACATCTCTTGATTATTTATTTACACTACACCTCTCTTGATTTTTTATTTACACTACACTTCTCTTGATTATTTATTTACACTACACTTCTCTTGATTATTTATTTACACTACACTTCTCTCGAGTATTTATTTTCACCGTTCACTTCTCTTACACTGCTGCACAGTCCTAAACTCTGACCTCTAGTCGATGCACTGGCCAGAGTTCACTGCACTGACCACAACTTTCTGGACTTTGCGATCCTTCCAGAATCCTCTGGGATTAGCTAGCTGGAGGGCTGCCGGCCGATGACGCAATCCGCGCATACAGGTAGTTCGTGGTGGTGCCGGCAGATGACGCAATATTCGTTACAATATTCAGGTAAGGGACTGAAAAGGTTTAAATGTGTTATATGGTTGTTGGTTGAGAGAGCTTCACAATACAGAAGCCTTAGTCAGGATTCGAGCCGACGTCTTTACATCATTAGTGAAAAATCTCACTAATATTTTAGAAAAATCTGTTTTAAGAGTAAAGATCCGATATTTTTAAACGAATTTTTGTTGCTTTTTTAATAGCTGTTCAATATTAGATGTTTTGAAAATAATAATTATTCTTCGTTTAGTAACGATTGTTAGTCAGGATATAAATTAGCATGTTCACTGTCAAGCGCTTTCTCGTTATACTACATCACGATACCGTGGTGCTTTTACCTGTAATACGTGTGTGGCAACGCACTTCTAGTTGACGCACTTCTGTATTTGCTAGAACATTTAAACTACTACCCAATTTATGAAATATTATATATAATTAAATTTATTTATAAAGTATATTTATAAATCAATTTTGTAGTATCCAATCAAAAGGCATGAACTCATAAAACGATTTTTATTCAAGACCAGGTACAAATGCTGAAGTTCCGTATCACCAGAAGAATGTACAAAAAGCGAAGCAGTGTTATCGTTGTCCAGAAGAAGTCCCAAAATCAGCCGAGTCGTCAAATATCCATAAGAGAGTTCCCCTTTCGTTGCACAGGTCGTTGCAGGTCGTCGTCGTTGCTGATCTCCTCTCTTCGCTCACCAAGTCACTCGCCAGGATCCAGTCACTAACACCGTCGCTCGCTATCTGCCCTGGCGTGGGTCGGAGCCCTCTTATAGCCCGCTAGGGCTAGCGGCCCGCCGGCTAGCTGCGGAGTAGGGGCGGTGGCGAGTCCCTACCCGCTTGCTCGGGCGTGACGGCTGCGCGCGGACAGACCAGGCCGGCTCGCACCGGTCGTCTTCCTCTCCTGCCAGGGGCGATAACGCCCCGCTGACGTCACTCGGCGGCGGCTCCTTCAAATGCGTGCGGGCGGTCACGACAAATTTATTTATAAACTCCGTATGGTTTCAAGAGAACGTTTTGCTATAATTAGTTTGATCATACTATAATGAGACGTTCATACTATCATGAGGTCTGATCATCTGGTCTCATGACTAATTCTGAATATTTCGCCGAGGGTGCAATGTCTCGTCTGAATAGTGTATTGTATGGCTTGTGACGGTGCTGGCTTCGGCTCACGCTAAGCATCTTACCCCTGATGACCCAGACGGAGTGACATCGGAAAGTGGCACTTATGCTAAGAGGTGCCTATCATAACATGCAGTCAGGTGATTCTCCAGGCCCAATACTAAGAACTGTTCAGAGAGATGTGAAAGGCAGATTATGACACTGGAAAACAAATATCTTCGGTTGCGACATTGTATAACAGATGCTCTGGGCTGGGAGGAAATGTAAGAAAATAAGCCACCACACCAAATCAATGTGTGTGGCATTTTCAACCGTCGTGCATTGGTCAGACCAGGATGATCAGCCTCAAAATAGGACCGTCAGATTTATCATATACAGGAAATATGGACGAGATAAGAAACTGAAAAGCAATGTGTAATGTATGAATGAATCTATGTAAGTATATACTTTGGCACGACAGCTAATGCTAACTAGACAAGCTAATGCATACTAGCGGCGTCCCGGCTTTGACACCGGGGGTTGAAGGGTATATGTGGTTATCACATAGCGATCCCTACGCCGTCTCTGGTCTTCTCAACCTGAGAAGTACACTTTTTCATTGTAACACAGCAACAGTACTGGAACATTGCAAGGAAAGCGCTCAGTTAATTTTTGCCCTGACCGGGAATCGAACCCGGGGTGTCGCTGTGGAAAGCGACCACGCGAATCAACGAGTCACCGAGGGCTGCTAAGCAATGTGTAATGCAAAATGAAAATTATTCATTTCTTATGATAAGCCCCCAAAACATCTGTATACAAAAATGGCCTGTCAGAATAACTCGTGCAGTACGTGGACACTCGATTGCAAACTTTTGATGCGTGCTTACTGTTACAACTTTCCCTCAATTTTTCATAGCATGATTTGCAGCATTGCATGATTTAGTTTTCTTGTTTTTTCTTAGAAGTGTTATATCTTCTTAAAAATGATGTCTTGGAAGGACTTAGTTTGCATGATTTAGTTTTCTTGTTTTTTCCTGGAAGTGTTATATCTTCTTAAAAATTATGCCTTGGAAGGACTTCACGATATTTATTTATTGACGTCAAAAAAGTTACAATGTGTGACGTACAATTGGTAAACGTGTATTCTATGCAAGTTTTCATAATTCTGGGGTCCCTAACCTAAACCATACACGACTGTGTATTAATACTCATCATTAGATAGAGCGAGGAACGAATGAGTGTATAAATAAATGTCTTTATTGGTGGCGAGGCTCAGGCCATTTAGCCTCCTCTTCCGCCTGACCACTTTCAGAATTTATATTACAATAGTACTTAATAAAGGAATTCATTCAGTGAAAAATACGCGCGCAATTTGGATGAAAATTTTCACATTGACGACAGGAGTGAAAGCGAGGGAGGACGAGCTTGATAGAAAATCTGGAAAGAATCGGTATGAATGGAACGGTAGAGAGGAAGGAAAGAAAAAAGAAATAAAAGGAGAAAAAATCAGTGTAATGTTAACAAGTTCTGCTAATTGGTTCATGGAGGTTTTGAGGAAGCTAAAATTGCGTACGTATGTTTGAATTACCCCTAGAAAAACTAGAAAGGGAGGGAATCTCGTCAGCATACAAACGAAGACACATCAAGTCAAGAGTTCAAGCCCGAGCGAGCGATAATGGTAAATGATTTTGCGTGTATTTCATAATATTAACAATAATTATTATTATATGATAAAATGTCATAAAAGTATTCGGTTTTTAAATAAAGTTAAAAAATTAAAAATGTGAATTAATCAATTTATTTTAGGAAATGTTAACAGTTAAAATATTCCACAAACTAGCAAACTGAAAAATTTTAAGAATTTAGGAAATTTTTACCGTTTAGAGTTATCCCAAGACCCCAAAACCCGACCCCACATCTCTCACCCGTAACCCAACGATTTATTCTACGTTAGTAACGTAAACTTCGTCGAGTATTGTAAACTTCATACGAGTGTTTTAATACCCATTATATCGAGTTTCATACGGTACTTTTTCTACGACTTTTATAACTTAAACTTTTACATTGAATCGTTTCGTGGCAGTTAACATGCACGATACAGCCCAGGTCACCTAGCGGACAGATCCCTACCCTACCTTCGCACGCTGCCGTAGGTGGCTGTGGTCGCCAGTCCGCCTGCGAGGGAGTACTGCGCTAGTCAAATGAGATCAAGTGAAATTACGAACCAATTTATTTTAAATAATATTCCACGAAAAATACTAATAATAAAATAAATTAAAACTGACAAGTATAATATAAAATACAATTTTAATGTACACAATCGAACGAAACATTTACTAGAACGATTCTCAACGATGAAGTAATGTTCAATACTTAGTTTGTAAACTTCACTGTGATTGCACAAGAACTTGTATCACAATGAAATGTGTATCGTAATGAGTATCATTATGCAACTGGTTGCAGCCATCAGAATGGGAGTAGAAAAAAATTATTTACAATGGCAAATCAGCTATATATTTTGGCTTTTATCCCTCATCGTTCCCTTAGTGAAGGAATCGACTTCCTGCTATGACAACATGGAAAACAATTATAATTCGAATAACTATATTACCCACAGGCCCTCGCGTTTTGCCTCATTGGTCGGCGTGTTCGATTTCCATAACGCGACCCCGCGCTCACGCTCGGGCAAGATTGTAATGTGCGTTTTTCTTACAATATTCCAGTATATTGTAACACCCTCCTTGACGCCGTAACTATAACAGCCCCAAGTGGAGGTGCTTCCAGAGTTGACTTCGACTTAACTTCTTCCCGGCGCCAGCTGAAGGTTAATGCTTTGCCCGGCTACTCCCACTGAAGATTCTGAAATATTTGGCGGGAGCATGCGTGGCGTGGGCATTGGCATGCAACTCGCAATTAAAAGAATTTTCTCTCGTAACTTAAATTTAATTTGCCAAAAGTGATGATGATGATAAAAAATTCCGGTGAAGCAGGATACATAAAAAGATACTTAAACCTAACTTACATCTAGATTACACTGTAGAGCGGTCATTCGCCCATCACTCGCCTCAAGGACAGTCCAGGGCGGGCGCGGGTTCGTTGTACCGGCGCTGGCGGGGTGATGAGCGGCGGCTGCCACCGGCCAGGCGGGGGGCGCCAAAGTGGCCCGGAACCCGGCCGGGGCGGCGGCGCAGGGGATGGCGCCGTCGCTGGCGGTCGAAATCACGACCGGCGCGATGGCCAGGCGCCTGAATGGACGCCGGGGTGATGGGTCTCTCCGCGCGGTCTCCGGCAACTCGGGAACGACGGCTCGTGTCCTTGGGTCGTCGCCCGTCCTTGGGTCGTCGCCCGTCCGGGCCTGGCGGAGGCGGAATTCCGCCCGACTTCGCGGTAGAAGGCGGCGCGTGGCCGCGCGGTGGAGGCGGTGGCGGTCTTTACTGTCTATAGGTGCCCGCGAACTACCGTGGCCCGTGTCGGTAAAGCATACCTGCCATACCGAGTTACTTGCCATACGAAGTTCTAATATGCGTTAACTTCCGCGTGGCCAAAGCCCGAAACCAGAAGGTCTGCTCTCTACCGCTGTTCAAACCAGAAGAAGGTCTGCTCTCTACCGCTGTTCAAACCAGAAGACCAAAACTTCTCGTTACACGGAGCTCCGTGGCTCCACAGGGTCACATGATCGCGTCCACGCGATGTTCACGCCCATTGGCCTGCGACATCACGCGACACAGGGTGGCCAATCGTGGCTATATCGACGTGGCAGTTGACGCTATGAAGTAGCGTCTTCAATGGAAAATATGTTCCCATTATTGAGTAAGTAATTTTTTATACATGCTACTGATTCGTACATAAAGAGGCAAGGTAATGGTAGAATTCCTAGACTAATAAAGAGAGGCTTACGAGTACCACATGGTTAGATTTCCTTATCATTCGTAGAATTTTTTTAAATGTAAACGTCTGGGAGCTATAGCATGTGTTTCCCCAGAATATTATGTCATATCTTAGATGGGAATGCGAAATATGCGCGATAATATTGCGAAATATACACAAGGCAGTGTGACAGCTGAATGAATTTGAAGGAATTCTGAACGCGTAGCATAATGAACTTAATTTTGTGTTTAATTCATTTAGATAGACGTTCCATTTGAGGTCTCACATAATTGAGAAACCCAAAAATGTTATCCTAACATTGGAAAATTGCACATCGTTCATTTTTAATGGAGTACAGAATTGTTTATTTGAAATGGAAATCTGCATTGCAACAGTTTGATTTTCGTTTCCTATTAATTTGTTATTATGAAATCAATTTGAAAATCCGATATTGTACTATACGCAGTTTCTTTATTGCAAAGAATATTCGTATTATTCGCAAATAGAACTGTTCTTCCATTCCGAATCCTCGAGGGAGTATCGTTTACGTATAGTAGGAAGAGAATACTGCCTAAAATCGAACCCTGCGGGACCTCTTGTGCATTTGGCAATGAGTCAGAAAGGTGTGTATGTAATGTCCCCGTTATTCCAGTACGGTATTTCTACTCTCTGAGATCGTTGTTTCAGATACGAAGATTATCAGTCTAGATCGATACCACGAATTCCAAATAAAGATAATTTTGAAAGTAAAATGTTATGATCAATGACGTCTAAAGCTTTTGAACGATCTAAAAATATTTCCATAGATGCTTCATTTTCAACCATGGACGAAGTGATGTTTTTAAGAAAAGAAAATATGGCAGTTTCCATAGATTTGGATTTTCTAAATCCATGTAGGCAATCTGAAAACGCTACGTGTTTTATTGAGAAAGGTTTCCTTTCGTACTAAAAAGTTTCTCTAATAGTTTTGAAAAACTGACAAAAGAGAAATCGGCCAATAATTTTGAATTTCGTTTTTGTTGCATTTCTTGAAGAGCAGCTTAATCTTAGCTGTTTTGAGAATAGCTGTAAAAGTTCCGGTGCATAACAGGGCATTAAATATGTGAGGTAACGGTTAGATAATTGGCAGACACAAGTCTTTAATAAACAATCTTGAAATTCATCTATTTACTGTTTACTTTACTGGTTATTTTGAGAATTTCATAGAAAGAAGTTTCAGAAAAGAATATCCTGTCTATAAGTTTTGGGAAAACGACAGATGTTGAATTTTGTCGCTGAAACCCATAGAGCGTAGAGAGATAAGCAGCAATTCTCTAAAGATATTGGTTGAAGAGAGTAGTCCCTGTTGCCGGATCGTTCATATCTCTATCGATCTTTAAATTATTAAGACTGGAATAAGATCTTCAATTTCACGAGCATCATTTTTTTAAAATATGCGTAGTTTTTGAACTGATCTTAAGCTATATAGTGAAAATTTTCAAAAAATTCGTGAACGAGACTTTCTCACAATGATTTCTTTTAAAAAATATTTTGTTTCAATGGAGAAAAGTGCGTTTATAAAGGTTATATGTGAGTTTTTCAATAAAATCTCTAAAATTTCTAAATTTATGTAAATTCAACTTTTTTTACTTTCTCTTATTTAAAAACTAAATGTAGGTATTTCTTAACCCTTTTTATTAATGCACGTAAATGTTTTCAAATATTTGCAGTTTTTTGATAATTTTGAATTATATCGTGACTTTCTTAAGACTAAATTAATAGACAACTTCAAGAAATTCAACTCTAGAAAGTTCTTTTCATTTTATGTTGTGAATTTTCAACAATATAGAAATAAGTATTATTTCGAACTTCCCGAGTTTCGATTGGTGAATAGCGTTTCAAATAATGTCTGAAAATTATTAGGATAGGAGTTGTAATATTATGTGACCGTTGTAAGATTGTTGTAGTTCTTGTTGCCGTTGGAAGATTAAGTAGCCGTTGCCAATCATACCAAAAATATGTACTATCGTCTGATAGTGTGGAAGTCATCGATGGAAGTAGTTATGTATTCCACATGTAAGTTGCGGTGATACAACACTGCACAGTTCCCTGGAATTATTTCTAACGTTTACATAGAGGGTTTATTTTAAAAATTATGTGCTTAAGCTATTTCAATTATTTTATGCATAACTCTCTTTAGAATTCTTCTCGAAACAAACACCAGAGTTTATTTTCTAGTATAGTCTACTAACAAGACCCACTTTACAAGAAAAATGGATTTTATTGTTGTATACATAAATTACAATGTGTTAAGTAACGGTGAACCGTTTTCTATGAATGATACTCTTCAGCATTCGTTCCCATTGCACCAATGCTAAGAAGTTTCTCCAGCGTTAAGAGGTTTCGATTTCACACTTATTATTAAACAAATTACTCAAAATTAACTAATTCTACATAAAATGTCGCGGAGTATAAAATTTATAGACTCAATTTATTTTTTTTAAATTTATTTTACGTCAAAAAACAGTTAAAACTGCGTATGACGTGCTATGGGCAAAAGTGAATTGCGTGCACATTTTCAAAATTCTGTGATTCCTGCGCTAAGTCATATACTGAGTTTATATTATGAGTAGTACGTAAATTTTGAAAAAAAAGCTCCCATGTAATAAAATCTATTTTCAAGGATAAAAAGGCAATAAATTTTGGCTCTTATCCATGTTGTCCTTCGGAATAATACTTTGACTTTGACAACATGGAAACGATAATTTGAATAATTGTATTTCCCACTGAATTCTAGAAGACGTGCACAGAAAATGAAGTTACATTTATGTCCAGAAGCAAAACAAGGGGCCATTTCAGCATTTGCTCAATGGATCAGGAAAACTGGACGAAAAACCGTATCGACATGAGGGTCATTGACCCGGAGGCTGCAATACAATACTTGTTACAGGTTGTTTATACACATTTATACATTTCAAATGGTATTAAAAATATTTATTTATATCTCAATTAATATCAATTTATATCTCAATTAATATAACTTGGTTTTCTGTAAAACATATTTTAGCTATTGCGTTTTATTAAAAAATAGGTACATTTTTACTTTCTCGTACAGAACGTATGTAGTTACGGGATAGTACTCTAATGCTGCAGCGAAAAACCATGATGTTTCGATAGAAAAATTCGTGTTGACCATGACACCGAAAAAATGGATTATTCTTGTTCATATGTGTAGTAAATAAATTCTTATAAAATCCATGTTTTATGGGTCCTTGAACAGAAGAACAATTGTTTTACGGAAAACTTCAGTCTGTCTATGAGCTACGCTAGCGCTAAACCATAGGAAGGATTTTCTTCAAAAATTATATTTCCTGATCAATCTGACTTGTGTCACGTCCCCTTTGAAACAGATATTTTGATTTTGGGGGGTTCTTCACACGAAGCCCCAAAGACATCTTCACAATTTTTTCAAAAATGACTCCAACTTTCTTCTTTAAATTCTTTCTTCGACTAGAGTACGCTGATAAAAATGGCGGTTGTCTGATTTTCGTTGAATTCTCTGCATTTTCTAAATTGCAAAAGTTAAACTTTTATGTCTTCCTACAGTTACAATGTTAAATATAAACTTTTTAATAAAATCTTTCCTTCAAAAATAGATCTTTAAATAATGTAATTCACAACATTTTAAAAATGTATTTTTGCGTAATTTTGCCTGAAAGAAAGGCAATTTTAAAAACAAGGTTTTCTAAAACATTTGTTGCACATATTTTCATTATTTTTTTTCTAATAGCGCTAAGTACTCTTATAATACTGGTTCTGGTCCAACGTTTGTTGAATTCTCTGATTTTTTGAAAATTCAAAGGTGTGAGAAAGTATGTGCCGTGACACAATGTTTTACATTTTCTCAATTTTTTCTTCCTCTAAAAGTTCGATTGAAACGAGAACTTCAAAATGTCAGTGAGAGAAATTTCAATCGAGAAACGTCTGGAGCTATTCTGAGGAACTTTCCGACTTTTGAAAATGCGTCGTTTTCGCTCGGTGAAAACTTGAAAACTTTTGAATTTTGGGAAACATCTTAACATATCTTTTGAAGCACTTGTAACCGCAAATGCATTAAATTATAAAATAACGTATCTGAATATTAACTACTTGAATGATATTCCAAAACAACATGTGTAATTAAAAAATAGTCCAAATGGCGTATGATAAGTGCTTTGTGCTTTTTCCGCACAAAAACGGCAAAGAAACATTTGGAGCGGTTTGGTTGCCACCACGACGCAGTTTTGCATCGTTTGGCACCACGGTCACGCGCAATAAGACCATTCTATCGGCATTTGTCGAGTTTGGAGCTACTGCTTGCACAATATGGAATAGTTGGAATTTTCGGCGACTGTTCGTTTCCTTGGATGTGTCCAAAAGACCGATATGCAGTGGGTAAGTCCCAATGTTCGTCGCTCCGCAAATATCAAGCAACATATCCACACTTCTCAGAATTCGGTGAGCGATCGTTCGCTACTCGCGAATACCGAAAGTGTGGAGACGCTTATGCGTGAGGGAAAGCTATGTTCGTAGGAGTGCCACCCTTCCATCCCACGCCCTTGAATTGACCCCCAATGAATTGACGTATTATTTCAGCCAAAAAGTACAATCTTCTTCGCGTATTGCTAATTACTAAATAATGCCGATATAATAAAACAGAACACAAAACACAACACATCTAAAAAAAAAAAGATTTGACAATCAACAATAACCAATTAAATTGTAGCAGTAAACATCAAATGTATTGTATATATTTATTTACGAGACTATAAGAACATCGAATAAATCAATAAATTATTGAACAATCTGTCCAATAATTCTTTCGGTGTATGAAGTCACAGTGGGGTATTTGAAGCTTACTTTCGAGGGTGGGAGTTTCGTTGCCCTGATTTGCCCCTGATTGGTAGGCAATCCAACATGCGCTGGTGTTTGGCGAAACACATATTCTAACGCATCCCCGGCCTCTGTAAGTTACCAGGCACCTAATGGGAAGACGCTAACCGATGCTCTGGAAGAGGTTAAATTATCTCAGGGACGTAGGATCTTTGTGGGTGTGAGAGAGGGTATATCCACAACACACAGAAATTAAATAAACGTTCGTGTATTCAAGCAATAAACATGAAGAATACAGTTTTACAAATAGTATGCGTAATTGCATCTGTCCTCATCAACGAACGACTACCTCTTAAGCTAAGATTCAATTTTTTTGTCATCTCGCCGCGTGGCCACGCCAAATGCGGGTCAACGCGCTCGGGCCGTTCTGCACCACTCGGCAGCTGAAGGGTGCTGTCTCCGCAGCTCGTAGCGCACCTCCAAAAACGCTCCGAATGCGCTCCTCCACCCGCGTGATGTCCGCTCTCGTCCCGTTCGACACCGGCGTGCACGTACATTGGCCCATTGGCTAATGGTTTGGTTTGGTTTAGTTTAGTTTTCTCGTGTTTCCGGGCGCGTCAACTGCTTTGGTCATTAGTCCCGTTAGTGTACAGCATGTTTTCCCCCGAGAGATGGCGGTGATCTTCCCCCACTGGATGGCGAGATCCGGCGCCGACCTACCATCGGCTAGTGGAGTTTCCCCTTAACCAGGACTCTCTCACCAGCGGGGCACTGCCCCAGCCGGGACAAGCTCTAAGCTGCCGATCGGTCTCCCGGAATATGTGGTAGTGTAGTGCATGTTAGTGTAAGTGTGTGTGTAAGGGGAGAGGATAGGACAAGGAAGAGGAAGGAAAGATCGCGCGCTGTCTGTGGCCCGTTTGGTAGGGTACTGCTCCGGCATTCGCCTGGTGTTGATCGGAGAAACCACAGAAAACTACCGATCAGAGCACCCGGCCGGTAGAATTCTCCTCCAGACAGCGACCGAATTCGACCTAGCTGAAAAGCCGTCGAAAATCCTCCGTCGACCGAGTCGAAAATCCTGCCGCCGTCAGGATTCGAACCTAGGACCTCCCGGTCACAGGCGCTGCAGTGGCATCAGTTGACGCACTGACCTACCGCTCCCGGTCCCATTCGTTAATGATTCGCGTGCCTCGCACATTGGCTAATGATTCTAGCGTTCAATCTTACAGTTCTGTAGTCTGCTTACAACAACTCGGGCGATTTACAGACACATGAATCGAGTTCTTTCGCAAGGCTTCTATAATGCGAACTACTTTAACTTAATACGCCGGCAACACATAGCATTTGAATAGAGTTCCAATCCGCAATGTTTAATTCCATTTAGCTAACAGTTTCTTTGCGATTATAATGCCCTTTCGTAAAATGGCTGCTCCAAATCAAAGTTCTCGTCTGAACAGCACAATTCACATCAATACGTATCGTACTAGTAAACTAGCTCTCACTTCACGGCGTCTCGTAACAAAAACAAATATATATCGGCGTCTCGCTCAAAGAGGTCTCCGCTCCGTTTCCTTCGCTACTTATGCGACTGCCTTCCATGGTTAGGGGCTGCGTGACGTCATGCCTCTTCCGGGACTGACTCGGCAAGCGTTCCTATCCCCGTAAGCTGGTGGTAATGTTGTGGTGAGCTGATAACATTTCTATTTCACTGACCGCTCTGTCACGCGCATTGCGAACTTCGCACTTTTCGTGGCGTTAAACATATGTGGGCGGCTGGGACGTTTAGGAGATATTGCCGAACGTGTGTGTGTGTGTGTGTGTGTGTATATATATATATATATATATATATATATATATATATATATATATATATATATATATATTGACGTTACGGGATTATACAAACCCGTAACGCCACCATAAGCCACGAGAAAAGACCAGAACACAGAGAAATAGGGTACGCGGCGGAGCGATGGTCCGAGAAAGCGACATCTACCCGCAGGTTTTCGCACTCCGATGTCCGAAGTTACGGATAATATTTTTCTTGAGAGGGCGCGAAGGAGGAGACAATTCACCCCTCCAGAAATTTCCCCAGGCGGAGTCACATAAATACCGCGACGCGCTTCGGGAGAACTCTCTTACAACTTCGACAGCGACGGCGACTCAGCCTAATTCTTCGGCGATAGTCATTGGTTAGTGCAGGAGTATATTTTTACTTGCTTAGTTAAAGCTGATTTGAGAAACGCGGTAATAAGAGTGATATAATTCAGAAGTGAAGTGCGTGTACAGTGCTAGCACTAACATTACGCAAGAAAGCAAGCGATGTGATTGCTTAAATCTGAAATAGTTTCATAATTGAAAAAAAATTCGCGCAGAAGGACTCTAAACGAAATCCAGCATTTAATTTTGTATGCCACGACCACGCACGCTCAAAGTGTGGTATGTCGGCCGAGTGCTATAAGTATTCAATTCAAGTACGTTAGTTATTTAAAGCTGGAAGCGCGAACAACGGGTACGCGGCACGCGGAAGAAGAACGACTCCAGTGAAGACTCAAGCGTAGGCGAGAAGGACTTGGACCAAATACGTGGATGGTACGACCCCGAGATCGAGAGGTCTGGAATTTGGACGTGTGGCGGAATCCTGATATCGAGCGAAGGAAGTGGTATAACCGCGGGACATCGAACCAGTCAAGTGACGTGGCGAGGGCGGCGAGCGACCGAAAACCCCAAGGTTAATTGATGGCGAGCGGGAAGGAGATGTCGAGGTAAAGAATTGGCAACTTCTATGCGGTAATTTGTTGGGAAATCGTGTAGCTTTAGTTGCTATAATTTGAAAAGGAAAGTTCCAAATAATTACTGGGAGAAATTCCGAACGTATGAGCGGCGTTTAGATTTCATTCGCTGTACGCACTAGTAAATTCGTTTGAATGCCATACCTTTACAACTTTTCTAGAGTGAATATGATATTTCATGTAGTGTAAAAGTGATCTTGTTTGAAAGTCCGCTTTCATTGATTATGTAGGGATAATTAGTTGCTATAATTTGTAAAGGGGTACGATTTAAGTGACGGTGTGTCACGTTTATTCTTGTGTTTGAGTTCACAGCATTGTAATAAATGTGCAGTTTAAGGCTGACACCTGTGAACAGTCTATGATAGAATAATTGTAGAGAATCACTTAAAGGGCCGTGCACGGAGAAACTTAAGAATAACAAAAGTTAAATGAGGTACACGAAATAATTCAGAAAGAGGTAGAAGCAAAAGAATTGTGAATAGTACTTATTGAAGTATTCAGGCAGTCGAGGTGACGCCTATACATTTTTTTGTGGTTGTGTTATTTTTTTGTTGTTTTCTGTTTTCTTTGCAGTGACCATCTACGCAAAGTGCATACTTTATTGTATATTTGTGCCATTTGTTTTTTTTTACTGAATATATGCTCATTTTACCAGAATTTTACCTAATTCATTGTGTCAAGGGTTCAGACCTTTCTCATACCCGAAAGATCCTGCTTCCTGAGAATTCAAAGCTCGCTTCACGAGCATTCATTGTTTCACGCTTTATCGCCACCGGCTGGAAGGTAGTAGGTGGGCGTGTTACAAATATAACACCTCGTCCATGTATTAATTTATGTGATACCCGTCGGAGACTTTCGCTTCGGATCATTTGTTTGAAAACCGCGCGCCTAGAGAAAGTGTTATTCTCTATGACTACGGAGTTCTGATAAGCGGCGTTATCAGCTGGCAAGATCGCGCCTCGGAGGGGAGAGCAGTAGACGGTGAGACGCTTAGACGTACCCAAGACGAGGAAGTGTAGAGAAGTACTGGCGAGAGATTGCACGGGGTGATAGTGTACGCAGAAATCGTACTAGTAACGATTGCGTATAGCAAAGTATTCACAAATTTTCTGTTTGAAAGGCCAGTGGAAGTAGTGTTCATGTTTCGCGGCTCGCTGGAACAGTAAAACTTAAAAACAAGCCCGGTGTTAATGAGGCGAGCAAGGAGGTTTTCTGGTTGGACTGCGGATGTAGGTGAGCGAAAGGCGCCAGTAATCATGGAGGGCGAGCCAGGAGTCACGGGCGTCCGGCCTTGGTCCTCCGTCCAAAGCAGTGCGCCAGGTCGCGGTCCGTGTACTGGGCTTCAATAGGATTGTTGTCACGCTACTACGCTACGAAAACTTGAAAGACACACTAGTCAAATATGGATTTTCTGCGAACAGAATATTTAATGTGGACGATACTGTGGTGCAGACAGTCCCGAACAAGTTCCCCAAACTTGTTGCCCTTGTGGTGAAGTCTATGTCCGCTGAACAGGGACAAACTGGGTCAGTGGCTTGTTGTATGAGCGCCAGTGGCCAGTATGTTCCTTCTTTTTTATTTACAGGCGTATTGTTAATAAAGATTAAACTAATGGATGTGACACGTTGTACCAGAGGAAGGTTAATGAACACACCTTTTATAAAACATTTGGACCATTTTAAGAAGCATACTGTACCTACTATAGAAGTCCAGTATTGCTAATACTTGATAAGCACGTTTCTCGTGTCAGCTACGAAGCTATTTGTCATGAGAAAGCAAATAACACATGCTCAGTTTACCGCCTCAGAGAAGTCAAAAAACACAGTCTTTAGACAGGGTGGTCCTGAAGCCCTTAAAAAGAAATTATGGCAGTGGTCTTGACAACTGAAGTTGTAATCACCAAGGGCAAACCTTTTTGTATCATGTTGCTAAGCTGTTTAAAGTAGCTTACGAAAAATCTGCGACGATGGAAAAATCAACAGAAGCTTTTCTAGCCACAGGAATTTATCCTTTAAATGAAATGCTTTTTCGGAAGAGGATTTCATTCCATCGGATCGGATCTACCATTGTCTTTGATGTAGACCAAGGGCTTCCGGAAGCCCTAAACATTCGAGCAGATCCTGTCATTCAACCAGAACTACTAATTTAGCCGTCCATTGCTTCAGAACCAAGCTTCCTTGCAATAAAAACTTTGATTTGCGTTCTACTTCAACATTTTCTGGGTTCTCCGCGATGGGACGAAAATTCCCATCGATATAATTTTCCTTCCCAAAACTGAAGTTAAAAGAAAACGAGGGTGCCGATTAAAATCGTTATTACCACATGCTGAGAGACCGGTCGGGAGTTTAGAGCTTGTCCCGGCTGGGCAGGTACCTGGTTGGGGAAAACCCCGCTAGAGGACGGCAGGTAAGCGCCCGATCACGCAATCCAACGGGGATTCATGGGTGACTGGGTGACGCCGCGTCGAAGACTGTGCGGCCCGACGTTTTGACCATAAGGTAGTGGTTTTCCTCAGTTCTGGTCTCTGGAATATCTGGTCTGACATATTTGTTTTCATATTTTACATGGGCCATATTAGTGTTCCTTTACTAATATTACTACAGTTTCTGCTGCTTTGGTTATAACTGTCCCTCTTCTTATATACGCCAGTGCTTTCTACAAATTTTCATCATTGCAGGGATTGTATCGTTTTGCACCAGGTTTCACTTTGTGCATTGAGATTACAATTAACAAACCTTGTAAAATGTTCGAAAACGGATATTCAATTGGTGTTTATTTTTTGACTGATAACAGTTTGAGCAGCTTGGGTAGATGACCGCCCGGTCAATATTGATTGTTAGTAATTCCGGCGTGTCTACGAATAGGATCATTACTCCCGTAAGTGTAGCGTATTTTTCTCGGGAGGTGGCGGTGTTCTTCCCCCGCTGGTTGGCGACGGCGCCGACCTGCGATCGAAGGAGGCAAGGAAGAGGTAGGAAAGATCGTGTGCAATTCGTAGCCCGTTTGTTAGGGTACTGCTCTGTATTCGCCTGGTGTTGATCGGAGAGACCACGGAAAACTACTGATCTGAGCAGCCGGCCGCTGTAATTCCCCTCCAGACAGCGACTGAATTCGACCTAGCTGACAAGTTAGTGTCGAAAATCCTGCCATCGTTGGGACTCGAACCTAAGAAATGAAATAATTCTAAGCGTTGTCATTGCCAACAATATTGTTTAATTCAAGAGCAACTTTCATGGCTTAGCCATAATCAGTTTTCTGCTGTTTAGAAGCGACAAAAGACTCCTAATTAAACGATTACTAATACCAATAATTAAGGACAGGATTTTTAGGTGATGCACCAACAGACAAAGCGCATTGGGAGTTTTCATTTTTTACTTCTAAAATGTTATATAACCCAATACAAAGCATTTCAGAAACTTGCAGTGCACCTAATTACATCTAAATCACCCCACTGCACGTGTCTGTCCCTATGTCTCCTGTTTCCCAATGTTTACACACACACAAAAAAAAAAAAAAATACTTATTTTGAATGTACACATTACATGAAATATATTGTTTACAGTTAAATCAAACAATGTGAAAATTCTGCACTTTGCTCCAGAACAACCTGCCTCTATTTTTTACATCAGGAGAAGGAGACCCAAAGTCATTCATTGCCAGTTATCGCGAAAGAGCTGTCTTTTTGACCGGAAATCTTGCAAATGTCAAAGGTGCTTTAAAACGAACACCGTTAAGTTCTAATTATTTAGTATGTTGCTATTTCACGTCGAACATTTGTGCACTTCGGATTGCAAATCTGATGTTTTCTCAACCGATGCATTAACTAAGAACTCGATCATATTGACCCCATTGTTAACTCAAGGACATCTTTCAAGCAAATCCTGTAGCCCATCGCACTGCATAGAGTGTTGAATTGTGTTGCATTTAGTATCATAAGTAGTACGTGAAGAATAAAACGTAGATAATGAACTCACATTGTTGCTGAAATGCAAACTAAATGTCTTCTCAATGTTCTTGTATACAAAGAAAGCACTGTCGATCTCTGCTTACCACCTCGTGACTCGCTGAGGAACATGGAGAAACCATCGTGTTTTTTTATGCTGAAAATTTAAAACAATGGTGTGTCCACTCCTTCAAAGCCCCTGGGGCATCTACTAACGTACTAAAGGAGGGGCATCTGTCGGGCGCTGAACAGTGGCGAATTTTCTCAGAAGCAAAGAGCCTAGGAGGATTTGCTCTTCGGAAATTGGAACAACACAGAACGGTGATGATATGAACCTGATGACAAAGAACATTGATGTTGTGAATCTGTTTAAAAAAATGTAGTTTGAATGTAACTTACCAATCTTCCCCCCACAGTTCATGGGGATTTGTCGTGTTATGGTATAAAACCATTAATATATTTGTACCTAAATATACACTAATTTTTTAGCCCCTAAACATGCACATATTTTTAATATTTTTGGCACCTAAATTAGCAAATGTTTGCACTTAAGAGTCTGGCCTCTACTAATCATTAAACAGTATTGTTGGCAATGACAACGCCTTGAATTATTTCATTTTAAATGCCAACGACATTTCACCGCTCAACCAATACTCGAACCTACGACATCCCGGCCAGCCGCCTGTCAAATTCTCATAAAAAAGACGCACGTGTAAAGAACTACCATCATATCATTGTAAGTAATTGAATATATTCCGAATTCAATGTATATTTTGAAGGATAAACATTATACTAACATACTTACAGTGTAATACTGCAGTATATTAGCTTTTGAATACGAAATAAGAAGAAATTTTCCTGCAAGTACTTCTTGGCGGCTAACGAAAATACACACCGAACACACAATTAGGCTGTTCGCACTCAAATAAAAAATTATCTGTAGGTTACTAGAGACATCTGGGGAATCTAAGGAAATACCAGATAGCAAACGTCGTAGCACAATCCAATATTGTTCTCAATAAAGTGCACTGGATGTTTTTCGACGCTTCTGGTCGAAGTATCCCCGTCAGTCACAGTAACCCCCGTTTACGGTATCTATTACTCAGCTAGTAAAAATCTCGAAGGAGCTTTTTAGGCAAAACAGTATGCTTAAAACTGACTTAAGAGCTTATTTTTGGTGTTTCGTTGTTTCCTCCCTGGACACCTGTATACATTTCTAATTCATTTTACTACTTGAAACATTATAGATTCATGGAATTAGTTTCGTGCACTACTGCATCCTGTAGGCGGATCAGAGGAAACGTATTTGGCGATGGTGTTCAAAAACTCGTCAGTCGGTAGATCTGGACAACCTGCAAGAACACATTTCCGGAAGTAACCGATCCCGGGCTGCATCCGCACACAGACGCCATTTACAAGTCCTATGTTGCAATTTTCACAACTACACAGCATTGAGCTTACAGAAATACCATATTTGGCTACACTGTAATAGGACACAGTTCTCGAACGTCCCTAACCAATAAAGAACAACACGGAACATCCAATGCCGGGTTTTTTGAATTCTGAAATCGGAGAAAACGTGGTGAACAACTTTAACTTCAAATACTATACAAAAGAAAAGGAAGGATGGATGTGTATTATTTGGGAGGGCAGTGCCTGTTGCACCTTCCTGATGTAGCCGCCATTGTATGGTTTTTGGAAGCCCGTGAGTTATTTTTTCATCTTTGTTTTGGGCGCGTGCAACAGAGCCATGTCATCGCGCGCTGCGCAAAACTTAATACGTTTCGCATACGCCTGATCCCGGCGCCTGCTCTCCACAAGAAAGTACGTCTGACCATAGCGGCTGCATAATTCAGAAGAAAGGACGTTTGACCATAGCGGCTGCATAATTCAGAAGAAAGGACGTTTGACCATAGCGGCTGCATAATTCAGAAGAAAGGACGTTTGACCATAGCGGCTGCATAATTCAGAAGAAAGTACGTTTGATCATAGCGGCTGCATAATTCAGAAGAAAGGGCGTTTGACCATAGCGGCTGCATAATTCACAAGCAAGTACGTTTGACCATAGCGGCTGCATAATTCAGAAGAAAGGACGTTTGACCACACCGGTTGCATAATTCAGAAGAAAGTACGTTTGACCATAGCGGCTGCATAATTCAGAAGAAAGTACGTTTGACCATAGCGGCTGCATAATTCAGAAGAAAGTACGTTTGATCATAGCGGCTGCATAATTCAGAAGAAAGTACGTTTGACCATAGCGGCTGCATAATTCAGAAGAAAGTACGTCTGACCATAGCGGCTGCATAATTCAGAAGAAAGTACGTCTGACCATAGCGGCTGCATAATTCAGAAGAAAGTACGTTTGACCATAGCCGCTGCATAATTCAGAAGAAAGTACGTTTGACCATAGCGGCTGCATAATTCAGAAGAAAAGACGTTTGACCATAGAGGCTGCATAATTCAGAAGAAAGTACGTCTGACCATAGCGGCTGCATATTCAAGAAAGTACGTTTGACCAGCGGCTGCATAATTCAGAAGAAAGACGCTTGACCATAGCGGCTGCATAATTGAAGAAAGTACGTTTGACCATAGGCTGCTGATTTCAGAAGAAAGAACGTTTGACCATAGCGGCTGCATGATCAGAAGAAAGTACGTTTGACCATAGGGCTGCATAATTCAGAAGAAAGACGTCTGACCAGCGGCTGCAAATTCAAGAAAGTACGTTTGACCATAGCGGCTGCATAATTCAGAAGAAAGACGCTTTTACCATAGCGGCTGCATAATTCAGAAGAAAGTACGTTTGACCATAGCGGCTGCATAATTCAGAAGAAAGTACGTTTGACATAGCCGCTGCATAATTCAGAAGAAAGTACGTTTTGACCATAGCGGCTGCATAATTCAGAAGAAAGTACGTCTGACCATAGCGGCTGCATAATTCAGAAGAAAGACGTTGACCAACGGCTGCATAATTCAGAAGAAAGTACGTTTGACCATAGCGGCTGCATAATTCAGAAGAAAGTACGTTTGACCATAGCGGCTGCATAATTCAGAAGAAAGTACGTTTGACCATAGCGGCTGCATAATTCAGAAGAAAGTACGTTTGACCATAGCGGCTGCATAATTCAGAAGAAAGTAGCGTTTGACCATAGCGGCTGCATAATTCAGAAGAAAGTACGTTTGACCATAGCGGCTGCATGATTCAGAAGAAAGTACGTCTGACCATAGCGGCTGCATAATTCAGAAGAAAGACGTTTGACCATAGCGGCTGCATAATTCAGAAGAAAGTACGTTTGACCATAGCGGCTGCATAATTCAGAAGAAAGTACGTCTGACCATAGCGGCTGCATAATTCAGAAGAAAGTACGTTTGACCATAGCGCTGCATAATTCAGAAGAAAGTACGTTTGACCAGCGGCTGCAATTCAGAAGAAGACGTTTGACCATAGAGCTGCATAATTCAGAAGAAGTACGTCTGACCATAGCGGCTGCATAATTCTGAAGAAAGTACGTTTGACCATAGCGGCTGCATAATTCAGAAGAAAGTACGTTTGACCATAGCGGCTGCATAATTCAGAAGAAAGTACGTTTGACCATAGCGGCTGCATAATTCAGAAGAAAGTACGTTTGACCATAGCGGCTGCATAATTCAGAAGAAAGTACGTTTGACCATAGCGGCTGCATAATTCAGAAGAAAGTACGTTTGACCATAGCGGCTGCATAATTCAGAAGAAAGAACGTTTGACCATAGCGGCTGCATAATTCAGAAGAAAGTACGTTTGACCATAGAGGCTGCATAATTCAGAAGAAAGTACGTCTGACCATAGCGGCTGCATAATTCAGAAGGACGTTTGACCATAGCGGCTGCATAATTCAGAAGAAAGTACGTTTGAAAACGGCGGCTGCAGATTTCAGAAGAACGGACTTTTTTCGTTCCGCCGGTCATGTCATACACTCTCGCCTACTCACCCCTCCGTGACGTAGGGAGGTCTCCGTTCCCAAGCTGGCCGGCTGACACTGTCGAATATTTTTACCGTCCTTTGATACATTCAAGGAGAAAATTTAAAGAAAAAATTAGAACCGTATTTTTGGGGGAAATTGTTTTAATAAATTAAATATTTCCTGTATATCATGCAAAATTATGCGAAAACTGCTCATATTTTTAAAAAAGCCTGTACTTCAGGACCTGTCTTTAAAGAACAGACTGCATTGAGGAAAATGTCTTCAATATTGTAGTTGTAGGAAGACGCCCAAAAAATTTGCAATTTTCGCAATTTTTGCAACTTTCAAAAAATCAGGAATTTCAACTAAAATGAGACCTGCACTCTTAACCGACCTTTACGCTACCCGAGGCAAAGTTAATCCAAAAAGTTGGAAGCATTTTTGAGAACA
The DNA here is from genome assembly GCA_964035755.1 of Teleogryllus oceanicus. Classification (NCBI taxonomy): domain Eukaryota; kingdom Metazoa; phylum Arthropoda; class Insecta; order Orthoptera; family Gryllidae; genus Teleogryllus; species Teleogryllus oceanicus. The sequence goes on along the minus strand of CAXIVR010000001.1, from coordinate 17,665,539 downwards.
TTCTGTAAGTGTTGTTGAAGATTCATGCAAACTGCCTAATCATGGTATCTGTTTCAAACTCAAGAAGACCTCGAGTTCATTTAAATCTATAAGGACTATCAATCGTCGAGAAAAACGGCTGAACGGTATAGGCCCTAGCGTTGACCGCAGACGGACAGATGTTTTGCCGTCAATCGATTTTTCGGTAGGGAACAGGAACATATGAACTTTTGCGATTTTCGGAAAATCAGGGATTTTAACGAAAATTAGTCCTGCCCCATTCTCTTAAGCCTCCTTTACGCTATCTGAAGATAAGACAAAGTTTAATGAAAAATCAACGCACCCACGCAAGCACGCTCGCCCGCCTGCAAACCCACTCAATTACCGGGTACTATATTAGCTAACGTTTACAGAAAAAGAGACATGGAAGTAAAATTAAATTGATACAGGCATTTCTGTGGTACAATAACACATACCCTGAAAAACAAAGTTAGAAAAGACACAATAATTAAACTATATAAAAACAATGGTTTTACCCATTTTGCTGTACGGAAGTAATTGCTGGACACTAACTTAAGATCAAATGAGAAACACAGAATTGAAGGAATGCATTTATTTAGAAATATGGCTGGACACACACTTTTGACATTGAAAATGAAGAAATCAAAAAAATAAAATCATTTTTAGTGTAGATGAAATTATTAAATAGTACAGTAAATGAAATTAGTAAAATGGAAAGGAAAGCAACAACAATAACATATAAATAATGTCTGAAAAACAACTAGAATGGCTTTGAATTATAAGCCAAGAGAGGGAAGAAATGTGGGAAGACCTCTGAGAAGGACGGAGCAATTCTAGAGGCTTCAATGGAGTGAAAAATCTATTCCTTGCACTACCTTTGCAGCTGACGATGGTTCGCCCATGTACGTAGTACCCCACCAGCAGCCTCCTCTTGGGCAGCCATGTTCCCAAACAGAATTGCAGCAGTCCACAACATCACACACTGGTTCTTGGGAGGGACTGAAGTTGATACTGCATGTCAAAATATATCCGTCATCCAGCACAACGTTATTTCCATACAGCGAAGCAATCCATCTAGGCAACTCCAGTTAGAGTGCAGTGGTGGATCATGTAAGTTTCCCATCACATTACTTTCATACAACCATTTATGATTATTGTACCAACACTGTAATGATAGACTTATTTTCATTTTGTAACATCATTTCTGTAGATCATTTAGGACCAACATATCATTTTTTTGAAAGGGAGCCTCGACAAATGAAGTCGATACATTTTTCATTTGAAACAAGATTTTCCCTTTATCACTGAAAAATGCATTGTTAAAAAACACAATACTTTAAATCAGGAGTTGCCAAACTTTTGAAGGTCGGGGCTACACATAAATCTGAGAACTCTAGCATGCTGAAAAATTTCATATTTTCATTTGCACACACCAAATTATACTACAGGAATTGCAGAACTTAAAAATTAAGCAAATTATATTGTATTTATTGATCCCTTTGGAAGGAACAAAATTCAAACTAGGTTATTCATTAAAAATCAAGTTCCACCAATCTACATCATCCATTTAAAAATAAATCTCTTTCCTTCTTCATAATATTCATATATATTTAAAGCTCTGTGTAGCCTTCTTAGAAAGAAAGACATTTGGAATTTGGTTTACTGTTGGTAATGATTTTAACTGTGGATTATACATGGATCTTGGCATCCAAGAACAATATGCAATAAATCAGGTTAGCTCTGTATTATTAACAGTGACCTCTAGTACGAGTGTACTTACAGAACTGAGAAGAATGGGTTTGCATTTGTTTCTGCTGCTTTGCAGCTAATGCTGCTTTTATCTAATGTTCAAAACAATGGAAGCTAGCCATATTCCTCATCTAGACATCCAGTAATATGTCCCTGTTCTCTCAGCCCCCTTTACCCTCTCTTTTCCTCTAATAAGTCTCTTCAACATCACTGCCTCTGCCGAAGTTATCTACTGTTCACTTCAGGACATCCTGGCTTGGAAGCAATGTGGGTCACATAAAACCTCTTCTCATGCCAGATCTAGCCTGAGGCAGTTGTTGGGATATCCTTGCATTTAACTCCAGTGTCCACACTACTTTCTTTAAGGACTTCAACAAGCTCCCTCTTCTTCTCAGTGGCAGAGATGGCTCAGGACAACAACTATTAACACAGCATCATCTCTGACCAAGAAGTTATATGGCTCTAGTCCCGATTTTGGGCTCAAGGTTGAATTTAGCCACTGTCCGGAGGAAAATTCTAAGGGCTGGCTGCTGATTGGTAATTTGACATGGTTTCTCTGATCAATACCAAGCGAATGCTAAAGCAGTAACATAACAAATGGACCAGGGACTGCTATCTTTCTTATCCTTGCCCCTTTACACATTAACATGCACTACACTACCACACGGCAAGCTTAGACCTGGAGCGGTGCCTCACTGTGGAAATGCCTGGACAGGAGCCAGGACCCCCTGCAAGCTGACATGTAACTGGTGCCACATTTAACATCTTACTGGGGGAGGCTATCTCTCGGAATGGAACATGCACTTCACTTAAGGGACTAATGCCCTTAGCAGTTAAGTCGAAACAAATGCAAACCCAAAATAATCAATCAATTCTTCTCAGTTCTGTAAGTACACTCGTACTAGAGGCCACTGTTAATAATACAGAGCTAACCTGATTTATTGCATACTGTTCTTGGATGCCAGGCTGGCCTCCGCATGCCTTCTAAAGCATGACTATTTGGCAGAATCACATGGTTCCACATAAGCAGAGATTAAATTGTGATATAAATTGTGTATACTCGCAATCTGTCAAGTGCTTCATTCCTACTACATTGAAGATGGTAAAAACTGCTTAAGTGTGTGCTCAAGGGTGATTATGTAAACGTAGGAAGACAATAGAAACAGTTGAGGTGTAAATATTTGGTAGTTTCTTCACATGGAACTCTTCACCTTGGGTTTACCACATGTGTTTTGTCAAGTTTATAAGATATTATGTTTAACCATATTTTAGTGGCTCTACCCGAATTGAGTATTTGGGATGAGAGTTCTGTTACCTGCCCTTTTCTGAGAACCTTTTCCTTCATTGGATTGTAAAAGGCAAATTAAAATAATATATGGCACATACCTCCAGATCATAAATAATTGCTTCAGGGGTAGTTAACCAAGTCTCCCAGATCATTTCGTACTAAAGGTCTGCGATAAAAAACTTGAATCTGTTTTGTGCAGGGGATTGGAGTAGCATCAAAGAAGTGGAGCTAAACTAAAAGCTGTGAGTTCAAGCTCCACATACTGCTTGGGTGTTTTCCCCATGTGGTTACAACATGGATGGCTTTTCATACATCACATATCTCATATCAATTTTCATAACCATAATTTATCCTTGACGGTTGGTCCCTACTGTCGTAGTGAAAGGAAAGTGTAAATGAACAGTGGACCCTTAACTGGAAAAGGGATGTCTTAAAGCATGGTGTTCTTCCCTAGTCTATTCTTTCTTGTCTATCCCTTCTTCCCTTGCCTACCTTAATAAATATTAGTACTATACAAGGTTAATTCATAAGACATTTTCCAACAAGAATATTATTATAGGTCATTTTACAAACACTGTATGCCCTTGCAGATTGCAAGAGTTTTTTGGAAAATATACAACTTGTCTTTGGATATCAGACCTTTCAGCTGTAGAAATCCAACAAGGGGAAAAAATGGAAAAAACACTTGAATGAATTGGTAATGCATTTACACAAAACTATGTTTTATTACACAACAGAAATAATTACACTGGTCAGTGGCATTAACTATAAAGTAAATCACTATCCAATACAAAATTACCTAGCTTTCCTTCACGAAAAGCTTTGATAAAAAAATTAGATGCGGCACGCAAATCTGGAGCTTGAACATACTGATTACTTGAATCTCTTATTTTCTTCATTTTATTCTTTTTTGCTGCTATTGTTGCAAGAACAATTCGTATGTCATCAACAGGTTCCTCCAGGTTCATTTCATCAACGTACCTAAAAAATTAGAAGCATTAATGGAATAGGAACTTTCTGCTGGCTGCTAAGACAAGCAAGGCATAAATCTAAAACATTAAACATTGTTTTAAAAGTTAGATTGAAACTTATTATTTCATTAACCACTTAGCTAAAACCATAATTGAATGAAAAGTTTTCATTTTCAAAGGGTACCTCTGGATAAGTTGGTAAAAAGTTCTTTAACCCTGCAGTGGTGACACCATTTTTTGTAACACGACCGGTGACACTGGGTCTGTCAGACCCACTTAATGTTTTAGTTATAACTATTTTGTTTTAATGGATCTGGACACAATGATACAACAGGGATGGCAAATGATGTGCACTCAAGTTTTGTTTATAATATTTTGTTATTTACCCAAAAATGAATACTGATTACATTATTTACATTTAATTACAATTTTTCAGACTGTTTCCACACACAATTTTTGAATGCTCCATGCCCAAAAAAAGTGTAACACTTCACACAGTACTACTGTGTCTTTCTGACCTTCTTTGTGCATTTAGCACATCTGGCTCGCTTTCCTGCTACTGGTTTTTCCGTTGGACATGTTGTATTGGTTAGTTTTCTCGCACTGTTTTTGACCTCTTTGGGAAGACATGATGCAGACGCTCTGTATTGCAACTGATCCATTACCAGTTCAATACTCAATTGTTTCATAAATTGTCGCCTTTTCATATTTCCGCTTGTGTTGGACAGAAAAATATAATAAATCCATTGATGGCAGCGTCACACAGCTGCAAGAAGCGCACATTTTATCGACATCTAATCCTCTTTTCGTGAGGTTATAAAATGTAATTATATCTGGTTTCCGTGCATCACCAGTAGCTTGATCAATTGTGTCATTGTTGTGCATTGGCGATAGTAGAAGAACATTTTTTCCTTTATTGGGGTTATGTGACACCAGGGCGCATGTTTCTTGGAAATCAAACAAACTTGACTTTATTTCTTTCCTTTTGGTATTCACGAATTCTTGAGGAATCTCGAGCTTGTTTTTTCTCACTGTTCCAACCATTGTCAACTAGTAAGTCAACAGTTTCTGTGAAAGAGGGTAGCAAGTGAACCAGTTATCCATAGTAATGTTTCGTCCTGTACCTTCGATTGGTTTACAGAACAATCCACAACATCTTCCGGTTTGTTACTAATTTTGAAAGGCCCGTCTGGTTGCATCCCGAAATATACCTCCATATTGTTGGTATAAAATGTTCATGCATCTACAAAGGCAAAGATTTTTATCCCGTACTTTGCCGATTTACTGGGGATATACTGCCTGAAACCGCAACGCCCTCTGAAAGGTTTGAGTTTTTCATCAACGATACCATACTCAGATAAAGTGTAACAATTCTTACAATTTTTCAAAAAGCTCTCAAACAATTTTCTTACCTTTTATTAGTCTCAAACACTCATCAAGTTGAAGGAAGTCGAAGCCATATTGCAAAAGGAATAACATAAAATGAGTAAATAAATAAATAAAATCTCCCCAAAATAGAGTTACTCTGGGACTGAATGTATAAGATAGAACAATTATTAATTATTTACTTTTATAGTACAATTAATTTTTACTCATAATTCGATCTTCGATATGAGGGCAAAGACACTGTGGAAGAAACTCCTGAGAACAAACCACAACCACACGTGCCAGTTACCCGGACGCCAATGGTGACGCTGAGTCTCTCAGACTCAACATAGAAAAAAACAGCTGTCGTAGTCATAATAATAGATAAGAATATCCAGAGTTGTGATTATGCCACAGCATGGAAGGCGATAAAAGTTTAAGAAAAAAAACCTTAACCAACCAAAATTCTATGGAAATTATTAAATAACCAGCTCAATGAAGGAATGTTGGATTGACATTGTACATAGAAATTGCATATATCATTAGCTGTCTGCGAGAGGTTTATACAAGAGCTATGCCTTCAAGGTTCCCTCCCACATATTGGAATGGGTGTGATATGATAGCAAATGATTATTAATGAACCAACAAAGCAATTGAAGAGTTTCATTCACAATTCTAAAGATTAATTGGGCAATTCATGCACGTCTCCAGCTAAAAAAATTGATACAGGAAATGATACCAAAACGATACAGTTACATATATTTTGCTTTCATTTCTTCACTTTCATTAAAGAATGATTAACCTTTTAGTACAATAGGTCAAAGTCAGTTTCAATATTTTATTTTCTTGGGATATGGCACTATGGGAGATTACGTATGTGGTTATGTGGACACCCTGTGTGATACGACCCTTTTGAAAAATGTACTTTAACATGAAAAGAACAATTTTTAATGGGACATTCTCTCCAAACAGCTAAAAAATTACTGAGCAAATTTCAAAATTACTTACCGAAAGTTCTTCCTTTTATTTAGGCTATACAGTAAATAGTCTGCAATAACTTCTTCTCCAACCAAATGATCTTGAAGAGTTGCTACAAAAGACACAAATACTTCAACATCTGTGTCATATATATTGCATCATCATTTAGCTTGTATATTTTTCTAGCTTCACGTCACATACATGGTTTCCTATTTATTCATACGAAAAGGAATGCATCTAAATTGCCTTCCTACATCAAAAGAATAATCTGTTTTCAACAAAATGTATATGTTTATATATTTCTCTGGCTCAAGATTTCCAAAATGCTATATGAAAATAAAGAATATTTTGGTTATGAAAAATAAGTATGAAATTTGGAATCAAAATGAAAAATTTTTATCAAGGACATAACAGAAATTGTCTGTCAACACAGAAGCAATTCTTTCATTCTGTCTCATGGAACAACATACTTTGTGGTCAATGGTCTCCATTGACTAACGGATGTCATATTCATCATTATTATTTGAATTTAATAACTAGTTAAGTACACAATTAACGAATCAGAATGTGTAGCGGTTTTATTATGTACATATTCTGTATTTTATTTACATTAGTGTGGTCAAATACCATACTTCATCTTCACCGCTTATTTATATTAAGGCCAATAAAACTAAATAAAAATCCAAACATTAGTTACTGCACTGAGTGAAAATTCAATATAAAAGGAAGAGCAAGCATGTTTTGAAGAAAAATATAAAAGTTTTAGAGAACCAACAGTTGTTAAAATTAAAGAAACTATATGGAACAGTTTTACTTTACCTAACTCAATGTGTCATAGAAAGGGAAAACAATACTCACAAATAATAACGCAGGGAATACAAATCACAACATTCAATGCTCCCTTCAAATTTCTAGACAATGAGAAAAATCACCTAACAAACAATTTTCAATAAAGGTTAAATATAATGAACAAATTTAAAAGGAGCACTCACCACACAGTGCTAAACGAAGGCCGGCCTCCACATTGGCTACAGAAGGAGCAAGAATTCCAGGAGTGTCCAAGAGATAGATAGGAGGATCTTCATTGACCTTGATGCGGGTCTGCAGTGCCCGAGTTATTCCAGGTTTAGCTCCAACAGCAGCAACAGCCGCTGCAAACAAACCAACGTATTCATAAATTTAAAAGCATGCTATTTAAAATTATTATTACAGTTTAACCCGGAATTTCACGATGAAATTCAACTAATTTACATTATGTCTCCCATGCCATACTAGAGTTACTAGCCTGCACGAAAACTGCTGTTTGAAAAGAAATCTTCAAATATGGAAGAATACAATTGTTAAACTAGCAGTGCTACAGAATGGCACACTTTCTCATACTAGTTAGTTTTCTAATTTCTTTTGGTCTGGGCTAGCTCTTCGGTCTTACCCCATCCACTTGCCAGATGCCATCTATCGCTGCTCAAATTACATTTTTTGAAATTTTCTCATTTTTTTTTTTTTTTTGTTTTCCTAATGGTAAAACTGATATTTTACTTAAAGAATATTAAAGAACAGTAAAATCTCATCCTATATGGCCATTTTTGTTGAAAAAGTAGGCATTGTTTTTAAGAAAATGGCATTTAAGCATTACTATAAATGCGAAATTTGAAGCCTTTTCATAGGAAACCTTTTACTTTTCGAAAACCTTCATTTGACGCATTCGCAAAAGAAAAATATTTAGAAATCGCTGGAAATGCACATATTAATAGAGTGAGAGACGTATTTCAAAAAAATTCCTTTGTGTAATTTCTGAAAAAAAAAGGAACCAAAAAATTTTAAAAAACAGTGCATTTCAAAGTTTTGAAATTTCGAAAATTCAGAATTAACAGTGAAAAACGGCTCTATGCCATCTTTACAAGTGTATTTTATGCAATTCTTTCAAAAATTTAAAGACAAAACTTGGAGCCAGTTTTGAAAATGTCCCTGGGGCTTCATGTAAAGTACTCTCAAATTTTAAAGAATATTTTTCAAATTTAAAAAGCTTGAAGACATGCCAGATCGATCGAGAAATATCAATTTTGGAAAAAAATCCTACGTATGGTTTAGACGCTAGTGGTGTTCACAGACATACGGATGGACATTTTGAAAACAACAACACATTTTTGGTATCAGGGGATCCCAAAATGTGTATTTCTGTTGAAATTTTGAAATCCATTTTCTGCAGTTACACAATTTTCCTCTATAACTACATGAATTACTACGTACATATACAAGAAAGAAAAAAATTATACAATTCTATTTTTTAAGACAGACAGAAGGTATTGCTGTTAGAGGGAGTGATTTTTAAATGTAAATTAGTGGTTGCCGGTCATGGTTAAGGGTCCTGGTCAACATAAAGGCAACATTTGAAAGGGTCACCAGCAAAAGGTAACTGACACTTTCATCGAAAGTTACATTTCAATGTACAGTCGTATGCGAGGGAATTATTTCACTATTACAATCTCGTGAGCATACACATACTACAAAGCATTATTTTCGATATTCGAAATTTGGCATTAGATGCAAAAGGTGTATCTTCATGGAAATGGCAGACAAGGCATGTAGACCACCCGTAACGTTCATCATAAAACTGAATACACGTAAAAAAAGGCAGGTACATTATGATGATTGGCGAAGGATGAAGAATACGAAGCTCAAATGCACTGGAAAATGGTTTAAAAACCACATAGGGAATGCAGTTCAAGCAAAAACACCTCCAAATATAGTAAGATGCAAAAGGTGCTGTCTGCCATGGTACTGCACATCAGTGGCAGGGGGAGGGGGGGCATGCCTCCCCCCCAAGATCTAGAGTTTTCGTTCGTTTCCGTCTTTTATTTGACAAAATTGATTTAAATTTTGTTTATGGAACCTGGAATGGAATTTATTATGTAATTACTTAAACAACCATATTGTATAGTAGTACCATAAATGCTACAAAAACAATATACAATATAATAACGTATGTTTATTATTTAACAAAACTCTATGACTCCCTCAATATAATTGGCTGTATCCGCCCTTGCTGCACACCGAGAACATTAAACAAAACTAGTGAACACATTACAAGAATGTCCCTTGTACTAAAGTTGCTTTAAACTGGCTTCCATTATGTTGACTTGACAAGTTAGTGTCGATTGATATGGAGTGTATAACAGTAAACATATTTAATCATTCAATTACTCCCAAATTCATTGAATATTCCAATACAGATTTTATTTTATTAACTGAGTGTGTCAGGCGTCACAAGGTGCTAACTGGCACATATAACACCTTCTACCACTAGATTGTTCCTTAAATGACCAATATGCTGCAATAGCCTTCTTCAAACAGCAATGTTGATGCTGTACACACAATGAGGCAAGTAGAAACTATTTAGATGCAAAACCTATGCAGAAAGATCAATATTTTCATAAATAAACTTTTTTGTTGTTCCTGTAAAATTAGATTTTTGTCAGTTAGCACCTTTTGCTGGTGACCCCTTCATTTGTTTTAAGAATTCTCAAAACAAAATTCGGCAATTGTGTTCAAGACAAGGACGATTGACTGTAAATGCTCTTTACCTTTTCGCAACCGTAGATTCCGCAATGCATTAATAACAGATGATTTACCAACATTAGGAACACCAATAATCATTATAGAAAGTTCTCTCTCTTCACTGCGATTGTATCGATCTGAAGCACAAATAAGTTTTGTTGCCAAAGGAATGATCTGCAACAGAATCGTATACACATAAAAAAAATAATCCTGATTAGTTTTTATCATATAAGTAAAATTTTAGATATAACAAAAAGTTAGTTGATGAACAATGATGAAAATCACATAGAGCAATGCAAGTGACAGTCTGAAAACATTCTTTTAAACAGTTTTAAAAATTTATTGTAAAACAAATAAACAGGAAGAGAGTAGTTTATTTTGTAAAAAAATTTGAAGATTAGAGAAAAAAATTATTTTATTTTTTATGTTCTGGCACAGCAAATCTGTTTTGTTAGAACTTACACTTATTAAATGAAGATAAAGTTAACCCTTTATGTACACATTGCACAGTAATTTTAACATTATATTAAAAAGATACTTTTCTGTGTAGTTTTCTCAACTCTTTATGACTTACTCGATTTTTGAAATGTGTTGAGAGAAATAAGGGGGTGATTAACAATCATTCAACTTAGTTCATTATACTTACTAATAAGACAGAAGAAGCTACTATATAAACAAATAATTAAATTTTAAACACTTGTTAGATTAGCGTGAGATGCAGAATCACCCCTTGCACATTCAATACACACACAATTACTCACTTTCAAAATCATCATTTAATGACCTGTTTGATGCCTCGACACTTCTGGTCCTTACAGCTTGTGAACAAAACATGTTCATTTCCATCTTGCTGCAGTCTGGAACGTGTGTCTCCTTCCAAGTCTTTTCCAGCTAAATCACGTTTATTTAAGACCAGAACATGAGGCCGTACACCACTTATTGTAAATTTAAAATTTGGATTACGTCCAGATAAAGGAATCTAGTCTAATATTAAAGAAAATTCTTGTGTTGCAAACATAAACTTCAAGTGAAATCCTCAATTTTGTAATACAAATTTACAGGCCATAGGTTATACGAAATAAAAAGCCACTCTTGATGCTGATACTGACTGACCTGAAATTCAACCTCCCTCCATTTAGATAATTGTGAAACAAATGTTGAAAAGAGGATGAAGGAAGCATCTAATTTGTCACACATTAAGTTGAGTCCAGCTGATTGATTAGCATTTTCTCATTAGAAAGAGAACCCTAGAAGGAGCCAATCGGATCGATGCAGCCACAAAGGATATTTTCTAAGGTATTTAGTAAGTACCAAAGGCAAGCAATATCATGTCTCCTGAGAAGATTGGACTCAGATATCTTAAATATCATAATGCAAAATGTCTTGATGGATGAACCTATTGAAGGAAGATGATTTACCATAGAACCAACAATGGGTAGAAAAAAGCTACATTCCTTTGCTGGACCAGGGAGACTTTTCAATACTTGGCTTGCATAACTCTGTTGGAAGAAGCACCCTAAGTACCCTGAAAGTATAGTGGTCTCTTTTGTATAACTGCACCAGAGGCTAATCTCTATCTGACTCTTAACAACCCAACCTGTGATAAGTTGTGGATCTAGTAATCTGTGACAGCAAATCTTTCATGCTGGTAAAGGACTACTTTCATGGCAGAAGCAAATGTGGATACATGCAGTTACTTGAATTGCTTAACAGACAAATCAGTAGAGACACTACCTAAGATTACATAACAAGCCATTCATCACTACAAAAAAGTATTGAGTTAATATAAAAAAAATAGAACTATTACTTGGTTTGTGTGAATTGAAAGACGATTGCATTTTGTGAGACTTGTCTCCCAGAGCCACACCACTGGTCTTCTAAGATATGCCACACAGCTGTTTGTGATGCAGTGCTGAAAAGTTGGCGAGATTTTGTAGAATGTTGTACTGTCAGACATGAATTTGTCTACTCCCAAGAGTTCAGTGTTTTGTACGATGTTCACAACATATTCTATGGTCTCATTTCTATTACATCAAAAGTTGTTTTTTTTCTTTTCTTTCGCTTTTCTCTAGATAAGGGTATCCAAGTAAGGGTACCATAGAACATTAATTTCAGCTCAACATCTATTAGCACAATATTAAACATCAACTTAGCATGCTTATAATGACATCTATATTGAATACATAATAAAGGATTCGTAATGCAGGTAAAGGATACACGAGCATCGTGAACTTCAATAATGCAATCGACACCTTTTAACTTATCTTGCATCTGCTTAAGACCTGCAAGCAAGACAAAAAGATATTAAAAAACAGGATACAGATCATAATTCATTTAAAAATTTTCTAAAACAAAATAACTTCATTAAAAGCATTACCCTATTTATCTTATGTGACTACTGTATCACTAGATTTTCATTCATTGCTAAGAAAATATCTAAAAACTAGATGCAGATCAGATACCAGCTTTTCTTTCACAGATAATATTGATTCACCAACAAGAAATAGAGCATTACATCATTTCATTAATATTTAAAGAGAAAAAGTAGCAAGATATAACATACTTCTTCATACTGAGGATACCGAGTTAGATGGATACATTGCCCTGGGTTACTTGATTGCCTATCAAAACTTTCTACTAATACCTTTATGAAGACAATGAGAAAATCAAGAGTAATTCTGAATTTGTTGGATAGAGAACATGATGAAAGGTTGGTTGAGTAGATAATGCTAACATTTCAGTTTGCAAGTAATTATTGGTGTTATCACATCAGAACTTATAGTAACCTACATTCAGCAAAATCTCTTCTCAACTGAAATCTCAATGATTTACTTTTTGCATTATTTAGAGGTTTCTTTCCATTTTCTTATTCCATCTTTGAAGCTTGTTTAATGTTAAGGGATACGTAATCATGTCTGTACCAGCACATCTTTCATTTTATTTTAAATGAATGCTAGCTGGTATCATTGAATTGTATATTTGATGTCCATCAAATTTTTATTGGTCAACTATTCCTTGACAACTAGAGAACTGAAAACACACAACAAGGCTTTTTCTTTTCTGTTCACTTGAATACCAGGTAAAACTACTTAAAAAATTCTCAGAGAATTAACTTAGATGTAATTATAGAATACTTAGTTTAATTCATAGACTGTTTTTGATAAATACAGATGTTTACTTGCACAAAACTTTGGATGCACAATATACCAGATGCATTTTTGTAGTACATATTACAAGGATATAATATTCAAGGAGTTTGAACAATAATTAAATGTGCAGTAAGTACCAAGTGAAATATTTGATTCATCTTTATTTATAATGCAATTAATAAATAAATATAGTTGTCTATATTTAACTTTTTCTTACTAATGCTATTCTCAATAGCTTAACTGTTTTCTTTTCCTTTTTTTTACTGCATAAAAATTTTACTGAAAACTCTTATATTTCAAATGAAAATATTCATCTATTAAAAATCTAATGATGTATTAATGAAAGATGTTTTCAAGAAAAACAAGAACAAAAAAAATTAATTGTTCAATTAGGCATTTAATTAACTGCTCAAAAGCATATACTTTTTATTTTTTATTATTTATATTATTATTATTTCTTTTTAAGAAAAGAAAATCCATTTAGACTTTTTAAAATTTCAAATTTTTTGTTCGTAATCTACAAATTGTTAACTTGTTTAGATATAGAGTACTTTGGCAGATATTTCAATACACAATTTGAATCAGTGATAATTTAATCCTCCATGAATAATACATAATTCTTTTTGTTTACAGTAGTGTCTATATTGTTCCGTCCACGCCACAAACGCCCTGGCGGCAGGTCATTGTTCCCCCCTTCAGACGCTGGCCGCACCCACCGCGGGCATCCGGCGCTCCCACCGCTGGCCACCCTCACCGCCGCCTCCCCCGCCCCAGCTGCCAGCTACGCGTACCCCGAAGGCCCGTTAGCCTCTACCCCAAAACGGCACTCGCCGACAAGTCGCCGTCTCTGTCGGAACAAAGTCTCTCCGCGACAGACAACGCAAGCCCGGCCCGGCCCGGCGCCATCTGCTTTCTCGCGAGTGCATTGTAACCCCACTGCCTTCGGCAGGGGTGCGGACTTTCAGTCCGTACGTGTTCCGGCTGACCTACGCGAGCCAGATTCTGTGCGGTGCTCCCATAAGGCGCTGCATCCGCGCCCGACCGTCGACGGACCTTGTGGGAGCGCGCATTCATTTGCACCCCGCCAGTGCACCGCCTCAGGCACACCGCTGCAGGCACACCGCTGTAGGCACACCGCTGTAGGCACACCGCTGTAGGCACACCGCCGTCGGCACACCGACTTACGTCATTGCAAGTGTAAATAATGTAAATTTAATATTAAATAGCATGTGCAATGTGAGTGAGTTGAATTCTGACAACCCCTGCTTCTTCCCTCAACCAGCGTCCTCCCTCTCTCCCCCTCCGGGCAGCTCACGGCCCGGCGCGGCGTAAGCTTGTACAGAGAAGGTCCCGTTCAGTCCGCTAAAGCAACCCTCTCCTTTCCTGGCCATTCTTCCCTTTCTCTGTACATATATTTTTTTATACAATTATGTTTCATGCTGCCATGAATCAAATCATGCATCATGAAACACTATGAACTATATGTAGCAAACCTAATATTGTCATTTGTTGGTACATACATTTTGATACTTAAGCTACCTTCCTCGTTACATTTTTCCTTTTCCTTCTGCTCTTTTTTTGGTTTTATTTATCCATTCTTCTTCTAGATCGTCGCTAGTGATGGTATCTTCAATCTTCTCTACTATTTTGGTTTGATACAAATATTTTACTCTCTCTTCTCGCAGGAGATGGACCTTTAAGACTTCTGCCTTTTTCTGATTCTGATGGTAGATATTCGAATATTTCTTCTTCCACCTTGCTAAGGTTTCTATATCTGATTTCCACAAGAAATGGTCTGAATGTATGTCACTTCCTCTATACATTTGTGTGTCTCTGATTTGACTTGCTAATTTCTTATTCACAATTGTATAATCTATTATTGACCTCAGACCTCTTGCCGTCCATGTATACTTATGAATATCTTTCTTCTGAAAGAATGTATTCGTTATCTTTAAGTTGTTGAAGGTTGCAAATTCTCTAAGCTCTCATCTATGTCTATTCAAGTGATTCTCTCCAAAATATCCAACTGTTTGGGGGATAGGTATATTACCTACTCTGGCATTGAAGTCCCCTGCCAAAATTATATGGTCGTTTTTATTGGCTTTATGGTAATTTTGATGGAGAACTTCATAGAATTCTCCAGTTAGTTCTGCCCTGCCTTCTTCAGGAGCATACACACCAAATATAGTAAGATAAACCCTCTTTCTATTTTTAAGCATACTATCAATATTCTATCATTAACAAACATATAACTTTCGATTTTGTTTTTCCATTTTTTATCTGCAAGAATTGCAACTTTTTTCCCTTCTTTTTGTTCTACCCCACTGATATCTTAAGTTTCTTTTTTTTCTGACATAATGGCTATATTTATTCCTTTCTCTTTAAGTTCCCTATCTAGTTGTAATTCTTATGTGAACAGACCCCTCACATTCCAAGCAGCAATCTTTAATATATCTTTTATTCCACATCTCTTAACCTTTTTTCTTTTTTTACATGGGGAGGTTACCAACCCTTCGCAAAACTTCCAAGGAGGGAAGAATCTGGATTTTTATCGAGGTTGTCTCCTCTAGGCGAGTTGGCTTCCCGCTGCCAGAAGAGCCTTGCCTACCCTTCTCCTCCTCTCCTGAGCTATAGGGCCTCTTCACCATCTCTGCTAAGCTCATGCTTTCTATACAGTCCTCTTCTGGAGTTACCTCCCGGAGTCCTCTTCTTGGTGCTGAGGTCGTCTTCTGGAGTACTTCTTTGTCTGACCCCTCTCCTTCAACCTGTCTGGTAAGGGAGGCCTTACCAGTAGCTACGCTACCGCCGGCATAGCTCTCATGGTCACAGGGGTACTCAAGCTCCACCACCACTGTCAAGGTCATGTGCCCTTCAGGTGGAGCATGTCTTTAGTTTTCCAGTAAACTAATGACGTTTCCAAAGTAATGAAACATTATATTTTACAGGCATCACATATTTTATGTGTGGTTTGGAAGAGCATATGTCAAGGATTTGAAGAAATTGTAACCCTTGGATCTTTTAATATTTATGAATGAAGCAAGTTTATATGAAACCAGTATTGTTTTTGCACTTTTGGCTGAATTTTGTTGTGATGATATAAATTGTTTTATCGTTCAAACTTTAATCTATAATTGATTGTAAAATACATTGCCTTTCTCTTTCATACAATAGAAGTAGTATTTGAACTCCTTGAATATAAATTCTGGACATTAAACATTTTTTTATTGGATTTAATGAATATGTTTCAATTTGATATGTTTATTTATTTATTTTACGTCAAAAAACAGTTGAAACTGTGTATGACGTGCTATGAGGAGAAGTGAATTCTGTGCACATTTTAAAAATTCTGTGATCCCTACACTGAGTCATATGCTACATAAATTTTGAAAATTAAAAAGCTCTCATGTAATAAAATCTATTTTCAGCGATAAATAAGCAATAAATTTGGGACTCTTATCCATGATGTCCTTCGTCAAGGAATAATACTTCCTGCCGCAACAACATGGAAACGACAATTTGAATAACTATGTTTTGTAATACTGTACTGTTATAATATCGACTTCACACATCCAAACAGGAATGAAAAGCCACTCGGTCCGAGTGGTGTCCATTAAGGATTTAACAGTGTACACTTACACCAAGAAATTGACCATCTTATTTATACGATTTTTTTCCTATAAGATGATGGTATTACAAAAAGTATTGAACAAAACACAGCCAAGAACACAAATTACAGATTTGGTTGGATAAAAACCTCAGCTATTATTTTTACAAATTTCAACCACGTCTGTTGCTTGCTTTTCTTTTCAGCATAATGACATTATTAATTGTTCTAGTTAACCTACTGGTTTAAGTGCAATGAATCTGAAAAAACAGGGAGAAAAAAAGAAATATTTGTGATTATAGTATCTTCAAAACTAATGAAAAATGGGACTATCACAAAATTGAAGATAATGATCTATATTTGAGGAAGAAAAAAAGTGAGAAAAGTTGGTTAGTATGTTATGAACTTCTTATCAAGCGCACCCACAAACAAAGATCCTTTTAAAATTTATAGGAAGGTGAGTTGAAGCACATTAGTAACCGTACAGAATTTTGAAACTGTTCAAGCGCACTAGCATGATACAATAATATTGAAATAAAATTATCACACAATCAAACATTTTTATCTATTATATGTATGTCTTCAAGGAAGTAATAAAATGTGAGGACATGATTACTTATCTACAGGGAAAATTTTGTAATTTAGGGTAACATCAATGTGTGCAGCTTAATTCAAAGAAAGTTACAAAATAGTACATATTTGGTTCTAGAAGGTGACCGATGAAACATGGAGAGTATACTGGTCAACCATTATCAAACTGTATGGTATAACCCTTATGATGAAAATATCCTATGTGAAATGCCTGTACAAGCTTCGGTATAGATGACCTTCATTTAGAAGAATTAGAAACAGCAATAGCGGGACTAAAAAATCAAAAAGCTCCAGGACTTGATGAAATAAATGCCAAACTTATTAAATACGGAGGTTTGCTGTTAAAACCAAGACTCCTCCATCTATTAAATTTATGTTGGAAGCAATGCAGGGTCTCTGAAGAATGGCACAAAGCAAAAGTTATTTCTTTATTTAAAAAAGGAAAAAGAAGCGACACTTCTATTCTATAGAAGCAACTATATAAAATATATGCAAAAATTTTAAATAAACAGCTTGTTAATACCTTAATATTTTAATAATAGAAGAACAAAATGATTTTAGAAACGGACGCTCCTGTACAGATAATATTTTTACCATCCAACAACTAATAGAAAAATGTAGGGAATTTAATCTAGAGATCTATTTAGTTTTCATCAATTATGAAAAAGATAAATTAAAATGCTCCACTTTATGGGAAATTATCGAAAAAAGAGGCTACCCTCATCACTTAATAATTAACATTAAATCTCTGTACAGGAATACTTCCGTTATCTTAGAACTAGAAAGAAAATATTCAAAAGAAATAAAAACTAACCAAGGAGTTCGCCAAGGATGTAGCCTTTCCCCAACATTGTTTAACATATACTTGGATGATGTTATTCGAGAATGGAAAAACAAAATTAGCCTACGAATTAAGTTTAAAAATGGAGTGTATTAAAATACACTTCTATTCACTGATGATCAGATTATAATCTAAGAAAGTCAGGACAACTTACAGACTCTATTCACCAATTAAACCAAACTTGCAAAGGATATGATCTAAAGATTTCAAAAACAAAGACCAAAACAATGGCATTTGTGGGAAAACATCCTATTCGCACGAAAATAATTTTGGAAAATACGATGCTGGAACAAGTTAGTCATTTTAAGTATTTGGGTTATAACATAATGTTCTTTACAGAAGTGGATACACATGAAAAAATCCATAAATACCAGAATATATGCGGAACCATTTGGCGAACTGTTAAAGATAAAACACGCAGAGACACACTAATGAGGATATATACAGTAATGGTTGTCCCGTCTCTGTTCGGAAGTGAATGCTGGACTTTGAGGGAGAAAGATAAACAGGCATTACAACCTGCAGAAATGAAATTCTTGAGATCTGTAAAAAAAGGACCAGACTAGATAAACTCAGAAATGAGGAAATTCAAAAAGGATTAAACGCTCAAGCAATCAATGACAAGGTACGATGTTACAGACTGGTTACAACACGTGGAAAGAATGGAAGAGACTCGCATTCCAAAGCAGGCATTTAAGAATAGACCTCAAGGCAGGAGAGACCCACGTAGACAACTAAAAAGATGGAATTCTTTGAAGCTGGGAACAGGTCAGAGACCTATCCCTGAAATGGAGAAGAAGAAGATTAAGAAGATTAAAGACATGAGCAATACTGACATGTTAAGCACAGACATCGTTATCTGAAATCGAGCTCAATGAGAAACTGAGGTTTAAATTTTTTCAAATTGATGCAATAGATTCCTCATTTATTCAAGTGTTTGAATTTCTGTTGTTTTGTTAATATTCTATTTTGTGAAATTCTTAATTTGTAATTATTAAATGCAGTTAACGTAAATTTCATTTTAAATTATATGCTGATATATTTTGCTGATTGTTTTAACCATGTTTATTACAAGTTACAAACATATCTGCTCAGATACACCTAAATTTGTACAGTGAAGTGCACTTACAACTTAAACACTTTGTAATGATTTGTTGAACTTTACAATTACATTTAGGTTGGGTAAGGTTCATCATGATCTAAATACTAAATTTAGGTGTATCCTACAACGTCCGAGACTTACAGTTAGGGCTAGGCTATGACCATTAATATATTTATGTTTAATATCGAGTTTCATTTTCAGGTAGTCTTCAGTCAATTGGGCAAATAAATTCTCAACTAACCAATATATAAGCATTCATAATTGATAAATGAAATGAAGTTAAAACCCAGGTAAGTTACAATTTATATTAAATTGATGCAATACTTTTATAAATCACATTTATAGCACAAATCAAAAGCATAAATTAAAAATTAAGCAATCTAGGAAAGAATAAATATTTATTAATTTTTATAATTTATTGGAAATTGATTTAAAAATGTAAAGCGACTGTGAGGTATAATTCTTTTACTCAAAGTAAGATTTTTTACTATGTATTTTTTCTTATGGTGATCCCCACTGGATGTGCGTATTTTTGTGGCACTTTCACACCGGTATTTAACACTTAACTGTTTAGAAAATTTAGTGCATCCTAGGTAGAATCGTAATATTTTTCATAAAATAAAATTTCTCCCTTGTAGCCAGCAAACGGATGATATCATGTAAATAGAATAGATTTTTGTCATCTGTTACCTCCTCATTAGTAGGTGAAGCTAGACTCAGACATCACTGCATTTTTGAAGTCCTCAACTCTTTTTGTTAACCAGATCTGGTCACAGAATGAGTCACAGAGGACAGTAAAGTAAGCCCTGGTTTGAAGAATTTAATGTCAAAGGTGTGAACTTAAATGAAGACCTAATTGATGTAAGAAGACAAGAAAGCTTAGTAATTAAATTATTGTTGCCAATTTAGTCTTCCAGACCAGTATTTAACCACTTAATGTAAAAGCCCAAGTATACTCTTGCTTTTAATTTTTTCAAAATTTTAAAATCCCGAGTATACTCATGATCTTTTTCATGGTGTGGTAAACTAAGTTAACGTACAAATATATCCCTTTAATACAGTTCTAGTTCCTACTAGCTCTATAGGAATCTGCTAGAGAGTATGCAAATGCAACGTTCAATGTTACTGAGGTACTTTCTTGTCCTCATATTGGCGAGAACGTCATTTTCTGTCGAGACTGGCAGGGTGTGGAAGACAGTGTCTTAGTGAAGTAATTTGATCTGTTACATTTGCGTATTATTTTCCTAGTTCGCTATGGAGAGTGATGAAGAATTTGATCTGGAATTCAGTGGTTCAGAAACTGACATAACTCACAGTGACTGTGACGACTTATCTGAGTATGATAGTGATGCAAGTGCTTCAGAAATCAGTCTTTCAGATGTCACATTGTGGCGAGAAATAGATGTGAATTCTACATTGCCTCCAGCTCCTCCAAGATTTCCATTTACAGGAACACCTTCTGTTTTTGTTGAAAATGATTTTGAGGATGTTTTAGAATATATGGATTATTTTTTGATGACGAATTAGTAGACATTATTGTGTCAGAAACTAACAGATATGCTAAAGATCTGAACATTTCTTCATGGAATGACGCTACCGGCGATGAAATAAGAATTTTTATCAGTGTGATACTGCTTCAAAGTATCGCAAAGAAACCCAGCTATCAGATGTATTGGAGTAAACATCCCATGCTTGAAACCCAATATTTCATCAATTGCTTTCCTATAAACGATTTTTGATGCTAAAAAAGTGCCTTCATTTTTTGGACAACTCTACATTCAATCCTGACGACCATCCACAACCAAAACTAAATAAAATTTGGCCAATTTTGGAACACCTAAACAAGAAGTTCAAAAGTGTTTGTACTCCAGAGAGAGACGTGACAATAGATGAAAGCCTAATGTTGTATAAAGGCAGATTAGGTTGGGTGCAGTACATGCCACTAGCAAGAACACGATTTGGTATCAAAACATATATGTTATGTGAGTCCAAGTCTGGGTATGTATGGTCTATGATCATATATACAGGTAAAAGAAAAAAATTGGATGACGAATATAAGAATCTTCCTCAGTCATCTCAAATAGTATTGAGTCTCATCAAACCTCTTTTCAACAAAGGTTACTGCCTAACAATAGACAATTTTTTCACTTCCGCGGAGCTAGCAGACATTCTTGTGCTTCAAAGAACTGATGTCTATGGCACTGTGCAAACTTCTAGGAAAGATATGCTGTCAGGATTTCGCAATAAGAAACTTAGGAAAGGAGAAATTATTGCGTATCAGAGGGGTAAAGTAACTGCGATGAGGTGGAAAGATAAGCGTGATGTCTCTTTGTTGAGCACTATCCACAATTCAGAATTGAAAACAGTACATAAGAAAGGCAAACAGATACAGAAGCCAGCAGCTGTCATATCATATAATGACACAACGGGAGGAGTTGATAGAGTTGACCAGCATTTAGCAGACAATCCTATCACTCACAAAAGAGGAAAGAAATATTACAAAAAGATATTTTTTCATCTCCTTGATTTAGCCTTGTGGAATTCATTTGTGCTGTATAAAAAATATGGGGGCCGAAAGAATTCTCTTGATTTCTGCATTGCTGTGATTGAGAAGTTGACAGCCAAACATCACAGGCAGGAATTCTCCCCGAAGGCATCAGGACGTCCCTCCAGCAGTACCAACCTGTGTCGTCTTGTTAGTAAACATTTTCCTACGTTGATTCTTACCACGGAAAAAAAGCAGAATCCTACGAGAATATGCGGGATGTGCAGTCGAGTACACGACGCAAAGGGGAAGAAAACAAGGCGTGAATCGAGATATATGTGCGAGGATTGTGACGTCGCTCTTTGTGTAGTTCCATGTTTTAAAGCATATCACACCGCTACAAACAGTTGATGGTATTAGTATGAAATGCATATTTTTACTCCAATGTAATAAAAATAAATTCATTTGAAAGTTATGTATGTAAAAAAATATTATTCCCTGACATTTTGCCAACTCCTAGGTACATACGACTAATTGTGAACATGAACGAGTATACTCGGGATTTTAAAATACACAATATTTAAAGCTCCATTGTTGTGCCTTAAAGTGCATAATTTTAAAAATCATTGTTTGTGGTTATCAGTATTCGAACTAAACATACAATATCAACAATAAAAAAAAAGGAAATTTTTGGACCGCCTTTAGTTTCATAATTGGTAAGTTAAGTGGTTAATAAATCATAACACTCTTCACTGGATAAAACTTTTACTGGTTAGTTGGTTGTTAGTGATTCCAGGCACATCAACTACGGAGGTCACTAGTCCTGTAAGTGTATTGCATGTTTTTTTCGTTGGGAGGGGGCGGTGATCTTCCCCTGCTGGATGGCGAGAAATGGTGACACCCTATCATCATCTTTCCCTTAACCAGGTAGCTCCCACCAGCAGGGCACCACCCCCAGCCGGGATAAGCTCTAAGATCCCAACTGGTCTCCTGGCATGTGTGATAGTGTAGAGCATGTTAGTGTAAGTATGTGGATAGGACAAGAAAGAGGAAGGAAAGATCACGTGCGGTCCATGGCCCATTTTTTAGAGTACTGCACCTGCATTCGCCTGGTGTTAATCAGAGAAACCATGGAAAACGTCCGATAAGAGCAGCCAGACACTAGAATTCTCCTCCAGACAGCAACTGAATTCGATCTAGTTGACAAGCTAGGTTCGAAAATCCTGCCGCTGACGGGACTCGAACCTAGGACCTCCTGGTCAGAGACACTGCAGTGACATCAGTTGATGCACTGAGCCACCTCTCCTGGTACTTTTACAGGTCCTTTAGAGCAAAATACAAACTTTTCTGTACAATCTATTATAGAATTCAATATCTATTATATTGAATTATCTTAATCAGATTAAACAGGTGACCATAAACCATCTGGATTTACTTCATAGAAGTATATATTAAAAACTTAATTCATTTTGGAAATAACTTCACAAAAACAGCTATAAGAACTAGGCATACATTAACACTCAACTGTAATACTCCCAATATTAGTATCGCCTTCAATATTGGCACTAAAATGAGGCAATTGGCATAAATTTGGTGTTTGAATTATTTTCATTATAATTTGCATCAGCTGTATCCAAATTTGTCATCTCTAATTTTAGTTTAATTATTGACAGAAATCCAACAAAATCTTACCTCGGGAAAAAATGCCATCTTCTAATCCATTACACCTCAGCCATATACACAGTGTTAACTATCAGGCAGAATAATATTACTACAGCTACAGTACTAACTCATTTTTTAATAAAATAAATGAATGATACAAAACTTCGATTCAATTACTTCAGATCATCAACTAGCACACTAAATTATTCATAAACTAGTGGTGCTAAAACAGAATGTACTTTCTCGCCATCAGTAATGGAAATTAAATAGTTTCAAGCAATAGATTTTTTTATTCAAACTTTTAAATGAAAATATATTTGTCATTGGATTCATTGTATAAGGCATGCAGAATATTCATGGAGATATCGGATATCGGATGAGCCTTACAATATTCTTCGTAAGCAGTATGCGAGAAAGTAAAATAATTAAAAGTTAATAAATAATATGATACTCGTAGCATTAACAAACAAATGCAAAGAGATCAAAAAATATATAATAGTAATTATTAAACATCATGGTATTGGAATATTCTAAAAATATATAAAAGTATTAGTTTATATTACCGGGAATGAAAGGCAGCCATACTTATTGCCTTCTGTTATCAGTGTGGTGTTACAACAACCAACAATGACCAATGAAGTTTTGCATTTTCAAAAAATCAAGAGTCCTCCTCCAGGAGACACTGCCTTAAAGTAGCACTGACCGTGAGGGCGAGGTGGTTTGCATGCTCCCATGAAGCTGAGGGCTATGACAGGAGTAGAAGTGTTGGTTGAATTATTAACATTACTACTGGGTGCTACCGGGTCACCCAAGCAGTACAGACCACAACGGACGAGTCAGACGAAGGGATGTCACACAATGACCTTTTGGTCCCTTTCCATGTCTGGACACTCCCACATTCCGCCCAATACCTGTGTCAAGTTCTGCTCCTTGCTCTCACCAGCGACCCTTCTTGCCAGGTGGTACCTGTCTCTAATGTGATACTGCTAAACTATACTTTATGTAATACTTCTTTTATCTATTCTACTAGACCTCTCTTGGTCCCTTGTATTTTCAACCCCGAAGCTATTACGTCTTGAGGGCTAGGGTGTCATTCAGCTTCTTTTCTTTGCTGTTCTAGTACGTTTCTTCTTTGCCTATTACTCTAATTTGCAATTTTCTATTATGTCTTCCTTATTTCTCCTAAATTCGGGTAGATGAAACTCGATAGATCTAGAAGACAGCTTGTCTAAGAGAAGGAAAACTCTTAATAAAAAGCCTGGTCCTCCGAGCAGGGCATTGAGGCAATGGGCTAGCTCCCAATTGTCTTAGAAAATATTCAAAATGCTAAAAAACCTAACGAGGATAAGCCGGCTGGATATTGGAAACAAACATGGCAAAAGAAATGGACTATGAACATAGAGACTTGGAATACGCAAGGGTTTGGGAAAAAGACCCACGAGGTAATACATGAATTATGGATATATGATATTATGAATATCGCAGCCATGAGCGAAACTTCTCAGGGTCAGAGGAAATTGGCCCATACATACACATATAGAGTGGTGTCCCAAAAGATCAAAGAGGAAGTAAAGTGTGTCCATAGTTATTAAGAAAAAATATAAGAAGGATCTAAAAAATTGGGAAGTGATTGACAAGAGAATTATTAAAGTAAATCTTGAAAACTATAGATTTAAACTGACGATTCTTGGAATCTACGCACCAAACAAAATCGAAAAAAGTAGTATCCTGGAAGAATTCTATTCAAAACCAGATGAGGTGATCAGTGACTGTGGAGATAAAAGAGATAAAGTTATTCTCGGAGATTTTAATGCCAGGGTGGGGTAAGCAAGTGGTTCAAGAATAATTGGGCAACTTGGCGAGGATGTTTATAACTCAAATGGGAAAAGACTGGTATTTTTGTGTGAACAACATAACATGATGATCAGAAATGGCTTCTTCCAACACCAAGATGAGCATAAGTGTACCTGGATGGACCAACAGAGAGGTAGAAGATCAGTGATAAGACAATGTGATTACTCAACAGAACTTCCATGGAAGAGTGTTGGATGTTCGGACACACCAAGGACCAGAATGTGGCTCTAATCACTACCTGGTGAAATCAAAAATAATATTCCCTCCTAGGAAGCTTCGTAAAGAGAATCCTAAGGATTTAGGAAAGAAAGAAAGCAAACAAGAAATAAAGTACAACTTGGAAGGACTGGCACATAGTAGTACCCGTTATATCTATCTAAATAGGTTAGATATCTTATTAAATGAAAGTAGGGAACAAACAAATACTGACATGTATGAACACTTAAAAAAATGTCTTCACCAGACTGCAAAAGAAGCCTTAGGAGAAGCGTCCAAGAAAAGAAACAAAAAGACTAAATACTGGATTAATGAAGAACTGATAAATGAGATTAAAGGTAAGAAACATCTATTTGAAAAGTGGTTAAGTATCTATAAAGACAAAGACAAATACAATTACATAATCCAGCAGAGAAGAGTAATAAATTTGAAAAAGGAAGGAAAAACAACAGTCTTGGGAAAGGATATGCAAGAAAATAGAAATGTACATAGATGGGAAAAAAAGACTGAAGTTTGGAAATACATTAGAAAAATCAAATTACCCTGCAGAGAGAAAGTGCAGATCCACAGTATTCCAAATAAACAATGGGAAGTGTCTTTCAGTAAACTGTTGAAGGAAGACAGGTCGGAGTTTATGCTTAATACCGAGATCTTATGTCCAAGGGATTGTTCCATAAATATAACAATTGAAGAAGTAGAGAAGAGCGTAAAAGAACTTAAAAGTGGAAAAGAACCAAGACCTGGAAATACCCCAGAAGAGCTACTAAAAATGGAACCCCAAAACTAATGTGAATGATACAATTATTAATGGACAAGTGCATAAATATCGGAGATGTACCAAATGAGTGGAAATTAGTACACATCTCACCTGTCCATAAGAAAGGAAGGAAGGAAGGACATCTACAGGAATTACAGGGGGATAGCAGTAACTAATACATTTTGTAAGATATATGGGAGGATATTGAGAAATCGCCTAGAAAACAAGTATGTGATACACGAAGAAGAAGAACAACAACAAAGTGGCTTTCGAGCAGGGCGCTCTTGCATTGATAATTTATTGTTTATCACAAGTAATGCAAAAGAAGTGGCAAACGGGGAGAGAATTACACATCGTCTTCCTCAATATCACACAAGCATATGATAATGCTCCAGTAGAGAAATTATGGGAGGTCCTGTGACATCTCAATATGACTAGTACACTCATTGCTGCAATGAACGAATTATATTCTGAGCAAGCAGGAATAGTGAAAGTGGACAAACACTTGACAGAATCATTCCCGATAACTAAAGGCCCAAGACAAGGATGCTGCATTTCACAGACACGCTTCAAAATCTACGAGAATGAGGTCTTGCAAAAATGGAAAAGAAGTTGTGCGGGAATGGGAATACCAGTGGATATGTACTCCACTCTCTACAGTTCGCTTGATGACCAGGTAATCGTGGCGTATGACCAAGTTCATATAGAATTTATGCTGATAAGAATAAGAGATGAATACACAAAGTAGGAACTGACACTCAACTTAGATAAAACAATATACTGGGCATTAAATAGTGATAACAATTACATAAATATGGGAGAACTAATTAATAAAACTGAAGAAAGAAAATATTTAGGGGTAAAAATTGGGAAGCAGGGGCTTTATGAGACAGAGGTTTTGGAACAGATTACACAAGGCAGAAAACTCATTGGTTCCCTGAATTCTATCCAATGAGACAAGAATATAAGTAAAAAGAACACAACGAATCATATATATAGAGTAATAATCCAAAGTGTTGTGCTGTATGGTGCTGAGATATGGAAACTCTCAGAACAAATGAGAACAAAGTTGAGGGTCATAGAAATGGACTTTCTTAGAACCGCTGCTGGCATCTCAAGAGAGAAAATACAAAATGAAAGAATTAATGATATGATGGGCCTGAAGCATGATATACTGCACGAAATTGAAAGGAAACAACTGATATGGTTTGGACACGTGGAGAGGATGCAGAGGACTTCCAAAGCAGCTGTTGGATTGGCAACCGCAAGAAAGAAGGAAAAGAGGCCGGCTGCGACCTGGTTGGAGAGACAACATCGAGAAGACAATGGCTGGATGGCGGATACCCCTGGGACTTGGAACAATACAGAAGAGTGGAAGAAGAAGTGGTAAGATCCACCTAAGGGTCAACCAAATGGCTAAGAAGAGAAGAGAAAAATCAGGGTTTTCAACCAACAGAAGACCTGCACCATTCTCTTAAACATCCTTCAGACTACCCAACAACAAAATTTAATCAAAATCGATCGTGCAATTTTTTTTTAAAAAGTCCCTAGGTCTTCATGTAAAATGCCCCCAAAATTAAAATATCGGTTTCAAATTCAAGGGACCGCGACATCCGCTAGATCAATTGAGGAATATCAATTTTGGAGAAAATCAACTGAACAATTTAGCCGCTAGTGTTGTTCAGACGGACAGACCAACAGATGCTTAGCTGTCAATCAATTTTTCAGTATCAAGGACCCACAAAACAGGAATTCTGGCTACATGATGTGCTACAGGACTTTTTTCTACATTTAGCAACTGGATTATGTGCTTTTTCATTGCCAGGGCTGTGTAAAAAGTTTTTCATCTGAAAATTCACCATTTTTTTTGTGCAGTCTTACATAACTTTCCCTTCTTACAGAAGAGAAAGTAAAAATTGTAAACATCAAAACCCACAGAGGTTATAACAACATACAAAATGTATTCACCATACAAGAGCAAAAGAGAAGTAACTGTTGGGCTGCTATGGCACAAAAGGCGTATCAGCATTAGGTTGAGGCAAAAAGTGGGGTAACTTCCATAACACTTCACTTCACATCCACTTTTAATGCTTACTATTTGTCACTGACAATCAAATAACCTTAGTGAACTACATAAAATAGTTTACGAAGGTTAGAGTAGATATCACTTTATTTCAAAGGCTTTTTTTATTTCCTGATCACATGAGACCAATAAACCTTAGCACTGGGTAGAACAAATTACAGAGAACTACCTGGTACTACCAATAACATAATTAGGTCAAAATGCAGACAAAACTTTTGTGCTTAAAACAGAACACATTTCCTTGGATTTTCCACAACTGAAGTCATAAAATATGATTATTATTTTTAATCCACCAATAATCCATTAAAGAAGAATAAATTTTATTAAGGCAGACAATATGTGAAATTATTATCATGCAGATGCCTTCGATCAATATAATCACAAGTCTCACATTTAAAGAAATGAGCAAGAAAATTG
Organism: Teleogryllus oceanicus; assembly: GCA_964035755.1. NCBI lineage: Eukaryota > Metazoa > Arthropoda > Insecta > Orthoptera > Gryllidae > Teleogryllus > Teleogryllus oceanicus. The sequence continues at coordinate 17,636,872 of CAXIVR010000001.1, read as the reverse complement.
TGGAAGTGCTCTGTAATAAAAATCTCTAAGAAAATGTTATGTGAAAAGGCAATATGTAACTTATAGAATTCCTTCACTAATTTTATGACAGATGCCAGCTCTGTTATTTTTTAACAATTAGGTCAGTTTCCTCAAAATCTCTCGAATTCTTGATTTTCAAACCTCAAACCAGATATGACAGAGCATTTACCCTTATTTGTGAGCTCTGCATTTGACCATGATGTCTGAGTAGCTTGGATACTTTATTGTTGGCTAAGCTGTAGCTTGACATCTTGACCAATGATGTCAGAAGAAATTAAGGACTTGGGACAAAATAAGATATGCCACACTAGCCACAAGAGGTCTCCCACTAATTGTAAATGTCTATCTCAATTTTGTTCAGTGTGGCATATTTGGTTACCAGTACTACACGTTTTTGTTTGTATAAAAGGACCTGGGGCACTAAAAAGACAAGCAACATTTGAACAAATTCAAGGTTCTTACACTTACAATTAGTGGCTTCCTGTGAGGAGTAACATTTTTTTAAAACTAGAATCTACAAAACTGTAAATAACGTAAAACAGAAAAATCTTTTTAAAGAGATCAATAAAGGAATATCTTACGTGCTTTCTAATAGATAACACCTCACTTTACACATAATTATTATTACACTCAAGTAATTACAATAATAATGAAGCGGAACCAAGAGGAAGGTAGTGCCCCCCCCCTTCCTCCCAAAGCGAACATTAATTTTTTTAAGAATTTTTTTTATTGACTTCATTATCTGTCAAAAAACATAAATGGTTTACGTCGTGTGAAAATCTTTTAATCATAACAGAACAAAATTTATTCCTGTTTAAGCTGAAGTTTTATCAGCTTTTACTGGATAAATTATGCTGATGCCAAGATAGAAAATGGGACAATTATTAATTAAACTGCATATATAAAGATAAATAGAATCCCATTAAAGAATTCTAGCCTTCAATAAACAATTTAACACTGAATAGTGATATATAACACTATATACATAATGCATTTAGATGATCTTAGATTCCATATTTAAGAAAAAGAACTTTGGAAGAAATACTATTATTCCTTATTGTAATCCACAAAACAGAATCGACTCGCCAGTTTCAGAAAAAAGAAATGGAGTCTTCTGAACTAATACTTTTAGGGCCACTAGGCACTCCCCCATCACGTCCAATTTGGTGACAGATATTTATTTATTTATTTTACGTCAAAAAACAGTTGAAACTGCGTATGACGTGCTATGAGGAGAAGCAAATTCTGAGCACATTTTCAAAATTCTGTGATCCCTACAGAGTCATATACTACATAAATTTGGAAATTTAAAAAAGCTCTCATGTAATAAAATCTATTTTCAAGGATAAATAAGCAATAAATTTTGGGCTCGTATCCATGATGTCCTTCATCAAGGAATAATACTTCCTGCAGTAACAACATGGAAACAATAATTTGAATAACTATATTTCCCAATGAATTCTTGCACAGATAATGAAGTTACATTTTTGTCCAGAAGCAAAACAAGGGACCATCTCAGCATTTGCTCAATGGATCAGGGAAACTGGATGAAAAACCTGATCGAGATGGGGGTCATTGACCACCCAGATAATGTTACTAATTTTCTTCTGTCTACTAATGAACTTTCTTTCTCCTGTGCTATAGTTACTGCCTTGAACAGAAGTGATTTCACTACAAATCTTCTTTTCTGAATGTACCAATTTGACTCTCAATTCAATGTTTTCATACAATTATTTTGAAATTATGGAATATCATCATTTGTCACAAAGCAAACACACCAACATACTTCAAAGAAATTCCTTTGCTTCCTATTGTTCATGTTTTATTGACTATACAGCACTAGCATATAAAGAAGTATGAAGTGTGTGGTGTAAAACTTGAGCAGTATCTCTTTTTGTATAATTTCTCAAATACTTGTGCGTTGTTTCAGGAATATTTTTTTAGGGTTTTCCCTTATCTTGATCAAGGTTGTAAGAGACATCACAACCCACATTTTTCAAATAACTAACTTGTCCAGATTTTTGTTTCCTATTACTGTTGGAACATAATCAACCACAACTTGATTTCTGAGCTTGTTTTTAGTTTCTTGTGGCACCACTTTGTCATCAGCCAAAAATATAGAACATATGCAAGTACATCACACCTCTGACCCCATTACTTTCCAATATCCTCATTATTATGTAATTTCCCTTTTTTAATATCTCAATTCATTTTATGATAGTTAAAACAAAAATAAAAACAACATAAATGATGTACATATAGTTTAAATACGTTAAAAAAGTATTAGTGACATGAAACCACATTACATTTCTAATTCATACGCAGGAATAATCACTTTTGCTTTACAGTTTCCTAACGTAACTGAAGCCCCACTAAGGTACTCAAGGGGTAGCACCAACTATGCAAAACTCCCAAACACACCACCTAGTGGAGGGAGATTGTTCACTTACTTGATTCTAAATGTGGCTGGAGGCATGAATGAGTGTAAGAACAAGAGGTTCCTCTACATGCCACCAACATTCAATCTGCAGGGTGGGGATAGCAGTAACTTTAATTAACTCAGGAATTAAAACTCCCTAATGGGCAGAAAATGGGTAGAAAGAATTCATAAAATTATGGTGGATGCAATCAAGCTAATAGCCTTCTGTCCTCCAGTTGGAAGGTTGTGCGTCAGGTTACAATCAACATCAATGTAAAACAATTATACATGCATACATACATGCAAAGAAGCCTCAGAAAGAATATTAGAGAAAGCATTGTAAAAATTTGCTAATTATTAATCAATAATTTTAGAAAACTGAATCATTTAAAAAAGAAAAGCCATTAAGATTTAATGAAGAAATCTGACAAGCATCATGAAGCAAATAAAAGATATTAGGTACGCTTTTTTAAATAAATCTAAATACGTTTCACCTTGTATTTACTATTTACATAAATACAGTCAAATCCCATGAAGTTAGGTACCTTTGGTTTCTCACAAGAGCATGTAACAGTAAATGGCATTAAAATGAGGAATACTATTAAAATAGTATTTTAAAAAAATTACTTATCTTTCCTCTTTTTAACACTTTACAAATTTAAACTTTATGTAGCACAGGGTATTCTACAGCATTAAAAAAAACTGCTGGCCAAAGTTTCTTAGTTTTCCAAGTTGCTATGAACACACTGCCCTCCCCCTCCATGTCATGAGTACAGAACAGGCATTGAAAGTGAGATCACGAGCACCAAAGGTGAGCATACAAACCACCATCTAAATATAAGTGATCATGGTTCTCATCTTCTCCCTAACCATATCATTAGAAATTTGTGGGTAACTAAATTGAGCCACAAAGTTAACTGATCTAATAATAACCATATTGTTGGTTCTCCTCCAACACTATAAATTGATGTCAGAAGTATTGAAACAAAAGCGATTCTTTTTATAAGGTCACTCACTAAGGGCCAACATACCAGGCTCAAAGCTAAGTTAACCCAGTACATTCAGTATTCACCTCCCTCCAAAACCACAACAAATAAAAACCATGCATAATACTGACCAAGAATGAGATGCCTCTATGCACACTTATTTTTTTCTCAAAGAAATAATAACAATTTTGTATTAACATATTCTTCCTTCTTAGTGCAATCATTCTTCATTAAAAGTGGTGTATGTCAAAATTTGTTGACATTTTCATACTTAACTAATTTTTAAACCTTTCATCACTATAACCACACAACATTAATGTTGAAGTTACATTTAAATCCCAAGTTTAAGCAAAAACATTTCATACGGCATTCTCTTAGTATTAAAATTGGCTTCATAATAACAGATTAATAGTAAAAAAAAAAAAGGTTTAAAAATTTTAAAATTAAAGCAATATAATTCTCAAAGTTAAAGTAATACAATTTTTTGTTTCTTAATTCAGCCAAACTTCAAATGACCCATGAAAATGAATTGAACACAAAATAAAGCTTAAATAAAGCTTAAAATAAATGTTACGCATTCAGAATTCTTTAAATTCTGTCACTCTTCATGCAGCTCGCTGCACGAGTTTTGTGAATGAACATTCCCACCTGAGATGAGGCATTGTTTCTGAATATTCATTGTATTCTGGTGTAACACACCCGAAAGGACCCATGGTTTTAATTGCAGAAAAAAATTGTATGAATAATTAGCAAGTGTCATCCAGGGGTGGCGGCGATTGTGTAACGGTTAGTGTATCGGGCTGTTATACCCAAGTTCGCGGGATCAAACCCAATCAAAGCTGTGGATTGTTAAGGGCGAAAAAATCCTTCATATGCCTTCCTTTGAGGGGAAGTAAAGCTGTCTGTCCCATGTTAGTAGATTTACTGCATGTAAAAAATCCTCAAGCCTAAATGAAGCCTCTGAGCTAAATTCAAATTGCCTGTTTCCTTGCCCAAGTAATACCTTCTTTCTCCCCTAGTAGGTGAAAGGAGTGTAACGAAATTTGCATGGTCAGACGAAGAGCAGGCCTCATGGCCTGAGTAAAATAAGGCATTCATTCATTCATTCAATCATTCACATTATCCCTGCAAGCCTCTCTTCCCTGAGCTCAGCATACTACCACTGCCCTGCCTACTACTTTACAAATCAGTAGTTTTTGTGAAAACCAACTTACTTATTTAAGGGTGGGAACATACTGTCATAGTTATCATATTCTACAGATGTCAGTACCAATAGTTAACTGAAGAAATCTGCATATAATGCATGTATGTTATTTAACAATTTGCTGCCAGAAGAATAATAAATGAAATCGATACACAAGTTTAAATGTCAAATAAATCTTTTCTGTTGGATAACTGTTTCTACACAATTAGAGACCACACTGTCCATTAAAAACAAATATGACATTTATTTTTATAATGATATAAACACATCATTTACAATTTACTGTATAATTCGATAAAAAATATGCCGGTAACAAATATTGTACTGTAACTTCTGGGTTAAAAACAGCCATCACTACACATTTTTGATCCAGTTTCCCTTGTCCCATTGAGCAAATGCTGAGATAGGCCCTCGATTTGCTCCTGAACATAAATGTAGCTTCACAATGTGCATGAACTCTTCTTTTGCTAGTTGTGGTAGTAGGAGTAGGGACCAGGTCTGGGTTGGTATTTTGTTAGCAATACTATAAACTAGTATCTGTAGTTCCTTTGCCAATGCAAATTAATGTTCTATTTATCATACAAGTATGTGTAGTAAAAGGGTGGGGTATAAATTTTGGAGCTCAAAAGAACATGCACTGATTATATTCCCCCCAATAATTCACGTAGTTTTAACTCATGTTTTAATGATAAATAAAAATCAAATACTTTTGGGCATGAATTTTAAAAAATTGTCTAAACAATGCCAGAAGCCAATTCATTTATTCCTTTCAAGAACGAAGTACAAAGCAAACCGATTTGATAATTACATCAAGAAAATAAAAAAGGATGTAACTGGAAAAGCACAATAAAAACAAAAATTTCGGCAACTAACTTATAAATTCCATACTAAAATAAATTATAATCACTCGAATCAGTCTTGTACAATTGCAGTGAAGAAATTTTTAATTTGGATGATGTATATTAAAAAAATAAATAAATAAAACCAGGCCCACACACAAAGGCACATCATGAAAATACAGTCATTTTTTTATCAGGAAGCAGATCTTCTATCCTGCAACTTACCTTTGGCCATATGTCCAGGAAACCACTGGAGTACATTTTTGTTGATTATTGGAAATGTAGTTCTAAATTGTTGGGCCATGACTACTTGAAACTTCAAGTAATGTAGCAACTTATTCCTAAAACATACATTCACTATTAATAATTTGGTTTTAATTCCTCTTACACAAGGTACACCTAAGTTGAACTCATAAATGCAGTAGCACATAACAAAAAGGAAAACGATTTATCGAACTCATCAGCTCTTTCAACTTGTAATTACAGTCAATATATTTAAGAAAATTCCACATTTAAGACTATGTGTAGGATGTGAAATGACAGATGATATTTTTTTTTTTTACATATGAAAACTAATTGTATTTATATATGTACGTTATAACCTGTTGAAACCAATTACATTTCTGTCAACAGGAAATCATTCCAATTCACTAGACTTCAGATTCACATTTCTAGTGAGGTTATGCTGAACATCAGAACATTCTCCAGCACATGTCATTAATACCTAAATCGTGTGCAATAACTCCAATAACAATAATATTATTGCACCTTTATAAAGCAGAAACCCGTGTAAAACTTTATCTCTGCTTATTGTACAATGTATTTTATCTTACAACAAAGCTATCATTGTCAACTTGTCACTAGACAGCAATCATTTATAAAAATGTTAACATTAATGAATTAATATTTACACTCAATAGAAGTTATTTCCCAAACAATAATGAAATAAACTATATTACTTCATTCCAATAAACCTTCTTACACTTTCTGGGGTTACTGTTCGCCTTGGTGATGTACAACACGTCCGAAGATACAAACAGAAGATCTCTATCTTCCATGGAAACTAAGGCGAATTTTCTTCCTTCAGTGGTGTCCTTTTTCAAACGAATAATCCTCAGATGGAATAAAATTCACGTGAATGATTAACTGAGTAGACAGTAAACTTTTATTATTCCTTATGAATTCTTGTTTGTAGAAAATCTGTACACGGAAGCCATTATTGTGATAAAAGTCGTGTCACAGAATAAAGTGTTTCGCGGTATATTCGAATCACAATTGGAACGTCAATAATAGAATAATAGAAGAATTGCCAAATTGTATCATTTTAAAATTTTGATAACTCCTTCCTACAACTACATTTCCAAAGACTGATTATTTTCGAAATGAAACCTGTTCTTCAAAACTTAGATCTTTAAATGAACATTTTGAAAATAAGTGTAGTTTTGCGATATTTGGAGAAAAACCTTCACAATTAAAAGATGTTTTACTATGTGTGCGGTTATCTAACAGATAAATCCCATCGGAAGAATTTTACACAGTTTCTGAAAGCATACGAACTACACTTCGGTTTGTAGGTGGTTACTGGTAAATCGTGGGGACCATAGTTCATCTGTTTGACATGTTCATGCGCGGTAGGATAAGAAGAGCGAAGAAGAATCCTCTGGCATTCGGAGTTCCTATTATAATAGGAATGCATTTATATGCCATATAATTATATGGCGCGAATCAAGCAACCACACAACACTGTTATTTCTATGTGTCATATGTCACCGGATTTTCCTACAAAACTTGTGCATTTGTAAAGTATTCAGTCGTTCTTTCAGTTTCTAAACCAACTCCACAACCCATCGCTGGACCAATACGAGACCTAGCATTAAAGAAAGGTCAAGCTGAACTGCTCGGTTCACGCTGTAAAGAATTTGATTTGCTTGTGTCGGGTAGCTTGCACAGAGATTCGCAATGGGCGACAGTGTTCGTCACCGTGCGGACGTTCTGGGTCTGTCAAGCCTCGGGGTGGAACACAACATTGAAGCATGGAGATTGGTCATCTACATAAAATTTGATCAGAGCCTACAAACATCTGGGTGTCGACATGTTCTCAAAATTCATCTCCTCGACTCATATATTGACTTCTTCCTCGAAAACCTAGGTTCAGTCAGAATAGAACACGGTGAACGTTTTCACCATGAAATCTCGGTGATGTAGTCACGGTATCACGGTCGATAAAGCGCGAAAGTGTTGGCTGACTATTGGTGGACACTTCACTTGCCAAATGCTCAGTACAAACACAAAGCCAAGATATCCAAACCAAATTCCCCTTAGATTATCTTCAGTGTGCATGGATCTTGTGTGTGTATTGAAGTATATATTACTCTTTATTATGCGTGTCATGTGACTCAAACTCACTATTTTCTTAGTGAATTCCATTTTCATTAGTAATTATTGCAACAATAATTGTTATAGTGAAATATAAATAGCTGAAGAAGTTTATCTAAAAAATGGTGGGTGATAGAGACAAACGGTTTGCATATTTTAAATCAGCACATTTCCACGTGTCTTAGTACACGTGTTAGATACTAAGATATCCGCCAATTTTTAAAATTTGTTTTTCAATGTTGTTAGTGATGCCGGGTGCATCATCTGCTAAGATCATTAGTCCCGTAGGTATAGTGCACGTTTTCCCTCGGGAGATGGCGGTGATCTTCCATCCCTGGATGGGAGATCTGGCGCCAAACTACCGTCGGCTTACGGAGTTTTCCATATCAAGTATCTCCACCAGCGGGGCATCTCCCCAGCCGGGACAAGCTCTAAGGTCCCGTCCGGTCTCCCGGCATGTAGTGTGCATGTAAGTGCTTGGATTGCAAGTGAAAGGGGGGAGGATAGGACACAGAAGAGGAAGGAAAGATCGCTAAACTTAAAACATGTTTATTTTATCGGAGTTTGCAAAATATTTCTTTTCCTGAATTTTTAATTTAAAAAATTGAAAATTGAATATTTTTGTAAACTCGATGAGCTGAAACTTAAAAAAAAATATATGAACTCATTAGAGTCTGGTTGACAACTCCAGAAAAAATCAAAACGGGATCCCAGTAACTTAAAAAAATATAAATTTTTTACGAACCAGTGCGTAGTAGTTTGCTGCAACAGACGCTTTTCTTGCGTTACTGCCCGTCAGTTCCTTTGGATGATGCTGTAATTTAAGTACTGCTTAACAGTGTTGCTCTTCACTATTATATTTGGTTATTCAATGACGGATTCTTGACTCACGTTTTGACTCACATTTTGAAATTTTCTGGTCCCTCCAACTCTCTTTAAATATACTCGTTTATCGTCTATAGCGAAAGAAAGTAGTTTCACTGTGGCTTCAGTTAGTGACAAAGGAGTGACAGAATGTATTTTTAAAGTTCCCGTTATAGGCTTTAAATTTTGATACCTAGACTTTAAATGTTCACTGTGACGACTGTGTGTATTTAAAGAACAAAAAATGAATAAAATATTACAAAAATATTTCATTCTGTAATTTCATCTAGACCTGGTTGTATACTGACTCAAGTGGCAATTCTCTTAACAGCTCCTCCGATGCCATCGCATGGTCTTTTACCATGTGACGTCACAAAAAGTGCCATTCTGCACAGACTCCAAAATCTTCGTGGAGGCAACTATTTTTAATTTTTGTATTGTGCACTTGAACCATGGGAGAAGTAAATAACCTTTAGAATGAATCACAAATTCGCAAATCTAATGACATCTCTAAATCAAGTTTCACTAGTAAATCGCTGTTTACGCATCTTAAAGATTTTCTCCTCTTAAAACGCTGATCAGAAAGATTAAATGGATTGAAATATCTGCCGTATCACGCACGGTGACAGCCAATCATGTTGCACACGATTCACAGAACAAATTCTAGTACTCTTCACTTTACAAATTGATAATAGTTAACTTTGATACTATCATATATTTAATATATTGCAATTTTAACACTTAAAATACGCACAATATAATCTATTATGTATATACACTCTCCACCACGTCCAATTTACTCATCTAATTTACTCTGTCCGTTTACTAGCCACTGCCTCCGAACTGCTCCGAGCGTGTCCAGAAACCGCTCGGGAAATCGGCAACCGGAGCCCGTGGCCGGCCCTTTCTTACTAGTAGGAGGGGGAGTGATTTATGCAACGAACGCACGCTGTGAGGATGCCGCTGGGTTCCTGCGATTTCTTCGGCGTTGCCGCCTCGTAAGAGGACTGATGCGTCAATGAGAGAGCGATTTAACACAGATTTCAACAGAACAGATTATACAGAATCTTGAAAAACGTATGTCGCTGAAAAAGAATGTGGCCAATAATTATTTTTGAATAAAATTTATCCTGACATATTTTTGCTTTCGAAATTTTTACGGGCTACCACCGGTAGCCCACAGGATACGCCAGTGCGACCGAACACAATTGGTTAGTGCATGGGCAGCGAGGGCGCGCCCTTATACTTTCAGTTAATTTCTTAGAATTGTACGTGTGCAGTGACCACATTTTTTCTTATTGTTTTATAGAAAATTGAACATGAAGTACGCCTATATTTTTTCAAATTTTGATCTGATCGAGTTCATAAAGAAATCTTCATTTTTTAACTACAATTTGTTAAAATTAAATATTTATTTTTGAGAAAATGTATTTAGAGAGTAATAAAATACACATTTCAAAGTATTAAATGAAACAAACCAGGAATTTTTATATTAATTACAATCGGAGCAACAATTGATCATATTTTCCGAAGTAAAAGTAAACTCTAAAATTCAACATGGGAATAACTACACAAATAATCAATTTTCGTGTCAACGATTTGACGTGGAATGTCTCAGTACTAAAAAATCTTTATTTTCCTTTTCGCCGTGTCACAAAAACTAAGTGATACATGATACGCAAAATTGGCAAGCAGATTTCAATTCAGGGCACTCAAATTACGTTTGGTCTCGTCTTAAACCTTGGACTGTAGAAAGGCCTGTGTTATCGATTTCCAAATTATCATTATATTGGAATAGTTAGAAGGAAACACATGCATTAAAAATTTGAGAGTTGCTTTATTTCTTAATTTAGAATATGCAGGACATTGATTTAATTTATGGAAACATAGGATAATTGATTAAGTTAAAAAGGTTGTTCAATTGAATAGAATTAATTTTATTTTATATCGACCACTAGTTGTTTGCATCAAGTTGTGTTACACATCTGATCTAGCACTTAACAAGCGTTGGGGGCAAACATGATCTTCATTGACAGCTCCATTGCATACGACCAGTGTGTGACACTCAGGAGAAGTAGACAGTCGATAAAGATTAAAAACGTATGCGGTAAGTGGAAAAGGTTCAATATCAATTTAATTGAACAATTATGTGCTTGAGGATGATGAGGATAGAGCATTGAACGTGGATAAAGAATCATCAATGCTGCTGCTCGCAACCGAAGATTTAAAAGTGATATAATATCTGTTCTTCTCAATTTTGGAATCGTTTAAGTTTTCAAACTCGTCGAAAGAAAGGGGAGTGAGCGTCCTGAGCCGATAATTTTCATAGTGCACTTCGGTTGTTTCTTTGAGATTACGCAAGTGGATTTGCAGCAAAACCTTCCGTAATAGAAAGAAATCATTGTGCTTGAGTGTCTCGACTTCTGCGTTTCCCCACGAGTACCTGCGCCCCAGCATTATCCGGCCATATTCGTACACCTGTGTGTTGAATCCCACGACGGCAAACGGGAGTCGATCTTTGAAGCTTCTCTGCTGCTCCTCTGGTGTGTCCAGGTCCGGGAAATCGTAGACGTCTATTTGTTGTTCCGCGATTTCTCGGAGGAGTCGCCTTTTGAATCGATAACAATCATAAGTACTCATCGTATCGGCTTTCGCAATGACAGGTATGACGTTCACTCTATCTTGCAGCTCCTTCATGCATTCGACATCGAAGGGCTGCAAGTCGTGGCCGTCGGGATCGATGAGGTACAGGCAGCAATGAATCCTCCGGTCGGTCCGCGCCCTCGTCTTGGCGTCCGTGTCTTTATTGAAGTAGTCGGGCGTCGTCGTGTAGTCGAGAATGCTTCTGAAGCGCCTGGAGGCGGGGCCCCCCCAGGCGCATGCGATTGCCGGCCTCGTGCAGCATCACGTGGTCGCTTCGCACGAGCACGGTCCTCTTGGTCCGCGGGAACAGCCCCGGGTAGCGCTCCGAGAACTCCTCGTGGGCGAACAAGGCGTGCAGCAGCGTGGACTTGCCCAGACCGTTGCCGCCCGCCGCCATCACGTTGAAGACGATGGTTTCAGGGCGAGGGATCCTCTTTTTGGCCGCCGCGGCAGCGGCCAGGCAGCGGCGGTGGGTGCAGCGGGGGCCGGTGGCGGCGCGCACGGCCTCCATGAGCTCGACGGCGGTGAGCGTGGCGGCGGGGGGGCGCAGAAGGCGGGGCAGCCGCCGCGCGAGAAGACGGGCTCCAGCGTGGTGGCCTCGAAGGGCAGGCCGAGGGCGATGACGGCGGCGGCGGCCCGTGCGCGGGTGGCTACGCACGCGGCGGTGGGGCAGGGCGGGTCTGGGGCCTGCAGGAGCAGTCAAATTCAAATCAAAGAAACAACTTGGCAGAACTTGACTTTGGTACTTGACTTTGGGACTTCACTACAGTGCGCCAGGAAAGTCTTTCCGCAGCTGTACCAGTGGATGGTAAGAGTGCTAGCGAGAAAAAAATATGTTGGTAGCACGTGCTGCAGCTTGTAACAAACGAAAACGTAAACTGCGTACTCATCACAATCATAACGGATACTGGAAATGTTGTCATCTTCACTTGTTTCCCGTTGATCTGGTTGCTAGGAACAAATGCAATTCGTAATAGGAGCCTCTGATTTGCCTCCGTGCGGAGACACTTTCCTGGCGCACGTTACAAGTTTGGTACTTATCAATAAACAACAACCCCCTCCTCCCAATTCCCTGAAAATTTATATCAATTACCTCGTCGGTTTAGCCCCGATCTGATGCTGTAAATAAAAATTATCTGAATTCGTAAATAAAAAAGTTCATAGCCAACACTTTGTGAAGGTGTAAAAGCTATTGGAAACAATTGCGAAATAAAACGCGAAATCCGTTTCCAGCGAAACGTACCTCAATTTCTGCTGTGGTGGGGCGAGAGGGGTACTGGCGCGAGCAATGGGGCATCTGCAGCAGGCGGCTCCACCCCGGCGACCTCCCGAGCGTGACATCCCGACGCGCGACAGAGTTCGCGGTGGAAGGGACACGCCCACTGCCCGCGGCGCAGGAGACGGGGGTCCTGCAACACATAGCCCCGTCCTTCGGCCTCACGACCAGTGGCGAATCCTCAACAGTATTTCAAGCATATCGCACTTTATAGAAGCTACCACAAACATCGTTCATTTGTTTGAGTTGGTTAGTTAGTGATTCCAGGCGTGTCAACAGCTTAGGTCATTAGTCCCGTAAGAGTAGTACATGTTTTTTCCTCGGGAGATAGCGGTGAACTTCCCCCTCTGGATGGCGAGGTCCGGCGCCGACCTACCGTCGGCTAGCGGGGTTTCCCCCTTGCCAGGACTCTCTCACCAGGGACTCTCTCACCGCCATAGCCGGGACAAGCTCTAAGCTCCCGACCGGTCTCCCGGAATATGTGGTAGTGTAGTGCATGTTAGTGTAAGTGTGTGTGTAAGGGGAGAGAATAGGACAAGGAAGAGGAAGGACAGATCGCGCGCGGTCCGTGGCCCGTTTGATAGGGTTTGATAGGATTCCAACTCCGGCATTCGCCTGGTGTTGATCGGAGAAACCACGGAAAACTACCGATCAGAGCAGCCGGCCGCTATAATTCTCCTCCAGACAGCGACTGAATTCGACCTAGCTGAAAAGCTAGTGCCGAAAATCCTGCAACCGTCAGGACTCGAACCTAGGACCTCCCGGTCAGAGGCGCTGCAGTGACATCATCCCGGTCCCGCGCTAGCGAATTCTCTGAACAGCATTAAGGAATTGCTTGAAACTTCTCACTTCACAGTGCTTACGGATGCGGAAGGCTGACTGGCGCTCGGTAGCAAAACAGTTATTTTTTCGCATCTGTTTAAAAGCTTTGAAAATCTCAATAACTTTTTAGAGGATTATCAAAATTATGAAATATTTCTTATACACTTCGAAATATTAGGTATACCGGCGGTATACGCGTTGTATCGGAGAATTCGCCGCTGCTGACGCTAGGGGAACCAGGCTCAGCCGCGATTTTCTGGCCTCGACCACCTCTTCCGAGGCTGCACACTCCAGCCAAAAGGCTCAACAAAGAATACCCTCGCCGATCCGGTGGTCGAGATCACTAAGGCAGTAGTGTCGTAGCGATCTCGAACGGAAGGGTAGCGGGTTCGAGTCCCGCCTCGGGCATGGTTGTATTTGTGTTCATCCTTTCACCCCTGATCATCACCATATCGTATCGTCTTCACTGTTACCATAATGTTAACTCCAATAGTGGTCGCTAATGACCTAGATGTTGATGCGAACTTAAAAAAAACAACAACAAATAAACCAACTCTCTTAAGAACAACAGAATCCCTTCTCAACTCGTCATTTGACATTCTCCTCTCACCACTTTCGTTTTTTAGTACTCTCTATTTTGTTCCTGATAGCGCGGTCTTCATAGCTTCATGAATTTGTTTGACACGCTTAAAGTACACTTAAAGTACCGTAGATAGGCCGATTGAAAAGACACTGAACAGCGTCGTTGGTCGACGGCGAGTGCTGAGCTCATTCGTGGTCTTGACCTTAATTGACACGTTTTTAATTTTTTTCTTTCTAATGCGAATATTTGTACGATATTTCTATATAATGTCTATTATTTTATAGTTAATACAAAATTGTTAGGATAGAAATTAAAATGTATTAAAAATATGATGTGGTACATTTCTGTGTTCCTACATTTATTTAAATAATTGTCATTGCAATTACCATAATAGAAAAAAACAGTAACAGTTTTTTTGGCAAAAAATTAGTTTCATTTTATAGAACGTGAGAGACGGGAAATGACTTGATTTTTCCTCTCGTGAAGCAAGTTGCCGCGATAACCCAGGGCTCCTCATGTTTCAAGAGCGGGGAGAGGGGAGGATGCGCGCGTACACTGTCGCTAGGCACCGCAAAATATTTTGGTGAACGTCCTTCTCTGGAAGTAATGAGTCGGGGGCGGATTTTGGTGACCTAAAACATCACCAAAAATGATCAATGAAATGCTTTTAAAATGTTTTTTTTTCAATGTCCTGAATGCAAAGAAAAAGAACTAAAAATTTGATCAAAATCACTTCAGATGTAAAAAATCCGGGTCAATGACCCCATCTCGATCAGGTTTTTCGTCCAGTTTCCCTGATCCATTGAGCAAATGCTGAGATGGCCCCTTGTTTTGCTTCTGGACATAAATGTAACTTCATTTTCTGTGCATGTCTTCTAGAATTCAGTGGGAAATACAATTATTCAAATTATCGTTTCCATGTTGTCGCGGCAGGAAGTAATAAGAGCCGAAATTTATTGCTTATTTATCCTTGAAAATAGAGTTTATTACATGGGAGTTTTTTTGATTGTTTTTTTCTCCCTTTCAAAATTCAAAATTTTATTGCTTATTTATCCTTGAAAATAGATTTTATTACATGGGAGTTTTTTTGTTTTTTTCTCCCTTTCAAAATTCAAAATTTATTGCTTATTTATTTTTGAAAATAGATTTTACTACATGGGAGTTTTTGCTTTTTTTCTCCCTTTCAAAATTCAAAATTTAAGTAGTATATGACTTAGTGTAGCGATCACAGAATTTTCAAAATGTGCACACAATTCACTTTTCCCCATAGCACGTCATACGCAGTTTTTAACTGCTTTTTTGACGTAAAATAAATAAATAAATAAATAAATAAATAAATAAACAAACAAACAAACAAACAAATAAATAAATAAATAAATAAATAAACAAATAAATAAATAAATAAATAAATAAATGAACAACTTAAGCTATTGGGTATATTGCTGATGTAATCGAGGCTTCTTCCTTTCGTTCAAGTCAACTCAACTTGCAAACTTTTGGTTTGGACTGGACCAGGAAATCTTTGTTTTTAGTTATCGTGAAATCCGCTGAACCGACAATGGTGCTGAAGGCGTCACAGGATTTTTAGATTACATACTCATAACTGCTGATATTACAATTTCTGAGCGAAGAATTTGAAGAGGCTACTTAGGAATTCTGTGGAAGAATTTTTTGAGGCATGATTTAAAAATAGTTTTAAATTGATATTAAAATCGAGAAATCCGCCAAAATTTTAAATGACGAAAGAAGAAAAAGAGACTTATAAATTGAAGAAAAATGCAAAAAAAAAGTCATATAAGAATGGGTCATTTCATTTTGTCATAAAAAAAAGAATTTCTATACCAAAAGGAATGTTTCTAAAGTGAAAAGGAAAAAATGACATTTTATGAAAATCCTGCCCTGGTAATGAGGAATGGGTAAGAAACTGTAAATTCGACGTGACACAGCTGTTGGGCGCTATGCGTTCTTCGGCTCTCATCCAGTGTTGGAAGACTAACCTCACAAAATAACATTGTGATTTGCGACATTGACTAACTTTGTGAAATTAGATTCTAAAGAGCATATCGAATGAAACAATTTGTTTCGCGTGCGAGTTGCCTAAAATGTTTCGCCAAGGTTTTGACAGAAGCGCAGTTTAAGTGTCTTATGTACCCCAAAACCAAATATACTTTTATTTTCCATGTGCATGTAAGCTAGCAATTATTTTTCTTCCTGAGATTTGGAAAAGAATATGATTTTGACTTTTTATAAGATCACAAAAGAGAAAGGAAGGACCTTAAGGATAATCTGAACTGCTTTTCAATTTTAATAATACCAAAGAGATGTACTATTTCTTTCTTTAGATCAATGCTGGTTAGTTTAATTACAAATTGCAATTCAAATTACCAACTCGGATGGTCGACGATGATAGTGGCGCTCATTTTCATGCAGATGTTCACGGTACTTCACCGTCGTTCTACTAATACGAGGGTTGGGACAGAAGTCATGGAAGCTATTTTTTTTTTAAGAAATATTCTCGGATCACACAATTGTATTTGTCACGTGAAAGAAATGTACTTCTGTATGTTCACAATAACAGTCTATTATTTTTAAAACGTGTAAGAGGAATAATCGAAATCGAAAGTATTATGCCAAGCACTGACAACCAAATATATTCTTCTGTCAGAAGAGAAATTTTCCCTTTTACTTTCTCGCTACAGAGTAGAAAGTTATATAATGCTGTGCGAAAACACGGTGAATTTTCGGCAGAAAAACTCTTATTACAGGGCCCTGGTAACGACAAAGTAGATAAATCCAGTTATTAAATTTAGAGAAAAAAATTCTCTAACACGTGGTATAGTCAGAACCCATATTTTATACCGAAAAATCGAATAACGACTAAACGTCTGTTTGTCTGTAAATAACGCTAGTGGCTAAACCGTTCAGCGGATTTTCTCCAAAATTGATATTCCCCAATCGATCTTGCTGATGTTGCGGTCCCTTGAATTTGAAACCGATAATTTAATTTTGAGAAGTACTTTACATGAAGCCCCTGGGCAATTTTCAAAAAAAAATGGCTCCATAGGTTTTGATTAATTTTGTTGTTGGATAGTGTAAAGGACGTTTAAGAGAATGGTGCATATCTCGTTTTCGTTGAAAACAGTGATTTTTCGAAAACTGCAACAGCTCAACATATTTTTTGCGTCTTCCTACAATTACAATTATGTAGAGATTTTTTCCCTTAATGAAATCCATTCCATAAACACCGATTTTGAAATAAGGTCATGTTAAAAATTTTCGAAAATTTGAGTACTTTTCGTATAATTTTGCGCGAAAAGAGGACGAGAAAGTACGTGCTGTTTTTACACCATTAGTTTATGAATGCAAAGCCGAACCCGTCATGGAAAGTAATCAGTTGAAATATATTTTGACCTGCCAATAAAAAACGGGTAAAACAATCCTGGCAAATAAACCAGACATTTTACCACATACATTATTGCAAAGGAAATTATTCACATTATTTGAAAAACAAAGGTCCTTCTTGTCACAAAATTATTTCAAAAGTACAAAGATTAGTAAATGTTAAAACCTGCCAGATTATTCAAAGCCTCCTCAAACCTTGTACCTCGGGTGAACAAAAATTCCAAGAAACAAGAACAACAACGATAATAATAATAATATATAATAATAAAAAATAATAATAATAATAATAATAATAATAATAAGGGGCCCCAATTAAAAAAGGAAGTAAACATAAGTGCACAGATTTAGAATATATCACAATATATTTCAATGCAATAAAACTATCACCATCATCAGGGGCGGATCCACGGGGCAGGTCCCCCCTGCAAAAGGCCTAGCGTTCTTGTTTGTTACTTTCTTTAATTTGGCAAAATAGATTTGAATATTTTTTTATGTTAGCATTATGTAATTATTTAAAAAATTATATTGTATAGTATGGGTGAAAACCAGAACTGTATAAGTGATATTTTGTAAATTCTGAGAAAAGTGTTTATTTAATTCAATATCACTGTAAAGTCGTGGTGCTTTGTTTCATAATTAAAACCACGGTGTTTCAATTGATCATTAAAACCACAAAATTACATGGCCACTGAAATATAGCCTAAAATAAACATTATTTTTTCTGAATTTATAAAATGTCACTTATAGCATTCTGGTTTTCACCCATTTGTATCATATATACACTATAAAAATAATATACCATGTAATAACAATAGTTTATTGATCCACCCCTGATCATCGCCACCGCCACCTTCACCACCACTACCATTACCACTACCATTTCCACTACCACTACTACTACTATGACCAAAATATTTTTGTATATAAATAAATAAATATTTAGCCCTGTCAATGCACAATGTTCACTGTTGAAAATGAACAATAATTATAAACAATATTTATAAATCTCTAAATGCCTAACACCTCCTTTCTAACAGTTATTCTATACTCATGGCTAATTTACAACATAAAAGTTATTTTATAGCTTTAAATATTATTCTGAATAAATGGATGCCCTATCTGTGTAATTCATATTGCAATGAAATCAGGTTTGATGTTATTTTCATTTTTAAATTTATTTGAACAACATTTTAAAAAACTTATCATTTTAACTCTTCAAGTTTAATAGGCCATACGGTTAATAGTTACAAGGAATATGGTATGCTTAAAGGCCCCTCAAACCTTGAACCTTGGGTGAGATATCTCCAAGAGAAATTAATAAATAATAATAATAATAATAATAATAACAACAACAACAGTAATAAAGTTTATTTCACTCCAATTGACTTATTGCCAGGGAGAAAGTGCACAGAGTTACAACGCATCAAAACAAATTACAATACTTACAATAAATCAATGATAATTTATTTCTAAATGTTTATAAATGCTACATATGTAAGAAAAATTCAAAAGTAGTCAAGATTCAAACTATTTTGTAATATCATTTAATGCAATTAATGTTTTGAATATACTTGAGCCTTGATAATGAGACCAAATAAGGCCTTGGATATCTTGGCTGAGATAGATAAATCAATCAATAAATCTGTAAAGAAAATATACTGACTGTTTTTACTAAATCCTGGACCATTATCCTAAATGGAAATATCTGTTATGTTTAACTTAGGAAATGCATACAATTAAATGTTATGTTGTGTACTTCTGTTTTTTTTTAAAAAATTAAAAGGAAAGAAATATTAATAATCATTGTTATTCTGTACAGTTTTGTAATAATAATCTCACACTTACTTAAATTTTAATTGTCTTCTCTGTTCATATCTAAAAATGCCCAGTGTCAACACTTAACTAATCTATACAAGTTAACACTTTTTGTCAGCAATGCAAGTAAACTAATTTAACATTTGTTTCACTTTTTAGTTTGGTGACAGAAATGTGTGTTGTTGAAATATAGTTAGTTTAACAGATACAATTTTTCTTTTAAATTCAGATTGCTTTGTTGTACTAATGTTGAAGCTGTATATTGCACAATATTATATACTACAGTAATATCTCACAATATTACTACATAGTGGATGAAGACAATTTGGAATTAGTTGCTGATTGTCATGGAATATAAAAAGCATTTACAATTCAATAAAAATAGCAACAAAATAATCAACATGAATACCAAAAACATATCTTTAATACACATAATCTCACTATAAATGTTCAATTGCATGAATCATCTACCAAGGTAGTTTTGTATGCAGTTTGCAGAAAGAAACGAGAAAGACCAGAAACCAAGACCATTGACCAGAAAGAAAATTAGGTAGCAAACAGTGAACAATTGCAGAAATTTGTAATATTAAATTTTAAAAATTGCCGATGGGAGACCAATGATTCAGTAACGACCTTGTTTTCTGTTCCACACTTAATCGCCCTTTCGATTTTTTTTCTAAATGAATTTGTTGGAATATTGGAAATATTTAAATTCAGTGCTTGAATTACATATTTTGTTGGTTTATTACGTTGACTGACTTCGCCCGTAGTGGCGTGAAGCCTGTTTTTGGAGTTCGCTCGCCTTGTCAGGCTCGTTTCATACTAACCTGTTAGAGACGACGGATAGAGTGAAGCTACCGGGAGTTAGATTGGTTGGCCTAAAATTGGACGGCTCCTTTTCCTGGTTTATGGTTTTCCACCAGGGAAGTTCCCCTTGCCCCGCACCCCGCTGACCCATCGTTGCCGCCCGACACCCACCAAAATACCAAATGGCCGCCGCTGCTACGCGGGTATATTTATTAAACTTTCAATTGTTCATCTCTTACTCTAAACAAAGCATGATCCCTGCGGATTTGACCCTGAACTATATACGAGGTCAACTGAATAGTTATTCTACTAGAATGCAGCACTATCAATCTCGATGTAATAAAATACACGAAAAACAGTATTTGGGTTAAATCACGGCAGATAATGTATTATTAACCATGTATTATTGTAAGAGTTGGTGTGCTTAAACATATTATAACTTTCTAAGATTGGACGGATTACTAGCATACATTAAACTATTGAACGAATTAAATAATTTATTCAATATTAAGGCCATTATTATTAGTTATACAAATTCATTTAAAAAAAATTTCAATTTTCCAGAAATTTCTATTCACAATAAATTAATGGAAAATTTTCAGGCTGTATTCCATTGCACAAAATGTTAAAAATAAATAAAATAAATGTCCTTGCCATGCATCAAAAGTAAAAAAAAAATAATTATAGTTCCAGAAACTGTGTAAGAGGTGTGTATAGAGGGCATTACCCGTTGCCCTCCACTATCATTTCGAAACTCATGAGGAACTAAGTAAATTAATTAATTAATTTATTTATTTATTTATTTATTTTACGTAAAAAAAAACAGTTAAAAAACTGCTTATGACGTGCTATGGGGAAAAGTGAATTGTGTGCACATTTTCAAAATTCTGTGATCCCTACAATAAGTCATATACTACTTAAATTTTGAATTTTGAAAGGGAGAAAAAAAAAACTCCCATGTAATAAAATCTATTTTCAAGGATAAATAAGCAATAAATTTTGGCTCTTATTACTTCCTGCCGCGACAACATGGAAACGATAATTTGAATAATTGTATTTCCCACAGAATTCTAGAAGACGTGCACAGAAAATGAAGTTACATTTATGTCCAGAAGCAAAACAAGGGGCCATCTCAGCATTTGCTCAATGGATCAGGGAAACTGGACGAAAAACCTGATCGAGATGGGGGTCATTGACCCGGAAGCCCCTTGAATTTTTTTAAAATGTCCATATTTCACGCAAAATTACGCGAAAACTACTCATATTTTCGAAAAATTGCGCTTGACCTTATTTTAAAGAACAGATATCATTCAGGGAAAATCTCCATCTTAATTGTTGTAGTTGTAGGAAGACGCCAAAATGGAACTTTCGCTATTTGCGAACAATCAGGGATTTCAATGAAAATGTTACATGCACAACTCTCTGAACCGTTGTTACCCTATCTGAGAACACGGTTAAATAAAGACAAATATGGAGCCATTTTTGAGACAATTTTAAAAATGACAAAGTTTCATGTGAAGTACCCCTAAAAATCAACATATCCATTTCAAACTCAGAGGGCTTTGAAGTCATTTAAATCGTTTGGGGTGTATCAGATTTGGAGAAAATTGGCTGAATGGTTTAGGCTCTAGCACTGCACGTAGACGGACAGACTACTATATATATATATATATATATATATATATATATATATATATATATGAACAAAATTTATTTACTTTTTTGTTACCAGAGCCCGGCACTGACTCTTTTGTCGAAAATTTGTCGTTTTCCGGTGCACGATTACAATACATTCTCTTCTTACGAAGTAAAAGCGAGATAAGAAAAATAAGTTCATAATTAAAGTTACCAAGCGAAGGAATATATGTTTGAGTGTATATAATATTAACAAGTGGTGCTCAAGCAACCCATACTTTTCATATTATTTGTAATGTCTCCGCAATATTAAACTATTACATGAACCTACAAAAAGGTTTTTTACTAGCCAAAATCTTCGTTCACGCCGAGTCTTCAAATCAGGTCCAACGAGTTAAGTTTTCCATAGGCTTTGCCACCACAGCATACAGGCAGCGAGCCATAACTGCAATCGCTGACACTAATTAATTAAATAACTTAAACTAATTTAATTTAATTTAGTTAAATAAAATTGTAATTTAAAGACAAAATTTTGATCAGTTTATGAGAAAATGTGTTTTATAAATTGCATTAACATCATGCAGGAATTAGGCGAAAACTACTAATTTTCTAAAAAAATATTACATGTCCTTTCTTAAAGATTTAATGTTTTAGAACAGATATCGTTTAACAATCTCCAATATTGTCATTTTGTGATGTGCTGTTTTTGGGTGCAATTTTCGAGCATTCAGAGAGTTCAACGAAAATGAGACCGGCGCCATTCTTTTAAGCCACCGTTTAGGGCAAAAAATACCGGCAAAATATTTAAGGAAAAAAAATTGGATCCGTTTTTGAGAAAAGGTTTTTAAAACTGCATTAACTTCAAACAAATTCCGCAAAACTGTTCGTTTTTTATTAAAAAGAGTATCTCCTTTTCTCAAGATCTGATTTATTAGAACAGATTTTATTTGAGACATTAATCATCTTCAATAGTGTACTTTTGTAATATTAATATTTTGGAATTTTCGAAGATACAGTGTTTTCGGAAATAGGACAAGCGGCAGTGTTTTACTTTCTCTCCCTTACTTCGTAAAAAGACGAAATATTGTAATCGTGCGCCGGCAAAAGGCGAAATTTCCACAGAAAAACTTTTGTTGCAGGGACCATGTAACGAAAAAGTAAATAAATAATGTTTCTATATGTAATAAATTACTTCCTCTAAGAGATTGTACAGTCAGAATCCATGTTTTTTGGTTTATTGATAGCGAAGAATCAGTTGACGACAAAACATGTCTGTCCGACTGTCCATAATCAACGCTAACGCCATAAACCGTTCAGCCGATTTTCTCCAAAATTGATATTCCTCGATGGATTTAAACGAACTTGAGGCTTTGCGAGTTTGAAACGTGTATTCTAATATTTGAAGGTTTTTATTTAGCGAGAAATATAGCCAATTTTTAATTTTTTTAAACATATTTTCTCAAAAAGGTTCAAAATATTGTCTTTAAATTTTCTCCTCTTTTGTATAAGGGACGGTTAAAAGTGATGTTAGACTCATTGCCGACGAACTCTCTGTATTTTCGAAAATTGCAATATGTTAACATTTCAAAACTTCAAAATGGAGGATAGATTTTGGCCTTCAACAATATCTGTTCTAAAAAAATAAGCTCTTTAAGAAATACCACGCCATTTTGATTTTTTTTAAAACAGGTGTTTTCACATAATTTCTGGTTGAAATGAATGAAAATTATGAAAAGAACATTTTATCAAAAGCTTCTCCAATTTTTTGTTTAAGTTTTTTTTCATTAACAAAACAAGGGACACAAAAGAACGATGAAGGTGTCATTTTCGTTGAAGAGAATTTTCGAAAGAATTTTTCGAAAAGTGGGCATTGGAAATATTGGGTTGAAACAACTAGATTTTTAAGCGTCACGTCGGCCCGAGATACAATGCCCTACCGTTTCCTTGTCATAGGGGGGGGGGTAAGGCGCGCGGTGATCTAACGTAGAAATTCTAAGTTCGAGTCTCGAAACAGAAAAGGCATCCTGGTTGAAAACACTTTTGTAGCATAATATTTTATTTATTTAGTCACAAAACAGTAAAAACTGTATATGACGTATGGGAGAAAATATAATTTGCGTACGTTTTCTTGAGTTTCAGAATCCCAAGATTTTAACGATAAATAGTTGAAAGATGAATAAAAGTTGAAATAATGATGATGATGATGATAATAATAATAATAATAATAATAATATTTAAAAAAGCATGAGATTAGCAACATTTAAAAAACTAGACACAGAATTCACTTTTCCCCATAGCACGTCATACACAGTTTAAGCATTTTTTTGACGTAAAATAAATAAATTAAAAAGAGTTAATGCTGACGGACAGACAGACAAACGTTCTACCATGAATCAATTTTTAGGTATTAAAGAACCACAAATCGCGAATTCTGTCTGCTGAAGGAATTATTTGACACATTTTTGTTACCTCCATAGGAACAAGAATTATCAACTATTTCGCTGCCAGGAAGCCGCAATACGAGTTTTTCTGTAGAAAATTCGCTAATTTTCACTGTAGCACCTCATTACTTTCTCTTTGCTTTGTAAAAACGTAGTAGATTGAAAAGTAACAACGTAACGATTAGAAATTTACTTAACATTCGGACCGGCTTAAAGACAACATCCGTGAGAATTATAGCTTCCCTGACCGGGATATCTTAGGGTTCTAATCCCGATATTGGCGAATTTGCGACAGTATAGCGAGATAGCTGGGAGGACAAAAGTATTTGGGGCTGATACTGTCTGGAGAAGAATTGTAGTGGAGGCTATTCTAATCGGTAGTTCGTGTGCGTTCTCAATAGTAGATTAAATCCGAAGCAGAGACCTAACAAAGTGGCCACGGACAGAACGCAATCTTCCCTGCCTCATCCTTGTCCTCTTCTCTTGCCTTACACACACACACACACACACACACACACACACGCATGCGCGCGCACACACACACACACAACACACACACACTCTCTCTCTCTCTCTCTCTCTCTCTCTCTTACACACACACAAACACACGACATTAACTACCACACATGCTGGGAGTCCAGTTAGAGCTTAGAGTGTTCCCACTTGGGGCGAATTCCCTCTGGATTTGATCTATCCCCCCACACACACCACACCACACTGACATTAACTACCACACATGCTGGGAGTCCAGTTAGAGACTTAGAGTGTATCCCACTTGGGGCGAATTCCCTCTGGCATTTGATCTATCCCCCCACACACACGCACACGCACGCACGCACGCACACACACACACACACATACACACACAACACACACACCACACTCTCTCTCTCTTACACACACACACAAACACACTGACATTCATTCACAACTACCACACATGCTGGGAGTCCAGTTAGAGTCTTAGAGTGTGTCCCACTTGGGGCGAATTCCCTCTGGTATTTGATCTATCCCCCCCCCACACACAAACACACTGACATTAACTACCACACATGCTGGGAGTCCAGTTAGAGACTTAGAGTGTATCCCACTTGGGGCGAATTCCTCTGGTATTTGATCTATCCCCACACACACAAACACACTGACATTAACTACCACACATGCTGGGAGTCCAGTTAGAGACTTAGAGTGTATCCCACTTGGGGCGAATTCCTCTGGTATTTGATCTATCCCCACACACACAAACACACTGACATTAACTACACACATGCTGGGAGTCCAGTTAGAGTCTTAGAGTGTGTCCCACTTGGGGCGAATTCCCTCTGGTATTTGATCTATCCCCCCACACACAAACACACTGACATTAACTACCACACATGCTGGGAGTCAGTTAGAGACTTAGAGTGTATCCCACTTGGGGCGAATTCCCTCTGGTATTTGATCTATCCCCCCCCACACACACATACACACACACACGCACACGCACGCACGCACGCACGCACACACACATACACACACAACACACACAACACACACACACACTCTCTCTCCTCTCTTACACACACACAAACACACTGACATTCATTCACAACTACCACACATGCTGGGAGTCCAGTTAGAGTCTTAGAGTGTGTCCCACTTGGGGCGAATTCCCTCTGGTATTTGATCTATCCCCCCCCCACACACAAACACACTGACATTAACTACCACACATGCTGGGAGTCCAGTTAGAGACTTAGAGTGTATCCACTTGGGGCGATTCCTCTGGTATTTGATCTATCCCCTCTGCTAAGACATCTGAAGGGGAGAGGTCTTCTCAGACGCGTAGGTTTGCGCCGCATCTCACGTTTTAGCGAGTGAGGTACACCACCACCTCCCCGTTATACCACGTATTATATTCACGGAATAATGACCAAAGTTGTTGACGCGCCTGCAAAAACTGAACACGTCTTAACACTCGACTGGATTTCAGAACGTTTTCAATAAAATTCATTGCGTAAAAGAAAAATACCGCGCAACCATGCATTTACAAACTGCGTTTATAAAAATATTTGCATGATCAGGTTATCAATTTTTCAAGATTTCTTTCCATGTTCCCACTTCCAAAAAAAAAATAATAATAATAATAATAATAATAATAATAATAATAATAAATCCCGTGTGGTGCCAGGGATTATAGTAGAATAGCACCATGGGGTCTCTCCCGTCATTAGAGACGACCTCTCGGAGCCCCTGACAGCTGTCACTACCTAGTTACACCATCTTACATATGCACCAATGACTCTGGAAGGCGGCAGGTGGATTGAGTAGCTTGTTGTCTTCTGTCACCTTTTCCAACCTATCCTATTATCTTATCCGCACTTTTCTATTCTTAGTACCCCATCTCCCAAAGTCCAACCCTACGAGTGAGCACGAAAAACCTTTGCCACGCGTGAGGCAAGCAACGCTGTAGAGAATAGCAAACATGGCACTAGCACACCCATAGCAATACGGAAACTCGTTTAAAAGTCGTACGGCCTCGGAAAAAGTCTCTGCCTGGAGAGCGCCAAGCCGTCTTGGGAGCCACTGCTGGAGGTGACGGCGAGCGAGCCGGTGGCGGTCAGGAGCTGAAGAGGCGAGCTAGCCGGCAACACGAGCCCAGGTAGGTGCGACCAACCGTCGGAGTTACAATATCTTGGTTTCAATGAAGGAAAGAATACCAAAAGAATATTATAGGAGAGTAAGAACCCGCAAACAGAACTTAGCGGGAAAAGGAAAAAAATTTTGGTTTACCTAATGCAATGAAGGAAAGAATACAAAAGAATATTATAGGAAAGTAAGAATGATCCTGTAAACAGAACTGCAAAGCACATTCCATTACCCAACGAATAAAATGGACTACAGAAATGAACAAACATGTAATCCGTTGCTTCATGAGTGTTACAGTCCAAGAAACTAATATGATGAATTACAGGAACTGAATGCACAAAAAAAATTCCTTAACATTTACCCTGAATTTGTAGGAATCATTACCGAACAAAACCTTGTTGACAGGAAGAGAGCAGTAATCAACACACACCTTTTGTCACAGCAAGAAATCAACTACATCAAAAGAGATACGCAGTTTAACTACAGTGATGAAAAATCTAATCCTGGAGATTCTGTTGATAACCAAGGTACTCCAACAGAAACAAATGCAAATATGGACAACAGACCTGAGCCGCCAAATGATTTAAGATCAGCAGGCGAAACCGAGTTCCAGGCCCTGTTTATAAGTTTATGTGGTACGAGCGCTCGCTCGTGGCACGTAGCGAAGTCGCTTGCTTTTCACCACTGAGGTCCGGGTTCGATTCCCGTCGAATCTCATGTGAAATTTGTTCCAACAAAACGAGTTTGGCTGCTTCACAAGGGTAGTCCAACCCCTTGTACATGTTAGTGAGAATGATGTACGAGAAGTAATTATGAAAACATAAAATAGGATGGCGTCCGTACCCGACCATTTACAAAAATGTTGGTACAAACAATTGCTAAGCATTCACAAAACCCTAGCAGAATACTGTAATGACGTCATCACCCATACCGAGAAAATACCTACGTTTTTTTTACTCAAGAAAAAACGATTCTACTATCTAAAGATCATCAGAGAGAAGACCCAGCCAATTATCGTCCAATTACATGCCTTCCCACAATGTACAAGGATTTAACATCTATTATCACTAGGGAACGGAATTTATTGTAATAAAAAATGCAAAATATGTACATATATATGTACTTATTTTTTCAAAACATGGAAGAAAAAATAGAAAATATGTAAAATAAAAATTCATTATGTGTTTATAATTGTTCTCTATAAGCATTTTCTGAACGTAACAGGTCACTGATCAGTTCTTAACAAGGATTCGGAGTGGTTAAAAATAGGTTCTGCCTCTACAAAAGTAATTGTACGCTAGACTTCACCACACATAAGAATTTTATTCGAAATATAAAATACGCTCATAGTATATTACAACGTACACATCATCAAAAGGTTGCAAAGATCATCTGATCATTGATATGGTGACAGAGTCGCAAGCAATAAAAAAACCAAAACCAAAATCCAAATATCAGCATTACATACATCGAATACAGGAAATTATTTGACTCCATTCCACATTCCTATTGTCGCGGCTGTGTAACACCTCTGAAGAGCGCGCCTAGGAAGCAGCGCTCAGCGGCGGTCAAGGGAGTCAACGGAGGTGGCGGAGCAAGAAAACGCCGCCCAATCCCGGGAGACGAGCTGGCCGGAGAGCCAGCAGCGGAGCAGCGAGTCTCCAGCGCCGCCCGCTTTAAGAGCGGGCGCCGCCAGCCAAACAGACAGTGCGTTAGTGTTTGGCAGTCAAGTGTAGTTACAAGGAGATTAGTACGTTGAGAAAGTGATCGTTGGCCCGGCAAAGTTATTGATTATTTCTGTGTTACGTATCGGTGGAACTTAGCTTGTTTTTTGGTACATCTCCTGGACTTTTGGTTTTTGTGATTTTGGCTATTGTTTTTTGGTACATTCTTGGGATTCTGAAGTGTACCTGCTGTACTGGCTGTGTTGTCAATAAATTTGTGTTTATATAAAGCGTGCCTTATTCTGAACATAACACCTATCTATTAGACATCGTAAATATGTACAAAGTACACTCAAAAATAAATATCTTCACCACATGATGGAGAACTGGAACACAGTTCTGCACCTGTCAACTGAACATCAGTCTGTAATCTCCAGATCCATATATATTAGTAGAGGTATATTTCGAGGCGACTCATTAAGTATACCATGGTTTTGTTTGGCACTGATCCAACTCAGTAAAACATTTGTAGCACAACATATAGGTACAAACTAACCACACGATCAAATGACAATTACATTTTCAACCATCCATTCTACATGGATGTCATGAAAATATTTGCAAAATCAAAGGAACAAAATTCTTGACGTTGCCTCCAGAATTATCAGTGAGATGTGTATGGACTTTGATTATGATAAATGCTAATCTGTTCATTTTGAAAACGGGAAAATTGTAGCTTTCGAAGGATATTGTGTAACATTTGATGAGACCATTGAAGATCTTGAAGGCCGCAACCAACACAAATATTTAAGAATACGACAGCTAAAAGTAATTGATCACACAAAAGTTAAAAAAGAATTTGTAAACGAACTTCTTACAGAGAATCAGAAGCATAGTAGAATAGAGTATCATAAGCATAAGAACTCAACTGTATAGTAGAAACAAGTCTGTATACTGTACACTGTATAGCAGTCCTCCTTGTGAGTACAGAATATATAAAGAGAGACAACAATGTGGGGAAATTTTAAAACTAACATTTAGCAAGTAATGACATTAACACAACTGCAGTTCGATATTACAAATAAGAACTTCCTGCTGTCATTAAAAACAACCACGTAAAACTATATTGGGACCGTGCAATTAGAACTGATGTCACTGTCCAAGAAAATTGTCCTGATATTCCACTATTCGACAAAAGGAGTTCACAAAATTTATAGATAGATAATTTATTTAATTTGCTTTGTGCATTAAGCACAGTGCTAAATTCTTTACACTTACTTTACATCTAATACTGTAATATACTAATGAATGCTAAAAATACATAAAATTCAATAAACAGAACAAAAGTATTCCATTTAAGGCATGCCTACTAAATGCAGAGGCTCTTCACAGACTACTGATCCTATCGCTTACACTATTATTAGAATTTAATCTTAATCTAAAAGTGTTGATGTTTCTAGGAAAATTCTCCATTATGCTGCAGGTAAGCTATTCTATAACTCCATAGTCCTATTTACAAAAAGTATTTTGCAACATCAGTTCTCTGTTTCCTTTGACAATTTTCCTAATATGGTCGTGACGTGCTAAGTAGACAGGTTCATGCATTCTTTCCAGAATGTCTCACCATGACGGATTTTCCCCCAACGGTTTGCAAAATATTCACAATCTTGCTTTTTCCCTACGGTTCGCCAAAGATTCCCATGACTATACTTTATTGGAAGTATTTTCCCTTTTAACAAATTTTGCTGCTACTTTCTGAACTCTTTCGATGGAATTTATTTGGCCCTTTCTATATGGATCCCAACACGCTGCTCCGTACTCTAACACTGGGCGCACAATGTTTTTATATGCTAGTTATCTTGATTTACTGCTTCTCTTCCTTAACACTCGTATTAAAAAGTGTAAAGATTTCCATGCCTTCCCTACAGTAAAGTTAACGTGCTCCCCTCGTCCAAGTTCATTAATTATCACCCCCAGATATTTACAACTAGTTACCTGTGGAATTATCTTTCCAGCAAGAAAATTCTTAGCTATCCCTTTATTTCTACTGCGCGTAAAACTATTTTGCATTTATCCGGATTTATCTTCATTCCGATTTCCGTCCATTCTTCTAAATACCGCAAGTCTCCCTATAATTTATCCTGATCCGATATGTTCTCGATTATTTTGTAAATAAGGCAGTCGTCCGCAAAAAGTTTAATTTTTGAGCCGATTCCCTCTGCTATGTCATTTACGTACACTAAATATAATAAAGGTCTCCTGCGGAAACCCAGACGTTGCACTAACTCTTTCCGATAGGATGTTTCCCACCCTCACTCGTTGTTGCCGGTTATTTAGAGACTCCTTTATCCACAGTGCCACTCTCGAGTGTAGCCCTATTCTGTCTAGTTTTTCAAGTAGTCTTTCATGGGGGACAAGATCAAAATCCTCGGTGAAGTCTATTTCCGCCGCATCGATTCTATCACCATCATCTAGTGCATCCGCGATATCTTGGCAAAAAGCTATTTCTTATAAACTTTCACATGAGTAACACTTTCTGAAGCCATGCTGCCCCTCAAATAGCCAATATTCTTTACTCCAAACGTTTCTAATGTACTCAGCGATTAGATTGATTGATTGATTTTTTCGTGTTTTCGGGCACTACTTTGGTCACTAGTCCCGTTAGTGTAGTGCATGTTTTTTCTCTGGCGATGGCCTTCCCCCGTTGGATGGCGAGATACGGCGCCGACCTACCGTGGGCTAGTGGGGTTTCCCCCTAACCAGGACTCTCCCACCAGCGGGGCACCGCCCCAGTCGGGACAAGTTCTAAGCTCCCGATCGGTCTCCCGGAATATGTGGTTGTGTGGTGCATGTTAGTGTAAGTGTGTGAGTGTAAGGGGAGAAGATAGGACAAGGAAGAGGAAGGACAGATCGCGTGCGGTCCGTGGCCCGTTTGGTAGGGTACTGCTCCGGCATTCGCCTGGTGTTGATCGGAGAATTCGAATCCAGAATTAGAATTCTCCTCCAGACAGCGCCTGAATTCGACCTAGCTGAAAAGCTAGTGTCGAAAATACTGCCGCCGTCAGGACTCGAACCTAGGACCTGCCGGTCAGAGTCGCTGCAGTGACGTCAGTTAATGCACTGTGCTACCGCTCCCGGTAGCGATTAGATGCTCCAATCTGCTTACAGACATTTGATGTTAGGCTAACTGGCCAATAAATTTTAACTTCTGATCGAATCCAACAGTTATTAATGGGAACTGTTGCTTCTTTCCAATCCTGAGGAAGACTTGAATTATTTAAGGAAATATCAAAAAGTCGCAACAGATACGGAATTATGTCGTAATTCCACTCAGTAACAACATTAACACTACATACAGTACAAAAATAACAAAATACAAAGACCTACCGGATGAAATTAAAAAACTCTGAAAAATAAAGAAAGTCCGACCCATAATGATCTCGGGGACAGGAATAATCCCACAATCTACCAAATCTCAATTGGAAGTAGTGTATGCAGCAGAAATGTGGACGATAATGCATGTCTGTGATTGTGAACACGTGACATTTAGTGGCAAAATTTATGGGTAAAAACTAGAACAAATGCGAACAACACCGTGAGTTTAGTGAACATTTAGTGAACTAGGACGTGAACAAAGCCAAAAAAATATAATTAAAAATTAAATTGTTATTAATATTTGTATTTTGTAGTTATAAATATTTTCTTATTTATTTGTTTTTCTTAAAGTGTCTACAAATGTAAAAATGTATATTAGTAATTAAGGGCCTGTGTTCCTTGCCTTGGCGGAAGCACAGTGTTTCATCTACCAATTTATAATTTGAGAATAAATGACAATAATAATAATAATAATAATAATAATAATAATAATAATAATCATAATAATAATAATAATATTTTCAGTCAATTCAAAGATTAAAGAAACTTGCCAGAAACAATTCCTAAAAGCTTGGAGATTAAAAAGAATTGTATTAATATATGGAAAATTCCCAAGACCCATGATGATGGAGCTTACAGGATAGCAGAAGAGGAAGAGATGTGTTGTGATATACCACAAATGTGCTCGCCTAATATTACACAAAGAGATATCTTCAATTTAATCAGGAAAGCGATGCACGGGTATAGTTTTTTAAATTTCGGTGGATAAATTAATTAATTTTTCTTGTTTTAAATTTTTTTTTTTCCTTATCTTTATTGTCTTCGAAATATCTGTCGCAAGATTCTGAAATAGAGGCAGTGTCAGTAGTGTCAATGGAACCAAAGCAGAGTCTAATTTGTTCTACGAGGTCTGCCAAGCCACTTCCAACGAGGCCGAACTGGCGTATACCTTTACGCAGAAGATATAGGAGGAATTTTGTGAGTGTTCGGACGCGTTGTAAAGTGAGATGAGCTTCTGCATAGAGCTCACGTGTGAACCCAATTGCCTCAGCAAATCGTTTAATGTATCTGGATGCGTTTCCGGTTGTGGATTTGAAGACGAAATGGAAGTGGTTGCCATGGTCGGCGAATGCAAAGCTGATGGGTTTTGATTTTCCGATTCTGCAGCGTTTGTAGGTGTCGATGGCCTCTCGGATTCCATCGCCGCGGGATGTGAAGGTGTAGAAGTAATGTCTGTTTGTTGTGTCTGGTTGGTTGTCGTAGTCAATCGCGGTTTTTTTTATGTTTTCCGGAAGATCGAAGGAATAATTTTTTTCTTTTGAGGTGGGTTCGGGGGAGGACCCATAACCGAAGATTCTTGTTGCTGTTGTTGCTGCTGGAGTGAATGTGAAGCATTCTGGGGTACGAGGTGATGTTGTAGTACCTGCGCCTGATATTGCCAAGGAGGTGTCGTTGCCGAGTGGAACAAATGTTCCATTGTCGCTGATGCCCGTTGCATCAAACATTCGATCAATACAGGAGGGTTGTTCCCGACATTGTAGATCCGGGGACGCGTCTGGACGGTTTGTTCCTGATAGAAAAGCAGATTGGGAATGACTTGGGGAAACCGTGTTGTAAAGTCGTGTATCAGATTGTGGCGCAAGATCCGACTGGAAATGTTCGTCAGGACTAAGCAAATCAATGACGGTTGGCTGATTGTCCGAAGCAATTGAATCGTCTGATGAAGCCGATGAAGAGGGTCGGGGTATTCCTTCGCACTGATGATCGCCGCGTTTATAATGTCTGAAATTTCGAGCGATTCTTCTTCGCTTGGAAAGTTGGAGGGTGCTTCGAATTGTATCACGTACCGGCGAGGTGCAAGGCGAAATGATCGGTTCAACGTTTGGGATGTTATTTCCTGAAATTCTTCCGGATTGTTCGTCTGGTCGATCCATTCCCACGCATTCGTCGTTGGCATGACTTACCTCTGATAATATGAATTCTTCTAATCGCTGGAGATAGTTTTGACACTCTTGTGGTGTCTCTTTTATTGAAGGAGTTACCTTTATGATAAGCAAGTCTAGCGATCCTAAGACTCCAAGTAACAATCGATCGATCACTTGTCTTTCCACTGTATATAAATGTTTTACGTCTGTGACAGCTAGTATGCTGAATATCCATCTGAATGACAACCTTCTGGAACCAGAGCAAAGTGGTTGTATAAAGGGTGCTCAAGGTTGCAAAGAATTATTGATAGTAGACAGTGTTGTCAACTGAATCATGTCAAAAAAGACACCGCAACATTCTGTGGGATGGATCGACTTTAGCAAGGCCTTCAACGCGATACCTCATTCATGGCTTTTGTATGTCCTTCGCCTCTTCAAAGTAAATGTCCAGTATGTGAACCTAATCCAACACTGCAGGAGAACAGGGCGTACAAAGATAAACTTTTCATTTTCCGGAAGCAGCTATACAATCAAGGAGCTGAGGATCAAACGAGGAATTTCTTAGGGAGATATTCTGTTTCCTTATGGTTCTCCCTAGCTCTAAACCCTCTCAGCAAAATGTTATGAGATTCGGGGATGGGATATGAAATTCCCATATCCTCGTTAATCATCAGTTCTACATGCATCTCAAGTTGTACGCCAGAGATAAGAATCAGCTGTGCTCATTGTTTTAACTTGTAACGACCTTCAGCGACTCTGTTTGTATGGAGTTTGGCATTGATAAATGCGCTGTAGTTCATGTGTAAAGGGGAAAAATCCTTGATACTGAGTTGTGGCACAAATATCCACGAACTTGAGCAAGAGGATACCTATAAATATTTAGGTGTGCACAAACGTTTGAGCACATGTGAGCAATGATGAGGCGTGATATTCAAGTCTTGCAAAGAGTCGCAAAATTTAAAAACCTCGGTTAAATGGAAAGAACTTCATATAAGCCATCAACACTTGGGCAGTACCTGTGGTGTCTATTCATTTGGTGTTCTTCACTGGCAATAACTGCTCTGCAGGAGCTTAATCGAAAAGTTAGAACCACTCTTATTAAGTACCGCATGCACCATCCCAACCGTTCAGTAGTAAATCTATACTTACCTCGGAAAGAAGGAGGTAGATGTCTTCTGGATTTTGAGTCCTTGTGCTCGAAGAAAATCAAAAATCTTTGCAAGTATTTACTTCAGAAAACGACAGTTGTGCATGAAGCAATTTGTGCCACGGACAAGAATTTTATCCGGAACCTTCCTACTCATAATGGGCGGGTGTTCTGAATTGGCACACACAGAATACCTGAGTTGGCACAAAAACGTTGCTGCGGTTGTCCTCAGGCGCTGGCTGCAATGTCAGATATGGCAGAGCAAGTAGTCGACATCTCTATCTCTTTAGATCGAAATATAGCTGCCTCCATTGCCGAGAAGAAGAGAAACTATCAGACCTTGGCTATTGAACTGAGTGACATGTGGCGTTTAGTATCTGCTGGGGTAGTTCCTGTGGTCATATCTGCAAATGGACTGGTCTCTGAAGCACTAACTTCATCGTCTGAGAGGCTTGGCCTTAAGAACTGGCGTATTCAAACAATGGAAAAGGCTGTTCTCCTGAGCACGCGTCGTGAGGAAGTTTTTATTGATATAACTTTACCTGACTTTACCGGCGAATCCTGACGCCAGAGTTTGCAAGCCAAACAGGCACCTTGGTTCTCCAAGGGACCCAGTGCCGGTTGTATGGCACCTCGCTAGGCGAGAAACGTAAATGACAATAATAATAATAATAATAATAATAATAATAATAATAATAATAACAATAACAACTCCACCTGGGGAGTACATTCCCTTGACGTTGGTGGTGGAGCTTGTGTGCCCCTGTGATCATGAAAGCTATGCCGGCGGTAGCGTAGCTACTGGTAAGGCCTCCCTTGCTGGACAGGTCGATGGAGAGGGGTGAGACGAAGAAGTACTCCAAAAGAGGGCCTCAACACCAGAATAGAATCCCCGCCCCGGAAAAGGCGACTGACGCTGAAACTTAGGGGCAGCTGAATCAACGGATGGAATCGCAATGTTTCTGAGGAGCATGGCCGTGAGCCTCCGGGCCATCGGCTCAGAGAGGGTACAGGATAGAAACTGGGGTGGCACACCCGGCCAATGACAAGACCCGAACCTAGGATTAGCCAAGAATTGAGGCTGTTTCCAGCAGTCATTGAAAATCTTGCAGGACTTAGTAATGTCGATTGGCGACCGGAGGAATACCTTGATGGGTTTTGTGTGTGTGTGGGGGTGTCCCAAGGCCGCCCTGAGTCGCCGAAACGGGTGACCGAAAATAGCTTGTGATCAGTGCGATCTACAATCAAAGCTAATTCCATCTTGTGTATAACTTACACTATGTTAATAATCGAGAAATATGCTTATAATAAGAAAAAGAACGACTTATAACGTGCCTTGCTTGCAGTACAGCCCTGAAGAGGACCGTGATATGTCGGTCGAAACGTTGGCACCCCAGCCTTCGGCGCGGCGTCACCCGGACAGCCCAGATCGAGATAAGATGCGTGTTGCCTTTCGTTGTCAGAATCAGCTCTTCGAAATAAATGCCAAGGTTTTCTACCGAAGCATACATTATGCGGAACTTACTGAACCTCAGTTATCACCGCTTGACGAGATGAGATCATTCTGGGCTGGTATATTGGAAAATCCTAAATATTTCAATAAGGACTCCATGTGGCTTCAAGAAGAATGTGACGCAGCTAGCGATATATCAATGCGTGCGTTGCGTGGAAATATTATCAAATAGCCTATGACAGCATCCTACATGACTGGGTAGTCAGGGCCCTGGAAATATACAAAATACACCCGAAACTAACAGAGTTCTACAAATGCAGTAAGAAACAATGGAATACTACGTTATTTCTGAAAAAATGCGCAAAACAGCTACAGTCAAGAGTTATACAGATAAAGAAAGGTATATTCCATGGGGATCCCCTGTCACCACTGCTATTCTGTATTTGTTTGATCCCATTGAGTAGGCAGCTTAATCACCCCTCTTTGGCTATAAACTGGACAAAAGGGAAAAATCAATTAGTCACCTCTTTTACATGGACGATCTCAAACTATTTGGTAAGCATGAGAAAGCACTCTTTGAAATGTTAACTATCGTAAAAGGCTTCAGTAATGACATCTGCATGCAGTTTGGCCTTGACAAATGTGCGAAAGCAAATATAGTTAGGGGTAAAGTTCCTAAGTCGGAAAATATTCAATTGAATGGTGGAAACATAAAAGATTTTGAGCCTGGAAGAACGAATAAATATCTTAGCATTTCACCTAATGCAATGAAGAAAAGAATATCAGAACAATATTATAGGAGGGCAAGAATGATCCTGCAAACAGAACTTAGCGCTAAGAATACAATCTCAGCCATAGGTTCGCTGGCAGTTTCTGTACTTGAATACAGTTTTTGTGTCATCGATTGGACTCAACAGGACATCTTGAGTATGGACCGACTAACACGGAAACTTCTAATGATGTATGAAGTTTTGCATCCGAAAGCTGATATTGTCAGACTGTATGTGGCAGGCAAAGAATATGGCCGCGAGCTAAGACAAGTGAAGTCTGCACACCGAAACGCAATATTTGCAATAAGTATGTAACCCAACAAGCAGACGATCCTTTGATGAAGCAAATTATTCTGACCGAAGCAAAGAACGAAGGCAGGGTTATTGTAAAACTTGCAACGAAAATAGCATCAAAGGACTTGCAAGCGGTGGACCAAGCAACCACTGACAAAATTCAATACCAGAACCGAATCCCAAAAGCTACTGAAACAGGCTTGGAGAAACAAACCTCTGCATGGGCAATATTTATATCGTCTCGATAATGTTTCCACGTTAATGATGAGCTAACACATGCGTGGCTTAAGAGAGGTAAAATGAAAATAGTCAGAAGGATTCCTAATGGCAGCTCAGGATCAGGTAAAACGAAGGTCATCTTGAAGATAACACGGGAAGAAAGATGCCGCCTGTGCGGAGAGAAGTTTGAAACGATTGATCACATTGTTTCAGGATGTCCAATTCTGGCTATACATGAAAAGACAATACAGTATGCTCATATCCTCATGTATGACGAACAGGTTCACACAGATCGCACTATAATAGCTAACAATCCAGATATAATGATAAGAAGTATAACAGAAAAGACATGTCTCCACATTGACGGATCTGTCCCATGTGATGGAAATGTAACAGCGAAGTCTGCTGAGAAATATCTAAAATATATGAAATTGAGGTCAGTCGAATGTGGAATGTTAGAGCAGATATTGTGCCAATGATAATAGGTACCCTGGGCTCCATTCCAATTCCCAGTAGTAAGAACGATGAAATTCAGTATATTGTGCTGTATGG
This sequence comes from Teleogryllus oceanicus, assembly GCA_964035755.1. Taxonomy (NCBI): domain Eukaryota; kingdom Metazoa; phylum Arthropoda; class Insecta; order Orthoptera; family Gryllidae; genus Teleogryllus; species Teleogryllus oceanicus. The sequence continues at coordinate 17,598,712 of CAXIVR010000001.1, read as the reverse complement.
TACGGCGCACATTTTGCGCGTGGTGTTGTAGAACCAATCAGATCACCGAATCTACACCGTAGGAAGCTCGGTGCAACCTGGTGTGGATTTTCATGTACTGCTGGAACTCAAAATCATTCGCCGTGAGAAAGGGAAATAATAATAATAATAATAATAATAATAATAATAATAATAATAATAAGCCGGCCCTGTGACGCACACGGTTGCGGCTTCCGTCATCTACTCCGAGGAGTCTGATGGTTCGAGTCCTGCATAGGTATGGTCTCATTTGTAATTGTCTTTTCATCCCTCATCATTCTATCACCTCACAATTCACATTGAAGGCCTAACAACCGTGTCTTACCGAAGCATACAACTGAAAATTTGTTCCCTATAGTTACACACGTTAATCGTTGTAGCATGATCAGAAATGGCCAATACGCCAATAATAATAATAATAATAATAATAATAATAATAATAGACAAAATGAGATTAAAGCAGAAGTACAAGTACTGTTAGAGACTGAAGGGAACATAGAACCTGCAATAACTCCAATGCCACAAATTCATACTCCACCACAAGGCTCGCAAGACACTTTGTTCATTGAGCTTCCAGAACAAGATACGTCTACATGATGACCTTGAATCACATTACCGACAGGCGATTATCCAATATGGGAAATGGATCCTCTTCTGAGACCGAAAATTCCAAAACAGCACAGAAACTGGCCATGCTAGTCAAAGTAGCAAATGAAAAAAAATTGGTTGATAAAATGAGACGTCAAATATAATAACCTACAACCACTGCAGTCTATTGTATGGCAGTTGCAATAGTGAGGATGAATAGCGGGAAAATATCTGAAATCCTAGTAACCCGGAGTTCCCAGCGTCTGCAAAAAGCCCCCCCTTTCATGGAAAATACGGTTGCGAAAACGGATCGAAAGCCTCAGATCAAATACTGCTAAATTGGCAGCTTTTGATAGAAGTAAATATGTGGGAAATAAAATAGTGTTTCTTAAGAGGAAACATCGCCTTTACTCACACCACCATATCAACAATACAAGTCTTCTCAATTTTATCGATATCCGAAAACGGCAACTGAGTGTCTATAGTCAATGTATACGCAGATACACCAAAAGGCTTAAGCGGAAAACAGACAACAAAGAATTTCTCAGGAGCCAAAAGAACTTGTACAGAAGACGAGGAAAAAGAAACAGAAATGTACATCCTGCCAGACAAAGCCGTCGTAGATGAAGTCTTGAGTGAAATATGGTCGACTGAAAGTCACTTTAATGTCAACGCGTTGTGGCTGGAACAGATCAGAGGTTCTGCGACACATCACAGAAATGAAAACCTCTAAAATAATTCAAGGTGTCCTACAGAAAGCTAAACAGGGACTGTTCAATTGGAAATGCCCGGGATTAGATGGTCTACATAACTATTGGTGCAAAAAATTCACCAGTCTCCAGGAGAAGATCCTAAATTTCAGCAACAACTACCTGAATTATTTCGAAGAAATGCCGCATTATCTATGCGAAGGAGTCACATTTATGAAGACCAAAATTAGTGATACTGTAGATCCTGATAAATATTGGCCTATCACATAACATCACTACTTTTTATAAAATTATCACAAGTTGTCTATCGATGATTATCGAACATCACTGTGTAGTGAATTCTATCCTGGCTGAAAAAAAAGGATGCAGCAAAGGTGGGATGTAAAGAACAACTTATCATTGACAGCGTCATCATGTAAAAAGAGACGCAATTTGATTACTTGTTTTATCGACAATAAAAATGCGTATGACATCGTTCCTCATGATTGGCTGCTCTACATACTGTCACTGTACTGTATTAATCCAGCGATAGTGAAATTCCTCAAAATCACTATGGGCTAATGGAAGATCAGTATCCGTGTCGCGAAAAAAATGAAACAGCGGTAACCAATAAAATAAACATTGCGTGGTATTTTCCAAAGTGACAGTCTGAATTACTACCGGTTTTGTCTAGCCATGAATCCATTCTCAACACTCAACGCTCCTGGAAGACCTACAAACATGATTCTAATTCTAGTGCTTATTTATCTTTGACAATAGATTTTATTACATGGGAGTTTTTTTGTTTTTTTTCTCCCTTTCAAAATTCAAAATTTATTGCTTGTTTATCCTTGAAAATAGATTTTATTACATGGGAGTTTTTTTTGTTTTTCCTTTCAAAATTTCAAAATTCAAAATTTATTGCTTGTTTATCCTTGAACATAGATTTTATTTCATGGGAGTTTTTGTTTTTCTCCCTTTCAAAATTCAAAATTTAAGTAGTATATGAGTAAGTGTAGGGATCACAGAATTTTGAAAATGTGCACACAATTCACTTTTCCCCATAGCACGTCATACGCAGTTTTTAACTGTTTTTCTGACGTAAAATAAATAAATAAAATTGAAAGGCACTGAGAAGATCCATATAACGCATTTAGCCTATAGAGATGACATCAAACTCTACTCAGGTACAATGCGTGTCCTAGACATGGAAATAAAAACCACTGAAGAATTTTCCAGAGATAGTGATATGCAGTTGGGGATTGTTAAATGCAAATTTCAAGAAATACAGAAGGGTAAACTCGCCAATGAAGCTAGATACGAGACTGAAAGTGGAGAGGTAATATCCGCTCTGGAAGCCAATGAGTTATACAAATATCTTGGTATACAACAGGGATGTATTATAGCACATCACAAGCTGAAACACTAAAATCTGAATTCACGAACAGACTCAACCCAGTTTTAAGAGCTTCTCTCAATTCTAAAAACCTCACGGTTGCCATCGATACATACACTCTTCCCATTGTCACATTTTCGATGGGTATTCTTAAATGGTCCTCAACAGATCTAGAAGAAATGGTATGTCAGGTGGGAGTCCAAGTGACACCTATTGGTTGCCACCACCCAAGAAGCGCTAATGAGAAGTTGACACTGCCGCGACGAATGGGAGGGCGTGGTATCATAAAGTTGACAAACTACCACGCTAAGCAGATAATAGCTATGAGAAAGTATTTTGCAGGGAAAGCGAATACTGCTCAACTCCACAAGGTGGTCGTTCAGACAGACGACAACTATACGCCTCTAAATCTAAAACAACAAAATATATCAATCCAATAGTCATCTTTTGAACACGAAACGGATTCCTGGATACAGAAAGCCCTCCATGGTGCATATCCTACTGCAGTTGCCAATCCAAATGTCGATGGGGAACTGTACAAATGGCTCAGTATAGGATATTTCTACCCTGAGACTGAAGGCTTTATGGTGGCAATCCAAGATCAGTTTGTCCCAACGAAGAACTACCTTAAATACTTAGTGGTAAAGGTAAATACACGGGTTAAATACATGAAAGACCCGGACATTTTTAGTTATGAGTACCGAGTCTGTGGGCGAGATCATGAAACCATCCAGCATATCATCTCGAGTTACAATGCACTAGCCTAAAAGACTACAAAACGATACACGATCTAGTGATTCGGATCATCCATGCCATGCTCGCTAAGAAATACAGACTTCGGCGGGACACTGAAACACCGTACTAACAATATCATCCAGAAACGGTGCTTGAAAGCGAGTCCCATAAGTTGTACTGGAACTGCAGAATTCTGACAGACAGAACAATCCAGCACGATAGACCCGAGATTACGCTCTGGGATAAATCTTCCAGAAAAGTTTGGTTTGTCGATTTTGCAGTTGTAAATACCAGCTACATGATGACAACATATCGGGCAAAAATCGATAAATACCGAGCGCTAGCATATGCAATGAGCGAACAGTGGCATGTTGCAGACGTCAGAACTGTTCCAATTGTCCTATCAGCAACTGGAGTCGTACCAAAACTACTTAGTAGATTGTTAGACGACCTAGGTAGGGACAAGAGTATTATCATCGCTTTTCAAAAATCAATCATCATCCGTACGTGCTCATTGGTCAGAAGTTTCAAGGGAGGACATGTGCGACTCGGCAGCTTTTAAATTTAGCTGTTATTTTGTAATTTTAAGCATGATATTGTATTGTATTATTTTAATTATAGAATATTGTAATGGTCAAAAAATAGTTATCATGCTTTGATGTTGTATCTGTGTGGTAGACCAATCATTTGTGTGAAATTGAATAATGAAAATAATAATAATAATAATAATAATAATAATAAAAGCCGTCCCTCCGTGGCGTAGATTGTTGCGGCAGGGAGGAGGGCAGGTTCGAAACCTGCTTAGACCTGGTCATATTTGTTATTCACCTTTCATCATCATCCTATCACTTCACATTACATAATTCAAGGCTTAACAAGGCGGAACATATTTGTCTTACCAAGAGATACAGCCGAAAACTTATCCTCCTATGCTTCCACGCGTTAATCTCTTTGGGATGAATATGGCTGAGCCTTGGAAGATAACTTGTAGCGTGGTCATGCAAGTAAATGGCATATTTTTTATTCTCTTTCATATGAGCATCGCAATTATCGATTTGGTATGGAGGCACGTTTCACTGCCTTATTCGGCAATATACTTTCGAGTGGTTTTTGAGATTATTTTAACAAATTGCATACATTTCGAGCACAAATTAATTTTCGCAATCTAATTTTTTTTCCTTCAAAAAATTGTCCATCACCATTTTTTTAAGAGCTGATTTTTTTGCAACACACATTTTAAGGCAACAATGTTTATCTTTTATTTTGTAGTTTTTAAATTGTTACTTTTTGTAATTTACGAAAATCTGGGGTGTTCCCCGAAAATTAAACTAGCAACATATTTTTATCGTCCTTTGATACACACAAATAGAAAATTTAGAGAAAACCTTTAGAGCGGTATATGAAATAGAAATTGTTTTTAAAAATTAAAATTGACTATATTTCGCGCAAAGTTAGACAAAAGCGTCTCATATTTTTGTAAATTTAATATAACCCCACTTCAAGATCTGTCTTTAGAAAACATATTTTATTAAGGAAAAAATACATATCTTGAATATTGTAGGTGTATCAAGACGCCCCCAAAACTTCTCATTCGCTATTTTCGAAAATCAGAGAATTCATCGAACATGAGACCTGCACCATTCTCTTTAGCGTCGTTTACACGAGGATAAAGTTTAATAAAAAGATGTGGAGCGATTTTCAGAAAATTTTTTGAGGCCTCATGAAGGACCTTCAAAACTCAAAATATTCGTTTGAGACTCCCAAAGCCTGGGGTGCGGTTAGATATATCGGGGAATATACATTTTTCATATCTTTCCTTTCTCTTCCTTGTCCTATCCTTTCCCCTTACATGCGCACTTGCACTAACATGCACTACACTACCACATATTCGAAGAGACCGGTCGGGAGCTCCCGGCTGAGGCGGTAGGTCGGCGCCGGATCTCGCGATCCAGCGGGGGAAGATCACCGCCATCTCCCGAGGAAAAAAACATGCACTACTGGGATAATGATCTACGCTTCTGACGCCCCCGCAATCACTAACAACCAACCAACCAACTTCATCACTCAACTACTATTTAGAAGCAAATTCTGCACGTCTCTGAGGAGGTGTGGTAATATCGAGAACGCCTGACCAGCAAACATGGAATAAAATGTTCAGGAAGAGTTCATCCTGTAGATTGCGGCGTGAGACGCGTTTATACGAGGCTTTCGGCCTCAAAATTTTAGTGTTTCATTCACTAAAATGCTTCGTTTAGGAGTTATTTAACAACATAGATTAAAATTACAGCAGAGTGTTGCGGGTTGCATTTGACATGGATATTTACTTTTGTTCTGCACCGCTATTTAGAGAAGTTACAACAAAATTAACCGCACATGAACTTTCTGGGTGACAAAACACGTAGATGTGCCAACTTTAATGGAGATGGGTCACACGGTGTCGGAATTAACAGTGTGTGTGTGTGTATGTGTGTGTGCGTGTATGTATATATGTGTGTGTATATATATGTGTATATATATATATATATATATATATATATGTATATATATATGTGTGTATATATATATATATATATATATATATATATATATATATATATATATATATATGTATACTCGTATACATACGTATACACGGGAGTAATATACGTAGTATAGAGAAAGTTATGTAGTGCTATGGAAAATCGATTTCCAGGTTTCAACGGAAATACACGTCTTAGGGTTCCCTGATACCGAAAAAGTGTTTTTTCAAAACGTCTGTCCTTCTGTCTGTCGTATGTGAACAAACCTAGCGCCTAAACCACACGTACGATCTTTTCCAAATTGAAGAAACCCTTGATCTGGCTGTAGTTGAAGGTTTGAAATATTAAAAAAATAGTCTTTAAAATTTGGGGTTACTACAGACCCCGGACATTTTCAAAATTTCCTCAAAAATGGCTCCAAATTTTTTCTTTAAATATCTTGTAAGACTAGAGTAAAATACACTTGTTGCAAAAGTTTGAATGTTTTCTGCGTCTTCCTACAACTATAAAATCGAAGATAGAGATTTTTCCTGCAAATTAACTTTGTTGTCCATAAACGTCTCTTTCATTAGGGTCATGTAGATTTTTTGAAAAGTTTAGTTGTTTTCGTGCAGCATGAAATATTTGTTGCAATTTACAAAAATAACAAAAACAATATTTTCTCATAAACGGCTCCGAATTTTTTGTTTAAATTTTTGGTTGGGATAGTACCAAATGCACCCTATTCGACGACATACACAACATATTGCTCTATTCTTTTTTTTTTCAGAAATTACAAAAATATAATTTTTTGACTTGTCGGAAATAGTTACGGACTTCGGAAATATTTACACTCGAGACGATTTATTAACTTTATTATATTTATGAGTGCATGTGCTTTAAATAATATCAAATAAATGTTCTCGAAAACTCAACAGTATTCTGTAGAAATAAGCTTTAAATTCCGCATTTTCAAAAACGCTCAAAGGTCATTGCCTCAAAAATGGTTCCAAATTTTTTCTTACATTTTTTCCATTGTATAGTGCTAATTGCAGTGTTTAATAGGACGTAAAGTTAATTTTGCTGTATTCTTTTGTTTTGTTTTTTTAAATTATAAAAATGTAATTTCTTAAAAATCTCTTACGCCAATAATATGCACATGTCCATCGATTTGTGCCGATCCACAGATATACATTATTGCATTTGTTAGTGGAAGTACTTCAAATGAAGTTTTTCGAAAACTCAATAGATTCCTATGAAAAAGAGCTTCAAATTTCACATTTACAGTAATGCTTATTCGCCATTTTTTTAAAAACAGCTTCAAATTTTTCAACGAAAATTGCTATTTAGGACGTCGTTATAGCCTTCTTTAATATAAGTAAAATGTAAGTTAGGTTCTACTATTTGGAAACCAAAAAGTTGCGAAAATTAAAAAGAAATCTTTGGGCCGCAATAGATGGAAGCAAGCAAGGAGGGACAAGACATATAATTTGCTCCTCGTTCACTATAGAAATTGGATTCTTAATCATTGGCGTCTCCTTAAATATAACAATTGTTGTGGAACATAAGTCAACAAAAGAAATACATTTTAAATTCAGCATGTCATTTATATTTACATCGTTGGTTTCTAGGAGGGGAGCACATCCGCAGGAGAACCCTTCCCCTTGGATGTGCCACGGCATGTTACAAACATCTATCTTATTTGTAACCGCATTTGTAAACGAACGCGCTAAATTATCCTGGGATCAAAGGATTGTTACAATTCGCACCGTTAATGCCAATAGACTCGTATAATGCTTTTCACTAAACAATACAGTAAGGCAGGCGCTTTAATAAAAGTACTGCGTATGGTTGAAGTGCTAGTGTCGTTCAGACTGACGGACGTTTTGAGAAAAACCGATTCTCCCGAAAATTCACTACTTTTTTCTGAGCGTTACCCAACTTTCTCATACAACGAAAACAAAAACTAGAGGAAATTTTGAGAATTTTTGTCCTTAAGGCTTGAAATAGACCACCTCCGACACTTAAAATATACGTTTTAATTTCGTGAGTATTGGAGTTAAGGCAGATTCATCAGAGAATATCCATTTTGAAAACAAAAATCATTTACTGTTTAAGCGCTTAGTGTTGTTTGCACGTTTAAAGTGTTACACTATTTACTTGGAATGTTCTTTTCGGACCACATTGCCCGAATATTATTAAATTACCGGTGTATCACGGTGGTAAAAATAATCTGAGTACAGTTGCAAACCTAAAGGTTGAACAAATTAAAAAGAAACAGGGCGAATTGTATAATCTCCTCGTTTGGAAGTCGGTTAAATCAGAAGCGGCGCCAGCGCGCTGGCGCCGGAGGCCCAATGACCCGCTTGTTGTCCCGAGCAGTGACCCCAGTGGCAGACGTGGAGGTTGCTTTGCGCGCCGTCGAGTTCGCGAGGTGGCGGGTGGGGGGAGCGGGGCGGGGCGCTGCAGCGGGCGGCGGCCGGCCGCGGCGATTCGCGAGCGGCACATCGGCGAGGGCGGCCGAGCGGCATCGGGCGCACTCGGCTGTCCGCGGGCCCCCCCCGCGGCCGGCAGCGTGGCGTGGTGCGCGGAGTGCGGGCGTCAGTAAGGCGGTGCCAGTGCAGCGGCGGTGGCCACGGCGCGCGACGGGGACCGGCAGCCGCGACGCACCTCCCTCATGGCGGAGGCACCCGTGCCGCCCGGCGGAGCAAGGGCTGCGACCCGGCGGAAGGTCAGGCGGCCGACGCCGATTTATCGAGCGGGCGGCCATCCCCCCCCAGCCCGCCCCTCCCTGCCGGCCGCGCGCGCTGGCCTGGCAGGTGGGGCGGGAGCGAAGGCACATGGGGCAGTGACGGGCCGCCCGCGCGCTTTAAGCGACGTTACCCAAGGTCGAGAACACGGCGCGTGCTGTTGGCGCGTTTTTACATAAGAGTTTACGCAACACGTACGAATTCGTATTAATGAATCTCAGAAGAGGCCAATGTCGCTGGTCAGGCTTTTCGAAGCCCGTTGCATCGTTGTTAACCTTTTGTGTGACACTCGCATGTGAGACTATAAATTACGTCAAGCTGGTGTGACAGTTGAATCATTTGCATATTGCATGCATATATTTGTAAATGAAGTAAAGGAAGGAATGTGGTTATTTCAAGTAAATGAATTTTGTAATAATGCAATTTGATATGAAATTTTAAAACTTAAAAAAAAATTCATTCCAGATCACTTGTTCAATGGTATGTTCACTTGTACAGACTGCGTTTGAATTTTTATTTTTTCAGAATATCCGAACAGTATATATAAAAAAACACAATTTCTACTTTTAGATTATTTTCATGTACAGTGTACCATGTATATAATTGGGAAATGTATGTAATGTATGCGTAGGTGTGTGCATTTTTTGGCGTAGAAGAAGTGCTTGCAAGAACTGTTATAACAGAGTGAAACAGCTATATAAATTGCAGTGAACCGGTTGAGAGAAGCAAATACTTTTTAACGGTGCATTCAGACTAATCTTCTCATTACAGCCAATCTGTAAAATGCTCATTATCCAGTAGTAATGCTCCTGACGAATTCTACGTATCACAAATGCAACTGGTGCTCATTCCAACTGTTTGTGACTGTTCCAGCGCGGTTAGGGGCCAAACTGTTGAATTGTATCTCCCTCGTTCTCTTATCTTTGGGCGTATCAATGGACATCGCTACCAATGACTCAGCTGGGGAACTTTTTGTTATTGAAAAGCGAAGGCGTTCGGATGGTGCTACTTGTCCTGCTGGTCTCGCCGTAGGAGGTTAAATGCGTTCACCGGGAGCGGTAGCGCAGTGCATCAACTGATGTCACTGCAGCGCCTCTGGCCGGGAGGTCCTAGGTTCCCACTCCCACGGCGGCAGGATTTTCGACACTAGCTTTTCAGCTAGGTCGCTGTCTGGAGGAGAATTCTAGCGGCCGGCTGCTCTGATCGGTAGTTTTCCGTGGTTTCTCCGACCAACACCAGGCGAATGCCGGAGCAGTACCCTACAAAACGGGCCACGGACCGCGCGGGATCTTTCCTTCCTCTTCCCTGCCCTATCCTCTCCGCTTACACACACACACTTACACTAACATGCACCACACTACCACATATTCCGGGAGACTGGTCGGGAGCTTAGAGCTTGTCCCGACTGGGGCGGTGTCCCGCTGGTGGGAGAGTCCTGGTTAGGGGGAAACCCCACTAGCCGACGGTAGGTTGGTGCCAGATCTCGCCATCCAACGAGGGAATATCACCGCCATCTCCCGAGGAAAAACATGCACTACACTAACGGGACTAATGACCGAAGCAGTTGACGCGCCCGGAAACACGAAAAAATCAATCACTCAACCTTAGGAACAGAACGTGTCGAGGGTGGCGCCACCGGTGATGCGAACGGCTGCAACGTATTGGAGCCAGTCTCGCGACTCCGGCGGCTTAGCGTCCGTGCGTCGTGTATACGACTCCATTTCTTAATTTATTTATTTAATGTCAGAAACAGAGAAAAAAACATCTGACATTTGAGGGGTGAAGTTATGTTTAATATTCAGAAGCAAGGGAGGGGATCATTTCAGTTTTCACTCAATGGCTCGGCGAGTGTAGAGAAGAGGAAGAAAAATTAACATAAAACAAAACGACCCACCTAACCCAAAGTGGGAATCACATACTTCGTTTTGATTCTGGAAGTTTTCCCGCGTCTGTGCAATTAACTGTCGAAGCAAGAACAATTTGAATGTTTGGCCTATAAATTAGGAATTTTTACTTAAAAAAAACGCAGCTAAAATCTACTAGTTATATATATTAAATCTCTTAGCAATGGTAAGATTTCTTATCGTTTCTACAAGTTTGTGAAGGGGTAATGGGATATCGCAGATTTTTGTGTGCTTTCTGTGCGCGAGAAAAAAGTGACCATGACTTATATATCAGCCTTATAACCGTGCAGTGGTCGTGGCAATTAGAGCGTGTACTCACTCCGTAATAGTCGGAGGTGTCGCAGGTTTGGATCCTTTGACACGTTTCTCCATCGCCTTTTCTGTAAATTTTGAGGATTATGGTCCTCGTGATTTGCTAGAGCTTACCAGCTCTCGTGTGTTTTAGTATGTTGTAATGTTCCGAGAAATACTTCTTAGTGCTATGGATATTTGGCTTCCGTCTTATATAGTATCCTTCCTCCTGGAAAAGGTATTGTACATTCGTGTAAAGAACCTGGGTACAAAAAAGGAGGCCTACCGTATAATGTGCTCAGCCCTTTACGAACGTTACGCGAAATGCCACTCATTTTTGAGTGATGACGATAAGAAGTGATAGTGTTTACAAAGATCATTTAAATAAGCTTTGATAATTTAAAGAAACAGTAGTCCTTCACTGTAGATATATAAATCGGGTAGCCTGTGTATCACTCGGTTACTCACTGTTAGACCCCTTCGGGTTCACCGTCGAGGCAAGTGAGATTTTATTCGGTTCATCCTGTTCTGCTGGCGGAGAATTCACCATCTGTTTTGTATCCTTCGAGAACATTATTTTTGTTTTAAAAATCTTAGCTGGTATGTATTGCGAGCATTAGATAGAGACAAATGGAATCGTGGGGAAGGTGAAGCCAACTCTTACATAGAAACTCCTACTTAGAAAGAAACTTACATAGACCTTTGCACTTCGCCGTTCGAGGCAAGCGAGATGTCATTCAACGGGTCTCGGTCTGCTGGAGGGGAACTTTTCGTTGATTCCGCTAAAAGACCTAAATTAATTAATATGATAATAGTAAATACTCTTATAACTGCTTAAAGCGCCACAAAAAGATGCAGACACGCGCCCTCGCCCGAAGCACTGTTAGAGTACGAGGAATCGAAGACTACAGAATGAACTTTCCCTATGAACTGGACGTTTTCACCATGCGGTTGTGATGTGGTTGGCTCGTATCTCATCGAGACCATTCTTCATCTCTCATCATTTGACGTTCGTGATCACTCCTATCATTCTCCATACAGCGGAAGTCATTGGCAAACCACCACTGACCACTTGACATGAAAAGAGACCACAAAGGCCTAGGACTCATGACCCGTTTACTGTCAGTAACGATCAAAGCGATCAAAGCTATTTGCGTTGAACACGATCATGAAAACGTTTAGCAATAGTGCCCTTGAAATGTTGATCGTAATTGAAATAAAAATAAATAATAATAACAACAATTCTTTATTCCACAATTTCCTCTAAAAACTCACAAACGTTCACAAATATTTTAAAAAGAACAAATGTTACAATATTTGATAAAAATGTAATATAAAATAAATAACATAATTAAGAGAATTCAATTTAGTACGTAAAATCAACAAATGTGGTCGGAGTAAATGGCAGCGACGAGTCTCACTCAGTGCAATCACTGATTTTGAGATTGACAGAGGTGACTATAATTACTTCAATACAATAAGTAATACAATTGAAAACAATAAATCAGTACAATAATTGTAAACTGTAAACATTTAAAATATAGTAAAAAATAGAAAAGGATCCATTGCGGGGCAAGGCAAAATGTACCATAAGCAATGTAAATTGAACTTAAAATTGTATTAATTGAAATCAAAAAGAAGAAAGTAGAAATAAGATAAAACGAGAAGATACCAAAAACCTTGCATTAACAACAGTTATCGCGTATAAAATCATTAGCCCTCCGACGAAACCCTGAGAAATTCAAAACCTTTTTAACTCTTTCGGGAGTAGGTTGTATAAATAAGTTCCAAGATAGCGATAGGAAGCCTCAAATCGAGCTGTATGCTGCATGGGCAGAACAATTGTAGTACCAGCATTAAGCATTTTATATAATCTATGCAATTTAAAAAACAATATTTGAATATTTTTGAGGCATTTAAATACTACTGTAAACTTTTCTTAAAAATGTTTTGGGTCCATATTCAGGGGCTCTGAAGCACGTATCGTAGTCTTAGCATTGCTTAGACTGCTTTAGCATTAATCTATTCCTCATTATGCAACACGTGCAGGTACGCATGGTAATTTTCTCGGGCAAATTCGAACACACTGACAATTGCTTCACGCAAATTGCGGAAGTATAACCCTTCAAAAGAGTTTAAAAATTTCTACCAAGAGTACAGGATCAAAACAAAAACGAACATAAGATGAAACATTCCGAAAATTCAAAATGGCAGTTGAGTTTCAAGACAGACCAAAGTTAAGTACAAAACTGAGATATTTCTTTTCTATACAGGTGATTCCCCATCCCTTAGCATTACTAATTTATAACGGGGGGGTATGGGTATTACACGCCTGTGGCGGTGCAATGCATAATCATATATTACGCTACTGAATCTATTACATCGTGCATGTATTGTCTCGGGTGCTTCATAATACTTAACAAATTACTTTCATTTGTATTACTCACTATTCTAAGTTATAAACATCTTTTTCTGCTCAGAAAGGGACGAGCCTGCGATCTTTCACCATACTGCGATGATAATGATATAGGGTTATTTTGTATCACGTTTTTATGATTAATCATTCATTGACACTGCGCTTATGAAAGAAAGTTCCATGCTACGAGGGCATGCCAACGGGTGCATTAAAAGAATCCCTTGATGAAACGATCGCAATGGGTGGTGCTACCCCTTCTGACAGGGGTAGCCCCCTTCTCTAGAGGGCTGGCGTTGAAGAGGAGGAGTATAAGACAGCAGATTTAGAAAGTGGGAGGTATGTGAGCTGAGGAGAGGAGGGTCGTAGAGGAAGAAGGGGAACGGAGGGGAGACGAAGGACGGGAGACGCAGGAGGCGGGCGCGGAGGGGAGAAGCGTGGAGACAGGAGCGCGGAGACAGACAGGAGCGCGGAGACAGACAGGAGCGCGGAGACAGACAGGAGCGCGGAGACAGACAGGAGCGCGGAGACAGACAGGAGCGCGGAGACAGACAGGAGCGCGGAGACAGACAGGAGCGCGGAGACAGACAGGAGCGCGGAGACAGACAGGAGCGCGGAGACAGACAGGAGCGCGGAGACAGACACGAGCGCGCAGACAGACAGGAGCGCGGAGACAGACAGGAGCGCGGAGACAGACAGGAGCGCGGAGACAGACAGGAGCGCGGAGACAGACAGGAGCGCGGAGACAGACAGGAGCGCGGAGACAGACAGGAGCGCGGAGACAGACAGGAGCGCGGAGACAGACAGGAGCGCGGAGACAGACAGGAGCGCGGAGAGGCTTTGGCTATGCATTATGTTAGAGAAAGATATTTACTACAGGAATTAGATTCATCCAATTGTCGATAGAGACTCTTCAATACGAGATTTTCTGCCGAGAAATCGCCGATTTCTACCGCAGCATAACAGTACTTTCTCTTTTCTTCGTATGTACGTAGTACGGCGAGAAAATAAAAATGACGACTTTTGAGATGTGACTTTCTTCTGCATGTATGATATGGCGCATCTTCATTGATAAAAAAAACGCCGTTTTCCTTCGGAGATCCGGATTCAATGAGAACTAGATGAGATGAACTCCTCAGGCGCCGTATATTTTATTGGCGGGCTACCAGAATAAAAGAAAGAATTGACTTAGGAGGCATTGTAATTAAAATATACGCTGGCATTTTACCGATTTATCGTATCTCCCTTGCTTTGTGGGCTGACAGGGCATCGCCTTTAACAAATGCAACAATCTTCCCCACTTCTAGTTACGCACATGAACTGTATGCAATCGATTGCTTGTTAGTGACTCAGGGCGCGTCAACGACGACCTAATTAATCCCGTAAGTGTAGAACATGTTTCTCATCGGGAAGGGGCTGTGATCTTTCCACGCTGGATGGCGAGATCCAGCTCCGGCCTACCGTCAACTAGCGGAGTTTTCCCCAACCAGGTATCTTCCACAAGCGGGGCACCGCCCCAGCCAGAAGAAGCTCTTAAACCCCCAACCGGTCTCCCGGCATCTGTGGTAGTGTAGTGCATGTTAGTGTGTGTTTTATGAGAAAGGCAGAGGAAGGAAAGATGCGCGCGGTCCGTGGCCCGTTTGTTAGGATTCTGCTCCGGCATTCGCCTGGTGTTGATCGGAGAAACCAGGGAAAACTACGGATAAGCGCAGCCGCCCGCTATAATTCTCCTCCAGACAGCGACTGAATTCGACCTAGCTGAAAAGCTAGTGTCAAAACTCCTGGCAGCGTCGGGACTCGAATGTAGGTCCTCCCGGTCAGAGGCACTGCAGTAACATGAGTTGATGCACTGAGCCACATCTCCCGGTGTATGTAATCGAAAGAGAACTCCCAAGAGATAAAGGCGTAACAAATTTTCATAAGGAGTTTAAATTTTTATCCCGAGTTCGAGAGAGGTGGGCGGAGAGAACGTAACGTGAATAATTTACTTAGAAAAAAGTGTCAAATGAGAAGCGAGTAGAACATGTATCTTTCCATACACCGACTTTGAGCAATATATTTAGTTTTATTTTATCCTACTTTCAGCCTGCTGCTGAACTCGTGTAATCAGGAGTACTGTGAAGCAAAGATGTACGAAGGGAAGTCTTCAAGCAGGGGCCGTTTCTCACTGTTTAACCTTTCTGTACTGACCTTGAGAGATTATGAAAATATCTGTTACAATTGTCTTCAAGTGATTGATAGATTGGTGTTTCCGGGCGCGTTAACTGCTAAAGTCATTAGTCCCGTTAGTGTAGTACATGTTTTTATCGCGAGTGGTGGCGGAGAAAGTGCCCCGCTGGATGGCGAGATCCGGCGCCGACGTGTCCGTCGACTTGCGATTTCCCTCCCCCCAAATGGTATCTCCCAACAGCGTGGCTCCGCCCCAGCCGGGAAGAGCTCTAATCTCCCGTCTGGCTTCCCGACACGTGTGGTAGTGTAGTGCATGTAAGAAAGTGTGTGTAAGTAAGGGGTGAGGTTAGGTCAAGGACAAGGAACGCACGCTGTCTGTGGTCCGTTTGTTAGGGTACTTCTACGACATTCACCTGGTAATGATCGAGGAAACCATGGAAACTTACCGATCAGAGCAGCCGGCGAATGTCTTCTCCGGTCAGCGGCTAAATTCGACCTGCTGTGTAGCTGGTGTCGAAATCCAGCCCGTCGGAGCTTGAACCCTAGGACCCTGGGAAATTTTAATGATTTTATGTTTACTAATCTCTTTAAAATTAAATTATTTTTTTGGTGCCCACGGCGGAAAATATTCTAAATATTAGGTTTCCGAGGTTTCTCCGATTTGTTGTGGCACATGCCAGAGCGGAGACGGACTGGTTATTGCTAGTTGGAAGATTTTAATTTTTTTCGCAACTTCGGTTTAGTTTTGACAAGATTGATCGTAACAACGGAAACTATAATTATTAGAGTACTTGATGGTATTTTTTTATCCGTGAATGGTTGACTCTCGAACTTGTAAGAGTCGTCAAGTCCAGATATGTCAACCAATCTCACTTGTTCGGTTGGTTGATGTAGGCCATCGGGTAGGGTGGCATGGGATAAGTTGGCACTCTATTTGCGAGTGTATGGAGGAATCAATATACAACAAAATTAAATGCGTTTTCAATGCTTTATTGAAACACATAAATGTATACAAGTTCATTATTTTTTTGCCGAAGCATCTCACTGACTACTTCAGTAGTCCCGGTAGTTCCAAAATGAAATATTTATCAGCCTTTTTCATCTATATGAAATGAAGTTACTGCACGAAATGCATGGTCGGCTTCGTCTGTGCCGCCGGTGTCTCACGAGCGGCGGACGAGCCCACATGTGAGCCCACCAGTGAACTCACCGAGTTGCCATGCAGTGGGCCGAAACATGGGCACAGAGCACTGCACCTAACTAGAAATATCACGAGATGGTTTCTTTTTAAATGGACATGCTTGTGCTTTCGGAAATATATTAGAATGTATTAGATCAAAATGGGAGGTAGTAAGGTGACGACGGACGCCGGCAGTAACATTAATCCAGCAAAAACTCAAACAAAAATCTTTACTCTCAGAAAACCAACAAATCCACCTCCGTTGACAATTAATAACACTCAACTACCCTGGCTAAACAACTCTACCCCTGACAAATACCTAGGAATATTAATTAATAGACGACTAACCTGGAAAGATCACATCAAATCTAACATACAAAAAGCTACAGCAAAAGCTTCTAAATTGTACCCACTCATAAATCCGACATCTTCACTAAAACGTGAAACCAAATTACTAGTATATAAAAGTATTATAAGACCCACATTAACATATGCATGCCCTGCCTGGCTAAACACTGCTCCTAGCAATACTAACAAAATTCATATTTTTCAAAATAAATGCCTTCACAGACTTCTTAACGCACCCTGGTTTATTCCTAACAGTCAAATTCATCCACAACTTCAAATGCCTTACATCTCTGACTATTTAATATCCTTATATCCTCTATATTTTATTCACTTCTTCCATCTTGCCCAAGCACTTCCTTTTTTCACCTTGGCCAACAAGCCAATACTCCGAACAGAATAAAATCTCGTTTTCACAAAGATATTTTCAGACCCTCTGATTCAAATCTCCCCACTTGTCCTCTCATAATATTTTATTTATCACCCCCTTCAAACCTTAACAATATCAATCTCAAACTATCTTACTTTCTCACCTCACCATAAAACATACATTTTGTCTTTCTTTATGGTTTAACATCGCAATAAGACAATCAACTTAGGAAATTTTCCAAGAATTATGTATATGTATTCACAACTCTGTAGGACCATCTGGGCGAGCAGATAGAAATAAATTTAAAAAAACTGTATCTGCGTGACCTTTTGTCAGTTAACATTAATGCCTAAACCGTTCTCAAGGTTTTGTCCAAAGTTAATATTTAGATTATTATTCTAGATTCCATTGAAATATTGACTGTCATGCATTAACGAGTTAACAGTTTGAATAAAAACGGTAAAATCCCTTCAAAATTCAAGTGCGTTTATTTATGCAATGTCGACTTAAAAAAATTATTTTAATCACACTCAAAAATTTAAAGATATTAATATTCAAATTAATACAAATCACATCAACGGTTCAGTGACACTTCTTTCCATCTTCTCGTTTCTGAAAAAGCAATAAAATGACAATGAAATGTCAGTAGGCTGAAATATAAATACTTTGGTTCCAAAAGGCATCGCATTTTCATAGCTCACCTGGTTTGATGTGTATTACATTTTAAATAACTCTTACTTTATATATATATCACGTAGCACACAATTAGGCGCATGTTAAGAGTTATCAGATTGGCGGGATGTTCAGAATATTCATCGTGGGTGCGAACCGGAGAAATTAGGAAAGTGTGTGTGTACGCATGTGTGTGTGTGTGCGTGTGTATTATGCATAATTTTCTTAAATATTGGTGAACTGATTGTTTTCTATCATAGATATTATTGTTAAAGATTATATTTCAGACACCATCCTGGGAGAATATGTCTGTTTGAAGTCTAGGAGATTTACATTATTAAAACAAATTTTATATCTGAATAATTATGTCTATATACCTGTTCTGTTTACTAGGATGTTCTAAAATATTCTTTCTATATTCTGTACGTTTTCCTAGATCACGTTTAGTCTGAACAATGTAAATAAGTGAACAATCGTGATATATTGGTAAACAAAATTATTCTGTTTTTACTTATCTACAAAGTCTTTCCTCTTTTTAATTAAGCGCTTTTGTCTAACATTTACTATGCAACCACAGTATCTAAGGTATCAGACTTATTAAATTTTGTTTTACAAAATAAATTAGTGTTTTATGGATGGACCAGTAATGAAACACAACGGGACAGAAGTTCTAAATTTGAAGAAAAGAATAATGAGAAGAAGAAGAATGAGGAGAACGAGAAGGAGGAGAAGGAGAAGAGAGAAGAAGAAGAAGAAGAAGAAGAGGGGAGGAGAAGAAGAAGAAGAGGAGGAGAAGAAAAGAAGAAGAAGAAAAGAGGAGGAGAGAGAAGAAGAAGAAGAAGAAGAATGAGGAGGAGAAAAGAAGAAGAAGAAGAAGAATGAGGAGGAGAAGAAGAAGAAGAATGAGGAGGAGGAGAAGAAGAAGAATGAGGAGGAGAAGAAGAAGAAGAATGAGGAGGAGAAGAAGAAGAAGAAGAATGAGGAGAAGAAGAAGAGGGGAGGAGACGAAGAAGAAGAATGAGAAGAAGAAGAAACATACGAAGCAGCAAAAGTATAAAAGAGACTTGCTTCTCCATCCCGTTAATCTTCGAGATTCGTAGAGCTAGGCGACACGGGCAGTAGCGTAAGCAGCGTCTCCGACTGCCCTGAATCACACCACTGAAATAACAAGTTCCACCGGAACCTCGGCTGGGCGCAGCCATTAAAATGCCAGGAGACTCGGTTTGATTTTGCGATCTCCTTGCAAAATGCTTATTTTTGCATTTTCCTTTCCGTTAGAATCCGTGGCGAAGCAGATTTCAGCCTTGCGTATTTTCGGCTGGCAGAAGTATACCAGTTAGACATGCAATGTGTGTGTGGTGTGGGGGGGAGACAAACTGGGTCTGATGTGCAAATGGGCGAACACGAAGTAACGCTGAGGAAGGCATGTATTTATGACGTTTCTTTCTTGTAACATATGCTATATAAAAATATTTTGTGTTCACCAGAGATTCCCCTACTTTTTCTTTCATCGACCCTTTTAAACGAATTGATTGCTTCATCGATCCCATTACGTTTTCTCTATAATTTACAGCATCCATCGTAACACTAATAATGGCGCATATGTCTTAAAGATAATAAGATATCTTCGCACACCAATACTCTCGTACATATCTCGATTTTTCAATATCCGAAGACGCTTCCACTTTGAGTAGCAGAGTTTTTAATCTTCATTGAATTGCAATGATCAGATTATCTCTCAGACTGTCATTATGTTACATTTCTTATGTTTAGACAATTTTTAGACAGTAAGGTATTACTACAATATTTGAAAATGCACATTAAACAGGCCTAAAACGTGTTTGAAAAGTTGATTAAAACATGATTTCACTTCATTTGGTTAAAACATTTATTAAATTATTATATTAATTTCAACAGTGTTTCCATATCTTGCAACCTTCCAAGGTATTTCTTTTCCTGTTCTTCAGGGTAATTTCATCTAAATATAAGATAACAAATAACAGTTAACCAACATCCATCTAATTTAAATCAATATACTGTATCTGCATGAAGAATGATAAATTTGCTCACATTAAAACTTGTAGTCAATATTTCATAGACAAATTGTAATTATATTTCTAGCAGGTACAAATGAACTCACCTCAGAATATTATCTTCCATTATGCGTACTAAATTTCTTAATTTATTTTACAGTGTGTTAAAGATTTCATAAGATCATTCAAGGAGACTTTCTCTAGTGGTGTCAGAAATCATAGTAGACACAGGTGTTGATATGAATCGAGTCAGCTGTAAGAGCTGAGTAAGGAAAGATTGAGGGAGGGGAGGGGAAGAAGATAGAGGTAGCGGAAAAGGCGTAGTAGAAGTTAGATATTTGGATTTGGGAGTTGGATATTTGGATTTGGAAGGGGGAAAAAAGAAATCTGAGAAGTAAAATGAACATATCTTACAATAAAATTTCTAGTTTTGATTTTTATTTGATGTAATAAGTTAACATAAGTACTAGACATTTTACTTTCGAAACACCTTTTGTCTAAAAAGTAAGCGTTTTTACGACCTAGTTGACAGAGCGATTAATTTGGCAAATTCAAAATGTCACGAAAAGAATTTGAAGAAGGGTTTTACCTTTTTATACGAAATAATTATCCTGCTTGCTTTGCTAGAAAGCATATTAATAAACAAATATTTAACTTAAGGAATCAGGTTGAAAAAGATAAATCAATGAATGTCCGTGTATTGTACTACCTTATGTTAGCTTCATTCGCAGCATTTTAATACTTTCTCTTTACTACGTAAAGGAAAGAGAAAATAAATATGCAATATACAATAAATGGACCTCTTTCAGTTCATTCTTTATATTTAGGGCATCTATCGAAGAATATCATTTTATAACTAAAACTGGTGGAGGTTGCGTTGTCAATTGCAGCCGAGTAAATACAGTTCAATTTTGGATTGGAAACCGCTTGGTTCTTAGAAACAACAAATAAAAAACGAAGGAGAGGAAATAGGGAATCTTAAATAAGAAAAGAGAAAAGATGTTTCATTTGGTTAAAACATTTATTAAATTATTATATTAAATTCAACAGTCTTTCCATATCTTGCAACCTTCCAAGATATTTCTTTTCCTCTTCTTGAGGGTAATTTCATCTAAATATAAGATAACAAATAACAGTTAACCAACATCGAAAACCTATTAAAATAATGTTCCTATTTGTTTTCTCGTTTTGTACATTCTTTTTTGTATAAGTGATATACGAGCACAACTTATTCTGGGTGAATTCTGTTTTAATTTTTTACTATAATTTGGTTCAATATTTATTTATTTATTTATTTATTTATTTATTTATTTATTTATTTATTTATTTATTTATTTATTTATTTATTTATTTATTTATTTATTTATTTTTTATTTATTTATTTATTTATTTATTAGTTTGTTTTATTAAATTATTTTATACATGTAGTTGTTATTATTTCTTTTTCTCTTAATTTTGAACGAAGTAAACTTTAAAAATTGGGCGCGAAACGATAGCGTATTTTTGGAGCAGCGATCTCTTTCTAGCGCGTGAGCGACTGCTCCTTAAATATGAGGCTGTAAAATGTGGGTGAGGACGGTACAGCAACACAATTCAGTAACACAATCTGTTTCCAAAGTTCTCGTCGTAGATTCAACTGAAAGTTATCTGGAATTTGGTAAATACTTTTCGAATATATGACAAATTTGCAAAATACTGTTCCAATATATATGTTAAATGCATATTTGGGATTTATTTGTTTTTTTGTTTTTTTTTTACATTTATTTGTCGAAACAGAATGTACTCTATCTACATTGCAGGAAGAATTAAAGTTACATCTACTGGTGTTAAATTAGACATGTTACTTGCCATACTCCACGAATAAAAAATAATTGTAGGAAAGCCCAATCGAAATGGAGGTCATCAATTCAGAATATGTTTGTAATATGTTTAATTTTTGAATTTGAATGCAAATATCTACGATTTTTAATTAATATCAAGAAACTATTATCATGTTTACAGTTGTATTAATACGTTCCATTGCAACATTGCAATTTAATAATTTTCCCCTTAAACCAGTCTTATCGAGGATTGTGAACCAGTGGTTCACAATTAGGATTTAGACAGGATAATACTGGTAACACTTAACAACACCAATTAAACCTTAATCTGGATCGAAAGTACAAGAGAGTATGAATAAATCCTAACAATTTGCTTTGAAAAGTTTTCTTGTCCACCAGAGCGTATTCTTGAAGTTTGTTTTCCTAGGTCGTCAACAAAAAGAAAACACAATTTCACGGGAAAGATTTATTGTCGCAGATATTGCATATGTTGCACTACTTTCCTTGTAATCACCATCGGAACTGAGATATTTGTTACGCCATAGGATCAATATTTGTATCCCTCTACCGCAGAGAGATGTACTAGTGTGTGGCAGCCATCTACAATTCTGCGTCACTGCGATGCTAATCGGACAGGAATTTCTTGAGGAAGGAAGGAGGGTGCAGGGACATACGGCTCGGCATACGACAAATACTATGCGGCAGTTCAAGTGGGAACCTCTCTGAAGCTGGCTAGCCATTCGTAGCGGACCACAACAAACTACAAGCCACCATTTAATACTAAATAATTACTCATGAATTATCAAATTTTAAATTAATTTTCGAATTACAAATTAATTATCAATTAATTACTCCTTTTTCTTCATTACAACAATGAATTGTTTATGAATATTCAAAAATGTGTGCCAAAACCCAAATTTAATTAATGAAATCGTAAAATGTCTTCTTTGCAGCAAACCAGAATTTCCTGATGCTAATTACTTGTAAATAAATATATTTATTGGCCAACAGTACCAGAATTACGTCCTACATGCAATTGTTTAAAAAAGGCACTCATCATTTACGAGAAGATCAAAAATACATAATTAAGAAACCAAAGAAAACAACTTTGGAAAAAAAATGTTGAAGACAGGTTCCTACAATAGACATATATTGTATTAAAATTAATTTGTTTAAATTAATTACTCCTCCCAGTTGGTTTTAAAATCTCCCAACGTTTTGCACGAAAAACGTATTTCTCCGACACAATTCAAAAAGTCATAGAATTTATTCTTTCCGGCGGACGACAGGTTTAATAACACTATTTTGTTACAAATACTTTATTCCAGAATGAAGTACTACAATTGTTTATAAAGGGCTCTTAACCTTCACAGAAAATATCAAACTACCATGTTAAAAAAGCACAAAAAGAACTAATAGGCAGAATACAGAAATGTTTGTACAAGATCCTATATTAAACACTCGTGGTAATACTTGTAATGGTATTTGAAATATATGGTACTTGAAATATTTTTAATTTAGGTCGTGTTTCATTTAAAATATTCTAAAAAAATATGTTAATTATAAATGTTATTAAAAGTAACTAACAGTTATACATTATACTACTAGTATCTTCTGTCTCGTACATCACATATAGCATTTTACTGCTTGTTGACGTAAAATAAAATAAAAAGGTATTTAAAAACAAGGGGTTTAAGTAGAGCTTTTTTCACGAGGGAGAACAGTTGTGACCCGAACGCGACAGCGCGAGGGATAATTCTTTTGAGTGATAAAAGCTCAGGTAAACCTCGTGTCATGTACAAAACTTTATTGTTAAACAATATTTCTTCGCGTGCCACGAAGTACAAAGCAGTACAGTGAAGGCGGCCATCCATCTGCAGCTCACCTTTAGGTAGCTGTGATTACAGCTGGTTTGCATTCCGCATGGAAGAATGGAAGATTTTTTGAATCACAAACGATACATTTTATTTAGACTCTGAAGATGAATACCCTCAAATTTCTAAAGATATCTTGAAAGAAGAAGACTCTGATGTTTAAAAATTATTCTCTGAAAAATTGAGGCATATCTACGAAAAAGAGTACGAATATTTCTTCACATGGAGAAATGACATAGACGTAAAACAAAAAAAATAGAAGAAATTGTATTTGCATATTTTAACTAAAAGTCAACTAGTGGTGCTTAAACAGCTCGTACTTTATTTTCCGTATTTTCAGAAAAATGACATGAAAAATACTCAAATTTTCGAAAAATTGTACATGACCTACTTTCAAAATCAATCTTTATGGAACGAATTTCGCTAAGGAAAAAATTTCTATCTTTAATATTTTAGTTGTAGGAAGACTCCGAAAACATTTTGAACTTTTGCAATTTTCTAAAAATCAGGATTTTCAACGAACATGACATCTGCACCATTCTCTTGAAGTCTTTCACACTATCTAACCACAATTGTCCCAGGGGCTTCATGTAAAGTATCCCCAGAATTAAAATATCGGTTTCAAGTTCAAGGGGCTGCGACATCAGCCAGATCGATTCAAGAATATCAATTTTGGAAAAAACGGTTAAAAAGTTTAGCTGCTAGCAGTGTTCACGGACGAACGGACGTTTTACCGTCAGTCGGTTTTTCTGTATCAAGGACCTACAAAATATGGATACTGGATACACCACGTGATAGAGGATTTTCTTCTCAATTTAGCTGCTGTATTTATACATTTTTTCGTAACCAGGGCCTGTAATAAAAGTTTTTCTGCCGAAAATTCTCCTTTTTTTCACGCAGCATTACATAACTTTTTCTCTACTCTGTAGGGAGAAAGTAAAAACACAAGTCTTCATTGTTTTGGAGGTATTATTCGATGGTGAGAGCAAATTTACGCATCACACGAGATTAAAGTGTCACATTAACCTCGGGAGGAATAAAAACACATTTTGACGTAGTAAAAAGTGATTCAATCCGCTCTTCAATCACGTTTAAAAATAATAAAATATATAAGCACTTTTAATTATTTAAACATTTTATGTATTTGTCAAGTTTTTGTCACTGGAGCTCATGGTCCCCATGACTCCCTTCTGGACCGACACAATGGAATGTTTTTTCATCTCATACCTTCTGCTGAACAACTCACACTCCCTCTCCTTGTCCATCTCTATTTCCTTCCCGTGACCTTTAAAGCCGTTGGATTTCAGTAGTTTATTGACCAGCTTACTTTTTGAACAGGTGTAGATACGGAATGTGCTGCATATCATGCCAAAATGCAACTTTAAAATGTTCTAGTTCATACCGTTACCAGTTCTTTCAAATACCTGCAGTCAGTGGGGATGGAATTAATTGCTTTTTGTACAGTTTGGTAGATAAGAAAGCTACTTCATACTTTCGAGGATATGATAGGTTAGAAGAATTTTTGTAGGAGCTAAGGAGGTGGCTTCTGAATCGCCCCCATTCCCCTCTCCTTGCAAACGTCTCTCTCCGGCGCTCCCTTCCCCTTTCTTTCCTCCTCCCTGATTCTCCTTCCTCTTGCCACATGCCTCCACATTCTCCTTCTCACCACTGGTAGCGGTAGCTCAGTGCATCAACTGATGTCACTGCAGCGCCTCTGACCGGGAGGTCCTAGGTTCCCACTCCCCACGGCGGCAGGATTTTCGACACTAGCTTTTCAGCTGCGTCGAGTTCAGTCGCTGTCTGGAGGAGAATTCTAGCGGCCGGCTGCTCTGATCGGTAGTTTTCCGTGGTTTCTCCGATCAACACGAGGCGAATGTCGGAGCAGTACCCTACCAAACGGGCCATCGACCGCGCGCGATCTGTCCTTCCTCTTCCTTGTCCTATCCTCTCCTCTTACACACACACATACACTAACATGCAGCACAGTATCACATATTCCGGGAGACCGGTCGGGAGCTTAGAGCTTGTCCCGGCTGGGGCGGTGCCCCGCTGGTGGGAGAGTCCTGGTTAGGGGGAAACCCCACTAGCCGACGACAGGTCGGTGACGAATCTCGGCATCCTGCGGGGGAAGATACCTCCATCTCCCGAGAAAAAAAATGCATTACACTAACGGGACTAATGACCGGAGCAGTTGACGCGCCTTGAAACACGAAAAAATCAATCAATCAAAAAAAGAACCGAACTTCGATAGTGGTGATGTACTGTAGTGTTTTAGACACTAGGTACTGCCTAGGTACAATACGATTCTATTCAAACAAGATATGCGTCGTGTTTGGTGTTGATGGGCCGTTGTTGTTCCGGACTGTTGACATTTGGAAGTTACCAATTAATATTAAGTAGTTTTCCGTCGGTGAAGTGTTATCAATCAATCCTTCTCACCCATCTCCCTCGCATCCCGCGGTTCCTCTCAGCCCCATGGTTTCATCGCTTCCACCATATTGATTCCCTTTCCTGTCACTTTTCGCCCCCTTCCTCCTTATCCGCGACATGTCCCCTCATTTTCGCCAGTCTTATCCTCCACCGCCCTCACTTCCAACACTTCGCTGCTGCCTTCTCCTGTCATAGCCGCCTTTGCCGCCTTCTCCTTTCACTCTTTCCCAACTCCTTCCGCCTTGCCCGCAGCCACTTCTCCTTCCTTCTCTCCGTCCTCATTCTTCCCTCTCATTCTTCTCCCTTTTTGGTTCCCCTCTTTAATCTTGATTACAGTCATTCAAAGATGGAGTGATGCATAACACAATAAGCACGTGCGGACTCCAATTACCTTACAAACAAAGTTTGCGAGTTTTTCAAGGGTAGAATATAGGTAAATAGCCTCACATTGCTGACTTTCTGTGCTGAAACGAATAAAAATTCAGTACACAACAAACAGATCGAATGGATGGGGACACAATTTCAAGAATTACCCGCCCACCAAACATTCAAAATGAACGTTTAACCACCTTTGTAGGTGGTCTCGGATCTTGTAATTGGTTATACTTGGATTAAAAGTTACACTTCGATTAAAACAGGATGTCCATTCAAGGTCACGATCTGGCAGGAGAGGGGAAGTCTCATCCAATCGCTTGATCCGTTAACTTAAAGTTTGGTATTGAACTCGCGATTGGATGAGTGTCCCCCTCTCTTTTCTGCGCGTGGCCTTGAAAGGACTGGTTTAATCGAATTATAGACGATTAGATGTTTACCAAAGATATTTTAGTATTAGATTTTTTAATTCAGCACTAATGGTTAATTTCAAAATTATAAGCGGATTTCATAATTTAGTATCTTTAATTAAGACTCCTTAAGATACGATTCCTTCGATTCCCTCGTATTACTCCGAGCCTCCTCTCTACCGTACTTTCCCTCACATGGTTTCCCAACACCACATGTACTACCATGTACCAACTACACTACCACATATGCCGGGAGACCGCTCGGGAGCTTAGAGTTTATCCTGGCTGAGACAGTGTCCTTCTGGTGGGAGATATCTTGTTGGGGAGACCCCGCTAGCCGTCGGCGTCGGATCTCGCCATCCAGCGGGGGAAGATCACCGCCATTTCCCGAGAAAAAACATGCACTACACTAACGGAACTAATGACCAAAGCAGTTGACCTGCCCGGAAACACGAAAAAATCAATCAATCGCCATACAGCGGAGCGGGGGGAAGACCACCGCCATCGTCCGAGCAAAAACACGCACTACACGTACGGTACTGATGACCATAGTAGTAGACGTCCCCGGAATCACTACTAACAATGAATGAATCAATCAATCCCAACTCCATCCACTCCTCTCCTCACCCGCCCCTCTATTTTTCCCTTCCCCCTCTATTTTCCCCTTCTTCGTAGGGGTTAAGAATACTTAACCCCTACGACTAAGTAGGCTCTCGGCGTCAAATGATGTCTGCGCAGTGTCTCTCACCAGGAGGTCCTAGGATTCGAGTCTGACGGTGGCAAGAATTTGGACAAAGGTAGATAGCTAGGTGAATTCAGCCGCTGACTGGATGCGAATTGTAGTAGCCGGCTGCTCTGATCGGTAATTTTCCGCGGTTTCTCCAATCAGTACCAGGTAAATGCCGGAGAAGTACCCTACCAAACGGACCCCTTTCTTTCATTCCTTGTCCTATCTTCACCCCTTTCACTCACTTATACACTCATGCACTACACTACCAAAAATGCCGGGAGACCAGTTGGAAGCTTAGAGCTTGTCCCGGCTGGGGCGGCGCCCACTGTTGAGAGATACCTGGATAGGGAAGACTGCACAAACCGGCATGTATGTCCGGCGAGGGCGAGACTCCGCCAACTCTCGAGGAAGAAACATGCACTACACTTCTAGAATGAATGATCACAGCAGTTGAAACGCTCTGAAACACGAAATAATCAATCAATCAATTGCCCGCCGCACTGGCGTCGCAGCTGGCCCCGGCGTCACGGCCCCGAGCGAGGCGTGCCGCAGGCGCCGCCCGCCTATCTGCGCGCGGCCCTGAGGAAAGGCACGCCGCGCCCTCGCCCTGATAGCTGCGCGCTGCGAGGAATGTGGGGCCCTGCGTCCTGATGCGGAGCGATGAGAGTCAGTGGTGTGCTTTCCTCTACGAAGAAAAAACCGCCGGTAGCGGTAGCTCAGTGCATCAACTGATGTCACTGCAGTGCCTCTGACCGGGAGGCCCTAGGTTCCCACTCCTCAAGGCGGTAGGATTTTCGACACTAGCTTTTCAGAAAGGTCGCATTCAGTCGCTGTGTGGAGGAGAATTCTAGAGGCCGGCTGCTCTGATCGGTAGTTTTCCGTTTTTTCTCCGATCAACACCAGGGGAATGCCGGAGCAGTACACTATCAAACGAGCCACGGACCGCGCGCGATCTGTCCTTCCTCTTCCTTGTCCTATCCTCCCCCCTTACACCCACACTTACACTAACATGCACTACACTACCACATATTCCGGGAGACCGGTCGGGAGCTTAGAGCTTGTCCCGGCTGGGGCGGTGCCCCGCTGGTGGGAGAGTCCTGGTTAGGGGGAAACCCCACTAGCCGACGGTAGGTCGGCGCCGGATATCGCCATCCAGCGGGGGAAGATCACCACCATCTCTCGAGAAAAATCATGCACTACACTTACGGGACTAATGACCGAAGCCGTTGACGCGGAAACACGAAAAAATCAATCAATGAAAAGAAAGAACCGAACTTCGATAGTGGTGATGTACTGCAGTGTTTTAGACACTAGGTACTGCCTTTGCATAAAAACAATACGGTTTTATTCAAACAAGATATGCGTCGTGTTGATGGGCCGTCGGCTGTTGACATTTGGACATTACCAATTAATATTAATTGTAGTTTTCCGTCTGGGAACTACCACAAAATCAGTGCTAGAGTCCATTTGAGCCGTTACTGGGGTTGTTCCTTCATTAAGCGATTATGGGGACTGATAAGAGTAGTAATCCAAAACAAAGCCGGCGGAGCTAGCCGAATTCGTTTACTACGCTCCGTGAAGTCACGAAGGTTAAGCGAATTCGCGACTCGCGGGTTCTTGGTTGGGTGACCGGCCAGGAACCCCGGGATCTAACGTCGTCGAGCCCTGGCCGAAGGGATAAAAGGCACTGACTGCGACGTGACGAGACTAGACTAGACTAGTATAGTAATTACGGAGTATTAGTAATTAACGGAGGATTACTCCAAAGAATGCGCTCAACGCCCCTTAAGGGGCTTGGAGACGCGTTGCGTCAAGGTGTGGATGCAAGAAAAAAAATTAACAAAAACATAACACTTTCCCCGATGTATTGAAAGTGAATGAATATGACAAAAGTGAGACTTAATTATTGGGAAGTTACCTTTTCAATGATAAGAATTGTATTATCATTGGTACTGAAAATTATAACGTATAATTATTTTCGAATTTTGCATTCCTAAACGATCCTTTGTTATTTCAGAATGATGGATGGAAAATAAAAATCCCCTAAGATGAGAGTTTCCATAGTGATGATCCTCTTTTATTTACGATTGAATGCTCTTTGCCACTATTACATCGAATTATAATG
Organism: Teleogryllus oceanicus; assembly: GCA_964035755.1. Lineage (NCBI taxonomy): Eukaryota > Metazoa > Arthropoda > Insecta > Orthoptera > Gryllidae > Teleogryllus > Teleogryllus oceanicus. The sequence goes on along the minus strand of CAXIVR010000001.1, from coordinate 17,568,900 downwards.
TCCTGAAATAAGGTTTTATGAATGATTTTTCGATTTTCAGCTTTGCTTAACACATGAGAATAAATCATTTTCACTTTTTTCATTGTTGGTTTTGCATGACTATTCTTCTCAATCAACTTTCATTGCATTAGACTTAGAAAATCCTTAAAGAACCAATCAAATGCAAATTGTCTTTGCCGACATTTTGTTGTACCACTACATTTTTCGTCTTATTGACTCAAAGTGTTATATACTTTTGCGCAGGAAAATGGAGAAGGGAGGAAACGGTGGAGAACCCACAGGGAACTAGTAAATGTCGAATTGTTAACTTTTAAATGAATACTTGGTGGCCACGTTAGGTCACAATGAACCTGAAAAATACTACCACGGCATTGCAGAAATTCTATCGCACAATGACAGTTCCTTAATTACAGTTGCTTTGCAGCTGCGGCAGTCGTATACGACATCATGTGGTGCCTGTAGACTGGATAAGGGCAACCCCTCTGTAAAGTTTAATTTAGGTTAAACGAGGGCCAGACAAATATTATTTGGTTCTTATGAATTACATACGAACGCATCGTCTTTCGTTATACGTTACGTAATTTAGGGGTTGTCCCTGAATATTTTATTCTCCCTCATTCCCGCGGTCATTTTCTCATTCTCACATTCTCACCCTCTTTCACATTCGCACTCTTATCTTCATTCACTTTCACTCACTCACTCACTCAGTGCACCGTCTGAGTTATCTCTGGGCAACTGCTGATGTCACTGCAACAACTCTAACCAGCAATTCGTAAAGTTCGTGTCCTGACATCCGCAGAATTTTTGAGAGAAGCTAAATAAGTACATCTAGCTCGGAGGAGAGTTCTTGTGGTCGGCTGTTCTGATTGGTACAAGGCGAATGCCCGTGCAGTACCACAGAAAACCCATCACGGATCGCGCGTGATCTTGCCTTCTTCATCCTTGACCGCACGCTCCCCTTACACTCAAATTAACTCAAAAATAGTCACTGTGAGTTAAAGGGGAAGGCGGCGGGAGACCAGTGGAGCGCTTGGAGCATGTCTCGGATGGGACGGTGCCCACCCCGTGGGAGGTATCTGGAGGGGAAACCACGCTAATTGACACGCAGGTCAGTACCAGTTCTCAGGTTGAAGGTGAGGAGGAACCCCACCACCTTCCGAGTTTAAGCATTTATGAATAGTGATGGTAAATTTTACCAAAAAATACATTGTCAAATGTTTGACTGTCGATGAAAACATCGACGAGGAGACTTCACTGTTTAAAACATAGATGTATTGAATATAGGCTAATAAACATGCTATTTTCCTATCCATTTTAAGAACAGTACGTAAAAAGGATATATTTTATTGTTTAGTTTCCAGCATGTTAGTATTATGTAAAAATTATTATCAAATGTAAAGAATAAAATTAACCAGAAAGAGCATCGTGTTTTGCTATCGATTTTGTGTTTCACTGTCGATCCAGGCAATGACACGCCTGGCGATAACATACATTCTAACACGAGCAGTCCCAAACTTCCTAGATTCACGGGAAATGTGCGGTGAAAAGAGGTGACGCAAAACAACGATATTGCTGTGGATTTCCGCTACTCTACAAGGTGTTAAACCTCTTTATTAAAAAAATTAAAAAATTCATGTTTTGCAACAAAATATGGGGAAAACATCGAAAGCAAAATATCGATCTTATTATATCGATGTTTCTGATGGAAAACGTCGAGCAAAAAGTCTAAGTATGGATACAGAAAATATACATTAAGGAATATGTTACATCCCGGAGTTCAGTGAAGGTGTTACGACACAATTTCTTCATAGGTCTTAGCTTTTCTGTTACCAAGGAATTCCATTTGACCTTTTAAAGCGACATGCATGCAACCTTTTCAACCTATTCAAACTTGCCTCAAAGTCATGATCCCTCGTAAGCTCCTTCATTTATTATTCTACAAATATACTCTTCTTTATTTTTTTAATGATCCTCGGAAACGTGTTCATAAAGAACTGGTAACCTGGTTTACTTTTATCCATCACCACATATTTTTCATCAATCCGAATTTAGTGTGCAAGGGAGGAGGATATGCATGAACAGCATTACAAGATGTTGCAAAGTAACATTTTTTGTCTAGGAAATAGATATCGTTGAGGTCTGCGCTTCTTCACAAAATGATTTTTGCGATCTTCGCTCTCCCACCCGCATAGAAAACTGCAAAATTTAGAATATTCACGTTGGAGACCTAAAAAAACTGTGATAACATTCAAATCGCCGTATACATTCCATGAATACTGCTGGTATTGTATCTTCGATAACAAAAGTTCAATAATACCATACATCTCTATAATATGGGCTGCATAGGAAAGAGGAATTGCTTGTTTATTTCCGATATGAATAAGCCCGACTTTTACATTGAATTTCGAGGAATATATGAACACCCTTCATTTCTTAGGATCATGATGGTCTCCCAATGCACTCAATAATGCATCAGCATCAGTATAATACATTAGATTGCCTTTTTCTGAGAACAGGCATAGGCTTTTTGTTCTCGTCGACAATACACATAATTATAGTTCCTTTCTGAAGGAGGTTCCAACCCTTAAATCGAGATGCCAACAATTCTACCTGACAAGTTTAAATCACGAACTAGATCTTTGGTTCAGACTGATTGTTTCTATGACATTCTGTAGGTATTCCACCGAAATATGGATCTTCAATGTTGTCCTTTTCGGTACTCACGTTTAAATCTTCGTCACCAAAGTTTTCGGAATGCAAACTCCAATTATCCGTTGGCGCTGGGATTGGAAGGTCTTCTCTGCGAGGAACGAGCGTGATATCTGAAGGAAGGTTGCGATTTTGAATGGTCTTCTTTGTCTTGTTTGTGATTACAGCAACTTCGGTAATGCAAATATAACAGCCTATGGGGTGTTCTTTTAATTCCATCCATGCCATGGGAATTGCAAATGGCATATGTGGCGAATTTCCGTTAAGCACACCACTAAGTAATGTTACATACCGGGCTCAGCAAATATGAGGGACTCATGATTTGTACTGATTGCCGATTTGATACCGACATACAATTTATATGCCTTTCTTCTTAAGGGAGAGATGGCTCAGGGTATCAAACTGATGTCACTGCAGTTCCTCTGACCGGGAGGTCCTAGGTTCGAGTCCCGACGGTGGCAGGAAATTTCGACACTAGCTTCTCAGTTAGGTCGAATTCAGTCGCTGTCTGGAGGAGAATTCGAGCGGCCGATTGCTCTGATCGGTAGTTTTCCGTGGTTTCTCGGATCAACACCAGGCAATTGCTGGAGCAGTACCCTAAAAAATGAGCCACGGAACGCGTGCCATCTTTACTACTTCTTCCTTGTCCTATCATCTCCCCTTATATACACTTACACTAACATGCACTATAATACTACACATGCTGAGAGATCGGTCGGGAGCTTAGAGCTTGTCCCGACTGGGTCGGTGATGGGAGATACCTGATTGAGGAAAACCCCACTAGCCGACGGTAGGTCGGCGCCGGATCTCTCACCATCCAGCGGGGGAAGAGCACCGCCACCTCCCGAGCAAAAACACTGGAGATCTGCACGTACGGAGCTAATGACCATAGTACTTGACGTGCCCGTAATCACAATCAATCAATCTTCCTTTTTAAAGGGAGTAATTTGGCTCTTCAATCTTCAAAGTTACCTCTTACAAAAAAATCCGCCTTTGGCCCTTTAAAGTTACCTCACCACACACATAACAGAAATTGTTTGGATGCTTTACTCTCTGCTTGTTCAAACACTAGAATGCAACGAATAGATGAGTTGTGCACTACAGAAATACCTTTCATGCTCAACGTGAAACACTTCCTCAACACCTTTATCAACACCTTTCTCGCTCGACACCCAGGGTACAACTAACATGTAGTGACCCACGTACACGACGCGCCGAGTCGGCGCGTCGTTTACATGGGTCAGTGGAATTCCCTTCGCAATGCCCGAAGTTGTTCATCTGATTTCATCGGTCTGGCGTCTATTTCTTATCTTGAGTGGTGTCTTGAGTGCTGAATCTACAATATCATTCATTGATAGCAACCACCGTCTTGTAATAAACCTGTAAGCAACTAGCGTTTCACCATAAACGACACGCGGTTATCTGCGAAATATATACGGTTTTTGTATATGTGACATTATACGAAAACTGAGCCCGTTGAGCAATTTTTGTGGTTGAATTTTGCTTTAGTGTAGATATAGTACAAAAGAAACAGCTAGAGTTAGTCATTTAACAAAGTTAACACATTTTTATTAATCGCTCTGAATTCCACAGTTACTCATTCATTCACTTTTACTTCCTTACTCTTTCTCTTTTTGTCACATTATTTCCCAGTTTGTCCCTCCTAATTTCTCTCACTCTCACTTTTTTCCTCGCACTTTTTTTCACTCTCACTCTCTCAATAATGAACCACGTGAACATTAACTCATGTTCGAGTATCTTATTATACACAATTTACTTATTGAAATTTCAGACTCGATTGGATTTAACAATTAATTTTTTACATTGAAATTGGGACCGTAGAGTACTCATAGTCACGTGTGGACCCACGAACATCCATATCCAAGGAGAGACTCACACTCACAAACTTTTGAACGAAGGCATCAGTGACTTTCTTCTTTAGCCGTCTCGGTCACTTAAGTAGGGGAACGTAGGGGACGAGTAGGGGAACTGTTAAGCTTGTAGCAACAATATAGTATACGTTTTATTTTAAAAAATATTGATATATACTTCAAAAATATTAGAAACGTCTGGTATTGCATATAGAAAGTCTATACTGCTTTTAGTAAAATGTGTTCTAATTTTTTAAATTTTCTGCATTTTTTGTTTGATTTTTTTCTGCTTTGCCCCAGGGGTGGGGCATGTATATTTGTATGTATGTATATTTATGTATTTTATTTATTTACTTATTTTTTGTCGACTGCACAGAGTAAGAATTTTATGACTTTTATCGTCAACTTTAAAGGAAATTGGGAGTTGAACGAAAATATGACTAAATATTTTTATAAGCGTACTTTGCTCTATCCGAAAAAAATTAAGGAAAAAAATTGGAGTACTTTTTGAGAGATTTTGGAAATGTTATAGCTACATGTAAAGTATTATCAAAATATCTGTTTCAAATTCGAAGGACCTTCATTTCGGTTAGGTTGATCAGTGTATATCAGTTTTGTAGTCTGCCCAGCTCTGGCCAAGAGTGGTCAACAGTTTTTGCCTCCGGATCATGTTAGAAAACAATTTCACAGGCCGGAAACATATATTCAAATTAAATGAAGTTAAGTGCAAAAATGATTTGTTTAAGTAAACAAAATTTATGAAGTAATTTGTTAATAAATAAATGGAAGACATTATACCAAATTTAAAAAAATAATAGTGCGTAAAAGTAAAAGACGTACACCAAAATAAAAAAAACTAATCGCGGGCTGCCTAAATTAATTACGCAGGCTGTGTGTTGGCCATGCATTGTGTTGGCTCTAGCATTGTCCACAGTCAGACATTTGCCTCGCTTTGATGTTCTTCAGAACACCAATTCGCTGCGGACAAGGCGAGCACCGAAAGTTTGGCGCATGGCAAAGAGCACGTAACTCATTCTCTCTACTCGTGATTCGGCGAACAGTCGGTCCGTAGTCGCCGCATGCCGCAGGTGCGTCGCCGCCTTAACGCTGCAAGTTGGGACAGCAGTTGTGGGTGGAGAGAGGGAAAGCGCAAAGGCCGGCTGTGTTGCACGCGCGGGCGCCGCTAAGGTATCGAGAACAAAAGAAACCGCGACCTCCGCCAACACACACTCTGACTCGGACACGAACTCGCGCGACCGTCACGCGATATTCGCTTCGACCATTGCTCGCCCCCATTTATCCACCCTGATTATTTAGTTCGATCCACTTGTAGCAATTATGGCTGTGTGTCTGGCGCTTTGACATAGAGACGATAAGGGTTTTTGCGCTGAGTGAGGCATAACAATATTCTTTTCGAGAGCTCTGAACACACTCAGTTTTAGATAAGATTGTTTGCACCTATTTGGTTATGCAATGTGTATGCGGGCCACTCACCAAACGGCCTGGCGTGTTGTCTTTTACCGACTGCAGAAGGCTGTACACTTGACAAAGTGGCTCAATAATTTTTGCTTTATCAACAAAATACGAAATTGTGAATCGGATTTATTGCTTCTATAAAGCGTTGCATTTTCGCCTTACTACGTACGTAATCAAGGGAAACAATTGCGGAAATCTGGGAGTTTTGGACGAAAACACTTTTATTGTCGGGCCCGGGTTTTTGAAAATTTAATTATTTTCGACGTTTTTTAACAAATTTCGCTTTGAAGATTTTTCCCTCACTAATACCTATTGTTAAAATACATATGTTTAAATTAAATCAGGTGAAACTATTCTAATATGTGAGTGTCTTTGTCGGAAATATATAATATATATAGGCAACTTTTAAACAATTATTTCCTGAAAAACGACATCCCTTTTTTTCCTAGCATGCGCCAGAGAGCGGTAAAAAATTTCATGCTGGGCTCTTCTTGGCGAACACTCTGATACCTTACATGCGTAAATCTGTCTTCCCTTGAATAACTTCTTATTTTTCTAAGAAACCTAAGATTCTGATTAAATCTAATTTAATTTTACGTGAAAAAACAACCATTTAAAAACTATGTGACGGGCTAAGGGGAGAATTCTGTCACGTTTTGTTAAATCTGGGATCCCTATCCTAAACCCTATACAAGTTGAATTCTGAATACAGAATGAAATGCGCATTTTTGTCAAGAATTTTAACCACATATTGTCTCCGATGTAATAACATCTATTTGCGAAGCAAATCATCTATAGATTTGGGATTTTATCCTTAATCGTGTCCTTCGCGAAGGAATATACTTCTTCCACGACAATATGGATAATTTTAATAACTATATTTCGCACTGAGCTTTAAACGATGTGCACTGATAATAAAGTTACATTAATGTACAGAAGCAAAACAAAGGGCTATCTCAGCATTTGCTCAATGGATCAAGGAAACTCGACGAAAAACACAATCGAAGTGGAGGAAATGTACCAGTAGCTGAGGTACAATACTTGATACAAGTTGTTTAGAATTATACAGTCCAAATTATAAATATTTCATTAAATATCATTGTTAAAATGAATATTGATTTCCTTTCTGATGCTCTGTATAGTCTCTAATTACATAGAAGCAGTTGTGCAGCAGAAAATATTTTACTTGCCACTTAAACTTTTGTACCGATTTTAATCGTCTAATGTCATCTGGCAAAATGTTTATAAAATAATGTGCATGTATTGTATATGCATTTTCTGTAGTGAGCTGTTGATACTGTCACCTGATGAATATGATTACTTCGTCGAGTGTTATAGTTAGTCATCGGCGTTTGCTGAAATATATTTTCGCCCTTGAGAACGTCATTTTTGACCAAAACCAATGATTCGTAAATCAACAGACAAGGTAATGGTAGAATTCCTAGATTAATAAATAAAGGCTTACAAGAATCATGTGGGTGGGATTTTCTTACCATTTTTTTCGTACAGTTCTTTTTTGTAATCCAAAAGTCTGGGGATTATAAAATGTATTTTCCCAGAATATTGTGCCATATCTCAGGCGGGAAAGAAAATTTCCGAAATATACATAACGATCAGTATGAAGTCTGACAATTTGAAAAAATTCTGAATGCATAGCAAAATGAACTTAATTTTGTGTTCAATTCATTTAAATGTACGTTTCATGTGAGCTTTGCCTATTCTATTTTGGAGTAAGTGAGCGTTACATGGGTATCCGGCTGTAAGGAAGAACTTAGTTGGACATTGCATTGTAATGCTTTATTATTCTGTTTCTTCGGTTTATTTTTCTATCGATTGAACCAATATTGTTTTGTACTGTCAATTGAACCAATGTTCTGTACATTTCTGATAGTTATAAAAACTAGTGGTGCTAAAACAGCGCATACTTTCTCGCCCTTTTTCATGTTTACGTAATTCTATTTATACCACAATTTCTCTCTGAATTAACACACCTCAGTCGTCATTTTGTATAAAACTCAAATCCTCGAAACATTTTACATGATCTTATTTCAAAATATATCTTTAAGGAAGATATTTCATTAAGGGGAAAATCTCTTTTATCTTTAATTGTAGGAAGACTCCGGAAACATTTTGAACTTTTACAATTTTCGAAAAAATCAGGGTTTTCTACGAACATGTTTAATGAGAAATGTTGGAGCAATTTCTTTGAAAATTTTGAAAATGTTCCAGGGGAATCATGTAATGTGATTTCAAACTCGAGAGGTCGTGACATCAGCCAGATCGATTGCGGAATATCAATTGTCGAGAAAATCGGCTGAACGGTTTAATCGCTGGCGCAGTTCAGAGACGAACAGCCGGACGGACAGTCGTTTCCTTGTCATTCTATTTTTCAGAAGAACCCACAAAACATGGAATCTGACTACAACATGTGTTAGAGGATTTTTTCCGCTAAATATAGCAAGTGGATTTGGGCACTTTTTTTGTTAACAGGGCCCTGAAATAAGAGTTTTGATGAAAATGAAAATTAATTAATTTATATTTATTTATTTATTTATTTAATCAGAGCCCGACAATAGGGTTTTTCTTTCGAAAACATCGCCTGTTTTTGCCGCAGCATTATATATATTTTTCTTAATTACGTACGTAGTAAGACAAAATAGTAAAAAGCATAATCTCCATCCTCTTCCCCTTTTATTATAATCCTTCAGCAACCACTTTAAAGGCTTATTCCTAAATGGTACCGTCTTAAGTGAAAACCACTCTGTTGTTGAACTTGACCCAATGTCACAAGGTCTCGTGCTAGTGGCCATCCATGGCAGTGTGCCAGCCCACCGGCTACCTTACGTATTCGCGTGGTTTACCTCTCGCCGAGGAACCACACAGGGCCAAAATGGACGACATGTGGCCAAAAGCGGCCAGAAGGGGACATACGACGGATGCAGGCCCTATTGGGTTCTGTGGAGCATCACTTGTAAGTTTTGCGACGCTTGTATGTGGCAGAAACGTTTGGGTCGAACAAGCGGAAACGTTTGGAATATACAGCATCAGGGTTTGAATGGTGTCAGTCAACCGCGTGCACTGTCGAACGAACGAAAACATTTCGAACCATGCAGCTTGGTTGGGCGACTCGGTTTTGGCACGTTTTCACGGAATTCTCGTTTCTGCTACCGCCCCTTGCACCATTGTTCTATCATCAGTAACTCTTCGTGTGTTTCATCTGAACAATAATAATCATTCGATCTGGTATAGGCCTAAAGGTATCCCTCTTCCACTTTGCTGAATTTGGGATAAATTGCACGGGACGAAGACATAAATTTCACGTGTTTTTCTTTTCTGTAAGCAAAGGTTTTGATGGCGCGAAATCATCCCCAAAATTGGCGCCATAAAGATGCGATTTTACCAATTCGCTTTCAAAAATGGAAATTTGAACTCACGCAGTTGCAAAATATGTGGCCGAAACGCATTATAATTCTCCTTTAATACATTTTACTTCCTTTTTATGGCGAGTAAACTACTCGACAAAATAAAATCAATTTCAAAAATACTGCAAAATACAGCAATCTAATAGACAAAATCTGAAAAAATATATGTTAAATGCGTATCTTTAAATATACTATTCCTAAATCTTATATCCTAAAATCTTAAAATCATAGCTTAAAATATTCTTAATTCTTATATTTTAAAATTACAGTAATTTTCTTTTTCAAGAAAATTATTTTAGATAGTACTTCCTTGTGGAATGTTTGCATTAATAATTATATAAACAATTGCAAAAATGTAAATAAAATATACTATGTGACGGGATTAAACCACCGCAGCGGGAAGGCCAGAACCTACAAACAGGTCCAACATAGGGACGAGACAAAGGGCAAATCGTTGGATACAGGAGGCTGACCGGGAGGTCCTTGGTTCGAGTCCTGACGGCGGCAGGATTTTCGACACTAACTTTTCAGCTAGGTCGAATTCAGTCGCTGTCTGGAGGAGAATTCTAGCGGCAGGCTGCTTTGATCGGTAGTTTTCCGTGGTTTCTCCGATCAACACCAGGGGAATGCCGGAGCAGTACCCTATCAAACGGGCCACGGACCGCGCGCGATCTGTCCTTCCCATTCCTTGTCCTATCCTCTCCCTTTGCACACACACACACACACACTAACATGCACTACACTACCACATATCCCGGGAGACCGGTCGGGAGCTTAGAGATTGTCCCGGCTGGGGCGGTGCCCCGCTGGTGGGAAAGTCCTGGTTAGGGGGAACCTCGCTAGCCGACAGTAGGTCGGCGCCGGATCTCGCCATTTAGCGGGGGAAGATCACCGCCATCTCCCGAGAGAAAAACATGCACTACACTAACGGGACTAATGACCAGAGTAGTTGACGCGCCCGGAAACACGAAAAAATCAATCAATCCATCCATACCGAGAAAAACATGCACCACACTAACGGGACTAATGACCAGAGCAGTTGACGCGCCCGGAAACATCAATCAATGAATACAGGAGGGTGAGCGTTGGAGGTGCCACCTGCTTTTCTCGTCCGATGAGACGTTGGGGAAGGCGCCCAGCCTGGAAAAGCTCATCACAGAAGAGACTGTTTGCTAATACGTTCACTGATGTCATGACTTGTAGTCATGATAGAAAGACTGAAGGGCGACGTGTTGTGTGGTCTCTAACACAGTGATACACATTCCCGATTCGGAACGTTACGAGAACCACATTGCGACCGTGGAAGTGGTAGGGAATGTGGAGGTAAAATTCTCTCTTCCATGGATTGTATAGTGCATGGCGAATGCTCGGCTTGCACCGCAAGGACAGGGGTTCAGTCTCCGTCCGATAGTGGAGAAAGCGAGTTCGCAGCAGGTTTCCTTCAGTTTCCCTGCTTCCCAGTCCATCACATTCTCTCTCTTCCTGCTCATTACTCACCACTAGCTTGGCTGGGCACTTCTGTCAGGTATTTTTATATAAAATGTTTTAATTTGCGCTTTGAACGTTCGCAATTAAAATAAATTTAATTGGTTTAAATATCGTCAATCTGATGAATGAAGTCTTCACAATACACGTCAATGTCGGAAAAAGAGCATATTAATTTACAGCGTTTCACTAATGTATTTGTAGGTTCATTGAAACTATAAAAACATGTGTTTTTTCTAGAATTCTTCCAAAATACCCTGAAGGGATCCGGCTAAGAATTGTGCTAATCGATCAGTCTAGCCGAAAGAGCATATTAATGACGTTTGAATGTGCCATAAGTCATCGAAAAATCGTTTTGGAGACATTTCATACGAGTTTATGGATGGATACGCAAAACAACGGATGGATACGCAAATCACCATCATCACCACCATCACCATTTGCTTTAATCAATGGTTTTCGTGGTTTACCTGATCACATTCAGACGAATACCGCAACAGCACACCTAGAAGACGGTCCACAGATCGAGTGAGATCTTTCTTTCGTTATCCTGTCTCCATTCGCCGACCTTAGGATTGATCACTCACCCTAAAATGCTCTATCCGCCACTGATCTAGAAAAACTCGCTCTGCTGTCGAAGATCGATTAAGAAGTGCTGTTGAACCATGAAAAAGACGACCTATCAACACATTGCTTCCCACCACTTGTTCTCTAACCGCTACCGTCTGCATTGTTTTGTAAGCGTAGCAGTATTTATGTTACGGAATTGAATTGATGAATAGCTTCGGCATGGCATGCAATGTATTAATCTGCGTATACCCTATTAACTTCAATGAATCAATAAGAGAATTGCTGTGGCTTAATAGGATATTATGCAACTAGTTTGGAATGTTGAACTTTATTGCGTAAGTGGGCCTACATGTTTTGGAAACGAACGACGTTAAGAGCGACAAAATATAAAGCAACAGTATGACTAGTAGTACTACGGAATGGTACAGACTTTTCCGTAGTATCACACTCATTGCCCACAGGTCGGCCGGCGCCCTCACACCCATTGCACACTTTCTAATTTCCTTGGTGTGGACTGGCTTTACGGTCTTGCTCCATCCTCTAGCCAGCTGCCATCTATCGCAGCCCGAAGTACATTTTTTTGACATTTTCTCCATTTTCGGTTCCTCCGTAATGTTAGTATAAGAATATTAAAGAAGAATAAATCCTTGTCATTAAAGGCAATTTTCATTGAAAAATTTGAATCGTTTTAAAAAATAATGGCGTGTAAGCGTTATAGTAAATGAGAAATTTGAAGCTCTTTTTCACAGACAATTTTTGAGTTTTCGAAAAACTTCATTTAAAGCCATTAGAAGCACTTCAACTCACAAATGCAATAGTGTTTACAAATCGCTGAAAACGTACATATTAATGGCGTGAGAGATTTGAAAAAACAAAAAGAATTCGCCATAATGAACTTTATGCCATTTTAAGCAGCGCATACCAGTTGGATAAGTTTGAAGAAAAAATTTTGAGCCACTTTTGAGAAAACGGCGTTTTTGCGTTTCCGAAAATGCAGAATTTTGAGCTGATTTTAACTGAAAACTGATGAGTTTTCAAGAAACATTATATGACATTATTTAAAGAGCAGCTTTTCGAAAATTTAGAGTTAAACTTGAAAATCGGACCTATGCCACCTCTATAAGTGTATATTACTTTATTTTTAAAAGAAATTGAAAGAAAAAAATTTGGAGGCGTTTTTGAGAAAAATTTGAAAGTATCCGGAGGGGGGGTGTTGTAAAGTAGCCCCGAGTTTTGAAGAAAATTTTTCAAAATCGCAGCGCCTCAAGTTGAGCCAGATCGACTGGAGAATATCCATTCTGTAAAAAAAATCGTACGTATGGTTTAGGCGATAGCGGTGTTCACGGACGGACAGACTGAGAGTCGGACGGTGGGAGGTGCGACGGAGGGGTGTGTGTGTGACGGAGGGGGGCGTGTGTGACGGAGGGACGGAGGGGTGTGTGACGGAGGGGTGTGTGTGTGACGGAGGGGTGTGTGTGTGACGGAGGGGTGTGTGTGTGTGACGGAGGGGTGTGTGTGTGACGGACGTGTGTGTGACGGACGTGTGTGTGGGTGACGGACGTGTGTGTGTGTGGACGGACGTGTGTGTGTGTGAGGACGTGTGTGTGTGTGTGACGGACGTGTGTGTGTGTGGACGGACGTGTGTGCGTGCGTGACGGACGTGTGTGTGTGTGTGACGGAGGTGTGTGTGTGTGACGGACGTGTATGTGTTTGACGGAGGTGTGTGTGTGTGTGACGGAGGTGTGTGTGTGTGACGGAGGTGTGTGTGTCGGAGGGGTGTTTGTGTGACGGAGGGGTGTGTGTGTGTGTGACGGAGGTGTGTGTGTGTGTGCGTGACGGAGGTGTGTGTGTGTGACGAAGGGGGGGTGACGTTTTGAAAAAAATCGGTATCAGGGGACCGGTATGGTAAACCCGAGAGCCTAGAAAGTTCCCGCAGTAAAGCCAATACCCAGATGTTTGGCCAAGACTAAAACTGGGTATTTGTGTTAATAGAGGGATGTATATTCACTACCTGCGCACATTTTATTGAGCTCTCTTTTTGCTAGTTGAAGGAGAAAGGCGGGGAATATTATTTTGGCAGCAATACATAAAATCAAACCTTTAAATTGTCTGTTGATAGCAAATAGGTTTTCTATTATTGGAGTGCAAAAGCTTTTGTTTTCAAATATGGCCAATCAAGCTCGTTTGTATCGTTTTTCGTAACAAATCAACCATGTATGTATAGGGAAAAAGGGTTAAGGATTCTGGAGCTGAAGAAATCATGCGCAGATTATCCTCCTCTATACGTCATTCTGTAAAATATGACTGGATAAAGAGGAAGGAGCAATAATGATATTCTTTTTAGTAGAGATATCAAACGAAAATTAAACAATTTTTGGAATGCTCGTTGGTGATTTCATATTAATTGATTGCGGTTTTTAATGATAAAGAGTACAATGAAATTAAGGAGAATATCTTTAGTACATAACACGTGACACGGCATTCGGTGTCTTCATGCGAGACTGAGCAGGGGAAGCATAAAAGAGTCATGCTCCCATCCGTGTCTTTCTTTAGACACGGTTAGCCCAATGCTGGGTGGCGTGGAGGGGCGAGGCGTAGCGTGGCGTGGGGCGGTGCGGGCGAGAAAACCATGCCAGCGTGCCAGCGCGTGGGAGAAGTATGATTAGATAGCGGGCTGCCCGGCCCGCCTCATGATTCATTGGTAACGTTTTGAATTCCGATGTATTACATGTGTTTTCGTTTGTATGTGTTCGCATTTTTAAAATTTATTTTTAAAATTTATTTGCTTTCAGATGTACAACCTTTTTATTTTAGAAAATCATCATTGGCTGAGAACAATTTGGAGGAATGAGACTAGTGAGAGCTGTGTCAAAATATTGGCTGAATAGTTTTCTGTGAAAGTGTGTTCGTTCTAGTGTATGTTTCCATAGTTGCAAGTGGATAGCTACTGGTATTGTTGGGAGGGTTGTATAATGAGGATTGTATGTAGAGGGCGAGTTGTATGATATACGTAGTAATAGGGATTCTTTCCAAACTTACGAAGAAGATCTCTGGATATGAAGCAGTGTGGTAAAGATTAGGAAATGGTATTGTGAGGTCTGAAGACTTTAGTTGTGAGATTTGACTGCAGAACCCCAGATTAGACTTGCCAGATTGTTCTTTGATGAAAAACCGTAATAAGATAGCAATTAGTATCTGTGAAATGCTTGTGAGGTAACGTTCAAATTCAAGAACTACTCATGGTATCAATTGTGGGGAAATTTTACAACAGTTCAAATGACACAGCACATTATTCAAAATTTATTTGGAGAAAAATAAGCGCCTAAGCAATACTAATCATGAGAAATGTCTTTCAGTTAAAGTGACATCATTTGTGTGTAATTTAGCTTTGAAATGCGAAACTTGTCAGAGTATTTTTAATTTTGACTGCTACGAATTTTGTGACATCGTCTTTAGTTACTTCACGGGTCGATCATCCGTCTCAAGTTGCGCGCATGCTAGTACTTGCTCGAGTCGTCTGTCAGGTCAGAAATTCCTTATAGATATACAACACATCTTCCACTTGGAACCGGAAGCGGAAGCTCAGTGATGTCACTGCAGCGCCTCTGACCGGGAGGTCCTACGTTCGAGTTCTGACAGCGGCAGGATTTTCGACACGAGCTTTTCAGCTAGGTCGATTTCAGTCGCTTCTAGAGGAGCATTCTAGCGACCGGCTGCTCTAATCGATAGTTTTCAGTGCTTTCTCCGATCAACACCAGGCGAATGCCAGAGCAGTACCCTACCAAACGGGCCACGGACCGCGCGCGATCTGTCCTTCCTCTTCCTTGTCCTATCCTCTCCCCTTACACACACACACACACACACACACACTTACACTAACATGCACTACACTACCACATATTTCGGGAGATCGGTCGGGAGCTTAGAGCTTGTCCCGGCTAGGGCGGTGCCCCGCTGGCGGGTAAGTCCTGGTTAGGGGGAAACCCCACTTGCCGACGGTAGGTCGGCGCCGGATCTCGCCATCCAGCGGGGAAGATCACCACCATCTCCCACGAAAAAACATACACTACACTAACGGAGCTAATGATGAAAGCAGTTGACGCGCCCGGAAACACGAAAAAGTCAATCAATGAAATCCAATTGGGTCTGTCTGTGCAGCATCACTTATTGAAAGTAGGCGTGTGCGCGCTCGTCCACGCTCTTCCAGGCGTGCGTGCGTCCAATCATTTGGCCTGTGTTCACTTCATCGGGAGACATTTTAGAAGGTTATGGTAAAATTTTGTAGCTCCTCCCCTTTTACGTTTCTGCCTTACATTTTTAAGCACCGTTAGTTCTATCAGAGAAAAAATATCAAAGAAAAAAAATCAGTCTTTTTCAGAACAAAATTATAATTTGGCTGTTTCTCCAAGCAAACGTTACACGAAAACTATGAGTATTTTAAAAAATGTCCTTGCACTTATTTATAGATATTCTCCTTTTGCTATATTGTAGTTGGTGTAGAGCCGGTGGTGTATATGGAACGTCCATTTAAATGAATTGAACACAAAATTAAGTTCATTATGCTACGCGTTCAGAATTCTTGCAAATTCAGTCAGCCTTCATACTGCTCGTTGTGTATACTTCATGAATCTTCATTCCGCCTGAGATATGGCATAATATTCTGGGAAATACATCTTATAGCTCCCAGACTTGTAGATTACAAAACGAATTGTACGAATAATAACCAAATCCCACCCACGTGATTCATGTAAGCCTCTCTTCATGAATCTAGGAATTCTACCATTACCGTGTCTTTTTATTTACGAATCAGTGGTTTTTGTAAAAATGACTTGCTCAAGGGCGGGAATATATTTTCAGAAAATGCCGAAGTCTATTACTATAACACTCGACGTAGAAATCATATTCATCAGGTGACAGTATCAACAGCTCATTGCAGAAAATGCACATACAAGACATGTACAGGATTTTACAACACGTGGCCAGAGGACATTAAACGATTAAACTCAATAGAAAAGTGTAAATCCCAAGTGAAAGCGTTTCTGCTGCATAACTGTTTCTATACAATTAGAGACTATACTGAGCATCACAAGAAAAGTAAGATTAATTTTAAATATGATACATAATGCATTATTTACCATTTGGACTGTATAAATGAGTATAAACAACCTGTAACAACTATTGTACTACAGCTTCCGGGTCAATGACCCCATCTCGATCAGGTTTTTCGTCCAGTTTCCTGATCCATTGAGCAAATGCTGAGATGGCCCTTGTTTTGCTTCTGGACATAAATGTAACTTCATTTTCTGTGCATGTTTTCTAGAATTCAGTGGGAAGTACAATTATTCAAATTATCGTTTCCATGTTGTCGCGGCAGAAAGTAATAAGAGCCAAAATTTATTGCTTATTTATCCTTGAAAATAGATTTTATTACATGGGAGTTTTTTGTTTTTTCTCCTTTCAAAATTCAAAATTTATTGCTTATTTATGAAAATAGATTTTATACATATTAAAATTCAAAATTTAAGTAGTATATGACTTAGTGTAGGGATCATGGAATTTTGAAAATGTGCACACAATTCACATTTCCCATAGCACGTCATACGCAGTTTTTAACTGTTTTTGACGTAAAATAAATAAATAATAAATATATTGCTATTTTGTTAGCAATACAATCATATCACATTTGAAGTTCTTTTAGCAATGCAAATAAGTTTTCTGTTACTCGAGAGCGAAAGTATCTAATTTGAAAATGTTGCTAACCTCACTTTGTTGGTTATCTTATTCATCGTTCAACTCTGTATGAAGAAAGAGCGAGGAAGAGATACTTGAGATTAAGAAAATGTTTGCAAGTTATACTTCTTCCGCCCACGTAACGTACAGGTTTTACTGTTATTTGACGAAAATAAATAAATAAATAAAAATTAAATATATAGCTCCGTTAGGGAATGTTCAGTTGGTTAATACTGCTATTGTCTTTGAATAAATAATTTAATATTTTGGTACTTCCATCAAATCTTTATTAAAACATTCTTGAAAGAAAATGACTTGTTTCCGACAAGGGGAAGTATTCAAAACACGTGTTTTAATCCCTTTTTATAGCGATTATTTCTCAGAATAGTGGTCTTTGAGTTAATGCTGAGAACGTACGTGCACTATTCCATACGTAGAATAATCACTGAAGGCTATCGTTCTGTAAATGGAAGCAATGCCATATTATTATTAACGATAATAAGTCGATATGGGTATCGTAATGAGAAGACTGTGGCTTTTGCACAGCAAGGCCTTTTGTGAATGCCTCCAAAAGTGATAGGAGTCTTCTTCTGAAGTTACGTCAATCGTGTATCATTAAAAGTTTGACCTACATCGTCACGAAGAGGATCTCTTAGATATTTATTAAGATAAAAACAGATATTTCAATATTGGTGGTGATAGTGTCGTTTTCGTCGATGTCAACTTTACCATCAATATAGTCTTTTATCTACATCTGTTGTTAAATATTGCATTCAACTACCTTGATATCTTTTAATAATTGCGGATTCGGTGGTATAACGGTCAGCGTACCGGACTGTTGTTGCGGGTTCAAACCCGATCGAAGCCGTGGATTTTTAAAGGCGAAAAAATCCTTCGTACGCCTTCTTTCGGAGGGGAAGTAAAGTCGGCTGTCCCATGTTAGCAGATTTACTGCATGTAAAAGATCCTCAAGCTTAAAAGAAGCCTCTGAGCAAAATTGAGATCCGCCTGTTTCGTCGCCGAAGATATCGCCTTTCTCCGCTAGGTGGTGAAAGGAGCGTACCGAAATTTGCGTGGTTAGATGGAAGAGCGGGCCTGATAGCCCGAGTATCGCCACGTAAAATAAGGCATTAACCAACTAACTAACTTTCAATAATAGGTCATTTGGCAGAAAAAATATTAAAAAATTAGTTTACTCTAACGTTTAGTATGTATTTCACATCCACCAGCGCGGTATAACAATGTTTCCAAATCAAAACCTTAATGTCCAAATCAAACATGCGCCCTAATTTGATTTGATGCATTCTTTGCTCAATCCGAGGAAAAATTTAATCAACCATCTTTAAGACATTTTTTAGAAAATTTTGATAATGTTGTTAAGATTCTATGTAATATACCCTCGAAAATCAAAATATCCTTGTTAAATTCTCCGGGTCTCGATTTCGGCCAGATCGATATCGGTTTTGGAGAAAATCTTCTGAATGCCTGAGGCGCTAGAGTTGACCGCAGGCGGACAGACAGAACTTTTGCTGTAAATAATTTTTTCTGTGTCAAGGGCTCACAACACTTGCTAGAGAACGATACATTTTTCGATATAAGAGACCCGAATTTGAGTTTTCTGGCAAATAATCACTACTTTCCGCCGCAGCATTACAATACTTTCTCTACAAAGAAAAAACGAAGATGGCGAGAAAGAAAACTCTCTTACATTATTGGTACGGTAATTATCGCGGATAATATTTTTAACCGACTCCAAAAACAGAAGTTTATAGCATATTTTTGTATTCAATTGATTGTATCTTTGCCTGGAAGAATATGAGTTCCGGATAGTACGATGGTAATATAATTACAGTCGACTGTGTTTATAGTGAACTCTGGTTTCGGTTGTGGGATATGGATCACGGGATCGGTCAATTAATGAATTTTAGTTTGCTAACGTTTCGGAATATGTAATTCCTTCCTGAGGGCTTACTAATACACAAACTGATCAAACTTCATGTTTGCCTACAGACCAACTCCAATATACATATGCTAAAGCACAACAGGTCCATTGCAAGTCCGGTCAGAGCCACGGCCCGGAAGTAAGTGGCCGCACTTACTTTCGGGCCGTGGCTCTGATCGGATCAACAGCTTAGGTCATTACTCCCGTAAGTGTAGTGCATATTTTCCCGGTGATCCTCCCCCGCGGGATGGCGAGATCCGGTGCCGACCTACCGCCGGCAAGCGGGGTTTCCCCTTAACCAGACTCTGTCACCAGAGCGGAGCACCGCCCCAGCCGGGACAAACTCTAAGCTCCCGACCGGTCTCCCGAAATATGTAGTAGTGTAGTGACTGTTAGTGTAAGTGTGTGTTGTAAGGGCAAAAATAGGACAAGGAAGTGGAAGGAAAGATCGCGCGCGGTCCTTGGTCCGTTTGTTAGACGCGTATTTTGCTCCGGCATTCAGCTGGTGTTTATCGGAGAAACCACGGAAAACTACCGATCAGAGCAGCCAGACGCTTCAATTCAGCGATTGAATTCGACCTATCTGAAAAGCTACTGTCGAAAATCCTCTCGAAGTCGGGACTCGAATCTAGGACCTCCCGGTCAGAGGCGCTGCAGTGACATCAGTTGATGCACTGAGCTACCGCTCCCGGTCGGAGATAGTGAATCTCTGATATTGTGAAATTCTTGTTCATCTCTTCTATTATGTTAACACTAATTTATTAAATTTACTGTCAGTTTAATCATGGGTTCGACATACAACATATTATTCTGTACCTGTTGCATGTGGACGTGTAATTCTATACAGAATCGCAATTCCTGGAAGTTCGATTCATTGAAATCAATTATTAGATTGATGACAACTTATATAAATTATCAGTCTTTTTCAACTATAAAAAATTAACATTTATTCTTATAAATTCTATATTACAATTCTGTTGATCTCACGAGAATTAATTTCAACGTAGAACATTAAAACACTGTACAGGTTTGACTATAGTTCGTAAGCTTACTATAATATCTTCATAGATGGCTTCTATGGTGACTAGTAGAATGTTATCCGTGAAATCCTTGTTATAACAATTCTTGCATACTTGTCTAAATGAAAAATGTTCCAGAATGCCCTCAACGATTTGCTGTTAATAAGACTTAATATTTCACACAAATTTAATACACGGTCGCGACTACCTCTATCTGTGTTTCGTAAGAAACACCTATTCGCGACCGACTATATTCAGCTACTTATTGAAAAATTCTTCCATCTATAGAGCTACGCTAATATACATCCCCTCGAAACACGGAGTCTGTTTTAATTCAAACTTCCAACTACTACATTAATATAATTTAAAATACCAAGCTCTCAAACCTCAAACTAATAATAAATTCTCGCCTCACTATCATTTAAACAATACCCCATGCTGAAAATCCGTTCGCACCTCACTAACCGCTTATGTGCCTTCGCTTCAATAATTTTCTAGAGTGATCCCATGCGTCCTTCCGCAAGATCGTAGCTCTCAACTCCCACTCCCAACCTTTTTCATATAATGTGTTCGGGGCAGTGTCTATCAGCACTGCGCTATGACATCAAGCATGGAATATCACACATTGTTGATCCGTTGTCCTAAAAAAGCGTATTTTTTGACTTCCGAGTTTGCACACAATGCTGTTATTACTAACGCTGGATGCCGCTTCTATCATTAATACAAAACACAGGGTTCTTTGCGTATCACAATATAGTGAACGAAAATTGTTAGTGCCCAGACGTTCGGTATAACCGGAGTAGACTATATATTCTAATTGCGGGTTCATATTCATAATAAAGTGTTGCATCACATTCATCACGCAAATAACACTAGCACCAATATGTAGAATATATTTTAGGAACTTGATATTCTCCAGAGATCTAATTTAACTTTATCCTAGAAATTTGAATGGAATATTTGAATTTTGTGGAGTACTTTATATGAAACACCTAGGACATTTAATTTTTTATGTTTTGAAGTTGGTTTTACAGTTTTTAATTTAATTTTTAGTGAAGTACTGGTAGAATACTACCATTTCGTGATTCTTTATCAAAATAATATTTCATAATTCTAGGTACAAATTGTGTGTATTTAATTTGGAGCATTTGTGTTCTATGCACCCATAAAATACTTGCATTGTTGTGAATTTCTGAAAAGCATCGGCATGTTTGCTTTACTGAAACGTTTTTGCTCCATTGCAGATAAGTCTTGATAATGAAATCTGAATGTTTACAATACCCCAGAGATCACTTAACAACACCTTTTAACACGTATTGTGTCAAACTGTTGGACTGCTTTGGTCTTGTTGATAACTAAGGTTTATGTCTAAACCAGTGTTTTTGTACATTCGAAGTGCATTTTTGATTGATGACTGTGTGAAATTGTCATTATATATGCCGCGTGTAAATGAAGAATTTGCTCACAAAAGCGATTTTTTGAAGTTTTCAAGAATGCTAAATTCTATGTTAAAAAGGTCAAATAGATGAAAATTTTGATAAGGACATCAATCTTCGCTAACGAGTGAGATGTTAATGAATGAGGTTGGAACAAATGTTCGTTAGAGAAATCCTGCTCAGGCCTCGTTTACATTGCCGCGACGAGGAGATTGCAGCTCGTTGCACTGATAAGGACCTATGGAAGGTTGGTGTGTTATCAAAACATACTGCTTCCGACGTGTACAGCATATTAACACCTAGCTCAACAACGGAAACCATAAGTCTCAGATATTTGCAGTTGAGGACTTCCAATATAACCGATTTTTTGGTTAAAACCAGATATATTGCCATCCTCTCATTCGTAAGTTCTGTGTGAACATTTCCCTCTTCCGGAGAACCAGTCGGAGGCGTTTGCTTGTGTTTCAGCGGGGCGCTGGCGAACGGCGGCGGGCGACTCATGGGCGTCGGAGGCGACGACGGCCACGGCGGAGGCGGCGACGAGGGCGGGGGCGACGGCCTGGTGCCGCACCCTTGCCTCCAGACCGAGTTCGACGCCCTCTTCCAATACAGTCGCCCACGCAAACCTGGTGAGCCGTCACGTGAGGGAAAAGAGAAGGGAGCCGGGGAGATAGGAGAAGGGTCTCACCGTAGACTAGTTTGTGGAATGGCGCTTGGGGGCGATATCTTGATCACGAGCCTGCAACACATTTCATTCTGATTACTGAGTTAAAGCGTCTTTTTGTGTAGATCGTAGGATTGTTTCGAATGTTTAATGCATGCTGTGTATTTTAGAAATAAAAACGGTTATTGTTTAGGGTAGAGAGACGATTTGGGTACTCATGTCGTAGTTGCTCTGATACTCGAGAGGAACGGTACAAATAAATTAGGAAATGGGCGCACAATATCCGGAGATATAAACTACAGGAAGTTTCCTTCCTCGCATACATTTCGCATGAAAGGTGAAACTGAATACGCCGAAGCATGCAGGCAAGCCGAATAACTTCTTTAGTGATTTTTATGAAATTGATGAACTCTCATTTACGTAAAACGTTCCATGTGCATTTTGTGTGACAGAAACTTCGTGAATTTAATGGATAATCCCTGTAGTTCTTCATTCAGAACTCCCGCCGAGATCATGAACTTTACAAATACTCGTGATATTTTCGAATAAATCTTTCGAAATTGGGATCAAAATCTTGTTATTTCAGGATGGAAAATTAATCTCTCTACCATTGTTAATTTCCATTTAATAGTAATGAAAATAACGATATCTTCTAGAATTGTCTGAAGAAGAAATAGGAAAACAAGGCAGTCTTCGCTCTACATACGTTAAATAGAGGAAAGTTTATTATTATTATTATTATTATTATTATTATTATTATTATTATTATTATTATTATTATTATTGATCTGAAACTATACTATATATAAAGTATCCTAAAACGTATGTCATAGGTTCAAGTAGAATTATAAATATTTGTTGAGGAAAGTTCAGAAATGTAGTTTGTAAAAATAATTCCAATAACTAATGATATAACTATTTACAGTGTTGCCAGATAGTCTGGAGAGACTCTTTCCCAAATGTCGTGCATCAACTCCCCTGTCAGCTTGAAAAGGGATAAATAAGAAATTGATCAAATGTTCGAAAATAAATTGTTATTAATACGGGGCCCTTATTGAAATTTTCATGGGAGACGGCATAGGGCATCCCTATCCCGTGCGCAAACCTATACTCATTACATTTATTCCAAAACGCTCAGAAATATTGTACAGACCACAGTTTGGAACTCGGTTCACAATTAGCATCCAAATGTACTCGATAATTCACGTAGAGTATTTTAATAGTGACATTTTATTAGGTTGATGCATAATTACAGGTTTAGGGGTCATCGGAGGGTCTCGGCCACAACAGATGAATTTTGAATAAATTCTGTGGTTCATTTCTGGATTATATCCAATTTTATTGTAAAAGTTTAGGTGTGATCCACGTTGCTTCGGCTGTAAGTTATTTTATTTTCTTAATTTTATCATTGTATTATTTATTTCACTTCTTTTGTCAATTTTATTCTGTATATCATAGTTCTTTTTCATGTTAATCTCTCAATTTTTCCTTTTTGTTAGAGACCCACTGAGCATGCGAAAATATTGTTCCCGAAAGTTACTTTGGGCTAGAAATAAATGTATAAATTATATATTATTTACTTTTATTGTTGTGATTGATTATCCCCATATCTGTAATAGATGAATTTTGGGTGAAAGCTCAAGATATTGTTCATTCATTTGGACACGTATTACAGAAGTCAACGTATTTTGGTCTGTAAATTGCTAGTCAACGTATTTTGGTCTGTAAATTGCTACAGATGAATGACAAAAATATATTTGTATAAGCAGAAACTTATTTAATTTTTACTTAATTGGCACTATCGCATCGTGCCGTGAATGGAAATAGGACGCAGGGTACCTCCATCTAAAAATAAAAATACCTGGAACATTCTAGCTTATTTCGAACAGTACAGAAAGCGTAAAACGTACTTCTGTATACTATCTCCCGTTCCTTGACTATCTATAATTGACGCCTTATCGATGAAGGAACTTTCTCAACAAGGGTCGCAGAGAGTGAGTGTGCTGGGGTTAATGGTACGTCACCTGAATCAGAGAATTAGAACGAAGGAGGCGAGAGTAAATAAGGGAGAAGAAAGAGACAAAGATGAGAGAAAATGGCAGAATCGTTCAGAGAGGGGATGGGAGAGTGGGGATGGGATAGTGGGGATGGGAGAGTGGGGTGAGGGGGATGATGAGTGTGAGGGGGATGATGAGGGTGAGAGGGATGATGAGGGTGAGGGGGATGATGAGGGTGAGGGGGATGATGAGGTGAGGGGATGATGAGGGTGAGGGGATGATGAGGTGGAGGGATGATGAGGGTGAGGGGATGGTGAGGGTGAGGGGATGATGAGGGAGTGAGGGATGGTGAGGGTGAGGGGATGTGAGGTGGGATGGAGGGGGGATGATGAGGTGAGGGGATGTGAGGGGAGGGGATGAGTGAGGTGAGGGGATGGATGAGGGTGAGGGGATGGTGAGGGTGAGGGGGAGAGGGTGAGGGGTGATAAAGGGGGGATGAGAGGGAGGGGATGATAAATGGAGGAGGATGAGGGGAGGGGATGATAAATGAGAGGAGGATGAGGAGAGGGGATGATAAATGAGAGGAGGATGAGGAGACGGGGATGATAAATGAGAGGAGGAGAGGGAGAGGGCGATGATAAATGAGAGGAGGATGAGGGAGAGGGGGATGATAAATGAGAGGAGGATGAGGAGAGGGATGATAAATGAGAGGAGGATGAGGGAGGGGATGATAAATGAGAGGAGGATGAGGATGGGGATGATAAATGAGAGGAGGATGAGGAGAGGGGGTAATGAGAAGGAAACGATAGATGATTGATATTGAGGGAGAGTGTGTACGTTTATCCTGAAATGCCTGGCCGTGGAGATGCGGTGCGTGCCGAACTGCGCTGCGCGTGGTGAGCGCCGCTGGCGCGTGCTCGCCCCTGGCGCTGCCCGTGCTCGCCCCGCGCTGCTGCCAGCTGTCCGGGGCTGCTCAGCTGGATGCCGCGCTACCGCCGCCAGGATCTCGTGCCCGACATCATCTCGGGCTTCACCGTCGCCGTCATGCACATCCCCCAAGGTGAGCCTTAGGCGCTTCCAGGGTTTTCCTACGTGACAAGGCCGCCATGTTGGAAACGTCAAAAGAACAATTGAAGGACCTTTGACTTTTGAAAAAATATTTCTTTTTGTTTTTCTTTACTTCGTTTTTTAACGTTTTTCTTATTTTTCTTTTGCTTCGTTTTGTTTTTCTTCTTTTTCTTTCCTTTCTTTTTCTTCTTTCTTTTTTCTTTTTCTTCTTCATTTTCCTATATTGTCATCCTGTCATCTAGCTACTTTGTATGCATTTTCGTTGCTTTTGTTTTTCTACTTCAAAGCCCTGGCGATTCGGTACGTCACTAATGTTATCTAAATGTTAAATTTTTTCGCCCTTTCTTTCGCTCCTTCAGCTTTAGCCTCACAGCTGATTTCCACATTTTGATTTTATCGTTTAATTTATGTTAACTATGTTTTATTTTCTCAACAAGGATAAGCGAAATTACTCGTAATTATATTGTTTTATAAGACTCTTTCATTCCATTACATTTTTTTCTTTTTCTTTGCCTTGTTTGTGACTGATTTCCTAACTCTTAATTCCTGCTAAAATTCTGTTGAGTTGACTTGTAAGATATCGAATTCCCAGGCGAGTAGGTAATGAATGCACGCGATATGAAGAAGTCGTTCGTAAACGGATCATGAATGCGTCATACGATTTCATTCAGTCATTTCAATGCGGGACGCATGATGCGCGGCTCTGGCGTTTCTTAAGTGACACGTGGCGTTCGGTGTGTGACAAGCGAGTCGTGGTGCATGACACGTGTCGTGCCACGCGATGCCTGTCACGCCATATTCATTGCACATGACGTATAATGCATGGCACATTACGGATGGTGCGTGGGACATTCCGAATAGCACATGATACATGGCACACGGTAACACATTACGCCTGATTCGTGCAGCGTTGTACTACATGGTGTGTGGTGGCGAAGCTCGTAACGCATGGTGTGTTGCACATTACGAATAGATCGTGATAAATGGTAGGTCCTGAGAAACACGTGGGTGAACGTGCATGGCACGTATAGGGCATGACTTGTTATGCATGATTTCACCCATTGACCGCGGAAAGTGGGGCGGGAAGTATAGATACACGTTTCATATAGCGTGTAGCGTGTAGTGTTTGTTGTGCGACCCATGACGTGTGGCACGTGGAATAGGCATCGTCACGGAGCAGAGTAATGCGCGGCACGCACGCGTGACGAATGGTTTGGCGCAGGTGGCGTCGTTTGACACGTCTGCAGGTGAGGCGCCTCCCGCATCAATGTGGATAGAGGAAGTGTCTGCTTAATGAAGGTATTTAATGAATGTACCGGGAGCGGTAACTCAGTGCATCAACTGATGTCACTGCAGCGCCTCTGACCGGGAGGTCCTAGGTTCGAGTCCTGACGTCAGCAGGATTTTTGAATGACTATGAAATTTTTGAATTACTAGTATAACTACTATTACTACTCTTAGTAGTAATCGTATACAAATACTAGCGGCGATGCACACTATCTAGTGCAAGAATAAACTCGGTAGTTACCACAGAAATATGAAAATTCACATTGATAGGTAAAATTGAAATCATGTTTCACAATTAAATATATATTTTTCACTTAATTCAGATTTTATATTCCAGCAGATATGTTTCGAATAATTTTATCTCATCTTCAGTGTTCCCCAAATAGCGTGATACAAAACATATTTGTTAAACATCCCCCTGGCCGGTGTAATTTTGTGCTCTGGCTTTGCTATCCCACACCAAGGGAAGGGCGGATTGTATAAATGTGGTTTGTTACACTTACTTTTCAACTTTACTTAATCCAAACTTGGGGAAGATGATATCGATGTTACTCATCCATGTGTATTGTTTGGGATACTTATATAAGATAATTCGCCGCCAGTGAAGGGGACAGTGAAGATGTACCATGTCTAGGAATGATGTACTTCCACTCTCACTATAGCAGAGGCACCGTCTGCTGCGCAGGGATGGCGTACGCGATGCTGGCCAACGTGATGCCCATCGTGGGGCTGTACATGGCCTTCTTCCCGGTGCTGCTCTACGTCGTCATGGGCACTTCCAGGCACATCTCGATGGGTGAGTGACGCCCCCGCAGCCCCCACGTTTCCCTATCCATCCCAACCCTTGCTTATTAATTTTTCTGGTTATTTTCGGGGAGCAGGTCATTGACCGCAAGTTCCGTACCCTTTTTTCGACCACGATTTCTTTAATGTCACTGGGTAAGGTGGCTCAAAATAACAGTTGTTGTGCCTATGACCCGCAGGTCCTGAGGTTCGAGTCCCAACAGTGGCAGGATACTCGACACTACCTTTATACCTATCTCAAATTCAGTCGCTTTCTGAATGAGAATTCTACCGACCAGCTGCCCTGATCGGCAGTTTTCCGTGGGTTCTCTGATCAAACCAGGCGAATGCCGGAACAGTATCTGGTCTGTGGACCATACGGGTCACAGACTGCATGCAATCATTCGTTCCGCTTCCTCGTCATATCCTCACCCCTTACTTATCCACGCACTTACCTGAACTACACTATCCCACACGTAGGGAGACCACACGGGAGCTTAGTGCATGTTCCGGGTGGGGCGGTTCCATTCTAGTGGTGGATACCTGGTTGGGGAAAACTCTGCTAATCGACAGTCGGCAGCCGGGTAGGTCGGCGGTAAATCTCACCATCCAGCAGGGGAAGATCACCGCCACCTCGCGAGGGAAAAAACATACACCACACTTACGGGACCAATGGCCTTAGAAATTGACGCCCCCAGAAACACGAAATAAGCAATCAATCATTTTTTAAGTCCAGTTCCTACCTCCCGGCGCGGTGTAGGAAAATAACATCAAAGCAAGCGTGACCTGCTGGCATTTCTTGCAGTACCAGCACGTGATAATCACTTTCTCCCCCAGATGTCCATCGCAGTTGAATACATTCGAATTGTTTCATCGGGAGAGCGCGATAGTTCCGGCCGGAAATTGCTGGAAGGATTATTTTAGTCGGGCGGCCCGCCAGTGCGATTTCACGTTTTACAAGCGGACATGACCTACTGAGGATTTTCATCTCTTCAAAAATCTGCAACCCCCAGCCAGAATCGATCAATTTAGATCTATGACCTAAGATTTTGAAGCTAGTTTGCTATTCTCCACAGCACTAGGGGCGGGGTCCCGACCGTAAAGGCATTTCTAAATTTCGTTTCCTAGACTTACTCTGTCCTGTCCGGAGCCAGTCCATTCCAGAAAAGAATTAGGAGAACAGAGTAGAGTTTATGAAGTTTTGTCTGTGGGGTGGTCAAAAAAACCTTATGGTGACTCGTACAGGCACACCCCTACGGATAAAACTAGAATGTATCCCAAAAGTGTTGAGGTCGATTCTCAAGGAGTTCGATTTTCTTCCGGAGTCTAACCATTCACTGCTGGTCTAGAAACTGCGATCAAGTGGGAATCTAGAATTTCAAATTGTGTGTGTGAGATGCACCGTGATGTGCGAGACGGACTGGACAGTATCCACTGTGTACCATGAAACCTGGAACTAATTTCGAGTGCATGTGGGTCTCCTCCTCGTATTCCCTTTTTTCTGCGACCCGTGGAGTAACGGTTAGACGGTTTACCTTCCACTGCTGGGGCTGGGAACCAAATCGCGATCAATGGATGTGGAATTTGTTGTGGAAAAATCACTTTATTGGCAGGTTTTCTCGGGTTATCCGTTTTCCTTCGCCTCTCATTTCATCACTGCTCCACCATCATTTATATTTTATCTTCCTAATTATCTACCCACCAAAATCATATATCCATTACAGGTACGGTTATAAGTCTCAGGTACTACTCTTGTATCCGTAGTAAATTAAAAAAACCTATTTTCCTTTTATGTTTTCATTATTCATTGAACGTATTATGAGTAGCAGTGAATAACGTATTCTAGGACGTGCTAATCTGGGAAGGTGCATTATTTTTCCATGCGCGACATTATCACACATGTCAGGACACACGTAACGTGTTATTACCCCGTTGTCGGGAATAACTGGAGGGGCATAACTGCAGGCCGACGTGTAGGTCAACACCGGATCTCACGTTGCAAGTGGGAAGAAAACCGTTACCTTTGTGATATCTTATGCCCTACACTTGCGGGACTAATGACCTCATTAGTTGGTGCCCCCAGAATTAATACTGACACACTCACAAGTCCCGTATTCCAGCTGAGAAATCCCCGAGAGCGGGGTGTGCTAATCCTGGCGCGGTGCATAGGCAGCTTCGCCGTGGTGTGCATGATGGCGAGCAAGGCCGTGCTACGCTACGCCGTCATCCCGGACGCGCCAGATGCACCCGAGTTCAACGCCACCGCCACCGCCGAAGCTGCCGCCGCCGCCGGCCTGCCCGCCGACGCCCAGTACTCGCCCGAGCAGGTGAGTGGCAATCGATTCCCTTGCATTATTTGCAGCGATGTTCTCGCGGCGCGATACCTCCGTGGTTGGCGCGTGAGGTTGATCGATTGTATTTTACGTCAGAACTGTTCAAACTATTTGGAGGTGACGTGCTACGGGTAGAAGGTATTCTGTGCTCGCTTTTTAAATTCTGGGATCTCTACCATGAGCCATATACACATTTAATTCTGAATGCAGAAAGAAATGAACGTTTTTGGCAAGAACTGATAAGATAGCATTCGCTCCGATATAATAAAATCGATTTTCAATGTCAAGTCGACTATACATTTGGGTTCATATCCATCATCATGTCCTTCTTGAATACTTCCTGCCACGGCAACATGGTGAGCGATATTTTGAATAACTATATTTCCCACTTAACTTTGGAAACGGCCACAGATAGTGAAGTTACATTTGGACCCAGAAGCAAAACAAGGAGCCATCTCTGTATTTGCTCAAGGATCAGTGTAACTGGACGAAAAACCTGTTCGAGATAGGGGTCATCGACCCAGAAGCTGAAGTATAGTATACTTGTTAAAAGTTGTTTAGAATAGAACAGTCCGAATGGTAAATAAGACATTAAATATAAATAAATATTAAAATTCGCCTCGCGCTTTGCTGACCTCAGATCAGAGAAGACGGCAAGTGTGTATGGTTGAATATGCGTTTTCCGGGAGCGGTAGCTCAGTGCATCAACTAATGTCACTGCAGCGCCTCTGACCGGGAGGTCCTATGTTCGAGTCCTGACGGCGGCAGGATTTTCGACACTAGCTTTTCAGCTAGGTCGAATTCAGTCGCTGTCTGGAGGAGAATTCTAGCGGCCGGCTACTCTGATCGGTAGTTTTCCGTGGTTTCTCCGATCAGCACCAGGCGAATGCTGGAGAAGTACCCTATCAAACGGGCCACGGAGCACGCGCGATCTGTCCTTCCTCTTCCTTGTCCTATCCTCTCCGTTTACTCACACATACTTACACTAACATGCACTACACTACCACATATTCCGGGAGACCGGTCGGGAGCTTAGAGCTTGCTCCACTAGCTGACTGTAGGTCGGCGCCGGATCTCGCCATCCAGCTGGGAAGATCACCGCCATCTACCGCGACACCGAACAAACATGCACTGCACTTAAGGGACTAATAACCGAAGCAGTTGACGCGCCCGGAAACACGAACGAACCAACCAAATTCCGGCAATCGGTTGGATAAGAAACATCGAAAAAAATATTATTACTAGCAAATGATCTAATCTAAGCAAAGTATGCAACATAAATGATCGAGATTTCTACATTAACCTTTCGAGCATATGCGTCGAAATGTTCTCAGTGCATCTAGTTCTGAGCGTGTGCGGCATCAGCCGTGTGCTGTTTTATAATGGAATTTCCGCAGAGGTAGATATTGTTGATAGAAAGAGAGAAGATAGGAAGTTTTCCCATTCTTCGCATTACCTGATTGTTTAAAAGTCGTAGATGATTATATGTCTTAAATGTGTTTATATTTCAGAGGCGCACGTTAGGTTTAGAGGTTATAGTTGTGTGATACTGCTTGCCGGTTTGTAGATTTTGTTCCCTTGTAGTTGTTCCCATGTAGTCCCTATTTAGTTCCCAAATGGAATGAATTTGAAGATCTAGCAGTAAAGAATGACAGAGACGTAAGTAAAGGAGATTTTATTGTAAAATCAAGCGGTTAAGGAGTGTATAAGTGATAATGATTTTGAGTGGATGGAAATTTACGAAAATTCGATAATGACAGTTTTTATTTAATAGTAAAACGCTCCGAAATTTATTCAATATATATGGAAAAAATAATTTTAAATAAAATTAACAATAATATTTATTTTTATTATATCTTTAATAATAATACGAAAAATAAGATAGACGTATTACTTCAGGATTCTACTAATTATATTATACATTTTGTGCACTCTGGTAAGCTGTATTCATTCTGGTTGGTTACTGAGTTACGGGAACATATGGTTGCTGAGTTGCGGGAAATCAATTTGGTAATATCATGAATTATAATAGATAAGTCGAGTTGTCTGTTTATCCTTGCGATAACAATGATTATTCACTAGAAGATTCACTCAATCACAGGATGGAAAGATATTTTTGCCTTCCTGTAATATTTTGCTCGTACGATTGATTGTTTTGCGATTTCGGGCGCGTCGACTGCTGAGGTTATTAGTCACGTGCGTGTAGTGCGCGGGAGGCGGAGGTGATCTTTCTCCGCTGGATGGCGATATCCGACATCGACCTACCAATCGGCTTGCGGGGTTTTCCTGAACCCGCTATGCCTCACCACCAGGGTAGCGCCTCAGCTGGGACTAGCTCTAAACTCCCGACTGGTCTTCCAGCAAGTGTAGAGCATGTAGGACAAGTGTGTGTAAGTAAGGGGTGAGGATAGGACAAGGAAGAGGAAGAAATGATCGCGCGCGTGCGTGACACATTTGTTTGGCATTCGCCTTGAGATGATTGGAAAAACACGGAAATCTACCGATCAGAGCAGCCAGACGCTGGAATGTTTCTCCAGACAGAGACTGAAGTTGCTCACTATCGATCTAGCTCATGTCGAAAATCGCGCTACCGTCGGAGCTCGAACCCTAGGACGTCCCAATCAGAGGCTCTGCAGTGACATCAATTGACGTCCTGAGCCACCTAAGGGTGTTGGTTTCACGAGTTGTCAGCTAATTCACGGGGGGAAAGAAGTATTTTAGCCAAGAGCGACTCTTGGAATGGTCAGACCGCTCACATATGTACCGGCGCCCATACACTGGACAATCGGAGTGGATCTCATAGAGGATAACATAGGTTCACGAACTTTTCTGGGTGCTCTCCATTCCTCTTCCTCTTATTCCACTAATGCTCCAAAATTCAATCAGCAACCTCGAGTCATTGAATTTATAAATAACCGAATATATTTAATTAATAATAATAATAATAATAATAATAATAGATTGATTTTTTCGTGTTTCTGGGTGCGTCAACTGCTTTGGTCATTAGTCCCGTTAGTGTAGTGCATATTGTTTGCGGAAGATGACGGTGATTTTCCCCGCTGGATGGCGAAATCCGGCGCCAACCTACCGTCGGCTAGTGGGGTTTCCTAACCAGGACTCTCCACCAGCGGGGACCGCCTAGCCGGAACAAGCTCTAAGCTACCGACCGATCTCCCGGAATATGTAGTGTAGTGCATGTTAGTGTAAGTGTGTGTTAAGGCGAGAGGATACGACAAGGAAGAGGAAGGACAGATCGCGCGCGGTCCGTGGCCCGTTTGTTAGGGTACGCTCCGGCATTCGCCTGGTGTTGATCGGTGAAACCACGGAAAAAGCTTGTGTTGAAAATCCTGTCGCCGTCAGGACTCGATACTAGGACCTCCCAGTCAGAGGCGCTGCAGTGACATCAGTTGATGCACTGAGCTACCGCTCCTGGTATAATAATAATAATAATAATAATAATAATAATAATAATAATGAGAAAATTGATTTGCAATACAGTAACATCAGTCTAAAAAAGATCGTTTATTTAAATGGCATATATGCATGTGGATACGAGCTTAATGAAAAATTAGGCAAAAATACTCAAAGTTTAATCTTGGCTGTCCGGGACGTGCCATTTCTGCTTAGTAGTTGGTGATATTCCGACCGCGGAAGCGCATACCCAGGACTTCTCTAAACACGTAAAACATGTAGAAAGTTTGCGCTAATGCCGCGAAAAATTCAAACACTTGCAAACATGGACATTTTTTAGTTTTCTGATTATTTTTGTGTCATTTTAATTAAGAGTTCCGAGAATATAAAAATTCGATTTGGCCAAAATGCCAGCGATCCTAGAATCTTTAATTTGAAGGAAGCTCTTTTTAAAAATATGGCTCGGTAAAACTTGAAACAATATTTAGAAGCTGGAGTATTTTCATTTTAAGTCTATTGAAAGTACAAATTATTATATTTATATTTATATTCATATTTACTCTTGACAACAGTTTAAACTTTTGAATTTAACCTTCTGCTTGTTTCGTCTCGTTTCTTACCATGGAGTTGCCAACTTCGAAATCATTAATGGTATCCTGATTTATGTCGATTTTCAAAGGTTCTTTGTCGCAGCAAAAAGAATGCACGCCAAGTATCAGAATTAGTAGTAATTCCTTACACAATCGGTTCTGAATGGGATCATTGTCAGTCATGTCCTTTAAGTGGCTGCAGAAAATGTCACTTTCTCTTTTGCTACCTCCTGCAAAGCTGAGCAGTGAATTCTCGTTGCCGTTTCTTTGTGCCGAACCGCAGTTCAAAAATTTCTCGGGCAGCAATGTTTAGCATGCTTCTCACACCTTAAAAATTAAACAGTAAAATACCCTCCGTGCTGATAATGTTTATATAAAAAAATGTAAATTTTACATTCCGTTTCTATAGAAAATCAATGTCATTCAGATTTTTACTGTTTCCTTTCGCTTGTTTATCATCAAAATGTCGCTAGCTTACCTTAAAAGATAATTAGCATGATTACGTTCATGGGCAGGATGAGTCTGTTTTTGCCATGACTCAGCACATCCCGGTGTCAAGTGTGCGGTCGGCAATCAGTAAACATGCATTTCTTTCTTCTGATCTCGTGACCGCCACTTAGGTTTGCGCTGTTTTGCTTATTCAGTGAGCATTAAAAACATCTTGTTAATTTCTGGACCTTGCGAACTGTATTAGCTTACGTTTGAAAAAGTCCAAACTTCTGGTTAAATATGAAGTTGTAAAACCTGTCGTTACTCTCATACTCGAAAGAGCGATTCTGATATTAGATTATGCGATTAATAATAATAATAATAATAATAATAATAGTAATAGTAAAAATCTGATTATTCTCGATAAGGTCGGCAATGAACCTCAAGAAACTAGTATCACATGTACCGGTATTATTTATCATGCACTTGTCATTCATGGGAAACATGCATTAACCGATTACTATATGTAATTAGGTTTTGTGATAGGAAAATGACCATTTGCCGGATACTGCAGAACATTTTTAAGTCATTTCTGAAATCCACGCATCCACATGGATATACATTCACAACAGTCATGTCCCAGGTGGGATTTATATACGCAACCCGTTAAACCGAAACGCTCTGGTGAACTACACTTAGCTGCTTTCGCATTTCAAATCTTGCTTCATCTTGTCGTTCATAATTTTCTTACTCTTGGTTTTCTTTTTCACATTATCATTCTAATTATATTTGCGAAATCGAAAACATTGATTTTTTCCTCTCATAATACCAATGCATTCGTTTGTTTGTTTTCTCTCAAGGAAGAGTAAAATATGTGACGTATGGAGAAGTAGTACAATCTACGATCGTTTTCTTGAGTTCCGGAATACCATCCCCAACTCATCACCTTAAACTGCAGGATGTTAGGTCTATGGCCTGTTGCTGATTGAACAGTACACCTCGTTTATATCTCCTGATATTCTTGCTCCCTTCCCTATCTATTAACCCTAAATAATTGACTGATGAACAAAAGTACCAACAAAGCAAGGTTGGTAAATTTAAAAATACAAATTTTCTCTTCCGATTAATAGAACATTATTTGCATTGGCAAACGAACTGCAGAATTGAGTTGTTAGTGTTTATAGGAATATAGTAACTCATAGTAACCCACCGCTTCACTCCTACCACCACCACCACCACCACCACAACAACAACAACAACAACAACGACAACATCCACAAAAGGAGAGATCAACTAAACCTGCGCGTAGTGATAGTTGCGATGCGGAACATGTTGATAAAACGAATGGAATTGTGTCTCCCGCAGCGTCCAGGTATCATAATGCGGAAAGCAGCTCGTGTCACGTGCACAGAGGGGCTCGGCCGTCCTTCGATGACGCATGACAATTAGCGCCCCGAACTGAGGCTACAACAGTCGACATTCCTCATCAAATTAGACTTGCGCATTCTTGCTGTTTATGTTGTTTGGCAAATATTGTTTCGCAAGCACGCTCTGCAAGAGTTACCGGAGCAGCGAATGGATGGATCGATTCCCTATTTTCGTCCCTCACTCTTCCCAGTGTATGCGGGCATCCCCACCTCAGGTGATAAGTAGCTCCAAGCACAACCACTTGGTTACTTACACAAACTCTCCCACATCCACGCCGACGTGGTTCGTAATCCTGCCATTCTATGCGCACACGTCTCCGGAACCGCCTGGATTTAGCTCAAAGCCAGAACTGCCACTTTCAACGTTTGGCTGCTCTGATAGGAAGTTTTCGGTTGTTTCTCTGATCAATAGTGGAGTGCCGGAGCAGTAGGCTCCCAAACGGGCCACGGGCCGCGCGCCATCTATCTTTCCTTTCTTTGTCCGATCGTTTCCCTTTCTTACACACACATTAAATGCATTGTTTCACATGTCGGGAACTGAGAACTTGTCCCGACTGGGGCGGTTTCCCGGTGGGGAAGATACTACTTGGCAGAAAAATCCAGCCATCATGCAGGCCGGATCTTACCAGCCAACGGAGAGAGGATCGCTACCTCTCGCGATAAAATATTCACTACACTAACAGAACTAATTACCTTAGCCGTCGACGTGCCCGATACATTAATCAATCAATAAATCAATCTCTTTCCCGGAACCAGTGTGGTTCGTGATCACATCGGCGTATTGCCCTGTTCAGTGGTAGGGAGCCTTGTTTCACGTAGAGGAGGGGTTCCCAACGGGGTCCACACCGACCCTCTGGGTGTTGATGAAATTTCATATATATAGGATATTTATAATAGGATGTAGGCGTAAAAGGGGTATTTATTATATGAAAAGATACAGCATGGTTTACTGAATTGTTTCACTCTATTTCGTCAGTGGCTTGCAAATCTAAAAAACGGAAAAATGTCATCAATATTGTGATTTTAGAAAAACGCAAAAAAATGAAATTTTCTAATTTTCGAATATTCAGAAAGTTCTACGAAAATGACACCTGCGCCTTATTAAGTGTTCCTTGTTCTATCTGAGCGTGGAGTGTAGTAAAAAAATTGAGCCAATTTTGATGCTTCATATAAAGTATCCCTCGTATTTATAATGTCCGTTTCAAACTCAGAGGGCCATGAATTCATTTAAATCGACCGGGGAATATCAATTTTTGAGAAAATCGTTTGTAAGGTTAGGCGCTAGTCTTGACCGCACAGGGACGGGCGGACAGACGGAAAGACAGAAACGTTTTGCCTTCAATCAAGTTTTCGGTATCAACGACCCACAAAACGTGGATTGTGAATATACAACGTGTTAGGAGAAATAATTTTCTACATATAGGAACAAGATTCATTCATTTTTCGGTGTCAGGGCCCCATCATACTAGATTTTCTGATGTAAAATCGCTTCTTTCTGCTACAGCTTACCAAGTTGGAGAAAAAAATAAAACGTCTCAATAATAATCAACAATAAAATATCTCAATTTTGCTCGTTTAGTGGCTTACCGTTGTCTAATCCCAAGCGTCACAATTGTCGACCTACAAGACATTTTCTACAATATCTTTCGAATCCGAGACTTTGGAACAGAAATGCAGAAGATATTAAGAGACGAAAAAAAATTTTTTTTGTGTATCAAAGAACGATAAATAAGGGGCGCCAGTTCCATTTCTGGCATACTCTCTGAATTTTCGAAAATTGCAAAAGTTAACGTTGCAAAATGGTTTGCATTGAGGTTTTTGAAATGAGTGAAATTTGTTCAAAATTGTCAGATCTTTAAGAAATGTCATGTACAATTTCTTAAAAGAACAAGTAGTTTGCGAAATTTCGCCATGGTGATATGCAGTTAATGAAAAACGTTTATTCAAAACTCCCTCAAATTTTAATAATTTTTTCCCAATGATTGAACAAGGACGCTTACGAGTAATACGGTCACATATTAGTTCAACTATCTGAATTTTTGAAAATTTTAAGTTAGAAGTAAAGCGAGAAACTGTGTGTTGTTATAGCTCCTCTAGATTCGTCTTAAATTTGATAGAGGATTCAAAAGAGTAATTTCGTCGTCTTCAGTAACTACTAACTTATGGGATTTTTATTTAGAATTTCTTACAAATGGTACGAAATCGTTAACTTTCCTTAGGATATTATTCATGGAGGAGACTATGGAATTAGAGAAATATATATTTATTTTTGTTCATGAGAGGAAGGAGTTGATAAATGTATTTTGAACTGAACAACTAGAGAAATGACATTGGCTGGGGGGGGGGTCCCTCAAATTTTAATAATTTGAGGACCAGGAAACAGCTTCCAGCGGGGCACCACCCCATCCGGGCCTCTAAGCTCCCGACTGGTCTCCTGAGTAGTGCGGTAGTATAGCGCATGCAAATGTATGTGTGTAAGGTGTGAGGATAAGACAAGGAAAGGGAAGGGAAGATCGCGCGCGTTTCGTGGCCCTGATCCGTCATTTGCCCGTGTTGTACTGCTCCGGCGTTTGCCTGGTGATGATCAGAGAACCCACGGAAAACAACCGATCATAGCAGCCAACCGCTAGAATTCTCCTCCAGACAACAGCTAATTCAACCTACTAGCTGTCTCGCTTGTGTCGAAAATCCTGCTACCGTCGGGATTCGAACCCTGAATCCTGCTGGCCAGAGGCTCAGTGTGGAACACGCCGTGGAGTTAGGCGTGGAGCGCCTGCGCACACGATGTGAGGCAGGACGCGTCTGCACCCGCACGCTATCGCACGTTCACGGCGAAGCGGCCGTGCATGCACTGGGGAATGAACGCCTCCAAGGACAATGCAACGCCTCGCAGCGATGCCTCGCTTCGCGCTGACGCTGAGTCGCTCAGTCAGCAGCTCCCTGACTCTTTGTCTGCGCGATCCAACACACACGTACGAAGAATCGAATTGAATTGAATTTGCCTTATTTTACGTGGCGAGACTCAGGCCATCGGGGCTGCTCTTCCGTCTGACCACGCAAATTTCGTTACGCTCCTTTCACCAATCATGGGAGGAAGAAGGTATTACTTGGGCGACGAAACAGGCGATTGAAATTTAGCTCAGAGGCGTCATTTAGGCTTGAGGATCTTTTACATGCAGTAAATGTACTAACATGGGACAGCCGGCTTTACTTCCTCCGAAGGAAGGCGTACCAAGGATTTTTCGCCCTTAAAATCCACGGCTTCGATCGGGTTTGAACCCGCAAACTTGGGTATAGCAGTCCGATATGCTAACCGCTACACTATCGCCGCCGCGAAGAATCCGCGTTCACGCAAAACACCGGTGCATTGCAAAGCATTATACCGGCCGAGTGTGGCTCAGAGTCAGCATTGCCACTGTCTCTGCAGCGATTCTGACTGGGAGGTCCTAGTGTCCGAGTCCTAACGGTGGCATATTTTCTTCATGAGCTTTGAAGTTAGATCGATTTCAGCTGGAGATTTCTAGTGGCCGGCGACTCGGATCGGTAATTTTGCGTGGTATATCTAATCAGTACCACGCGAATGCCGGAGCAGTACCCTTCCATACGGCCCACGAACCGCGCACTATCTTTCCTTCCTCTTCCTTGTTATATCCTCACCCTCTACACATCCACACACACTTACATACACTATACCATCACACCTGTCGGGAGACCAGTCGGTACCCAAGACCTTGTCTCGGCTGGAGCGGTGCCCCTCTGGCAAGAGATATCAGGAGGGGGATATTCCCAGCAAGTCGACGTGTAGGTCGAAGCCGGATCTGACCTTTCAGCGGAGAAGGAATCACCACCATCGCCTGGGTGAAAACGTTCATTACACAAACGAAACTAATTATCATAGTAGTTGTCGTGCCTGGAAATATCAATAAATCAATTAATAATTATAAAGCATTGTAAGTGGCACGACATCACTCTTTTTGCATGAACGACAAATGTAATAGAAAATATTTGCGTCCGCAAATGAGCTAAAGTTTAGAGAATAAGAACGGTTTGTCTTGATGTTGAAAAACCGTTGTTTTTTCACAAAATCTTTCATTAACCTCGTAGAAATGAACTTTTGTTGGAAACGTCTTAACGGTCTACTTTATTTAAGTGTATAAAATGGATCAGTTTGCACAATTATATACCCATATTTCTGCAAGGTCTCGAGATACAACCAATTTTTAAAAAAATAAAAAAGAAGGGAAAGCTGCATAACATCACATTAAACAACGACCCAGAATAAAAATTGTGGGACATTGGACGTGCAAAGATTTACGTAGTAGTGATGTTCAATTTTACTAATTTCTTCATTTAGGGGCAGAATGCTTTATTCACGTTATATTTGTGAGTTTGGAATTTACCATGGCGCCTTCAAAACCGTTATCGAAGACTTGTTTTAGAATGCAACTGACTTTTAGTGGTTACTCGGTTCAACGTTACTCTAGACTGTGCAGGCATAGATTGTAACTGGTTGAGTAATTAACGTGTACTATATAATTAGGAAGGATAAATGAATGAATGAAATAATGGAAGTCAACATCCCACAATACTGTTCTTTAAAATGAGTAATAAGTTACCACAGATGGTCCATGAAAAAGTGGGTCTGTGAGTAGGACTACGATTTACATACAAAACAAGGGTTGCAGAATGTTCCATAAAAAATTGGTGATCCTTAAGTCCGGGTCAGGCTCATTGTGTTGTGATAGAGTCTGTAACATCTGCTGGAAAAGTGATGATGACTTTTTTCTGGGATAAGAATGATCGTATTCTGGAATAGTACATTTCACAAGGAACCACAGGGACCAGAGCCTTCTCAAGAACCTTTTCAAGTCAACAACACGCACAAAGTGAAGGAGTATGTAAAGTGCATGTGTTTTTTTTTCAACATGATAACGCCCGTCCGCATCCAGCTCGTGCAACTATGAAAAAATTCTTTTCTCATCTGCTTTTCACATCCGCCATCGCCTGATTTGGCACCATCAGATTACCACACGATTGGCCCATTAATGAGCGGCTTGGAGGGCTGAAGTTCAAGTCTGATGAATAGAGACCGGATTTTTATGTAATTACATATTTTTTGTCTTTCTACTTACCGCTCTCAAAATTTTAATCTTGCGAATTGTCCGTCCTACGAATATCAATTTTTTCGTTTCATATTTTTACATATTTGGTGCTATATTACATATTTCGCTATTTTCTCAAGATATTTTTATTCTAACAATTTTCTTACATATGAAGAAATAAAAGAGGTAATCTTCGTCAACATATTAGCTTTATTAAGATTGCCGGCTTTCGACAGCTTTGCCGTCATCGTCAGTCTCGCAGCTTTCGGCAAAAGTCGGTCGACTGTTTCTTTCGTCTTTTGGCTGCTAAACTACATAATAATTTGGATGGTAATTTGTGAAGGTTTTACTACCGATGGGAAAGTTGTCTGGTGCAAGTGTGCATCAACTTGTCCTTTCCGAATGAAGTTTGCATTGTTTTAAAATTTGTATTGGAAATATTTTATAACAGTAAGTTCGTTTTATGTAAATATGTTCATAATTAGAGATATTATATCCGATTTTAGATATTTATTACATATGCGTACTGTTTTCATTACATATTTATGTACATATTTTGACGTTTCATACTAAATATTTTTCCGGTCTTACTGATGAAGATGTCCAATCGATGGTGTAAGAGTGTTTACGTTTACGATATCTTACCTTATGTCGAAGCAGTTTTAATCCGATAGCGTAATTGCATTGAATGTGGAAGGCACTACGTAAAAAAATAATGTACAAGGAAACATCTCTGCAGTAAAATAGTGAAAAAAAATTAATTGCCGTTTTCATTTGATTCTCCCTCGTATTTTTGCGTGGGAACCAAACATAAACGACATTATTCTCACAACAGAGTTAAAAGCAACAAAGTGTGTTAATCAATGCGTACTTATCAGAGTTCACAATTGCGGATTACAGCACCTACTGCTGAAAGATTAGGTGACAGTAAAACAGGTGTTATGAGGGTATAAAACATAAACCTGTACTCTTCCCTGGCCGGGAATATGTTCACTACTATTACATCAAGGTACTATGCTTCAAAATACTTCTACGTAGCAGAAGCGAGTGACAGTAATTGAAAAAAAAAAATGCTCTTTAGATACACGGAAAAACGTTTTATTACTTCTTTTTGACCAATTGAGGACATATTTATCCGATTTTACGATCTTGGATATCTTCGCTAGCACTACCTTCCAATGTGTCCGCGCATTGCATCATTGTGGGCGAATTCAGGGTCTGCAATAACCGTATTTGGAGGAGTCTGCATTCATTCTGCTCGTATTACGCACTTCTTCCATTTTATAACTTTCATCTATACAATATTCCTTTTATGGCACTTATCGCTTATCGGACCTAATGAAAAGTTATCGACACTTTTTTCCGGGAATACGGAAAACGAGCAATGCGAACCCGCGAACGTCAGGAGAGTCAATTCTTTCGATGTGTACAGATTAGTGCAATATCGACAAATGGACTAGGGGTCTGGTACGAAAAAATTACATAGAAACTCAGGAAACTAGGTGTACCGAAAGATTTAATCAATACCATATCCAATTTCATTAAAGAGCGCACATTTATTGTACAAGTGGGCTCAACTCTCTCTTCATCGCGAAATAGTTCAGCGGGAATTCCACAAGGTTTCCCGTTGTCGCTAGTTCTCTTCAATATATTCATTTCAAACATTCCAACGCACCCTAATAGTACAACTGCCCTTTTTGCAGACGATTCTGTCATTTTTGCTTCTGATCAATATCTCAATACCGCAAAGAACTTAATTCAGGGACACCTCACGACCATTCAAACATGGTGTAGAAACTGGAAAATTAAGATAAATTCAAATAAGGTCACATTCAAAGTTTACACTCTATGATTTCCATCCTTCCCACTCCTACTCAAATTTTACTCGGCAGTAATAGTCCGGTCATGTGTAATGCTGCCCTTACATCAATCAACAAAATTCAAATATTTCAAAATAGGGTCCTCAGAACTGCAGTTAAGGCACCTTGGGATATA
The DNA here is from genome assembly GCA_964035755.1 of Teleogryllus oceanicus. NCBI lineage: Eukaryota > Metazoa > Arthropoda > Insecta > Orthoptera > Gryllidae > Teleogryllus > Teleogryllus oceanicus. The sequence goes on along the minus strand of CAXIVR010000001.1, from coordinate 17,526,154 downwards.
AGCAACACTAATCTTAAGACTTAGCCATAGAGCTCGTGCTGACATACATCACCAAACTTTCCCAAACATTCTTCCAAAATCTACCCTCAGTTTCCATTACAATATAGGAAAAGAGAATCGCATAGAAACTCGTCTCCGCAACCGACTCCCCTTTCATATCTTCCTCCGTAAACTCGCTGATACCAGATAATGAAATAAATAGACCTCCCATCAATAGTCAACAATATTTCCCACTTTATTGTTCGCACTACTACAATCTATGTTCAATGGGAGATGGCCGTAGCCAACCTTCACATCTTTCGTCTGAAATGCTCTCTCCAAAGAACTGAAAAGCCATTTGGCTGAGCGTTGTACAACTAGCTCATTATGTTAAATCAAAGAAGAAAAAAATGGACTATGAGAAATTCGTAATTTCAAACGTATTTTTGGCCAAAATATTTTTTGTATCCAGTTGACGCTTTGCTACGCATTTCCGACTTGGCTGTTGCCTTCGCGATTTTAATAAAACAATCTAGAGTAATGAAATTCACAATTGGAAATCAAAGTTGCCTGCTATGGCAATTTGTACTCATTAAGTACATTAAGCGAAGTACAAAAGCTGAAAGTGCGAGGGTTGGGACACAAGTCATTGCAACTATTTTTTTCTAAAAGAAATGTTATCGGATCACCAGTTTCTTTTGCATGTGAAAGAAATGCTGTACTAATGCGTGTTCAGAACAATAGATGGCATTGTGAGTGTCTGTGCAACCTTAAGTCTTTCCACAGAACTTTTATGACATTCTTTTTTGTTAAACAGTTCGCTAGCATGTTCCTAACTGAAAAAAAAATCATTATACAAACTACGCGTGTAAGTGGTAGTACACACACTCGCATAAAACTAGAAATGTTCCGCGTTCTTTCAAAAAACGACGAACCCGCCAGATGCGCATTGAAAAGTTGCAACAAAGGCCCTATCAGAAATGTCTGCCGTCCTTGGAAAGTTCCACCCCGACCCCGGCCGAATTCGACGAGCGTCGATGTCCCGGCGGGCGGCACGGAGGCGCCGCCGTGGCGCCGTTTGTTGTCGACCGAAGCCGCGCGGATTCTTCGGCGCAGCTGTGGCTGAGGCCGCGAGCGACTCCCCACTTGACCGCGCGCGCCGACGGCGACCCGCCCCCGCGCTCGCCCTCGCCCGGTCCCCGCCCCTCTCTCCCTGCAGCCCCTTCACCACTCCCTCGCCCGCTCCAGCCTCTTCGTACCGGTAGCGGTAGCTCAGTGCATCAACTGATGTCACTGCAGCGCCTCTGAACGGGAGGTCCTAGGTTCCCACTCCCCACGGCGGCAGGATTTTTGACACTAGCTTTTCAGCTAGGACGAATTCAGTCGCTGTCTGGAGGAGAATTCTTGCGGCCGGCTGCTCTGATCGGTAGTTTTCCGTGGTTTCTCCGATCAACACCAGGCGAATGCCGGAGCAGTACCCTACCAAACGGGCCACGGACCGCGCGCGATCTGTCCTTCCTCTTCCTTGTCTATCCTCTCCTTTTACACGCACATCACACTAACATGCACCACATTACCACATATTCCGGGAGACCGGTCGGGAATTTAGAGCTTGTTCCAGCTGGGGCGGTGCCCTGCTGGTGGGAGAGTCCTGGTTAGGGGGAAACCCCACTAGCCGACGGTAGGTCGGTGCCGGGTCTCGCCATCTAGCGGGGGAAGATCACCGTCATCTCGCGAGAAAAAAGAACATGCACTACACTAATGGGACTAATGACCAAAGTAGTTGACGCGCCCGGAAACACGAAAAAATCAATTAATCAATCCAGCCTCTTCGTTGCCCTCGCCCCAACTGCCCGTCTCTCCCATTCCCTTCTCCGCCCCGCTGCTCCCCGCCGTAGGAGCAGGACTACAACATTCTCTGGCCCCTGCTTCGTCTTTTTGTGCCCATTCTGTGCTTTCGTGGTGCTTTTGTGATTCGCGTTTGATCATCCTACATTTCTTTATCAACTCTTTCCTATCGCTTCGGCCAGGTCTCTTGTGCTGCATTGTTCCCCCTGACGTGTCTCCACTAAAGTTCCACACTTGTCTTTTCACCTTATGATGAGGGTGTGGTACGTGAAGACAAGCCGCAAAGTCACATTTATCCCAGAAATAATTTAAATGACCATTTATCCTTGCTCTGTAAAATAAAGTATCCTTTCTTTGTGTTGGGAACAATACACACCCTTGGGACATGGGACTAGAGAAGAGTAATGTTGTTTTTAAGTAAAAGAACTCCGAGAATCCTTACCAGTACGCAAATTGTTCCCCTCTTTTTTCTTGAAACATTGATTCTAGCAATATATGAATAACTGAAAAGGACGGTAAACGGAAAAATATAGTCTCTTGATTTTTATACTCCGACCTATCCTTTAGGCAGCTGGCCTGTCTTTTATTGTGGAAGAAAACCACGGCTATCGGCCGTGACCTCTTCTAGTCAAAAGAGTTTTCTTCGGCATTGGCCTCGATTGATGGACGAAACTGGAACAGCTGAAATCCTAATGGGTTCGACCCTGCCCTTTTGCGTATTTTCAATCATGCAGATCAGCCTTGTTTTGCTTTCCGTCGAATAATTGGAATGTGTACGGTTCTATTAAAATACGTGTGTGAAGGAATGCTTGTTTAAATTACTAATTGCTAGAGTCAACTGTTGGCTACACGCCTATTTCAGCTCTGTTTGGTGATTTCCAAAGAAATGTCTTTTGCGTTTTGCAAGAGACCATTGCTTACTAGTCTCTCCTGAGTTTAGACCGGTACTGACCCTGTCTTCTTCTTCTTCTTCTTCTTCTTCTTCCAAAACTCTTGAACTGTGTCCCTTCCTACTGAGATGTAAAACCATGCGTTAAAGTGATGCGTGAAGGAGTAGACCGTTGATAACTTTTGTCAGCCTTGGATAGATTGAAACCCTCGAATCACTTCTTTTTAAAAGCGGGTCAATTGTTGTGGTAATTTGCGACCACTTCTTCGTAAATAAACCATGAACCCGATGCTTTTGCAACTCTTGGCTCGTCTACTCTTAATATTTACAAGTAGACAAATGATCGGTTTTTTAAATTGCGCGCTAAGTCGATTTAAACCAGAACAAGCGACTAACGCCTGTTCCTCAACTCCACGATACGCAGAACCTACTATAGAAAAGCAGGTCTCAGTACACCGCCGTCAGATAGGTTAATGTGATTGTACTGAACATCTTAGGGTTTAAGCGCTTTTCGCTAAGCTATTACATGTATTTGCTAGAAAAAAGAAAGAAAGAGATAGAGAGAGAATCATCTGTAGTATTTCCACTGCGTTCGCCGAACGTGTCTCAGCACTAGAACTGCGTAAGGGACGTTCATCAAGACTTGTATTCTTCTGGAGCAGCTAAGAAACACACAACGACGATGCGCACTAGGTATCTTAATGAAGTGGAACATATCGATGGCTTTTAGTGAACAAACACAAGACCTCTCGTTCATATCTACGTAGTGTACGTTCTGTCCATATGTGAGGAATACTTTTCCCCAGAAAGAAACATTGTCGCTCCGTAACTAACTGCGTCTTTACAAGCTTTCAGGCTTAGTTTTCTCGAAACTAGGAATGCTGGCCAAACAATGTAAGTACAATATGCCATAGATAAATCCCTTTCAGACTTTTCTTACATAATTGCGTACGTATTGTGAAAATCCCAAACAACAAAATTGTGAAGATTATGATTTCTCATTTTTGTTCGTAAACGAGTTTGTTTTCTCCGTTCAGCCCTCTTCATATTGATCTGTAAGTTGAGAATACGCGGTTTGATTTTTAGTTTCTCGCCTTACTACATTTTCTGAGTATAAAGTTTTGTAATGGTGCAGCAGAAATCGGCGATTTTTCGACACAAAACTATTGCAGGGCTCCGGAACAGAAACTATTGGGGCTTGAACAGCATATCCTTTTCGTATTATTTGCAAAGGCTGGGCAATATAATTCTATTACATGAACCTGGAAAAGTGTATTCCACCAGCACAATCTTTTTCTCCGGTCCGAAATTTGAACTCGGGTCCTTCAATTCAACGTGCCAGGCATGTTCCTGTTACACCACGACTGGCACGGGTATACTAAGCTTTCCCGACGCTTACAAAACTAATGGTTCCTCCCAGTATTGCTAATGCCATTTTCGAAAATTCAGAAAGCAACGAAATCGACACCTGCGCCATTTTTCATCTTCCTTTAATATATCCGATCAAAACATTTAAAAAATTGGTGCTATTTTTGAGAAACCGTTTTGTAAATTGCAAATATTTCATGCAGATATAACGAGATAACTGCTCTTTTTTTAAAAAAAAAATTGAAAGATGTCAATTTTTTCAATAGATTTGATTTTTAAAAAATATCTATCACTTTTGTACTTTTCAAATGTTATTTTTTTTCAATTTTCGAAAATATTGGGAGTTTGCTGAAAATATGACCAAACGTCTCTTTATGGTCCTTCTTCACTACTACATATGGGAAAACATTTTCTCAAAATGACTGCCAATGTTTGAACCTCCTAAACCTTGTCGTCCGGTAGCGTACGAGTTCTTTACAACTCTTAGAAAATGGCGCATGTCTCAGCTTTCGTTGAAATATATGAATGTTCAAAAATTGGAACAGTTTATAATTTCTAGGTATCTTTCTACAACAACAATATTGGGAATCGAGATTTTTTAAATAAAATCTGTTGTACACAAAGAGATCATGAAAGAAGTTCATGTACAATTTTTTAAAAAATTGACAGCTACAATTTTTTTCCTGGAATGTAGCAACGGACTGTTCAAAATATTGCTGGTCCCATTTTCGGAAATGTCTTTGTATTTGCAAAAATTGCAAAAAAATGACACTCTTAAAGTACAATATTGATTTTCGATATTTTTATTAAATATTATGTTCTAAAAAATTAATCTTTATTAATATTATGTACAATTTTTTGGAGAAACTTTTTTCCCCTCATTTCTGGTTAACATAAAATTCTCAAAATCGGTTCCAAAATATGATAATGAACATATTTGTTTTTAGAGTTGTCAGTATTTTTCATTTGTCAAGAATTGATACATTTATTTTGTATAATTGGCGGAAGTTATGTAGTACACACGATACTGCGAATCCATGAACGTAAGCGGTTCTTCCCAGAGAGTCATTGAAAACTGGAAATGCATAATATACCGAGTTCCTTGATACGATTTCCAGTGATTTCGATAACAAAGCTAACAAAGACTTTTCCGGAATATTCCCTTACCTTCAATAGCAATATTTTTAGCTCTGAATGTATCGTGGTTTATATTTTTATTTACATATTTATTTAAAATAAAAGTAGTTGAAACCCATATATGACGCATGAGAGAGAAGTACAGTATTTCCAATTCTACGCTCTTCGCCACTTAAACTAACATCTCTGGATTGATTTAATGCATGCAAATGCGTCTCTCAAAAATGTGTTTAATAATAATATGACCGAGCCCATTAACATTTCATATTTACAGTCTTTGTCTTACTGCTCGATAATGATTTAGTGTATTAAATTTTGAATTCTGTGTAATAATGAATTCAACTAATAAATTGAATTATGAATTCGACTCATAAATAGGAATGTTCATTATTTTAAATGGAACACATCCCATGAACCGCTATGAATACAAGGTGAGAGCAAGTGGGCCGCTTGTGGACCGTTTGCCTTTGCTCTACAGGTTGCTGTAATTTTAATTACAACTATTTTATTAATGTTGTAGTGGAAAGAGGTTAGCTGAGAGAATTCACGTGGTTCTCCAAGGCTTCCCACATCGAATTCATTTAATTGAACCAATTCATCTCCTTTGCCTTCTATCATCCGATTCCAAATATATCACTAGTAATTCAACTTTCAAGAAAAGATATAAGCTAAAAGGTTAGGGAAAATAAAAGGGAAAATTGATAATTAAAATTATATTAAATATTTTGCTTAATTTTCTAATGAAAAAACAATTGTGTTAAAGGTAAGCATTATTTCTGAGAGGAACAATGGTCTTTTATAAATAATTATTCCTTCTTGGATCAAGTACATATCTAGGAAAGGAAGGCTTCATTTGTTAGTACATTTTGATGTGGTGAATGAGCCGTTAAAATATGCCGGTCATTGCCTCTTGGAAATTTAATCAGAACGCACGTGTTTTCATATGCTACACTTATGTGGTTCACTTAATGCAACTGAAAATGTGACAAAAATGAAGGATTAGAATAAAAGGTTCAGAGTATCTCTTTACTGGGTAATGACTTAAACCGTTCTTAGCAATTTTATCGCCAGATAACATTTGTACATATGGTAAACAGGAACATTGCATGTACGAACTTGAAATATGAAATGCATTTTTTAAAACTTTGTTTTTGAAGACTTCAACCTCTTTAACAGCAAATTAGCGATATATCTGTTTTTCCAAACTTACACGAACATCTATTTATTTTTCATCTTTATGTTTTGAATACAAATTCTTAAATTACAATACAATTGACAAAATTAAAATTTATATGTAATGTGGCTTTTTACTTATTAGAACTTCACCTGTAGATTTAATCGACTGGGACTATATTTTTTACGTTGGAACATGTTACAAGATGCACATGCCCGAACACTTTATCAACTTGGGCTATCTGTTCTCGAGTCGTCCGTTGACATGTGCTCCCGGCGATAATGAGTGAAGGCAACCGAGCATCTGTCCGGTGCGCTTCGTATCGGCGCTGGGGCGAGGCATGTCGATCCGGCGACGACGCGAGTACACGAGTACATTGCCCGGCTGACATGGCTCAAGGCAACAACCGCTATCACTACCGCTTCTGTGGCCTCTGACCAATATAATCAATTTTGGTTTGAGTCCTGGCGATGGCGGGTTTTCGACTCTAGCTAGGTACTAGCTCGATGGGATTCAACCTCTGCCTGGAGGAGAATTCTAGCGGCCAACGACTGTAATCAGTAGTTTTCGTGTCTTCTTCCGTCAATACCAGCAGCTATTATCTTAACAGAACGACACTTATCTTAACTAAAGGGCAACGGACCGTGCGCGATCTTTTCTTTTTCATCCTTGTTCCTTCCTCCCTTGCACACACACACACACACACACAATCTACTACACTACCGCACATATTAAAAACAGACGGAAGGCAAATGCGTGTCTCATCTTTGGCTGTGTCATGCTGGCGGAGATTCCTGGTGGATAAAACACCGCATATGGACGTATAGGTTGGCGTCGGGTCTCACATTCCATCGGGAGAAGAACACTTCCCACTCCCGGGATAAAACATACTTTACACTTATTGATTAATGACCATAGCAGGTACATGCCTGGAATAAAAATAATCCATCAATCACGAAGCAATCGAATGTATGGCGGAACAGGCTGGGATAGTTTTCATTCTTGACAGGGAAGAGGAACGGCGGGGATTTGAAAAAGGGTGGAATTGGTGAGGAAGGTTGGTGTAAGTCGGGTCCAACGAGCTAGAATATACTACATAGAGTGGCTGAAGGGCCCCATCTTTGCAGCAAATTGAAGCCATTTTTTGCGGTCAAAGCAGCGCCCTTGGGAGAAAAAGAGCATTCTAGTATTTCGTTTGGCGCTGGGCCCAGACGGCTGGTGGGCCCAGGCCGCGCGTAATACAAATCCTCTTACTCTGTGTTCCATGACCACAAACCAATAATTTAAAAACGAAATCTCATTATGTAAGGAGACTGAATTTGAAAACCAAGTTGCTCCCTGCATCGGTTATTGTCATAGGAATAGAAGCTGTTGAAATGTTATTGGAGTTAGCACAACGCCTGAAAGTGAATATTGTTGCAGTAAGAAGCAAACAAACACATCACATATAAGACAGCAAACTTGAAAAATAATATATTTGTGGTTTGATGACTTCTATTTTTACACTTATATGCCGAACATACTGAAGGCATTGTGAATATTATTATTCTCATCACTAATAGAATATAAATACAGATAAATGAAAAGACAACAATATAGAAATAAGATTATACGAACAACACGTCGATTCAGCAACAGGTGTGAAACAATTCTACCCGCTTATATCAAGTACTTCTTATGTACTCATGTTTTGACTGAAAAAACATGGCAGCTCCTAGTTTGATGAGCGTCCACCAAGAGCGCTGAAACCATAGGATCAGGCCCTCCATGTAGTATATTCTAGCTCGTTGGTCGGGAGATGGCAGGACCATTGGACGGTTGCGTAGCGGGGCGGAGAAAATCCAGATCGTGGCAGAGCGGTTCTTCCTATTCACGAGGCAAATATTCCCAATGTTTGTTTACCACGCTCCTGAAGATGTGAGGGACATGGGAAAGGGAAATGAGTTTTTCGTGATATTTTATGTCCTTTATTTAAGGTTCTGCTCCTGCATCCATCTGAAATTGACCGTAGGAAACCACGGAAAGTACCCATCTGAGCAGTGGCATCTGGAATTCTCATGCAGGCAGTATCATTGTATCGAGCTTCGGAACTGGTTTCGAAAATTCAACGCAGTGGAGGCTCCCTCTTACAATCTCCCAGCCTACAACGTATGTCAACGCGACATACTCTGTGATTACTTTTTTAAACCATGAAATATCTATCTTGCTTTCATCAACATATCCTTTACTGATCGTTTAACACTCCATTCAACTTTTCGTTTCTTTGCGTTCGGTCTTATTTCCTGGCAAATTTTTCAATGCAAATTGCCATTGAAAACAAGGTTTTACTATTCTTTAATATTCTTTCAGTAATATTTCGACTCTACTATAAGGAAACTGAAAAATTAAGAAAATTAAAAATAGTAAAAAGTAATTTTGGCGATGATAGATGACAGCTGGCAAGTCGGAATAGCTAGCCCAGACCAAACAAAATATAAAACTAATACGAAAAAGTCTGTGAGAAACTGTACCACCACTAGTTTTTGCATTGACAGACCACTTATTTTTTCTTACTATGTCTTGTTCTTTCTCGAAGAACCTTTTTGACCTATATTCCTCTTCCTCTTACAATTATGAGTATACACTGTGGTTTCGACAATTCCTCGGTCAATAGTAGCGGTGATGAGGACAATGCTTCTGTGTATATTCATAGTCTATTCTTTCTCTGGTTGGTTCACGACCCCAAGCGATTGAGGCACGTTTTGTTCCTTGTTTGTCCAAGAGGATAACGAGCTCTCGAAACATTGCTGTGTAATCTGAAATAGTTATTACGTGTTCTTAATTCGATAGTTTCCCACCGGGAGCGGTAGCTCAGTGCATCAACTGATGCCACTGCAGCGCTTCTGACCGGGAGGTCCTAGGTTCGAGTCCTGACGGCGGTAGGATTTTCGACACTAGATTTTCGACACTAGCTTTTCAGCTAGGTCGAATTCAGTCGCCGTCTGGAGGAGAATTCTATCGGTCGGCTGCTCTGATTAGTAGTTTTCCGTGGTTTCTCCGATCAACACCAGGCGAATGCCGAAGCAGTACCCTAACAAACGGGTCACGGACCGCACGCGATCTGTCCTTCTTCTTCCTTGTCCTATCCTCTCCCCTTACACACACAGTAACATGCACCACGCTATCACATATTCCGGGAGACCGGTCAGGAGCTTAGAGCTTGTCCTGGCTGGGGCGGTGCTCCGCTGGTGGAGAGTCCTGGTGAGGGGAAACCCTACTAGCCGAAGGTACGTGGGTGCCGGATCTTGCCATCCAGCGAGGAGAAAATCACCGCCATCTCCCGAGAAAAACATGCTCTTCCCTAACGGGACTAATGATCGAAGCACTTGACGCGCCAGGAAACACGAAAAAATCAATCAATCGATAGTTTCCCATCGAAATCAAGTAATCGGCGTTTTAAAGGTATATTAAACGGAATAATATTATGTCAGATCTCCGTGCAATCGCGTAGCGATCAAACTTTCCCCGTCCCTCTCACATCCTGCAGATCACATCAAGAGCAAGCAGAAGCCGATTATATTTTCTTATACATTCTCCTCTAAAAATATGCAAAGGAATAAATAAGCTTGAATCCGTTAAGCAACAAGCATGCATAAACAAAACAGCAACAATAGGCACGGACAAAAATCTAAAGAATTTTTCGTCAAAATTAGATGTTTTACTTATTTAATATATTTTAAGTCCGTAATGTTGAGAATGAGTAATGCCTAAAGTCCCTTAAATTGAAACCCAGGGTGCAGAAGCCCCAAAAAAATTGTTCAAACTATAATAATAATAATAATAATAATAATAATAATAATAATAATATAGAAGAAAACATTTGCCATGCACGCGCAAAGAATATGCTGTCTTTCGACAACAGAGACGAACCTACGTTTCGAGCATATATGACAGTCCGAACATAAGTTCCAACTTAAAATTCATTCTTTGCCAGCCAGTAACTTCTGTAAGTCCACGCATATTCGGATGTACGGCCGCTGAAACGTGACTCCAATCTACTGTAAACGGCGAGGAATATCCTCACCCAACGCAAGATCATGACTCGCAAGATCATGGCTTTTCAACAAGCTGGGAGTGCAGTTTGCGAATCCTCTCCATGAAAACTGTTGACTTGTCTCACTTCACGCTCTTGACCTTGTTCTAGCTGGCTGTCTCGCGTACATTTTACACAGAGCCTACCGCTCGTGCTCACCGTAAACATTTACCTTCCCTGAAGCTCTGAGTACGGAGGATTAAAATCTACCCACCCGAGCGCAGTGGCGCGGTTCTATGTGCCCGTTCAGGTCTCCGCTCTCCTACAGACTGCAAACCGGGGTACACGGAGAAAATAATGTTGTGCAAGAACAAAACGACTCTTTAAAAAAAGAACTTTTTGTCCTATCCCTTGTCAGGATCTTAAGCGTAATATAATTTGTTTTTCTTCATTAGTATATTGAAATGTTTCTGTTTTTACTTCCGTAATTTACAGGATGTAATGCTCCCACCGTTGTCATTAAAATGTGATCATGGCATAATTTATTGCGAACACGGCAAAGAAATGTTCATGATTTAGTGTCTTTGTAACTCAAAAAAAGTATTTATCTACGATGACAGCAACAACAATAACAAAAAGTAAAGCTCAATGTAAGAAAAAGGCCGAACTTTTTACGTCTGTTCGGCGCATCGACAGTAATAAAACACGTGCTACAATCTGGACTGTCGGGGCAGAACGGAGTTCGGCGGCAGGCTTAGGGCCGGAGGCGGAGAAACGCGAATAAATGAAAGACGTTACGTAAGTTGCACTTGAAGGCGTTGCTCCGAGCGACCAGACCGCCCCCGCGACCAGACCGCGCACGTCACGGTCGTCGCGTGAGAGAGCTAGCGCAGCTGTCCGCTCCACGCCGCTCCTCCGTGCGTTCCAGCGGTGTTCTTTTGTCTCCGGCGAACTTCTCGCCGCAATCCGCGCGTCTGCACGGAAGAAAGGGCTTGAACGCCGATTCGGTGACCGAGATCAATGAGGCAGTAGTGTCGTAGCGATCTCAGACCGAAGGGTCGCGGGTTCGAGTCCCGCATCGAGCACGGTTATATTTGTGTTCGTCCTTTCACCCCTTATCACCGGGAGCGGTAGCTCAGTGCATCAACTGATGTCACTGCAGCGCCTCCGGACCGGGAGGTTCGAGGTTCGAGTCCTGATGGCGGCAGGATTTTCGACACTAGCTTTCCAGCTAAGTCGAATTCAGTCGCTGTCTGGAGGAGAATTCTAGCGGCCGGCTGCTCTGATCGGTAGTTTTCCGTGGTTTCTCCGATCAACGCCAGGCGAATGCCGGAGTTGAGACCCTACCAAACGGGCCTGTCCTTCGCGCTATCTGTCCTTCCTCTTCCTTGTACTACCCTCTCCCCTTACACACGCACACACTTACACCAACATGCGCTACTTCCGGGAGATCGGTCGGGAGCTTTGGGCTTGTCCCGGCTGGGACGGTGCCCCGCTGGTGGGAGAGTTCTGGTGAGAGGGAAACCCCACTAGCCGACGGTAGGTCGGCGCCGAATCTCGCCATCCAGTGTGATCACCGCGCATATCCCGAGAAAAAACATGCACTACACTAACGGGACTAATGACTGAAGCAGTTGGAGACACGAAAAAATTAAATCAAATCCAATCTTTCACCCCTTATCAACATCATATCGTTTCATCTTCGTATTTACCATAACGTTAACTCCAATGGTGGTCGCTAATAACCTCCATGTTGATGCGACCTTAAATAACAAAAAGGGGGAGGGGCGAACAGCGACGCAAGCGCAACTGATTTATTTATAGCAGAGTGGCGTTGCGTGGAGGTGGCGCGTTAGTCGTTCCACAGCAGTGCAGCCCGCGGGGCTCTCGTGCCGTGGCGGTTGATGACGCGGTGCAAATGAGGGAAAATGATGTGTCATCTGCCAAAGACAAAGTAATGGTCTGTGCAAAGTCGTTTTGACTGGGTAAAACAATCCATGGAACCCCCAATCCGTTTTTGCAAATAATAATGCTAGTAGTTACATTAGTAAATTGTCTGAGTTACTTTTGTGTTTATTTGTTTATTTAATTTATTTATTTATTTATTTTATGGCAAATAGACATGGCTTAAACTACAAATAATGCAGTCTAAAAACTACAGGACTTTATTATATCGATTTTATATCTTTTAAGACAAATTCACGGCATGTCTCAATCAAATCACCAATTTACCAGGATTTTTAGAAGAGTCCGTTATTTCTTACGCACAATATGTATTTGTACATTGATATTTACTTATTTTGATTTTTTATTCTTTAAATCAATTTCTGTATTGGGTGAGTTTTGGATTTTTTCATGTATTTTTACACTCATGCCCCTGCCCATATATTAACTCGGTAGCCTTTAAGCATTTCGACCTCTGTTAATACTTACGGGATGCGTGGGCACCCCTTCACTTTTTATGCGACAAAAGGACTTTAATGACAAAAGGCCGTTCAGGCATATATACACGTATCTGCATTAATAATTTCGATTATTCGCATAAACTGACGGAAAACTATGCAGACACCGGTCATGTGAAAGGTATCAACAATTTTGTTAGATATCTCGCAATTCGGGAAAAATTCAAAAACCATGAATCGGTTTCAATTTGATTGAAAAATATTTGATTGTGTTGTTCCGCCTATTCTGATACTGCGCGTACCGACTGAATTTGAATACCGAGTTACGAATACTACTTACAACAAGCTGACGTCATGCGACAGCAAGGCTCCAAGAAAAGAGGCCACCCACCATAAAATATTTGCTTTTCACTGGTTGTGTTATAGAACAGCAACTCTTTTGATAGTTTTGATACGAGGGTATTTTATTGTTGTGCGTCGACCAGACCTTGAGCTGTGTGCGTGCTCCTTTTGGAATGACATTTTTTTGTTTCACGCGGCAAGATTTTTGCAGGTCACTAGTATCTTTGAAATTTGATGTAATTTTTCGTGTGCAAAATTATTTTTTTGCTTTAAGTATTTACGATTTGGTATTTATTCTTTAAAGGATAAATGTAAAACGTAATGCAAAATACACGAAAAGAAATAATATTATTAAAAAAATTTTAGAATTTCTCCCTACTGCACTAAGATGAATTATGAATAACGGTTGTAACCAGCGATTCTGGGGAAATTTGTTTACAGGAAACATTCGCTCCCCGACAGTAGAAAATATTTGTATGGAAAATTGAGCTACAGATTTTAGTTTTTATGTCCTATGGTGCCCCAGAAATTCACTCACTATCACTATCACAAGAACATGAGCAATTGTGTGATGGTACTGTCGACAAAAAAACATCTTTATAACTAAGGGAGTGAACCATGGGCTTTGATATCACTGCAGCCTCTCTGACCAGGAGGTCCTAGGTTCGAGTCCTGACACCAAACGGGCCACGGACCGCGCGCGATCTGTCCTTCACCATTCCTTTTTTTTTTTGGAGGAGAATTCTAGCGGCCGGCTGCTCTGATCGGTATTTTCCGTGGTTTCTCCGATCAACACCAGGCGAATGCCGGAGCAGTACCCTACCAAACGGGCCACGGACCGCGCGCGATCTGTCCTTCCTCTTCCTTGTCCTATCCTCTCTTCTTACACACACACTTACACTAACATGCACTACACTAGCACATATTCCGGGAGACCGGTCGGGAGCTTAAAGCTTGTCTCGGCTAGGGCGGTGCCCCGCTGGTGGGAGAGTCCTGGTTAGGGGGAAACCCCACTAGCCGACGGTAGGTCGGCGCCGGATCTCGCCATCCAGCGGGAGAAGATCACCGCCATCTCCCGAGAAAAGCATGCACTACACTAACGGGACTAATGGCCAGAGCAGTTGACGCGCCTGGAAACACGAAAAAATCAATCAATCAAAAACCGTGGGCCTAATATACCGAGACCTTTACAAAAATTTCATCTTCTTCCGTAACTTCATGTTCATCGACGTTTCCGGATTTTCTCATTCCGTACGGTACTTCGTACGTCACTGCGGCAACGTGAAATGCCTTGTGCGTCGACCAGAGCGGATAGGGAAAGGATTGTGGCGCAAGACAATGCTATCGGGCGCACCCAGCGCCCGGCGGGAGCGAATGCGCGAAAAGCACCGTCGATGTTTATCGCTTGACGTAACTGGCGCTGTATTGAAACGGAGCCACGTCACTCGACGTGATGTGGGTTGAAGGCAGCAACATGGAGGAAAGGAACACCAGGAGTTCACATGTCATCCAGGGTAGGGCTTGGAGCAGTAACAAAAGAAGCCACACTAAGCGCAGAAAGCCTTCCGTTGTTCATAAACGTTGATAACTCGATAACTTGAAGTGTTAATTTTACTGTCCCTAGGTCGTTATAACTATCAACAAGACATGTTCTGTAACAAAATAGCCACACTTACACTAGCATCGGGATATTAACATTTACGTACAGCGGAAGGCTTGCTGTGGCTGGTGTGGCCTATCTTCTTAGTGCCTCAAGCCTTTCAATTTTTTGTTATTAATGATAAATTTTGGTATCAATTGTATAACCTGCTAGCATTTATCTGCTAGTCGAGATCGTGCTTGTTGTAATTAACTCTTTTGTCTGAGACAAAGAGGTTATGAAATCACCAAAGAACCCGATCACTTATGGAACAACGAAAGCACGTGCTATTCAAGAGGTTAGCAATCATTTCTAAAGTGCGCTTATTAAACATGGTACTGTTGTAGAAAAGCAATACTTCGTTGATGCATTCTTGTCATCAAAATCCAGTCTACAAAATTTACGTTATAATAATAACGTAATAAATAATTTTACATAAACCAAGTCGTAATATTAAATATAACCAAGATATACCAAACCATTCCTTTTCTTATGAGGGCCCCACTACCATTGACGCATCTGCAACATCTACAGCGAAGGCTTCGATCATGCCATTCTTGTAACTTCATTTCTTCTTACGCGAAAGGCTTCTCAGACTCCGTTTAGCTCTTCCTTCTCCTTCTCCTTCTCCTTCTCCTCTCCTTCTCCTTCTCCTTCTCCTTCTCCTTCTCCTTCTCCTTCTCCTTCTCCTTCTCCTTCTCCTTCTCCTTCTCCTTCTCCTCCTTCTTCTCTTCTTCTTCTCCTTTCTCCTTCTTCTTTCTTCTCCTTCCTTCTCCTTCTCCTTTTTCTCCTTCTCCTTCTCCTTCTCCTTCTCCTTCTCCTTCTCCTTCTCCTTCTCCTTCTCCTTCTTCTCCTTCTTCTCCTTCTTCTTCTCCTTCTTCTCCTTCTTCTCCTTCTTCTCCTTCTTCTCCTTCTTCTCCTTCTTCTCCTTCTTCTCCTTCTTCTCCTTCTTCTCCTTCTTCTCCTTCTTCTCCTTCTTCTCCTTCTTCTCCTTTCTTCTCCTTCTTCTTCTTCTTCTTCTTCTTCTTCTTCTTCTTCTTCTTCTTCCTTCTGGTGCAGGTAAAAAATTCACAATTTCTTATTGAAAAAAGAAATATTTTGTTACATTCACTAGGTCCTAACTGCTATGGTCATTACTTCTGTTAGTGTAGTGAATGTTTTATCGCGGGAATTGGCGGTGATTTTTTCCTGCTGAATGGTGAGAATCGCTCCCATTCTTTTTATTTATTTTTTTAAATTGGTTATTTAAGGTCGCATCAACAGCTTAGGTCATTAGCGACCACTATTGCTGTTAACGGTATGGTAACTATGAGGATGAAACGAAATGGTGATGATAAGGAGTGAAAGGACGAACACAAATACTACAACCATGCCCGAGGCGGGACTCGAACCCGCGACCCTTCGGTCCGAGATCACTACGACACTACTGCCTTAGCGATCTCGGCCACCGGGCCGACTTTTTTATTTATTGTTTAGTTGAAATTGCAATGTTCAGTTTAAAAGTGAAACTTTGCAATTATATGGTGACTTAATCTAATCAACTTAATATAATAAACTTAATCAAGTTTAAAATTGTACTTAACAAACTTTAATAGTGAGAGGGAACAATTAGCACCCCAACAGAATTAGTCAATATTTGAAAATATCTGGAGGAAAGAATGGAGCGGGAATCTGTTCTTTATTCTGGTTTTGTATCTGGAATCTTTTCCGAGTGTAATGAGTTGATGCATTTATGAAGGGTAAATTAGTGTAAAAGTTGTTTGATAGGTATGCTATTAGGTGAGCTATTTCATTTATGTTTAGATCGTGATGCAGTTGTTTATTGCCATTATCTGTTATTAATCTTAAATATTTGTTTTGAAATATTTGAATTTTGTTGAGATTGGTTTTGGCGACATTGGTCCAGATCGGACATGCGTATAATAGTGTTGGGCGAATGGATGATTTGTATAGCGATAGTGGATTTGACAGTGAGAGCTGGTTGTATGAGTTTAGTAAAGGTCTTAATTTGATTAATTTGGTTTTTGCCTGTTGTGCTTTTATTTCAACGCGTTGTTTCCAATTAAGCTTAGTGTTTAATCCAAGCTATTTTATTGTTTTCGTGATTGGGGTCCGGCGTTATTATTTGTGAGTAGCGGGGATGGATTTGCAAAGGTTTTCAATGAGCAGATTTTTGCTGCTGATTTTGAGGGTTTTAATTTGATTTTCCAGTTATTCGCCCAATTCGTTATTAGATTTAGATGCTGTTGGAGCTGGAATTGATGAGTTTGTAGTGAAGTGCCGGAGATGTATAAGGCAGTGTCATCGGCGAATTGGGCGGTATTTCTTTGATGGGCGCGCCCATCTACACGTCGGCTTGCGGGGCATTCCTCCTCGAGATGTCTCTGCGGGGCACCGCCCCAGCCAGGACGAGCTCTTACGCTCCCGACACATGTCCTGTAGCGTCACGTTGGCGGCCGTGGGTGGGAGGAGGAGCGGATGTATCGCATACCTGCGGGCATGAATAGCTAGGCGCCCGGCGTTGGGATACATTTAGACAAAGGGGACGCCAGCTTGACCGGGAAGGTCACGTGGAGGGGGAATGCCCCTCCCTCCCACACCTAGGACGGTCACGTGACGACTGCGCGCTGGTATAAAATCGAGGCGACGAGCTCACACGGTGGGTTTTTTATTTCTGGAAACCTTGCGCGATGCGCAAAACTTTACGCCCAGTCTGGAGCGGTCGTGCCTAGTGCACGGGTGACGAGGTCACGGTAGTGGCGTGGGAGTAGCGTCAGAGGAGGCGGGGCCTCCCTAGCTATGTGGGGTATCCACAGGGAAATACTCAAAAGTGTGTAGTTTCGAAGCAGAAGTTGGTTATTGTACATACATGTAAATAAACTTGTACATACTTGTAATTGTCTGTGTTTTTTTCCATGACGCCACACTCCCCCACATGTGTAGTGCGTAGCGCATGTAGGTGTGTGTGTAAATAAGGGGTGATGATAGGGCAATGAAAGATCGCGCGTGGTGCGAGTAATTGTGTTTTTAATTTATTGTAATGTTATTGTAAGAGAGTATTTCATCCATTGTTCTTGAGTGGTATGTGTGGTATTTTTAGAAAACTCGTTTTATGTGTCGTTTGTTCTGCAGAATGATCACTTTTGCAGGGCACTAGTTTGTCTCTATTCATTGTACCTATTCACTTGCGATTCTGAAACCAAATAGATAAGGTTAGTCTGGCCGCAGACGCAAGAGTGCTAACTTATTGTGGTCATTGTTACATCGTGGATGACGGTAGCAATCGCTGTCTTCAAAATATTCTGGAAGAGCTCCAAGGCATCTTTCTTCCTGGAGTTTCGCATCCATCTACGCATCCCTAGAATCATGGTTTCTCTGTATACACGACCCAAGGGACAAACATTACATTGAAGATATATTTAATTGTATTTTGACAAAAGGAATTGAGGACTCAGAGCACAATTATTATATTCGAATTTTCGCAGTAAAGTGCTTTTAAATCGAAATTGACGTATTCTTACGATAAACTTGAACTCTATTAAAAATGAAAAAAAAAATGGTATTCTTGACAAGGATGCATTGAAAACAAAAGGGAGAATCTAGTGAGTTTCTGGATTTAGTTGTACAAATATTGAACCAGAATTACGTAAATTGATTCTCGGCTATTGTTTCTTCTTTGTAAATAAATTCCGTATTTACACTTTCTGCATGTATAATAATGTTGAAATAAATGCTTATTTTGAATTATTTTTATTTTATATATTTATTATCGTGTAAGATTTAAGCGAAATTGAAAATATAGTGGCGTAAAAAAAATGAATATATGCATCCCGAAACTTCAACGCCTGAGAAACATTTTTGTCCAGTGGTCATGATACATATGTGGATAGATATCAGCCCGTATCTCGGGTTCCAACAGATGCAGTGAGAACAGAATGGGAAGGAAGGATGAATGGAAAAAATGGTGAAAAGTTCGTTACTAAGGATGGGAGGAACTCTCGGAAAAGAACGAACCCAGCGGCCAGGCTAAAAAAAATTCTTGTCTTGTCAATGACATCCTTCGACCAAGCTCTTTATCTGGTATGTACTAGGCTGTCTGGGAGACGCCGCTTCCTAGTCACATTTCGTCGCAGTACCACGGCCGGAACATGACCATCATTACATCACTCCGGCCGAGGAAGGCTAGGCTTTTATCTGGTGTCGACAATCCTCCCGATCTAGGAAACTTCCTCGGCAGCCTCTCGCACCCGATTCCCAGGCGTCAACAAGCGCGCGGGATGGGAGCTTCATTGCGACGGGAAGCCGTTGACGGCGTCATGCACGCGGCGTCGCGACGCCCCGCCCCAGCGCCGGCGCCGGCCAGCCACAACGCCCAGCGCACGCACAACGCCGGACTCCGGCGCACAGTGAACGGAATTGCGATTCTCGCCGGACAAATATCAAAAAACTCTTATATCTTATAAAAGATTGCTTAGAGGAGTTGTGCTCATTGCTCATAAATTACTTTTAAGATGATTTGAACTCAATTTTTTTTAAAAGGAATTCAATATTTAAGGCAAAGTAATTATGTTGTAATTTGTAATGCATTTTAATCTTCGTAATAGGAGATTCAGATGATTATCGCAACGACATTCTACTAGGATCTCATCAAATTGAGCAATTATCGTGTATTGAAGGGAGATGATACGATATAGTGGTGCTCGAAAAATATACAAGTCTTGTTGCAGGAGTCTTGATTTTCTTATGATGACAGGCCCAATCCGCAGGATCATTTTCACTCCATACTTCAAAATACTCTTTTCTTGATAATTCGCACGTGTTTCACATTCGTACTAAATGGCTATACTTTCGCAGTCTCACTTGAAATTAATTGAACATTATCTTGTTGGGATTTCCAAAAGTATACATTAATGAAACGATGAAGCCAAGAGGCCCTTTTCTTGTTCCTATTTATACCACTGAGCTCTTGCCGACTACGGACCTGGACAGCCAGTCGGGAATGCAGGCGGCCTTTATGTAGGGAAAATGGAAACCTCCCTGACCATTCGCGATCTTGCGACCTTGCGTGACTGAAGGCCGCGGGGACTTGTTCTATTGATTCATTATTTCGTGTTTCCAGGCACGTCAAATGCTATGGTCATTAGTCCCGTGAGTGTTGTGCATGTTTTTATCAGGAGTTGGTGGTGTTGTTCCTCCGATGGATGGCGATAACCGCAGCAGACCTACATGTCGGCTTGCTGAGTTATCCCCATCCAGGTATCTCCCACCAGCTGGGCACCGGGACGAGCTCTAAGCTCTGACTGAGCTTTCGAACATGTGAGGTAGTGTAGTGCACGTAAGTGTGTGTGTGGTGTGTGTGTGTGTGTGTGTGTAAGACGTAATGGTATGACAAGGAAGAGGAAGGAAAGATCGCGCTCAGTTCATGGTCCGTTTGTTAGGATCCTTCTTGGCATTCGCCTGGTGGTGAAACCACGGAAAACAACTGATCAGCGCAGCTGCCCCTAAAATTAATCTCCAGACAATGAATTTGACCTAGCTAACTACTTTCTGCCCGCCAAAATCGGGACTCGAAATCCAGGATCTCCAGGTTAGAGGCACTGTAGTGGCATCAGTTGATGCTCTGAGCTACGGAAGTGGCATCGCGTTCGACCAGGGGCCACTGCGTATCATATGTAATGTGCTATTGACGTACAGTTCTATCGTACTCTCATGTAAAAATGTCGGATAGCCAAATATTTTATTTACAGTTTGTATAAAAATCGACTGTTTTCAGAGAATACATGCATAATGTCTTTGGAATGTCACTGTTAATCGCTTTTATTACCTACATTGTATTAGACAATCTTTTATGCTAAATATCTGCTACACTCTCGAAATTTGCTACTCTTAAATCTAGGAGCTGTAGTGGCTGGTTTAGATCGCAACTCCGCTATTGTGCTTCGCGACGCCTGGAGCCGCGCAGCCAAGGCCGCTAGCCAGGGCCGCACTGGGGGCAAAATTCATTTGTGACGTAAAATTAGCGTAGATAATAGACGTCAGTTGATGATTAGAAATCAATTGTTTAATCATTTGCGTGTGTAAAATAGCAAATGGTTTTCATAATTGGAAGGCGAAGCAAATAATCGTAAATGCTACACGATTTTTATATTAAATTTATGTAAAATTTAAATAGCTGTAGCTGTATTATGTAAAATTTAAATAGCTGTAGAATTAATGCCTCGCAGAAAAAAGAAATTTAGAAATACGCTTTCAGAAACTATAAATTTGATACGAACTCCCAACCAGGTTGTTTTCACATTGTTTTTCTTAAAATGTTTCGCTTGCATTTTTAGATCTTTAGCTTCAGATTCACGCTTCAAAAAACTACTGATACCGAACTCTACACTAAAATTAAACAAATGCCTGGTTGTTGTACGCTTCCTCTATTTGGTCTACGGCTCCGACATAAAAACATAAATAAACTACCAAAAATTTCATCACTCGTTCCAAAATAAGGTATTAAGAAAAAATTACTAACGCTCGTCGGTTTGTGCACAATTCCCAATTACATAGAGATCTGGGAATACAAACAATGTACTCTTTCTGACAATTCCTAAATATATCCTTCTTCTACAACCTTTCGCTAATTTCCAACTTAATATGGAAAAATCTAGGAAGAACTTCCATAATTCCACGCATCAAAAATAAATTCCCGCGTGATGCCATAACGTAACAGCAATATTTTCCTCAAATCCACATTTCCTCTTTTTTCAACAAAAAAAAAATACAAGCAGTTATGTCAACAACGGCACAAGCAGAACCTGAATGACTGTGGGCCTACACTTAAAATATTAAGTCAAATGTCGTATTTTGAGATGCTGTTTTAAAATGCACGTCTAAAGCTTTTCGGTAGAGCAGTTTGAAGAAATAAAAAGCCACAAAAGTTTGGCGCAAGTGCGCAAATGCCATGGCGCGGTACCTCGCGTCTACCCACGATGCGTTTCCGTCCAACTGTATAACGAACAAGATAGTAGAGAACCACGAGAAAGGTCAATTCCTGGCGGATGTTGTTCTTCCGATTACTCCCATATCTTCACATGGGTTCCTACTCATCCTTGAAAATAACAGGACATCTCAAGATGTGTGGTTTTGAGAGTTGCATCTGTTTGTTTGCATATATATTTCATGCATGCATATTCATTTTCTTCAGTAACTCGTCGAAGAAATAGGATGAGTCTTATACAACGGATGGGAATTTTTGTAACTATTTTAATGTGTAGTATATAGTATTACAAAAATCGAATTTTTGCATTGTACACTGTTTTTGTCATAATACCACTCAAATGACTAAATGTTTGTGGCAAAATTTCCTAGAGTATCGTAATCCAGTATCAGAGGACATCGTCTTTCAGTGAGTCCTTATGAATTAATTCCTTATGAAAATAAAATTCCCATTTCGTTCATAAAAATGAAAATTTAATATTGAAAAATGAAATCCTTCTTGAAAGCAGGACCGGGAGCGGTAGCTAGTGCATCAACAGATGTCACTGCAGCGCCTCTGACCGGGAAGGCCTAGGTTCGAGTCCTGACGGCGGCAGGATTTTCGACACTAGCTATTCAGCTAGGTCGAATTCAGTCGCTGTCTGGAGGAGAATTCTAGCGGCCGGCTGCTCTGATCGGTAGTTTTCCGTGGTTTCTCCGATCAACACCAGGCGAATGCCGGAGCACCAAACGGGCCACGGACCGCCCGCGATCTCTCCTTCCTCTTCCTTTCCCTATCCTCTCCTCTTACACACACAATTACACAAACATGCACTACACTACTACATATCCCGGGAGACGGGATCTTAAAGCTTGTCCCGGCTGGGGCGGTGCCCCGCTGATGGGAGAGTCCTGGTTAGGGGAAACCCCGTAGCCGACGGTAGGTCGGCGCCGGATCTCGCCATCCAGCGGGGGAAGACCACCGCCATCTCCCGAGAAAAAACATGCATTACACTAACGGGACTAATGACCAAAGCAGTTGACGCGCCCGGAAACACGAAAAAATCAATCAATCAATCTTTTGAAAGCGGGGATGCATCTATTACACCGGTACGTCTTACGGCATACATCGGTACGGCTTACGGCATACACCGGTACGGCTTACGTCATACACCGACAACTACGTTAACTACAGATAATATCGAAAGAAAAGTTTGTTTACTGTTATTACAAGTTTCACCTAAATTCACTTGGAATAAGCATTTGGGTGAAGGTTAAGTCTGCATTGCTCGCTTTGTTGACAAGTTAGATGAAGCAGCTGGTTCCTCCTCATCTTGAAGTTTTAATGGTCCCACTAGGATTGTTTTATGTGAGTTGAAGTAATTGTAGTGCACTGGAGGTATGCATTACAGAAGTTCAGTTATGTCTTTTTTACTTTCCCGCTACGGAGTAGAGAGAAAGATATATAAGGCTGCCCGAAAAAAACAGCGAATTATCGGGAGAAAAACTCTTACTGTTGGGTTCTGGTAACGAAAAAGTGGAAAAAATCCAGCTGCTAAATTTGGGAAAAAATCCTCTAACACGTGGTGTACCCAGAATCCATGTTTTGTGGGTCCTTGAAAACGAAAAATCGATCAAAATTGTTTTGGATGTAGTTCCCATTTCAAACCCTGAATGAATGCCGCATGAGCTCCGAGCACGTAGCGTGGAGCGAACTATACTTCTGACGAGCGAAGTAGCGCGAACAGTTCCACAACTTGCGTCAGACGGAAAGTCGTATAGAGCCTCAATGAATGTATATAGAAGTTTAGAAAATTCCCATGGCCGTCGTAGGGAGAGTTGAATGCTTTTTAGGGGCAGGACTCGCCTATTTTACTGACGAGTTCTGTGTTGCTGTGCCATTACGTTTTTGTAGTCTCCATTGTGCAATGGCTTCGAGGTATCTAAACGTAAGGGGAACTCGGGAACTCGGAGTGGTCGGCTACCCTGATCTGTAGTGTTTCGTGGTTTCTTCGATCAACACCAGGCGAATACTGGAGCAGTACTCTAACAAAAGGGGCCATGGACCGCGCGCGCTCTTTCCTTTCATTTCCTTGCCCTATCCTTACCCTTCATACATACACACACACACACACACACACACACACACACACACTTACACTAACATGTACTACACTACCACACATGATGGGAAACCAATCAGGGACTTAGAACTTGTTCCGGCTGGGGCGGTGCCTCGCTAAGGGGAGATATCTGGGTGGGGAAAACCCCAGTAGTCGACGGTAGGTTGGCGTCGGATCTCACCATCCAGTGGGGGAAGATCACCGCCAGCTACCTTTGGAATAAACACGCACTATACCTACGAGACTAATGACCTCAGTAGTTGACGCGCCCGGAATTATTAACAATCAATCAATCAATCCTGGTGTAAGGAGCTGCGGGTTCCAGTCCCGTGTAAGGTACAGCTGTTTTCATCGTGGTTGACATTCTCACTCCAACATGTATTACATCTCAGTATAATTTCATGCATGCCCATCTTTCTATCGCATCATTCTATCCTGACAATCGGTTGGTCAAATATTTTTACTAAGACCATTTTCTCACCCACCACCACTACACATTAATAAACACACAATTCCATGGACACCACAAAACCAATCAGTATAATACCTCGGGATGAATTTCGACACAAGACTCAACTGGAAAACACACCTAACACTAAAACAACAAGCAAAAATAAAAATAGTTCAACTAAAATGCCTTATCAACTCCAAAAGCCGGCTATCCCTAACAAATGCCATTACAATTTATAAAGCAATAGTCAGACCATTAATGCTCTACGCATGTCCCATCTGGACCAATGCATCTATTTCTAACATTAATAAACTCCAAATTGTACAAAATAGATTCCTCAGATTAGCAACACATGCCCCATGGTTCATCTCTAACGCCCAACTTCATAAAGAACTGAATATATCACCGATCATCAAACATATTGCCCATCTTTCCAATAATTTTTACTCCAACCTAAATACAATTAACCGAGCCGCCCACTGCAACCTGGCCAGTATAATTGACTTCCCTACTAGAATTAAGAATAGATTTCCTTCCGAAGCGTTCTTGAGCATTTTTTCTCCTAATTGTCCATAGTAGGGGCTCTTGTAGTTTCTTACACCTATAGTAAGATAGTTTAGTTTTAAGTTTTTAGTGTTAAGTTTAGTATAAGTTACAATGTAAGCCAGCAAATGCACATGAGATAGTAATTTAGTACAGATCTGTGTACTTTTGAATCACTCAATAAATAAAAAAAATAAAAAAAATCGGTTGGCCACCACTTCATGCAGCTGCGATCAGCTGCTAAGGAAAAGAGAGTATAGGTACTTCTAGGATGTATTCATACTCCACCTTCGCTCAGAAATGAATATAACTAATCAATCTCGTTTGATTTTGCATAAAAAATCATTTAATACTTATTAATAATGAATAGAACAGTTTAAAACGTATTTAGGGTTGAAAATACCATTTTCCCTAAAAAGTAAGTGGAATTTTTAATCTCTTCGTTGTATTTTTCAGAAAATATTTATTTTTACGTAGCTGTGGTTTCTCACGTGTGGTTCCTCTTAGTCATTTACACCAAGGGAGGTTTCCTATTCAGACGAATTGTTGACGATGGCTCAACTTTGCGTTGTCTGCTCGCGTGGGGGTCAGCATACGCTAAACGATGCATTATGTGCACCCACATTTGATAAGGCTATCAAATGAGGTCTGGTCTTCAATCGCGAGTTTGAACTTGACCTTTGCCCAGCGTGATTATCTCGCTGGGTGATGTCTTCCTTTTAAACCATTGTCGCGGGGGCGAAACTCGAGCGTCCGGCACACTGGGCGATTTCATAATCAGAAACCCTTCTCGCTTCTAAAAATGAGAAGCCGGGATAGAATACATCGTGGGCCGTCACACAATTACGAACAGCTGGAAGAAATGAAAGCCGGGTA
Organism: Teleogryllus oceanicus; assembly: GCA_964035755.1. Taxonomy (NCBI): domain Eukaryota; kingdom Metazoa; phylum Arthropoda; class Insecta; order Orthoptera; family Gryllidae; genus Teleogryllus; species Teleogryllus oceanicus. The sequence goes on along the minus strand of CAXIVR010000001.1, from coordinate 17,500,411 downwards.
TCAAAATAATAATAATAATAAAAAAAAAAAATAATAAAATAAAATAATAAAAAACAAAAAATGATAATTACAACACTAATGATAATTACAACACTAATGATAATTTATTATTATAACAATAAATGTGCTCGGCTTCGTAGATACAATGAAATTACAAAAAGGAGGGCACAAAACGTTGCATTAAAATTCCGTCAAAAAGAATTTCTGAGATTGTTGAGCTCCGACTCAAACAAGCAGCGAGTCATGTGGTTGCTCATGACCTACAAGTTTATGCGACCTTAATAAATACAGTTTAAAAAAAGCAGCGAGTGAACAAATGAACAAGATTTTAAATCATACTTGACAAACATAAGTCCTAAAACCAGTGGATTCCATGAATCCGGATCATGGATTAAAAGTATTAACATACAACATGAGAACCTGTCCCAAATGATCTTAAAAGGAATAACAGCTTGCGAGTGCAATAAGACCTTGCGAGTGCCATACGAAAGACTCAAAATTGGAAATCACCTGAACCAGACCGTATCGAAAATTTCCGGTTCAAGTACTACTCATGCTCATGAAAACATTGTAAGCTGTTTCACCGAGGTGCTGATTAACTCCGATAAAATGCCTGACAATCTGAGTGAAGGGGATACTTCTCTAAACCTCAAAAAGGGAGATGAACTAAACCCAATGAATTATAGACCAATAACATGTTTATCAAACACCTATATACTTTTCACCTCTGTTATTGGTGAGAAAATATACTTCCAACGTGCAAATAACGATATTTTTGAAGAAGAACAGAAAGGTTGCATGGGATGCAACCTTTCTGGGAAAAGAGGTGGGAAAGAAGTTATGGGATGTAAACATCAACTCATCATTGAATCTGCTGTCTTAAGCCAAGCTCAGATAAAGGAAAGAAATCTCCACTTTTGTTTTGTGTTATATTTATATGTTGTATTTATATATGTTGTAAAATACGACAGGTCCTCTTAAACTCCACCGACATGTTAATGAAATTAACTGTTCATGAAGACTGCGGTTTCACTCCATTGAACCTCCATGAACGATATAAATTAAATATCTCTACCCACCAGTCGAGATTTAATGAATAGAAACGTCAAGAAATTCATAGATTATACCCAAACCTCTTGTTTCAAGATGATGTAGGCAGACGTTCCTCGGTGGAGTGTCTTTTAGAGAAACAAATGTATCCTGAGACCGAGATTTTATAATGGCAATTCATGACCGAGTTATCTAGACAAGAAATTATCGAAAGCATTGTTTGAAAGATGTAGTGGATAAATGTGGAAAGTGAGGAGCTGTAGAACTAGAGCACACAACTAGAGAACACATGGACAGTGCTTACTTGGGAAGGCATAACCAAGTTGCGAAAATAGTGCACATGGCAATCGCGCATTAGACCATTATTTATTGAATGAATTCGCCATTCTATGAGTACACTCCTTCTTCAGTCCTGGAATGAAGTTCCACTCTTTTGTACTGGGATAGACCAGTTCAACCTGACCGCAAAGGCGATCACAATATTCTCCTTATAGATAAAAAGAAGAAAGATGGAGCAATAATAGACATCGCTGTTCCATTATTTCACATCAGACAGAAAGAAAGAAAAAATCGAAATATGAAAACTTACCTTATGAACTAAGACATATTTGGAAATTAAATGTTACCAAAACATACCCACTCGCGAAATTGGCAGAAGTCAGTAAAGGCTTCCTAAAAATCTTGACAGAACTTCAAATACCCAAAAACGTTTTGAACATTGGGCACGCTGTTCTCTTACCAACAGCTCATATCGTAAGAAAATTTGTCTTTCGATATAAGAACTCTGTGTGTGACCAAACGGCCTCAAAACAACTCTGGGAAAGATGAGAATTTTTTACTAGTGAAAATAGCTGAGAAAATATATTACAACAACAACAATAATAATAATAATAATAATAAATAATAATGATAATATAGAAATGAATGAGGCGTTCTTTTGCCATAAGTGTTTTTTCCAGAAACTTTTTCGGTCGCATTGCGGCCATCTTCAGCGCGATTTTGTGGTGGTTGGGGGCCCCAGTTCAGACAAAACATGTTACGACAAATCAACGCCTCATATCTATTTATATAACGATGCCATTGTCGTAAACATTACACTATTTTCTACCAATAATGATAATAATAATAATAATAATAATAATAATAATATTAATAATAATAAAATTTGGTAGTAGTTAACCTACATTTACTGTCTAGAATCAAATAAAAGACCATTTCAAGAATTATTTATTCTGAGAAAGATTTATTCTCAGAATCGCTTGGAAAGTAGACAAAAATCTCGATCAAGACGGATACGAGGATCAGCTACATAATTTACATTATCAACAATTACTTACACAGACAACATTTGAAAAAAGTATAACAATATGAACACTACAAAATATGACTAAAAAGAAAAAATCTCTAGATATAAATGTAAAAATTGTTAAGGAAGATGTTTTGACGTGAATGTAGAATGAAAATACGGAATTGAAAAGAAATCTCCCTCAGACATGATAATTGGACACCGGAAAATAGAAGAAATTGGTGGTCGTACAATATCAAATACTTTCTCGCATTATTTTCAACATTAGTATTTTTTGAAAATTCGGAGAGTTCAACGAAAATGAAACGTCCGTCATTCGTTAAAGCGTACGTCGCTCTATACTAGACAACAATAATTTTTAAAAAATGAAACCATTTTTGAGAAGATAACTGTTTACGAATAGCCAATATTTAATGAAAAATTGTACATGTCCATATTTAAAGATATATCTTTGAATAACAGAGTTCATTCAGACAAAAATCTAAATCTTCCATACTGTAATTGTTGCAAAATTGTATATTGTATGCAATATAGTAATTGTGAAAATCGCAATTTTCGAAAATTCAGAGAATTGAACGAAAATGGAACCTGCGTCATTATTTTAAGCGTCCTCCGCTCTATCCTAAGAAACAATGTCATAAAAAAATTAACGCCATTTCACGTTGTTATTGTTAACATATATGTCACAATTGTAACATGTCACTATTGTTAACATATCATGTTAAGTCCTTACGATTAACATGTTAAGTCCACACATATGTCACAATAGTAACATGTCACTATTGTTAACATATCATGTTAAGTCCTCCCCAAACCCAATTGCCTGTTCCAAATTCCTAAGGCTACGAAATTGTCCAGATCAATCAAGGAATGTAAATTTTGGAGAAAATCGTCTGAACTCTTTCGGCGTTAGCTTTGACCGCTCCGGGCAGATGGAGAGACGGACAGCCAGACGCACAGACACACAAACGGACATATGGACAGATGTGTTGCTGTCAATCAATTTTTCGGCATGAAGGATTACTTAGGACTACACACTGTGTTAGACGTAATTTACTACATACACAAACACACGCGCGCGTGCATTCGCGTATGAATAAAATTTATCTAATTTCCAATATCGGGGCTCGAAAAGGAAAAGAGATATATCGTATGGCTGATGAAAATCCTAGCCCAATGGTAAAACGATGCTATTAAGATAATAAAGTGGACATCAAAGACGCTTTCACCCACACTCTCGCAATCTTCGAAAGGTCAAGGCCATTCTTCTTAGAAGATGAGCAAGCACACGTCTGGTCTCGTGTGACCTTGAACATCCGAAGCGTCAGCGACGCAAGTCATTCTATCGGCCGAATTCTTAGTCGACCGCCGTCTTCCAGACGGCGGCAGGTTTTCCCACACTAGCTTTCAGCTAGATCGAATTCAGTCGCAGCTTGGAGGAGAATTCTAGCGGCTGGCTGCTCTGATCGGTAGCTTTCCGTGGTTTCTCCGATCAACACCAAGCGAGTGACGGAGCAGTACCCTACGAAACGGGCCACGGACCGCGCGCGATCTGTCCTTCCTCTTCCCTGTCCTATCCTCTCCCCTTACACACACACTTACACTAACATGCACTACACTACCACGTATTCCGGAAGACCGGTCGGGAGCTTAGAGCTTGTCCCGGCTGGGGCGGTGCCCCGCTGGTGGGAGAGTCTTGGTTAGGGGGAAACCCCACTAGCCGACGGTAGGTCGGCGCGGGATCTCGCCATACAGCTGGGAAAAACCACCGCCATCTCCCGAGAAAAAACATGCACTACACTAACCGGACTAATGACCAAAGCAGTTGACGCGCCCGGAAACACGAAAAAAACGAACCAAAACAAATCGGGATGTAAAGGGTAACCGGCTGTCGGCGAGATAAAAGCCCTAGAAAAAAAATCTGATTTTACTTTAATATTATGACAGATACAGTGGACGAACTAATACGTACACCGTTTTCTGGTCTTAACAATGTAGGAAAGAGAAGAAGTTTGGACAATGGTCGACCTACTCCTATGCGTAGTTTGTACATCTTGCTGGCGAAAAAAATGCAAAAAAAAAAAAAAAATCCTTCGTGGTATGATTCTCACAAATAGCTAACAGGTAATGAAGTTAAAGCTAAGCTTTATTGTTGTCCCTGTCTTTTATTGTCAATCAAGGAAAGTACTTGGAATAGAGATGGATGTTTTGACAAGAAAAAATTCTTGAAAGCTACTTATGAATTTGAAATGTTAACAGATCCTATATGTTGTTCAGTGAATCTTATAAAAGTTGAATCCGATTCCTGAATTATTCTCAGAGTGTTAGTAGTATTTATTCTCAAATGTTAGGAGTAGAATTGTCACTTGTTGCAACTTTTTACTGTTAATGAAGTATATTATAAACAGTTCCAACCGTCTTAGGGCATTAGTTGATGTCACAACAGTCCCTCTGACTGGGAGGTCGTAGGTTCGAGTCCCAATGGTGGCAAGATTTGCGATACTAGCTTGTCAGCGCGGTCGCTGCCTGGAAGAGAATTCTAGAGGCGAACTGCTCTGATCTGTAGTTTTCCGTGGTTTCTCCGATCAACGCCAGGCGAATGCTGGAGCAGTATCCTAACAAACGGGCCACGGACCGCGCGCGATATTTCCTACCTCTTCCTCTTCGTACCCTCTCCCCTTACACTAACATGCCCTATACTACCACGCATGCCTGGAGGTCGGTCGAGAGCTTAGAGCTTGTGCCGGCTGGGGCGGTTCTACGCTGGTGGGAGATACCTGGTTGGGGGGTAAACCACGCTAGCCGACGGTATGTGGGCGCGGGGTCTCGCCATCCAGCGGGAGAAAACAGTGCCTCCTCCCGAAAAAAAAACTACACTACGGGACTAATGACCCTAGTAGTTGACGCGCTCGGAATCACTAACAATCAATCATAAACGGTTCCGTCCCTTTTTGCGGTGTTATATTTTATATTGTGTTATGTGCATCTATCGTTGTCATTACATGTTTTGAATAATCTCCATCTCGATCAAGTGCTTCGCCCTCTTTCCTTGTTTCATACGCCAATGCACCGATCGCCCACTTTTTGCTTCAGGGTGTAAAGGTAGCTTTATCATCTGCGCACTTTTTATTCAGCTCTGCAAGGTGTAAGTGAGAAATTTATTTATTTCGTTAGCAATACATAAAATAGTCCTCCATGTTCTCGCAGTAGTACGTGGATTTCTTCACGTGGGGCTCGATGAGGGACTCGGATCTAAATCTGTAGTTCATTTGCTGATGCAAATCATTTCAATTATAGAAGAGAAAATATTGCGTGCTATGAACTTCTGTAAAAACGACCTTGCTAACTCAATTCAATTATACAGTAAAAGAGTGGGGTTAGAGAATATGGAGGTAATGGAGGAATGGAGGTAATGGAGGAATATGGAGGAATATGGAGGTTCTTCCAATAAGTCACATGCAGTTTTTAACGTTTTTTACTTTAAATATATAATAAATTAAAAGAAAGTTGGAAAATTGCACTAACAATATTGCTTTTTATATGAGGTTGCGTAAAGGAACCCGCGAGTTCCTTGTGGAAATCAATCTTACAAAAAGATCCTCTATAATATTGATATGTTATCCGTTTTATTCTGATCTAAAGTCCCAATGGATTCCACTTTTCAAATCCTCATGCGGGCACCGTAGAGCCGCAAACACGGCCGATATCTGGTACAAAATATAGTAAACTCTAATGTCATTTTATCGTCTTGGAGAACTCGGTGATGAGATTGTGTCTTCATAGTAGGCAAAGATCTTTTTTGACACTGACGCAAAAACCTTGAGTTGTTTGGGACACTTGTGAAGAGATTTATTATCTTTCTTAATCACAGAAGTGTCTTACCTCATAGAACGGGTTTTATTGTCACATTGATGAGTGTTATACAAAAGATGAGAGATAAAGGAAATATTTCTTTGAGTCTTTAACGAATGAGATTTCACATATTTTCTTTAACGTCAAACACAGTGTCCTTGAAATATGTTGTGATATACCTATCACGAAGGAAAATTTTAGGTCAAATGATCACAGATTCTAATGAAGAATTCACTTTCATATAATTGACCCAATGAAAACCTAGGAATGGCGAAAAAGCGAGAAAGTGTAATATGTTGCTAATATCCTCACACTATGCGTCAATATCAGAAGAATTTGCTAGGTACCCTAACTTATTGTATTCCTTATGTTTTATTTCTGTTCTCCTGTCCATTGATTCTCTCCCCGTGCGTAATGGTACCCATCTTCCACCTGTTACATTCCGCTGGTGCCGCCCTCCGATTGAAAGGGAATAACTTTCCGACTACCTCGCCGAGTGTATTATACGGTTTAGGTATGGAATATTTTCAATACATCTGCAATGTCCTTCAGAGGTGACAAAATGATTTATTCTTTTATTATTTTTTGTTGAACCTTTGAAATGGGAAAATACGTTACTATCGCAAGTTAAACGGACTGTTTTGCAGAGTGAGAGATGTTTTGTGTTTCGAGAGATTCGAAAACATTACGTGCTGGAGCCAATGACTGAGATGTTTTGCCGCCACCTCGTTGCCTTAAAATGTGAGATGTTTCAAAGACTTGTTCGAGTCTCTTGTTTGCGAATGATATTATCCCCCTGAGTCATATGTAAAACGGACGGAAATGAACAGTTTGTTAAAACATAATCATTTTTAACATGAATCTGCAAGGGAAACTAACAATCCAGGAATTTACCTTATAAATATAATAATAATAGTAATACTACTACTAATAATAATAGTAATAATAGTAATAATAATAATAATAGTAATAATAATAATAATAGTAATAATAATAATAATAGTAGTAGTAATAATAATAATTTTTCCAGTTAAACAACCTGTTTATTCCAAGGAGAGATATTTCGTACAGGTTCCTGGATTTCACTTGTAACGATTCTAGAGAAACTAATCCTGCTGCTCCTCTTTTCTCCGAGTGCTGGCAAGATTCACTTCCTATCTGATTCCATCGTCTCAGACATTCCATAACCATATAACAACTTTCGTTTGATTCAAAACTTTCAAAATAACAAGTTGTCTGATCTTAATTAGATTTTATTTCATTTCCAACCTGGAAACGTTCCGAAATTACTTTCCGTACTACTAGTACTGAAAGTACTACAATTAGAAACAAAATACGTACCAACACTCGTACGAAAAATACATAGTGTCGTGATCGTCATTGATCGTGGTCGTCATTGATCGTGATCGTCATTGATCGTGGTCGTCATTGATCGTGGTCGTCATTGATCGTGGTCGTCGTTGATCGTGGTCGTCGTTGATCGTGGTCGTCGTTGATCGTGGTCGTCGTTGATCGTGATCGTCGTTGATCGTGATTGTCGTTGATCGTGATCGTCGTTGATCGTGGTCGTCGTTGATCGTGATTGTCGTGATTGTCGTTGATCGTGATTGTCGTTGATCGTGATTGTCGTTGATCGTGATTGTCGTTGATCGTGATTGTCGTTGGTCGTGATCGTCGTTGATCGTGATTGTCGTTGATCGTGATCGTCGTTGATCGTCAATTAAATTTGTATATCCTACGGACAAATTGTTATCTCGAATAAAATATCGTACATCTCGCGCAAAATTGCTCTTCTATCACACAACCGGATTCCTGGACTCGGCCAATCGACCTCGTCTTGGAACTCTTCCATTGCGTGATGTAAATTACTATTCTTTTTATGCTAACAATTTAAAACTACACTTCAAAACGTTTTACGAGGAGAGTAAGCAGTAACTGAAAGTCTTCTCTTCCCCTTGAAATACTTATTAAATCCGCCTCTAGCACGCACTAGGACAAAAAAAACTTAGTAAATTAGAACCTACAGCCATTTCAGCCAAATAGGTGATATTTTCATAGACAATACAAGTGAAAAGTCGAACACATTACGAGTAAATATTTGTATCCTTATTTTTCTTAAAATATATTGTGTGGTTTTGAAGAGTTGGAAAAGTATTTGATTTGATTCATTTTCAATTAATTTGATTTAAATTTCTAAAATTATTGTCATTCGTTTCTTTGCACTCGTGTACAGATCATTTGGGTATCATGGTTGCGGTCTGTGCTGTGGATGGCGAGGTTCCTGGAACTGTCGCAGGTGCCGTAGGTGGAGCCGTGTACCGTGGTACTCAGCGTTTGAGTACCGTGAATATCGAGGATGCCTTTGGCGTTAAAGATGTCGTTGGTATTCTGGATGGCGTAGTTGTTGGGCGTGGCACGGATGGCGCAAGTGTCGAGAGAACTGTAGATGGCAGAAGCCTCGGAAGTATTACAGGCGTTGCTAGACTTGGCATGCGTACGATAATAGTCATTTTACGTTCTATGTGAGCTAGTAAGGGAAAAATCTGAATTACAATAGGCAATATGCAGTTAAAGTGAATACTGGAAGCTAGTGGCAATGGACACTTACCATTCAAGACTTGCTGGTTTGAACCTGCACTGACACATTGTATTTATTGCAGAAATTTCACCGATTCCGGGTACCATATTTAAATGCGATACTCATTGTTATTCAGCAATGAGTTGCTTTATCCTTGAATTCCTTATGTGACACTTTTAGAGATTTGAGATCCCTATACGTATGTTTTATTCGAGGAAAGATTTTGAGTTAATGATATTTCAGTATCGTAATCGAGTTTGGAGCATTTAAAATAGCAACATTAAGCATAAAATAGCAATGATGGTTATTGCAAAAATCAGATAACCATAAATTTTGGCTTCTGTATAATAGAAATTATTTTGCATTGAAACACAATCCACAAATTTGTTATAGTAGTCCGGCCGTAGAAATAAATAAACACGCCACACCTGAAAAGAATGTGGTCTTCCACTACCAGGCACAAGGGTCAGACGTCCGCACACACCGCCCACGCCCTCACCCTCCTCCCGCCCTTGCCCGCCCTCGCCCCCGCCCTCGCCTCCGCCCCGCCTCCGCCCTCGCCTCCGCCCTCGCCTCCGCCCTCGCCTCCGCCCTCGCCTCCGCCCTCGCCTCCGCCCTCGCCTCCGCCCTCGCCTCCGCCCTCGCCCCGCCGCCCTCGCCTCCGCCCTCACCTCCGCCCTCGCCCTCCGCCCTCGCCTCCGCCCTCGACCTCGCCCGCGCCCTCGCCCGCGCCCTCGTCCCCGCCCTCGCCCGCGCCGCCTCGTCCCCGCCCTCGCCCCCGCCCTCGCCCCCGTCCTCGCCCCGCCTCACCCCCGCCAGCGCTCTCTCCCCGACGCCTAATTGCTCCCACGCACGCCGTCGCGCGCGGAGTGGTGCGCCAGTGCGTCAATGGCCATGGGCAATTTCGTCGGCGTCTGCACGCGCGCGCCTCCATCAATCAACGGAAAGCATCGCGGTGCCCACGTCCCTCTTCACAGCATGACTAGCAAATCGGTCTGCGATAAAACCCGCTGCTCCTGATACGATGTTCAGCTGGAGATGCGTGGAAAACTACTCACATTTTTTACTCTCAACTCGCCGGCTTCCGGAAAAAATCCACTCGAAAGAAACTATGCACAAGAGGTTTCCTTTTCGATGAGGTGGCATATCTATTGAAATGGAAGATAAAAGCCGGATTTAACAGGTTCATGAAGGCGTGGCTGTTTTTTTGTTTGTTTATTTTTCGCTTGTTTTTATTAAAGGGAGTAACGAATGATGGAAATCTATTTAGACATGTACTATTTTCGTTTCTTATGAGTTTTAAGAAATCAAACGAAACAAAAGAAAATTTCTTTTAACGTTTTCAATAATTGCGTGATGGGAAAGCCTCATCTCTTAAATTGATTAAAAATTAATCCCTAAGGCTAATATACCGACTCCAAAATACTTATATTTACTATAGCGAATTAGGTTATTAAAAATCCCCGACTGATTTATCGGTATCAAATGACGTACGAATCCTTATCTGGTGATGGGTTACGTTTCTAAATTATATCTTTACGATCCACTTGGATGTAATTTCTTCCCGGGTTTTTAGTCAGGTTGAAATGTCCCAACGCGGGAGAGATCGTTCACTTGTTCATATGTTTTATGTTAAAAAGTACAAGGAAGTTTCATTTAAAGGTAGATAACAATCCTAATTCAAACAAAATTGATTCGCAAATTCTTTACCGTTACTTCTGATTCTTTCTCTTGCGTCAGTCAATTTCGGTAAACTATCATTTAAAGATTAAAACTAATTGGAAGTTAGAATAATTTTTAATTACCTAATTATTATTCATTGTGTTGCCAATACAAATGTCTTACAGCAATACCTGGAAATATGTGAATGAATTAGATGGTAGGACATAATGAAAACGTGATACGATATGAATGATGACGCAATTTTGGAAAGATAGGGGAAATGGTCCTTTAAGAAAACTGTATCCATCCCGCTTTGCTCACAAGAAATTCCACGCGGATTCCCTACAAGTAACTCGGTCCAAGAAACGATGGACTGACGAGCTACTATGGTTCTGGGGATGGTTCCGGGAAAGTAACCTGGGCTAATTGACTCAGCGGGATTGACTCAGCGCGCCCTACAAGCACCGAAAAGTGTCAAAAACACAAATAGGAATACTTGCATTATGGTATTCCTACATAAGACTAATAAATAAAACTGAATGCGTAACATAAAATCGAAGACAATTAGTGCTGGTAAATCAGGATATAATTTCCTGTAATATTTGTAACGGTTATGTTATATTATAATACTAGTTGAATCCCCAAACGTTTTTCCAAACGACAAAAATATTTGCTTGGGTGGGGATTTGAACCACCATGCGCATAAATTCCGCGAGCAACCGATTATACACTAGACCTCCCGACTGTTTGCATACGAACCAGCCTCTCGACGCGTCAAGGACAATGTTGAAATTTTTCAATTACCGAAATATGAGAGGGTTTAATGAAAATTGGAGCTATACCGTATTATGTGAGCGTTTACTACATGGGAAATAATGTTCAATACAAGAAAGGAAGAAGTGTCACTGATTCACTTAAAATTACGCGAAACTATTCATATTTGAAGAAATTTTATTTATCTTAAAAAATATAGTTGTTAGAGTACGTTCAAAAGGCTATTAATAAAAAAATTCGAGCATTTTAGTTTTAATGCAAATCGGAGGAAAGTTAGTTTTAAATATATTTTGCTCTATTCCACCAAAAAAAATCGACGAAAAACTTGATCATTTTTGAGAAAATTTCGAAAATGTCGTACCGGTAGCGGTAGCTCAGTGCATCAACTGATGTCACTGCATCAACTGATGTCACTGCAGCGCTTCTGTCCGGGAGGTCCTAGGTTCGAGTCCTAACGGCGGCAGGATTTTCGACACTAGCTTTTGAGCTAGATCGAATTCAGTCGCTGTCTGGAGGACAATTCAAGCGGTCGGCTGCTCTGATCGGTAGTATTCCGTGGTTTCTCCGATCACCGCCAGGCGAATGCCGGAGCAGTATCCTACCAAACGGGCCACGGAGCGCGCGCGATCTGTCCTTCCTCTTCCTTGTCCTATCCTCTCCTCTTACACACACACTTACACTAACATGCACCACACTACTAAATATTCCGGGAGACCGGTCGGGAGCTTGCAGCTTGTCCCGACTGGGGCGGTGTCTCGTTGGTGGGAGAGTCCTGGTTAGGGGGAAACCCCACTAGCCGACGGTAGATCGGTGCCGGATCTCGCCATCCAGCGGGGGAAGATCACCGCCATCTCCCGAGAGAAAAAACATGCACTACTCTAACTGGACTAATGACCGAAGCAGTTGTTGCGCCCGGAAACACGAAAAAATCAATCAATCGAAAATGTCGTCAGGGAATTATGTGAAGTACCCCAAAAGTGAAAATAAAAAATTCAAATTGTAGGGCCCGTGTCATCAACCTGATACTTCTGGGAATATCAATTTTGGTGAGAATTGTTTAAGATTTAAGCGTTAGTGTTGTTCACAGTTTAGCAGTCTCAGAATAAGGAGAAATCACTTTTCTGTTATAAGGTCTCCTAACAACAATGCGTATTTGAGAAAGTAATTTACAACATATAGTAGGGAGAAGTATCTACTTTTTCTTTATCAAGGACCCTCACTAAAATTATGTACACTGTAAAATTATGGACACTTACTCCAATAGCATTGAAAACGTGTTTTTCAAAGAAGTCGATATGAGCCAGTAAAAATGGGTATGTTTCAAACGCGGAACGTGCGTATATGGACGTGCGTGGGCTTGCGTAGGCGTGCGCGGGCGTCCGTGATCGTGCGCAAGTGGTGACGGAGCTGTCTGGGCGTGGGACGTGGCAACATGCTACCTCTCACTCCAACGACTCCTGCTATCTTCGTGAATCTAATACAGCACGTCTCCCCAGTCACGTCACCAAAAAATCACTTGAACTATACATGGATTTTGGCAAACTACCATTCTGAAATATCAGCAACTCAGGAATGAGGTTTTTCATTATCAAGGATCCACAAAATTTATTTTTCTGTACAATTGCGCACAGTGATTCCGGTAGCATTTGAAACGTATTTTGCGTAGAAGTTGATATGAGAACTAAAAATAGATATGTTGAACTCACGGAGCGTGGCTCTGTGGGCATGTTTGGTTGTGTGCAGGTGGTCACGGTGCTGTGTCTGGGTGAGAGACTGTGGCGACGTGATATATGTGACGCCGACGACTCCTGCAGTCTTGTTGAATCATGGGTTCCCAGTCTTTACGTCGTCGAGTTCCGTTTAAACCGTGTAGGAATTTTCGCCAACGTTCCTGTACATTTTAAATGTAAATCTTGAGTTACTAGTATACCATTCTGAAGTATCAGTAACTTTGGATTTTTTCATTATCGACGACTCACAAAACTGTTTTTTCTCTCAAATTATATACACATTCCATCAGGATTTGAAACGTGTCTTATTACGAAATTGATTCGAGAAAGTAAAAATCGATATGTCGAAAGCACGGAGCATACCTAAGTGAGAGTGTGTGGGTGTGCGCAGGTAATGACTGCGCTGTGACTAGGCGTAGGCTGTGACGTCGTAATATATGTGACGCCCGCGACATCTGCAGTCTTGTTGAATTTAACACATCACGGCTTTCCAAACTGTACATCACCGAATACCAGTTAGAACGTACGGGGAGTTTGGCGATCTACCATTATAAAATCAAGAAACTCCACTAAACTTGTTTTTCTGTCAAATTATGGTCATTTATTCCAGCAGCGTTTTAAACTTGTCTTTTTACGAAGTAAATACGAACAGATGGTGCTAAAACAGCACATACTTTCTCGCCCTTCGCAATGCTTACGTAATACTATTTATACCGAAATTTCTCTGCAAATTAACACATCTCAGTCATAATTTTTTGTAAAAGCGTACTTGACCTTATTTCAAAATCTTTCTTGAAGGAACAGATTTTATTAAGGAGAAAATCCCAATATTTAATATTTTAGTTGTAGGAAGACGCCGACATATTTTTAAAACTTTTGCAATTTTCGAAAAACCAGGGGTTTCAATGCACATGAAACAGTGTCCATTCATTTAAATGTCCTTCACACTGTCCAATAACAAAGTTTAATGAAAACGTTGCAACTTTTTTTCTCTCTACTGCGTAAGCTTGGTTTTTGTTTTTTTCGTGTTTCCGGGCGCGCCAACTGCATTGGTCATTAGTCCCATTAGTGTAGTGCATGTTTTTGTCGGGAGATGGCAGTGATTTTCCCCCGCTGGATGGCGAGATCCGGCGCCGACCTACCGTCGGCTAGTGGGGTTTCCCCCTAACCAGGACTCTCCCACCAGCGGGGCACCGCCCCGCCGGGACAATCTCTAGGCTCCCGACCGGACTCCCGGAATATGTGGTAGTGTAGTGCATGTTAGTGTAAGTGTGAGTGTAAGGGGAGAGGATAGGACAGGGAAGAGGAAGGACAGATCGCGCGCGGTCCGTGGCCCGTTTCGTAGGGTACTGCTCCGTCACTCGCTTGGTGTTGATCGGAGAAACCACGGAAAGCTAACGATCAGAGCAGCCAGCCGCTAGAATTCTCCTCCAGGCAGCGACTGAATTCGACCTAGCTGAAAAGCTAGTGTCGAAAATCCTGCCGCTGTCAGGACTCGAACCTCGGACCTCCCGGTGAGAGGCGCTGCAGTGGTACTGCGTAAGCGGTGGCGAGGAAGTAAAAAGTGCGCGCGGAGCGTGGGCGTGCCTCATGGGGCGTGCGGGCGTGCGCAGGTGGCGACGGCGCTGTGCCTGGGCGTGGGGCTGTGGCAAGGGCCCGGGGGGGGGGTCTTCATGAGCGACACCCTCGTCAGCGGCTTCACCACCGCCGCCGCCGTGCACGTGCTGTCCTCGCAGGTGAAGAACCTGCTGGGGCTGCGCGGCCTGCCGCAGCGCAACGGCGTGCTCAAGATCGTCTACGTGAGTACACTCGCCAGTGCTCCTGCTCATCGGTTCGAAGTTTCTTCTTCTTCTTCTCTTTCTCCTTTGTATTCTTCTCCTTTTTCGAATATTTTCCACGTCCGGCTTCATCTTCTTCCCCTTCGTGATGTTTTGTATGATTTTCGCCTCCTCCTCTACTTTTTTTTCCAACTTCTTGTCCTTATTTTTTCTTCTACGCGTCCTTATCGTCCCTCATTTTCCTCATATTGTCTTTTCTTCTTGCCCTTGATCATCATGATTCCTTCTCCTTTCTTTTCTTTTCACCACCCTCTGATTATTTCCATTTCTTATTTGAGATGTACCAATTTTTCTATCTTTAAATCTTTAGACCTTGTATGGCACTATCTTTCCAATTCATGTTTGTTCTCCCTTTCATTCTTGTTTCTATTGTAGTCCAAGGCTAAACATTCTTTGTCAACACAGAGCCTTCCATCCGATAAAACAGTTCAATCCAATTCAAATTTGATCTTAAATTTCTGGTGTGGTAAAATGTTTTTGTGTTTGTCTTCTGATTCACCTTCCGCAACTTGGAAAGTCTCTGTTTTATAGTTGTTTTCTAAATCGGAATACGTGATTATCTGCATTTTTAAATGGAGTTTCTTTCTGGATTGTCCTGGTATTTCTTTGAACTTTAACATAATTTGAGACCATATTCCATATGAGGTGACATAGTATGTGCCAGTTACTGTATACAGATACCATTCAATTTCTATACATATTTCTATGAGAAAAAATCGACCACTCTTTGATCTCAGCAAAAGTTAGTCATTCTATTTGAACATCCTTTGAATCGAGATGTTGCCCTTCCGGATAACGTTCGGAATCCACATAATAAATCCACAGATTCTTATGAATATTACACACTTTTGAAGTGTATGCGAAAAATTATGCTTCACTTGCGGCTTGTACATGGCCTTTTTGCCGAGTAATTAAATATTAAACAACGAGAATTACATTCGTATTGAAATATTTTTTAATTTTATGCAACTTATATGATCTGGATTGAGACAATTATAAGAAGCACTTCAACGATTTCGATTCGAAAAGATACTTGAAATATGAGATTAAGCATCATGATCGCTCGAAATCTTGTAAATTTTAAACCTCGATGTACATTCGATTTTGCTGCGATATCCATACATTTATTAAGTAATATTTCTACACCAGTTAACATGATTATGTATGATTAATGTATTTTAATATTCAAATCTTTAATTTTTGATTGTTAACTCCGTAATAATGGACATTACATCGTTTTTTGCAGTATAGGACGTGTATATCTGACGACTTAAGTCTTATGACTAATCTTAGGAGTAGGGAGAGGATTTTTATCCTCCAAACAATCTTGAAATATGCTTTTAAAAATATGCATTTATGAACTAAAAATTCTGAAATATGTACTTTAAAATGCAATTAAAATTAACAATATGTCATTTCCTCTATAAACCTCTTATGATAAAATCCAGGAGGAACATGCTTGGAATGAAAATATATATTAGTGTGCAAACGTAATATTAATCTACCCTAGTTAGCGAGAGTAATAATTGAAGTAAATATTCACCTTACCTTACACCTCCATTGTATGTTTTGTTGTATTTCGTCTGACTGGTTTAAAAAATAAGTTATCAAGAAATATCCTACATTTGCACAAGCACAAAAAAACGTGAACTACGACAAGCTCTTTCGAATCAATGAACGCTCACAAATAAATAGATTCTATGAAATCCGTTCTATAGGCAAGTCTCTGTTTTAATGAAATATGCAAAATACGCGCCTAAAATTAAATGAATATGCACAACAGGAAAAATCGGCCAAATATGAACCAATATCCACTTACATATTAATCTATGCAGCATCATATTCTAACAAAATGTCAAGAAATTTCTTTTAACTATGCACTGAAGCAATGGACAAAAATATGCAAAATCATAGAAATGCGCTGCCTCGTTAGGAGTGTCTGCGCCGTGTAGTGGTGTGGAGATGAGTGGCGACGGTGTGGATAAAGATGTATGAAAATAGATGTTTGATCTACTTAGGGTTTGATACGCAGTGGTAGATATATAAATGAATGAATGACGATGATTGGGTCATTTAGGACTGTATTCGGTTAATACTGACATTAGTCACAGAGCTCCCGTTAAATTAAGATAATTGTTCGGGTATGGCGCTTGTGTATTTGGAAGAAGTATTTTGACATAAAAATGCATTGGAAAGGCTGGAGCCTCGCCGCCAACTCGGAAATGCATAGCAAAGCGTCATCTGGGGGTGTACATTGAGATTACGTCGCATGGTACAAATGTAAATTTGCAACCATCTCAGTGGAAATAGGAAGAACCTTGTCTCCCGCCAGGTTTAGAAATTTCCTACCTAGTCTGATCCCTGTTTATCACATTTCTGATATTTTTCGTCACCGCAACTTTCTTTATCTACTCAAGCCACCTCGTGTTGGCTAATGTCAACTACAATCGGGTGAAGTCCGAAGTATGCTCCGATGTTATTTTTGCTTTATCTACCCATTTTAGACATATGAACAATATCCAACTAATTCGGGAAGTAGCTAGATCCGTACATTAGCCGTGCATAGCACTGCTAATTAGTGCCGAATCTAGCTACTTCCGAATGTAGCTACTGCCGAAACCAACTACTAATTAGTCCGAATTATTGCATAGCACTAATTCGGACTATTTCTTTGTCAATGGCACATTTAATATTTTTGTGAAAAATAAACTCGAAAATAACAAGAAGTAAACCATTGTTCAATATCAATTAATCAATGTCTAAGCTCCAAACACGTCTTGTTAAAACTATAGCTGTTATTTCTCTCGTTGACCCCAGACGTGAGAGTGCTGCTGGCCTATTATCGAAGGCGGCTCTGGGACACAAAACACAGCTCTGCGACCCCAAACAAACGTGCCTGTGCTGACGCAGTGTGAGCCGGCGTGTGGCTTCCGCGCCTTCCCGCTCCCCAAGGCCGCCAAACCGCCTGTGGCCGGCGCAGCCAGCCTCGGCCGAGATAAGCTTCGCCGTGCGCGGTGGGAGAAACAGCTGATGGGACTCATTGGCGCTACGATTGATTGATTGATTGGTCAACTGCGTTGCTTCAACTGCTTTGGTCATTAGTCCCGTTAATGTAGTGCATGTTTTTTTTCTCGGGAGATGGCTAGTGAAGTTTCCCCACAACCAGGACTCTCCCACCAGCGGGGCACCGCCCCTGTCGGGACAAGCTCTAAGCTTCCGACCGGTCTCCTGGAATATGTGGTACTGTAATGCATGTTAGTGTAAGTGTGTGTGTAAGGGGAGAGGATAGGACAAGGAAGAGGAAGGACAGATCGCGCGCAGTACGTGGCCCGTTTCGTAGGGTACTGCACCGGCATTCGCCTGGTGTTGATTGGAGAAATTGGCGCTACGAGTTTTTCGTGGTTGCAATTTGTCTATCATAATGATCTATTATCTATCCAATCCGATTATCTAATTGTCTATTTTCGATTATCGATCCACGTGTTGATTCGCATTCGAATCGTTCAGAAATAGCCAATATGACTTGTAAAATCCCTGTTAATGAAATGTATACTAAAATCTAGTGCTGACTAATAGTGAAATGTTTTAGCTTCTCCGCACTAAGTGTAGTTTTTCTCCCATAACATAGAATTTAGTTCTCTACATTGATGCAAAATAAAGAATCTAATGGCGTTCCAAGAGAGCAGGGATGAGCTCATGGGTCATTATCAAAGGGGTTCCTACCGCTACTTGTAGATGCCGTTTAATCAACGATGTTCTTAAATGAAGTTATTATGAATATATTTAGTTTTAAAACAGTTATTGATGCAGCTATTTGTATTGTTTAAACGTATAATGTACTAGCACGTGTTGTGTACCAGCACATGCGAGTCAACGAAGCTTTGTATGACGAAAAGTCCAAGGTTCGAGATTCGACAAAGAAAGATTTTATGGTATCATGTGTGAAATGTGTCGAACAGGAGTGAAAGATCCGCCCATCGACCGGATTTAGTGATGTTAGCTAGTGTAATTGTTTTTAGAAGTGCTGTTCTGCCACGCTACTTAAATATATCGGAGGAACACGAGGACTGGTTTGAGACGAACTCTAGAATTGAAGCGTTTTCTTTGACAAGGGTTTATATTTTAAATACGTACCATGTTTGTATAAAACAAACAATATCCTTAGTGAATGAGCTGCTCGAGATAGATCCATAACTATATCTCTGATAAATTCATTGGTGCTAATATTGATGTTCGTGGCCTTTAGAATGTTCTGAAATTTGTTGAGCTGGGCTCCTGAATAAGCTGAGATTTTGACATATTAACTCTTTTGATGCGAAACGTTTCGGTTTTTATGCAGACTGTTGCAGATCTCGACCCGGTTTCTTTGCTCTACGAAGTTTCAGTTAGTATATTCACTAACAATGAATGAACCTACATTTGGATTGAAATAAGGGGTTTGAAATAAACTAATGGTGCTAACAGCACATACTTTTTCATCCGTATTTTCGCGCAAAATTGCGCGAAGAGTACTCAAATTTTCGAAAAATAGTGAATAACTTTATTTCAAAATTTATATTTATGTAACAGATTTCGTTAAGGAAAAAATCTCCATCTTCATAATTGTAATTGTAGGAAGATACCGAAAAAAATTGAATATATTCCATTTTCTAAAAATAAGGGTTTTCATGGAACATGAGACCTGTACTATTCTCTTAAACGTTCTTCACACTATCTAACAACAAAATTTTATCAAAAAAATATTTTTTATATCCCAGGGGCTTCATGTAAAGTACCCTCCAAAATTAAAATGTCGGTTTCAAATTCAAGGAGCCGAGACATAAGCCAGATAATTTGGGGACATCAATTTTGGAGATAATCCTCTGAACTTTTTAGCCGCTAGCGTTGCTCACTGACGGAGAGTCGGACGGAGAGTCGGACGGAGAGTCGGACGGAGAGTCGGACGGAGAGTCGGACGGAGAGTCGGACGGAGAGTCGGACGGAGAGTCGGACGGAGAGTCGGACGGAGAGTCGGACGGAGAGTCGGACGGAGAGTCGGACGGAGAGTCGGACGGAGAGTCGGACGGAGAGTCGGACGGAGAATCGGACGGAGAGTCGGACTTTCCGCCGTTATTAGATTTTTCGGTATTACGGACCCACAAGACATGGATTTTTGCTACACCACATGTTAGAGGATTTTCCCCCCTAAATTTGGCAACTGGATTTATCCAGTTTTTTCTTTACCAGGACCCTGTAATAAGAGTTTTTGTGCAGAAAATTCGCTGGTTTTTCGCGCAGCTTCACATAACTTTTTCTCTACTGTGTAAGCGGTAGCGAGAAAGTAAAAATGTGATGCTTACTGTTAGATGATAAATTTTCTCCCTTAATTAAAAAAATCAATTTCCGCCAAGAAAATCACGTGATGAGGTGCCCAGTGGCACTCCACGCATGGCAAACGGTGATTTCCACACGCTGTCCACGCGAATGGACTGGGGATACGCTTATCAGTCAGACACTGCAATACCTCCTGCTTATCTCCCTGTGAGCCCGGCGGTCAGTGAAATCAGGAGTGCTTTGAGCGCTGGGCCATATGATTACAGATGTGGAAACACTTCATAGAGAAACTAAGTAAATCATTAGTTTCACGTCTTGGATTTATAAGACAATAAAACAAGTTAATTTTTATTGTTGATGCTCTCTATTATGAAACGATCGCTTTTTTTAAATGTACGATATGTAACGTAATGTATGAAATGTACGCGAACAATTTTTTTAAATGTACGATATTTTTTCTTAAATCTGAACATAAAAAAGAGAAGTTTTTTTATTTTCCTGAAAGTTACTTATTTCTTTCGTTATTCCTTTATTAAATTTTGAATTTACGCGTACTTTGCAAAATATGATCAATTGTTGCTCCGAAAGTACGTAATATAAACATTTCTGGTTTGTTTCATTTAATAATAAATGTGTGTTTTATTCCTCTGTAAATATTTTTTTTCAATAAATAAATATTTCATTCACAAAATTGTAATTATTTTTTAAAAAATTAAAATTTGTATATGAAGTCGATCAGTTAATCATTTAAAAAATATAGGCTTATTTCTTGTTTAATTTTTTATAAAATACATGAAAAAAGTGGACATTGCACACGTACAACAAAAAAAATGTAAATGTGAGAGCGCGCTCTCGCTGCCCATGCGCTAACGAATTGTGTTCGGTCGGTCTTTGATACAAGTGCTGAACAACTATAAAATGAATGACGTCTGTCTGATTAGGGTTTTAACAAATATATTTTATTTCGTATGTTCACTTTGCCTCCAAAAAGTATGAGTGATAGCGAAACGAATTCAACTACTGCTTGTCCTCGTGTCAGCGAAACTCATTTTACTGCTGGGTCCTTTCGCGTCCTACGGATGGGGCGCCCTTTTGACCTCACTCGTAAAATACAACAGACCGCTTGTCAAGAGACATGAGTAAAATTTTCTGAACGTCAGTCGCAATGCGTATCTTGTAAATTAAAGGGTAATAAAATTTGTAGTACAATGAATCGTGTGCACACTGTGTAGCATGTTTGGTGCTTACCGTGCAAGATACGCTTCGATCCATTTAATCTTTCTGATTATGATTTTATGAAGAGAGAATCGTTAAGATGCAACAACCGTGATTTACTTGGTTTAGAGGAGTCACTAGAATAGCGCAGGGTATCTCCGGATAAGATGATAAAAAGTCCCCCTAAACCAAATGACGTCTGAGTGGTTACATTATAATTCTAACATAAAAATAATATTTTTGAAAAGTTTCTTAGCGCCCGTCCAACCACCCACATCCCTCTACAACCAAAAACATTTTTTTAATTTTATTTTTTCGGCAATTTAACACTATTTTATCTGACTGAAAAAAATTGGTAAATAAGAAGACAATTTATACTATCAGAAAAATGTTTTTTGATTTTTTCTCAGACCCAAATTTTTAAAAAAATTGAAAAAAAATCACCAAATAATATTTTTATTGTGTCATAGAGCCGTAGAACAAGCTGAATTTTTTCAGATTTTTCCGACAGCTGGGCTGCAGTAAAAAAATAAAAAACATTTCCTGCCTTTAAATCACCTTGACTTTAAATATACTTAAAATTACTGCAGCAGTTCTGTGTATTTATTTTATTGTTTATTATATGTATTTGTATACATCGTTGTAACATTCAGTAATATTTTGATTTTGGAATTGAGTTACAAATGATCATTCTTTTGAAAATCATTCTAATCCTTTGTATAAGTATATCATACGCTAAGGAAAGACGATATTACAAGGCAATTTACAAGAAACTATCGACACAAAACCTTGAAAGTGTGATACTGGTGGATTACACCCCATCGTAGATCAAAAACGATTTTGGAAGAAAAAAATGAAAGGCGATTATGATATACCAAAAAAAAAGAGAAGATTATTGCAACATACATTATAATCGCGAAAAATTCGGAAACACGTGGGTCTCCTAGGCCTTCCTGGTTCTACCCGTTCCCCTTCATTTTCCCACACGTCCTTCACTTATCCTTCCTTGTGACCAAATTATTTTCTAATAAACTGCCAAAAACTATCGTCCTGCCTTAGCGTATGATATATTTGAATGAAATATGCAGAATTTCTAGCATCATTAGTATTGTAGGTTTGCAACCTTAATTTTGTTCGCAATTTTCGAAAATACAAGGTGTTTGTCGAAAATGAGACCTGCATTATTTTTAAGCGATCTCTGATCCTTTAAAGGAAGAAAATAAAACAAAATATTTGATCCGTTGTTAAGGGAAAATGTAAATTGCATTCATTTCAACCAAAAATTACGTAGAACCTACTCATATTCTCGAAAAAATTGAACATGACCCTATTGAAAGATTTTTTATAACAGATTTCGTTAAGGAATAATCTTGATACACTCACACAGGTATTATCTTCTTTTATTTCAGTAATCCAGTAAAACTTGTGTTTGGCATTTAGGAAAAGAAGAGCATTATCTTATTTTATTTGAATAATTCAGTAAAACGTGTATGTGGCTTTTAAGAGAAGTACTAAAACTACATATATTATCCAAAAACAAAATAATTAACCATTTGAGCATTTACTTTCTGGCACCTTGTAGCTATGCGGCCAGGAAATGACTCTTAAATTTCTGTGGAGCCTGAAGCATATCTAAACATTCTCCAGATGAATCATTAATTAAATATATTTGCAAAAAGTCGCTAAATCAAGACAGTTTTTCAAATTAAATTGAATATTAAAACATATTTTTGCTGAATGATATAATAGACGGGAAAAACATTATTACTACATTATTTGAATTTTGCAAAAAAAATTGTATTTTGAGGAATTTGGTTTTTGGAACCGTGGAATTAGAAACAAAATCCAAGTAAATCTGTACAAATTTCAACACTTACTACGCAAATATTTTATCAAATCGAAAAGTAAATGTCGAGCACACGAAAGCTAAGAATATCTTATTCTCCTAGGACGAAGAAATTGGCAAGACGTCTCTAATAACTTCAGACTACAGCACACTGTTTACGAAACTGGATACCGCCTGAAGGTTTAATGGGTGCAGCCATCCCTTTAATGTATTCAGGTATTCACTGGTGATGCTCGATACCCCTGAAATGAAGGAAACAATTCCAGTGATATAAAATGTAATTAAAACTGGAAGTATGATTTACTTTTATTCGTTCTGTGAAGGGTACACAAGTATCTACTGAGTGTAGAATACATTTCTTCGAAAGTAGCTGCTCCAATTGAAGGCGGGGAAGCCCCAGAGAAGCCAGAAGCCAAGTTCCGCGTTCACATCTCGCGTTCCTATATTTCTTTCCTCTTGCTCTCCGCGCATTTCCCCGTTAATACATGTGAAATGTGTTGTGGATAAACAGGGTTTGCACGATTCCATGGGACTTCCCCATCTTCTCTGCCTTTCCGCCATTGTAAAATGTAATGCGAGAAAATATACAAACAAATAAATATTCCCTATATCAATATATAAACTAGTGATGATACAATAGCACATACTTTCTCGCATTATTTCTAACTGTGTCATACATCGAAAATTCAGAGAATTCAACGAACATTGGACCTGCCCCATGTTTATAGCATCCTTTGCTTTTCGAGGAACAAAATTAAAAGATAAGAACTGGAGCTGGTTTTGAGAATTTTTTAAATAAATTTCATTATCCTGAAGCAAAAATTTGGCTAAAACTGCTAGTTTTGTTTAAAAAAAGGTGCGTGATCTTATTTAAATATCTAATTTTTTTTACAACAGACTTCATTAAAAAGATCTGTCCTATTTTATGTTGGCTAAATCAATCCACATTTCACTTTTGCAATTTCTGATGTTGGTTTTGTGACATAGGACAAGCAAAAATGGCACACAGTCTCAATAAGAAAACATTAACCGTAAGTAAATAACTTTTTCTTCAAAATTCCCTAAGCTTCTTGGTGTGCGAAAGCGATGAATACGGAACGGATTTCAATGATTTTGCATATTTTTGTCTGTTGTTTCAGGGCAAAGCAAAGTGAAATGTTTTGCAATTTTTTCAAACTTAGATACTAGATTTATTAATATGTTAGTGCGTATTTGTGCATATTTGGCTGAGTTTTCCCTCTTAGTGCACATTCGTTTAATTTTATGGGCATATTTCCTTAAAATATACTTATCTCAAAAACGTTTCATCTTTTCATAGCATCTATTTATTTGTGAACGTTCATTGATTAAAAAGAGCTCGTCACAACGCAAGAATAATGCAGGGGACAAAGAAAACGAGCTTTTCCATGTTGAAGACCTTGTTGGTAGAAGATCGCCTGGGTTTTGCGTTTGACAATATTCGTATAATGTTTGAAACTTACTGCAATGTAACACTGAAATTGAAAAAATAATGTAAAATTGTGAGAAGAAAATATATTAGCGTTATGCTATTGCTTTTTACTTTTTCGCTTTACCAAGAAACATCGTAAGAAGACGGGGCTATGAAATCGTCCGCCGGAAAACAACGAATTTTCACCAGAAAATCTCGTATTGCCGAGATCTGGTTTTCTTTTCTATAGATAATAAAAATATGTGTAAACGTAGGAAATTTCTTGATGTAATATTTTTTTAAACCTGGCAGAAGAAATGCAACAAGATATACAACGTACTTCATTAAGGAGAATATTTACTTTAATTATTACACCTGAAAACTAAAGTAGATTATTTTACGTTTGCTTAAAAATATATCTTTTCATTCCAAGCTTCTCCTGAAATTTCTCCAAGAAAAATTCATATTGGCTATGAAATATTGTTAATTATAATTGAATATTTCCGAGATTTTAGGTTCGACGTGCATTTATTTAAAAGCAAATTTCAAGATTCTTAAAGAATAATGCATATTTTTAAAAGCATATTTCAAGACGTTTTAGGGCATAAAAATCTTCTCCCTAGTGATGAACATTCGAGGAGATGGCAAAGGGCAGAACAAGGATGGAGTGTCGAGCAGAGGCTCTCGGGATGTGGAGTCGTGTCGGTGTAATGCGGGGAGGTGTGGGACTCTTGGGTAGAGCGCGGACGCGGGGACCTAGGCAGGAAGGGGTCAGGTCGGCGAGGAAAGCGAAAGTGGAGTAGGAAGCGGAGAAGGGAGGATCAAGATGATTGATTGATTTTTTTTGTGTTTCCGGGCGCGTCAACTGCTTTGGTCATTAGTCCAGTTAGTGTAGTGCATGTTTTTTTCTCATGAAGTGGCGGTGATATCCCCCCGCTGGATGGCGAGATCCGGCGCCGACCTACCGTCGGCTAGTGGGGTTTCCCTCTAACCAGGACTCTCCCACCAGCGGGGCACCGCCCCAGCCGGGACAAGCTCTAAGCTCCCGACCGGTCTCCCGAAATATGTGGTAGTGTAGTGCATGTTAGTGTGTGTGTGTGTGTGTGTGTGTAACGGGAGAGAATAGGATAAGGAAGAGGATGGAAAGATCGCGCGCGGTCCGTGGCCCGTTCAGTAGGGTACTGCTCCGGCATTCGCCTGGTGTTGATGGGAGAAACCACGGAAAACTACCGATCAGAGCAGCCGCCCTTTAGAATGCTCTTCCAGACAGCAACTGAATTCGACCTAGCTGAAAAGGAGGGTCAAGATGCAGAGAGAGGTGGTAGGTGGAAGAATGGGCAGAAGGAGTTGGGCGGAGAGAGGTCGTACGAACCGAAGCATGTGGAGCGATACGGACTCTCTCTAATGGCGTCCAATTTTCCCTCAATGTTATCGTCGTACCATCCGCATCAAACCGTGACTCCCTCAATCCAATGAGCAGCTGCCCCAAGCTACTCTCAAAAGGCGGAGAGCTAGTAATCTTGGAAAGACGTGAATTGAATCGTTATAAAGTACAACATGGCTCTTACTCAATTCGTATGGTGTAATACGCTTTTTTCATTTTGGCAACATGTATCGAAATCAAGAGTATAGACTCAAATTAAATAATTTTAAAAAGTAACGAATTAGATAACGGTAATATGTAGCATTTGCTGATAAAATAGGTAACTTATTATGTCCAATGACGTATTTTATAGTGCAATGTCCATCATGAATCATCTAGCATGTACAACGCGCCATGTTTCCATAGCCAAATTTTATGTAATTTTTCTTTTGAAGGTTCACAAGGACAACCCCTCCATATATTGTTAATCATTCCTGCGCTCTCCTCGTTCTGGCGCAAAAAACGTTTTTGTGTTCTTGTGCTCCGAGCGTAAGAAATTACTGAGCATACGATTCGCTACCTTCATAATATAAACAAATAAATGTTTCCATGTGTGGCGAAGATAAAAAGAAATTCACCGTGATTAGTCAATATAATAATAATAATAACAATAATAACAACAACAACAATAATAATAATAATAATAATAATAATAATAATAATAATAATGCTTACATCGCACGCTCTTCAAGAAAACTGGATTAATACGTGGACCTGGATTAGGCATTCACGCATTCATGCATACGCGCATACACAGATATTCATATGCGCGCACATTCACGCACGTGCAAACACATAGTGAAGACCAATGTTGACTCGGCCTGTACTCGAATCCTTCTATAAACGTAAAGTTCATGTCTGGCATACCACTTTCTTTCTTTCCCGATAGTCCTATTGTACTCGGTTCCTGATAAAAGAAAATCGTGAATCGTTACATATAAAGTAAGCTGATATGACAAATAAAGAAAACGCAACCGATGTTTCGTCTGGCTCATGAGCCTCTCTGCCTTATGATTAAATTTGACCATACTTGAATAACGTATGTATATTGCCTCCAAATCGGTGCATTCCTGCATATGATTGGAAAGAGTCTAGTATGGATGGCAGAGATTAGAAAGGAGTGAGTTTTTTGGAACCCTACAAAAAAACAGCGGATTCACATCGCAATTATATTTATATCAAAATAAATTTATGATATGAAGTGCAAATTGTGACAAATTGCAAAAATGTACATATATGATAAAACATAAAACAATTTATAAATCTTTAAAAAATATTTTAAATTATGTTTTCGAATGTGTTGCTTTCTCCCAAAACTCATTTTTGAGGTTCTCAAAAAGCGATGCTGTATGGGTAATGCTTAATCGTGCCTAGAACCTAACAAAGGTGCTACTGGCTCACTGTCAAAATATTGAAATAGAATTTTGCATAAGAATTTTCCATTCGTATTTTGACAAATAGTGAAAAATATCTAGAAACAATAAACAAAATACTCAAGTTGTTTTTTGCGTGAAGCCTTGTTCAGTATTTCATTAATTTTGCGTGAAAAACTGCTTCTGTCTTTATCTTTAAATAAACTGATAAAATTAAGACAAAAAGTAAAAGTTGGCCTTATTTTTTAAATACAAAGTTGAAAACGTTTACTTGTTACCGTTTAACGTCTCTAAGCTACCTCACTTTTGTTGACTCCCTGTGCATCGCATATCTTGCATGGCCAAAAAGAAACGTCTTTGGTCGTGTCTAGAGATAAATGAACACGTTTAATCGTGGGACTGTGAAGTGTTAGATGATTTGAGGTAAAGGATGCCATGTGTTCCCTGTTTTCGAAACCTCTGGCCCTGAAAGACTAACCAGATGAAATTCAGGAAGTTGTCTTTTGTCTCCTTCCTGTCATAAAGTAATTAACAATTAAATTGACCTAAGAAAAAGACGTTTTTTTGTTCATTTAGATAATAGACTTACGTAATGTAATAATTTCTGGGTAGAAGATAACGTTTACAACATGGAGTTGCCGGCTTGCTAATGAGAATTACGGGTTGCTTGTTGCATGTGCGTTTTTAGTATGAGACGGTGCTAAAACGTGAGATCAGAAGAGTCTTTCATGGTGAATCTGATGACACTGCGCGACTTCAACATCACTGGCAATGTTGATGGATGTTTAGAATAGAAGAGTATATTTATTTTGCTTCTTGGGGATACATAGAAATATTTCCGGTGGTATCGTATTCTAAATAGTTACTACAAATACATAAAACAACAAAACATACATTATTTTTAAAATTGTATTAAGTACAATGTAAATATTATAATGTATTAACCCAAACCACAAATATAAAAATCAATAATGATACAAAAAATAATTTTAATGTTAACATATTGTAAAAAAATTACAATTTATTTAATCTAATTTTAAAATATTTGACATTCTGATGGAAAGTCTTCAGCACAGCTGCAGGTAATTCGTTCCAATTTTTTGTTCTGTTTACAAATGAAAATTTACCTGCATCTGTTGTCTGTTTTGTTTGCCGAATTTTGGAGTCATGGTCCTTCCGCGCGACGTATGGTTTGCTTTGATAATCGTGCCCGCACTTCCTAAGTACTCTAATCACAAACGGCGTTACTAGTAAACTTGGTGTACATTGTATACCGTGTTTAAGACGAGAGTAGCTGGAGAATAGCGAAAATTCCTACCAACACACACGGAATAACTCGAGTACGAAATAAAGAGGGGGTAACCATGGTAACCGCTAAACGTAGTTTAAGTGTAGAATAACCTGGAAATGCGAAAACATGGAGGCAAATAAGAACGAGCTGTTAGTGCGTTTCGCTTCATTGAATCGTTGTCATTTTTAAATGGACTGTGCTTTTTCTGCTGTTTCTAGGGTATTTGGCGACTAACTTTCTTTCGTGGATGATTCATTTCTTTTGTTATTCTTGGATTTTTTGGAATGAAAATTTCGAAGTGATTTAGTCTGAGTCTCATACTAGAAATGGAAGTGTAAAACGACGTTGATACGGACAACCGAGAAGTGTTACCGAGAACATGTGAATCTTTATGAAGGGTTTTGAGATGAATATCGAAATAAAAACCGGAAGCCGGGAGCGATAGCTCAGTGCATCAACTGATGTCATTGCTGCGCCTCTGATCGGGAGGTCCTAGGTTCGAGTCCTGTCGGCGGCAGGATTTTCGATACTAGCTTTTCAGCTAGGTCCAATTCAGTCGCTGTCTGGAGGAGAATTCTAGCGGACGGCTCTCTGATCGGTAGTTTTCCGTGGTTTCTCCAATCAGCACCAGGCGAATGCCGGAGCAGTACCCTACCAAACGGGCCACGGACCGCGCGCGATCTGTCCTTCCTCTTCCATTTCTTATCTTCTCCCCTTACACGCACACACACGTGCACTACACTACCACATATTCCGGGAGATCGGTCGGGAGCTTAGAGCTTGTCCCGGCTGGGGCGGTGCCTCGCTGGTGGGAGATTCCTGGTTAGAGGGAAACCCCACTAACCGACGGTAGGTCGGCGCCGGATCTCGCCATCCAGCAGGGGGGGGAATCACTGCCATCTCCCGAGAAAAAAAACATGCATTACACTAACGGGACTAATGACCGAAGCAGTTGACGCGCCAGAAACACGAAAAAAATCAATCAAACAATCAATCGAAATAAAAGTTGACTTTTGTAGGAAGGAACGCAGGAGTTAAAACTGATCAGTCACTCGTAGGAAAGGACAAATTTTGCACATTTTTGCGAAAAATACTTGATTTATTTTCGCTCCTGGAGGAAATATAATATGTAATGCCTTCAACGCCTTTTTCACTACATAATTTACGTGTTCTGTCCAACCCCGATCTTCATTTAGTACAATTCCCTAATATTTACAGCATTTAGACCTGAGAATTAACAGAATTCCCAATTTATATTTGACGTCGACAGCCTTTCTAGACCGCGCGAACCTGATAAACTTGCACTTACTGGGAATTAATTTAATTTCATTTGCGGTAATCCATAATTCTAACATATCTAAATCAGCCTGCAATGTGTCTCTGTCACTTGCGTTCTTCATTCCCCAATACATTATACAATCGTCGGCAAAAATATGTATTTTTAATTCAATTCCCTGCCAAAAATCATTAATATACTCTATAAATAACAACGGACCTAAGACACTTCCCTATGGCGCTCCGGAGGTTACATCTGCCCTCGAAGAGAAATTAGACGCAATTCGCATCCGTTGAGTATGCGAACTGACAAGTTCTCGAGGCCAAGGAGGGTTTATTTACGGCACAACTTCCAAGAAACAGTTGTCATACGTACGCGTATATGTAAATTGATTACATGTTGTAATTAAAGAAATTACGTTTTATTACTATATTGTTATGTTATTAAGTTATAGTTGTGTATTGCTGAAGAACGACTGACGTTTCGTATTTTATCTCTTCCTCCATCCTGTTACAGATATCATGTTGTTATAAGTCTATACATTAAACGTTAACATGTATTTATTTTCCACTTGTTTATGTTAAAATGTCTTGCCAACAATCGTTTCTATCACTTTTCGAGTAACCTACTATTTGTTTTTTTATTATTTTTTATTTCGCCATCTTTTGGTACCCCTAGCAACTATTCCTGTTTTCTTGTCCTCTGTGAAATATCGCTTGGGAATCACTGCTCAACGT
The DNA here is from genome assembly GCA_964035755.1 of Teleogryllus oceanicus. Taxonomy (NCBI): domain Eukaryota; kingdom Metazoa; phylum Arthropoda; class Insecta; order Orthoptera; family Gryllidae; genus Teleogryllus; species Teleogryllus oceanicus. Next base: position 17,469,718 of record CAXIVR010000001.1, on the reverse strand, counting down.
GAGAAGATTAATGATGTTGGAGGGTTCTGGAAGAAACTGATGGCGAACCTGCTTCTTAGTCTATAAATTCCTCGCGAAGTGACCACTCAGCATAAGAACCAGAAATGAGCTGCTAACCAGAAATGAGCACAAGTTGGGATTTATTCTTTAGTTGTGTAATGTATTGTTCTACGTTTTACAGGTGTATTTGTTTAAAAACATTTACTTAGAATATAATTCACATATTTAAATCTTATGAAAAATGCGATCTGTGAGCATCGGAACACAAAATCAAACTCACCACCAGACGCCGAAACAAGAAGAGAACTTTCACAAGTTTCCTAAGATTTAATACAACTTAGTAAAACTTCAAAACAGAGATATCTCAAAATTAGTATTTTCAGCTTTCTGTAGACTTGGGCCAAGAAAATGCCATCTCCTGAGAAAAAAGGTCGGGAGCTTAGAGCTGGTCCTGGCTGGGGCGGTGCCCCGCTGGTGGGAGAGTCCTGGTTAGGGGGAAACCTCACTAGGCGACAGTAGGTCGGCGCCGGATCTCGCCATCCAGCGGGCGAAGATCCATGCATTTATATAGATACAATCCAAGAAAATATCATTTTATATCTACAATATAAAAACATGTTACTTATATGATTTAATCAAAGAATAGGAGTCGGTGTAATGCAATTATAGTTGAAAGGGCATTGAAAGTTTCTTGACAATGAAGAGCGCGATCTCTTTGGTATTTAGCGATAGTGGTCTGTCGATTAACCTTTGACGTGCATGATGTCACTTTGGATTTCTCTCTCAAAGAATATTCGTATTAATAGCCCTACATGGTTTTCGACTAAATTTGAGTCAATTCTGACAATACTATATTTAATGACGATATCAGAACAAACAAAATGACGGGTGAAATGTAACTCTAACCTCCAAGTGCATTTTCACTGAACAAACATGTCTGTGGAATTAGAGAGTTTACTCTAAGTGACTTTTGTCAGCTGCTGGCAGCAAAATTGCATGTTATGCACAGGTCCATGCGCTTAATTCGTCAATGCGTTTGTTTATAGTTGGCTCACATGTAAATGGCTTCGAGATTGCCTCGTGCAATACCATCGCAGACATGACGTTCACTTGTTGCGCGATCTGTCAAACTCGTCGCGCCTTATACCGTGATTTATTGATAGCTGCCTATGAAGTAAATCAGCTCTTACGGTGTCATTCAGATGGAAAGTTGAACGCCGCTGTAGTGACGTGTAAGGTCCCAATTGGATGGCACCGTTGATAAAATGTCACAGGCAGCTATGAAAAAATCGCAGTATAGGGCCTTCCTGTCCCCTCCGTCCTCGAGCTGAGGACTGAACTTTTGAGATCACCCTGGACGTGCAGACTGTCACTGTTATCTCTTGTTGTTGTTGTTGTTGTTATTATTATTATTATTATTAACTTTGTTTTTAGTATAAAACATTGATGTTTGTTGATGTCAATGGTTTGTAATCGATGTCGAATCACTAATTCGCATCGCTACTATACGCACAGTCCAGGTCAGCGAACGAATATTTTGGGGGATAACTCTATACTGCGATTTTTCCAATGTTACCTGTGACATTCCATCAGCTGTTACGATGCCATTCAATCGGGACACTACAATGACATCATTATGGTGGCGTTCAACCTTCCGAATGAATGACACCATAACAGCTGATTTACTTCACAGGCAGCTATGAACAAATCGCAGTATGAGACAGGACGAGTTTGACAGGTCAGGCAACAAATGGACGTCATGTGTGCGATGGTATTGCACGAGATAGAGCCGAAGCCATTTACATGTGAGCCAACTGTAAACAAACGCATTGGCGAATTAAGCGCATGGACCTGTGCGTAACCTGCAGTTTTGCTGCCAGCAGCTGACAGAGGTCACTTAAAGTAAACTTTAATTTCACAGACATCTTAGTTGAGTGAGTGTACTTGGAGGCTAGGGTTACATTTCACACGTCATTGTGTTTGTTCCGATATCGTCATTAAATATACTATTGTAAGAATTGACTCATCGTATACGAATATTCATTGATAGAGAAATTCAAAGTGACATCATGCACGTCAAAGACAGGCCACTGTCGCTGAATATCGAGAGATCGCGCTCTTCAGTTTCGAAAACATCTCAATACACTTTCAACTATAATCGCAATATACCGACTCTTATTCTTTGATTCAGTCGTATATTGAATTGGCCTTTATTTTACGTGGCGAGACGCAGGCCGTGAGGTCTGCTCTTCCGTCTGACTACGCAAATTTCGTTACACTCCTTTCACCAACCATGGGAGAAAGAAGGTATTACTTGAGCGACGAAACTGGCAATTTGAATTTAGCTTCGAGGCATCATTTAGGCTTGAGGATCTTTTACATGCAGTAAATGTACTACCATGGGACAGCCGGCTTTACTTCCCCTCCGAAGGAAGGCGTACGAAGGATTTTTCGCCCTTAAAAATCCACGGGTGCGATCGGGTTTGAACACGCGAACTTGGTTATAGCAGTCCGATGCACTAACCGCTACACCATCGCCGCCAATGTAAGTAATATTAGCCGAGGCGTTGCGGCGTGCGCGCGAGATGTGACTCGGCGGGAAGCTGCAGCCGCCGCGGAGCCACATCGCCTGGCGCCGCACACGTCGGGTGGAGGGGGTGATTGGCGCGGGATGGCGCGGGGAAGGCGCGGGGCGCGGGCGGGACGGGGAAGCCCGGCGCTGCCTTCCGAGAAACCCCACGCGGAGACCTTGGGTCGCCGCCGCCGCTGTCGCCATCTGGTGGTTTGCGATAGGTACTACTCGACAGAATTCGTTTACAAAAACGATTGTTTTGAGTGATTGAAGGTTATTGAAAGAAAGATGTTTAGTGCGTCATGTTGCACAATACTAGCCTCACTTATTTTTCCGTTCATTATCGTGTGGACTGTAGAAGTTTCGGAAACAGGAGGAAATTTGAAAAAAAAAATCGGACGGTCGTATGTGCTTCTGATTTTGGCTCATCCATCCGTCAGATTTTGTGCGATTATTGCTGTTATAAAATTGTATTTTTGCATTGTTACTCCACGTATATCGAATATTCCCTGATGCAAGACATTTTAAATACTTTATTACAGGTTTTGATATTTTTTTACAATAATATTACACGTCGGAGCAATATTACATCTACATTTCTTAATTTGTACACAAATATAATGAAACTTGTTCTTGCAACAAATGCTACTCAATACGTTTGTGAAGGTTTCATTTTCACCAACAACGCAACTTCGAATTAACGTTTCATGTAGATTTCTATCTAGAAATCTAAGATCTATTTACATAATGCGGAAGAAAGTATTGAATTCATATGAAATTACTCAGAGGAAATGACCGATCAGAGCAACGGGCTCTAGAATTCTCATCCAGGCGCTAGTAGGTTTGACATCTATTTAACTAATGTTAAAAATCCCCAATCATCGAGCCTAAGATTCCCGGTCTACCTGTTACAGTCGCGGATTTCATTGTATGCCAGGAAGGTGTCGTTGTCCGCGTGTCTCCCAGTCCGACACACTGCGTCACCGCTACTGGCGCAACGCCGTAGCAACAACTCCGACTGCACCCGCCTTTCACGACGTCCACTTCGCGAGCTAAACACTAAACGTGATCATTTTCGGCCCCTCTACATATCCTAGAAGTTTGTTTCGTTTATTCGTTCGTAGGGTCTTGTTGGACTTACAATTAGAATATTCTTTTGAAATAGCCTTTGTCAGTAAAAGTCTAGTTATACAGAATCTTTTTTAATATAATTTGTTTTATTAAGGAAATGTGCCCAGGAATAACTTCTTTTGTAGGTAAAAACTTAATTTGTGTTACCGTAGGATACTGTATTTACGTTTCATAACTGCTGTAAGTTTATGCATATTATCCAATGGCTTTACTACACCGGCCATTGAATCTGAAATTCAGCACAGCACTACTGTATATATAAGAAAGTAAGCTCTAAAGGTAATCGTGGCTTTTCTTTGTGACTTGAGACTCGCGACAGGTGCGTGAACGATGGTCGTCTGAAGCCCGTAACAGCAGGATAAATATTTGCATGTAGCCGAAACATGCTACATGTTACTCCAACTGGCACCCGGTACTCATATTATTCCCATTAGAAGACTATTACTTGACGTGAAACACATTGTAGTGTCAAAATTAATATTACAACAGTGCTGATATCACCACACGTGGTTAGCGTGTAAACACGATGGAAATTGAGTCACTGTTATGTTATCCACTAGGTGCGACTCGTGCGTTATTTGATCGAAATTTAAGATAATACATGTAATAAAATTAATTGGGATAGTTTTTGTACGTATGGTGCAAATTAGATAAAGAAAACTTTTATAACTTCATTTTCCTCTACATTACGCGACGTATTCCAGATCTGCAAAGCCCTTTCTCTTTTATTTTTTTATCTCTTGCTTCTCATAAACTTGAATTGCATAAACTATTGTTTCACTGTAAATGCAAAATTATTTTTAAAAACGTATGCTGAGGCAGTGAGAAGTGGGAAGATCTTTTCTCTGAGAGAAACAGTACATAAAATAGAATGCCACAGCATTGTTTGCTTGTCTCGTCACGCTGCGAAATTTGAGTAATAGGTTTTCCCTGAAACAAACATTAAACAGCACATTTTTTCGAATGAACACTTAAGAAACTTCGTTACATAAGAGGCTGCAACTAGTACCCTTTTGCTTTGGCTTAGCGTCGGGGCAGAACTCATCCTAATGTGTACTGTAAAAGTTACAAAATAGTGTGTTTACTTGTATTTTATCTACGAATATAATCTGGTTAATATATAATTATTTTGGGGTGTCCGTTGACCATTTTTGTCTTATTGAAGATTAATAAATTATGCTGATGATAATGTTAAATACGACAAAAAAATTTTGTTTTTTCCAACGCCCACTTTGTATGTTAACTATTTGGTGACGCTGCTGACTAGTATCGACGTGCAGTTTTGCTCTCAGCGTGTCGGGATTCGAGCGTTCATAATGGTCAAGCGTGTGGGCGGCGAATCACTGTTGCTTATTAAGCATTACCCAGGGGACACGTGTGGTAGACCACGGGCGCGAGCAACTTTTCCCCGTTGTGAATTATTATTATTATTATTATTATTATTATTATTATTATTATTATTATTATTATCATTATTACAATTACTATTATTACTACTACTATTATTATTATTATTATTGAATTATGAGCTGTTAGGTTGGAGATGAGAAATGGGAGGTGATTGTGGACTTTCTTAACCATCCCAGCATTCGCCTTATGACCGAGGGAAACCACGAAAAACCCCAGCCAGGATGACAGGCGCGGGAATCGAACCCCGATCTCGACTGCGATGTCAGCGCACTACGCGCTAGGCCCCTCGGTCGACAAATTCAAATGGACATCCATTACTTACAACTTTAATTGGTCAACTAACACGAACTTTTCGATATACATATATCTTTTTTAAAAATCAATAAACTAATAGGAAGTGTTATTTTAATATGATTTATTGCGATTCAGAATACGGAGAGCTCGCCCAATTATACAAGACAAGTGTATTGTATTTATTATACGGCGTTTATGAATATATAAATGATGACTCAAATAACCGTCAAAACTGCGAAGAAATAATTTTATAAATACAACTGAATATTAAATATTTATAATTTATTAAAATTTATTTATTAATAGATGAAAATTCCATCTTGTAACAATAAGCTGTTAGAAATGTTTATTATTTAAATACTTTTCTTATATCTTCATCCTATACTGCAATCCATTAGGTTGATTAAACACAGAATTTGGTGATGGCGAAATCTGACACAATTCTGAAATTTCTATGTGTGTGGTTTCAAAATGATATGTAAGGAGGGATCAACTTTCAAAATTAAGGTAATCGTATTTTAATCAATACCGAATTTACACATTACTTTAAATATTAGAACCGCTCATGAACGATTTATTTCACAAAATTCCAAGTCTCACCAGTTTCATATCACATGATTTCTATAATATTACCGAGTGTTGCGGCAAATTTAAGTGGTTTACTGTAATCTCTCTCATTTGCCCCAAACCGAGATCTTGCAATAAGTGGAGTGTCCTAAAGCAATTACATAACCACCTAGATTTTATTTAAATCAGGCCGATCGATAACATAAAATTGAATAACCTCGAAACAAATTCTGTTGTCTAGCTGCATACTAAACTATTGCTGTAAATAGTATGGCGTGTTTCGTGGTAGAGTATCGTAATGGAAAAGTGGATTGATAGAAAATACGATTTTTGTGTTTTAGAAAGTTTTACATGAATATGATCAACAACAATTACCTTATTATATGTTTATCATTTTTTGATTTTTGCGTGAGATACGGCACGAAAATACTGGCAGAAAAATAATATATTTAATAAAAATTTTATATATATATATATATATATATATATATATATATATATATATATATATATATTATAAAGTAGTTTTCCACCTCAGAAACTTATTTTTTTAATACAATCTCTAATTTTTGCATCTTCAGCTCCATCCTTGATGACATCACATTGTGACATTTAATGCCCTTCGCCAAATCCGGACGTTCTGCTCGGGAACACTTTTCATGCGCACAAACAAACTGAAAACCTGTTACTTCAATAACCAGTTATTTTGAGCTTTTTTTTAGTGCCAGGTTAAACTGAAAATGAAGGAAACGAATTAACTTAAAACATGTTACTTTTACAACAATTGCCATTCCTAGTATTCGGCGGTTGTTGCTAAACTGCAGTAACTCCGTCTCCGAATGGCTTCGGCTTGGAGGAGTACGCTCAGTAGACGAGCTAGGTGCCGACGGCAGGCCGAGGCGTGTATTAGTCGCGCGACTTTTCTTGACGTCTCCCAGCGCGGGGTGCGGGGAGAGGAGGCTTCTCCCGTCGTCCCAACACTCGTTGGAGTGTTGCCAACTGTAACAGTATTAATACTATTCGCGCCTCTTTCGCTCTTAATACAACAGGACATTATAAACGATAAAATATAACAAATAATGACACAATTAATAGCAACCACAAGTGAAAATAATTAGATAACGATAATATTGCTTATTAAGGAGATATGATATTACCAAAATCCGAATCGAATAAATCACACGGCACAACACTAACAGCGAAAACGCGAGAACTGAATTCATTCAAAAGCAGAGCTTGGCAGCCCTGACAATCTTGCCGTGCCGTTCCGTGTGAGATCAATGTTGTGACCAGACCGTACCGAGTTGTGCTGTGTTGAGCACTAGGAGCTCAGACGTCAGGAAAAGTCGCGCGACTAGTAAAACGGTCAGGTTGACTGCTCTTGGCCGAGAGGTCTTCGAAGACCGACTCGTGCTGGTAGGACTCTTACTCTAGTCGTGTGGCAGATTCTGATGCCGCAGCACGTTTTCGCAGATTGATTCATTACACCCTCATATACTTTTCACTTTTCTGGTTATTGTACTGATAAAAGATGCCTAAGACTTTTTGCCGACAAACGCTTCAGTATCAACTAGTTTCTTTTTAGAGTTATCTGTTAATGAATGAGAGCAACGTTGTCATTTCCTACATTACATCGTTACTAAGCTTCAAGACAAAAATCTTGTTAGGCGCAACGACAAAAGACCACGATAGATTGGAAAATGACGGCTCACTATCTATAAGTACTTGAACACCGCCCGAGTTCTTGCCTGTTCGCGCAGACGCGGCATGCAGCGGTGCTTGGTGGGAAGCCTAGCCCGGCCTAGTCGTACTACAGCACGTTCCGCAATTGAAACTTCATTTCAAAATGTGTAGATTGATTCATTTTTTCGTGTTTCCGGGCGCGTCAACTGCTTCGGTCATTAGTCCTGTTAGTGTAGTGCATGTTTTCTTCTCGGCAGATGGCGGTGACCTTCCCCCGCTGGATGGCGAGATCCGGCGCCGACCTACCGTCGGCTAGTGGGGTTTCCCCCTAACCAGGACTCTCCCACCATCGGGGCACTACCCCAGCCGGGACAAGCTCTAAGCTCCCGGGATATGTGGTAGTGTAGTGCATGTTAGTGTAAGTGTGTGTAAGAGGAGAGGATAGGACAAGGAAGAGGAAGGACAGATCGCGCGCGGTCCGTGGCCCGTTTGATAGGGTACTTCTCCGGCATTCGCTTGGCGTTGATAGAAGAAACCACGGAAAACTACCGATCAGAGCAGCCGGCCGCTAGAATTCTCCTCCAGACAGCGACTGAATTCGACCTGGCTGTAAAGCTAGTGTCGAAAATCCTACCGCCGTCAGGACTCGAACCTAGGACCTCCCGGTCAGAGGCTCTGCAGTGACATCAGTTGATGCACTAGGCTACCGCTACCGGTGTGTAGATGTAACTATGAGAAGAATGTGAAGAGATATTTTGCTGGGAACCCTGCTCTTTAGGGATGCGAGATCGATGTCGATGGTTTCAAAACATCATATGTTTTTATAGAACCACCGATGTTTTAAATTTGATACATCAAATCCAATGTTTTCTAACATCAGTGCTTCATGTTTTTACGTTTTCATTGTTTTATTAGTGAATGATTAAAAACCATAATCACAAATATGTAGCGTATTAGTTAAAATATGAAATAATATCTTATGAGACCATTGTCCGATAAGATGGTCGAACCAAACAAACGCTGTTTGCACTATCTTCATCGTGAGGACTATCTCTCACCCGAGATGAGTCCGATGCCCTGATGTCCCTAAGTCTGATGCCCGGATGTCCGTAATCCCTAAGTCTTTCCTCGTATTTGCATGGCGCTCAGTTCATGTGACGTTGGGCCTCCCCTCTTTTTCGTGTTCCTTTCGGCGAACTGAGGGCTGACCCTTGAAGATAATCCTAGGCTCAGTCTTTCAAGCTGTCGTGTCCATTGTTATTATGATTTTTAACTTTGCTTTCAGTTAAATCTTAACAAAAAATTAATGAGGACGACCACTGCCCAATTAAATTGTGTTGCGCATTAATTTAATGTTAGAGAGGTTACTAAACCAGATTTAAATATCGATATTTAAAAACATCGATAGTTTTTGATCGATGTATTAACACCGATGTTTTAAGTTTGAACATCGATGCTTGGCAACTCGATGTTTTGGTGTTGATGTCGCATCACTTTTGCTGATGCATCGCTTTATCCGCGATTTGAGGAACTTGAAGCAAACTGGCCGCCTGGAAAACGTTCGTCTTCTGAAAAAGTTGTGTCTACGCATGCGCAGCCTTAGCGAAACCTCTCGAAGAAAGATATACATCTTTAAGGCCGGTAGATCGATCGCAGTGTCGTGTGCGCCTTACATCCCATCTTCAAGGTTAGGTTATGGGTGGTTTCTTTTTAAATTTGTTGAGTCTTTTCGCAAACGTCTCTTACCCATTTTGGGCATTGGGTGTAAATGTATCTGGAGTAATCTACCGATAAGTTTTTGCCTTTTTGTCTTGTAACGTCGCTGTCAATGTCTTTTATCTCTTCTGCCATGGTCTCCGTGCCGTTAGTAACCGAGGTTAGTAGTCTGTCACCCATCCAGGAATCCGTGGTGCCTCGAGTTGCTTAACTTCCGTGATTTCAAGGACCGTAGTTAACCAATTCGCCCATCGACGGTGACATTATTTATAGCGTTGGTCCTTATTTGCTATAGTTGAAGTGAGCATTAATAGTGAAGTTCATTATCTCTGCGCCATATTTATTCAGATTATATGACAGTATTATATGCCAGTATGATGATAATATATAACTCAAATTGCGCCAAAATCTTTATTTTAATAATCTTATCATTGAAAATTTGTAGAGTTTGAATTGTTTTGAAATGGAATGTAAAAATGTGTTCAGTGTGCCGAATGATTTTCTGGAGAAAAAACATTGCCAGAGTCATTTTGGGCTTTCCAGCAAGTTGAAGTAACAGAAAACATTTTAAAAGGTTATTAACAATTTCAATTATTTGATCTTCAAAATCGCTCCTAGAGCGCATTGGCTTACAAAAGCTTTGGAACCTGCGGCGTCGTTTACGTCGAGTCAACGTGAGCTCTCTATTAAGAACGCTACTAATGCCAATCCACCGTTATTCCGCTTTGCGACACTTCATGGTTTATCAGTGTGTCATTACCTATGCTTTATTCTCCGGCAGCGCTAAGATGTTTCTCACTTGTTCACAGATGTACGTGGATATGGCGCAACACATCCAGGACACCAACTTCATAGCTTTGGGCATCAGCGTGTGCTACGTGAGCGCGCTTTTCATCTACAACGAGTTCCTCAAGGTATTGGGTAGTAATTCAAATAGCTCATAGCTGTGACAATTGATTATTAAGCTGTACAGTAGTGATATGAAACCCTTCGGAGCATTGGTGGTTAAAGTAACTGGCGTAAATCAGGGGACCCGATTTATTTTCCCGGTCGGGCTGACTAATGCTTTGAGCAAATTGTATCATTTGATATAGTTTTTCAAAGTAACAAGGTCACATCATTGATGATATCACTGCGCGGTACATACTTCCGACGTAATTGCTAATCCAACTAGGCGACAAATGGTGTTAATTTCGCGATATTCTCTCTTCTGGCATTCTTTCTTTCAATGAATCAGTTTATACTGTTTTTTATTCATTATTTTCCTGTGTATCTCATTTGTTATGTCTTCACTTCTAATTTAATCTGTCAGACTTAATCCGTTATTAGACACCAGGGACTTTATTTCTTCAATTCGATTCGCTTCTCGTCCGCATCTCTGTACTCCTACGCCCTCTTTGTTTAATGACCATATTTTTTTAATAAAAAATGAAACAGTGATGAGAATTTTATATCAAGACTAGTTAGTTGACACCATCGTCTTGGACACACTCGAAATTCAATTCTCACCGGAGAGGTTTCGAACTTCCTCTTTGAGCCTGAATCTGCGATCCAGATACTGCATCTTCGCAGGGATTTAATAATAATAATGGATCAAACCCCTTCGGTCTTGACACCTGATTTTTCCTCTAATGAGTATTACGTCCGTGGCAGGTTCGAACTTCAAGACATCTTCGAGATAGAACAGGTTTTCGCCGATCTCTTGCTTTTCAGCAGACTTTTCTTTTCTTCAGGGAACACTCTTTTTTCTTTTTACCTATGGCAGCATGTTATTTTGACCTGGCAATTAATTATTTTTATGTTGGCTTTTTATTGTATTGAAGGACGTTTATCTTTTGTATCTTTAGTATGCCAGGAACAACTAATGTCTTTACTTCTTGCTTGGCCTGCGAAGTTCCTCTCACTACCGAAGAGCTTCTTTTCCATCGTTTCAATTCCTCATGCACCCAGGTTTCACTTCCAAAGAGAAAAAACAACTTTACCTCACAAAGCCTCAGCTGTTTACACACTATTTGCATGCACATTACACACTCTTGATAATCTACCGGCCTCAGTGTCTGACTGTTAGGTCACTGGCTTCCTAAACCCTACCCCCGCTCCCGGGCTCAAACCCGGCATTGCAGAAGACAAAAACTCCTCAGTGTTGTATGTAATATACTTGTGGCATGCATGTAAAGCAACTGTTCAAAGTTCCCGTTTTAACCCGATACTACATTTGCTCAGCCAGTGAACGACGCATAAAATGAACGGTTGAAACGGATGAAATGAAAATCATTGACATATTTTATTTAATTTAGTATAGTTTTCCTCTGAAAACATTTTATTAAAATTGCTCTATATTCATTTGTTATTAATTTTGTATATATTTAATCATTTCATTAATCAGTTGAGCTTGTTAATTCTTTAACCCTGGTAAATAATTAAATCGACTTTTTGCTGAAAATGAGATAAATTCTACTAATGATAATTTTCTTTTAAGAATAATCAGAAAAAATTAAGTTTCTTCTGATTACTGAGCAGTGAGCTTGTGCTTAAGAGCACGTTCATTTTATAAAATCATAAACTCTATTCACATAAATCAAGTTGCCTGATTATTCTCTCTCCAACAAAGTTTTGAGGTTGTCACTATCGATTAAAGCCAGTTGTATCTTTATTCACGATAGAAGATTGGTTAAAAATATCATAAAATGACAATATTTGTTTCGTATATATGTATGGGAATAACTAGATATCTGAACTTGTGTTTAAGGTATATTGTAATTTCTGTGTGGATGTCGATTAAACCTACTTAAGTCGAAACACTTAAATCTACATTCTCCGTTTGCTTCAAATTGCCAAACAAGTTCGGAGTCCAGGCATTACCACCATCACCATCACCATCACCCCCTCCCCCGTCACCCCCAACTGCCACAATTGTCATCTATCTTTCAAGTCTTTTGTGAATGTCCATTTTTACTTATTTATATATTTACTTATATAATAACTTTATATATATTATATATATATATATATATATATATATATATATATAAAATTTAAATGTCAAATACAATTAAAACAGTGCGTGACGTGCTATGCGCGTCACATGAGACATGCACTATTTGAGAAGCTCTGTGCACTTTTTCTTAAATTGTGAGATCTCTATCCTACAGAAAGAGGACACAAATGGAAATGCGCGTTTTGGCAATAATTGATAAGAAACTATTCGCTCCTTTATAATAAAAACTATTTGTAAAAGGCAAATCACATACACATATGAGCCGTTACTCCTCATCGTGCCCTTCGTAAAGGAATCGACTACGTGTCGAGAGACGATGGAGAACGCTGATTTAAATGAGTACATTTGCCGGTGATCTCTAGAAGAGTGCATGACGCGCTGTGAGGGGGCTGTCGTTGTGCCGCAGCCGCGCGTGGCGCGCCGCCTGTCCTTCCCGCTGCCCGTGGAGCTGGCGGCCGTCGTCACCGGCACGCTGCTCTCCTACTTCCTGGGGCTGAGCGGCAAGATCGCCACGCTGGGCGCCATCCCCACCGGGTGAGTGCGCGCCGACGCCAGCCCCTCAACTCGCGTGGAGTTCTCGCACGCGTTGTCGTCTTTCTCATTACATCTCCTTTCCCGCATCCTCTTTTTTCTGCCCATTTCTCTTTCCCCTTTCCCTGCTCTTTCTCGTACTCCGCCCTGTTTCTCAATCCCTCGTCTTTCCCGACCCCTCCTCTTCCTCTCTTTCTGCCCTTCGCTCCACCCGCTCTTCGATCCTGCCCTTCGATCCGCCCTTCGATCCTGCCCTTCGATCCTGCCCTTCGATCCTGCCCTTCGCTCCCGCCCTTCGCTCCCGCCCTTCGCTCCCGCCCTTCGCTCCCGCCCTTCGCTCCCGCCCTTCGCTCCCGCCCTTCGCTCCCGCCCTTCGCCCCCCCCCTTCGCCCCCGCCCTTCGCCCCCGCACTCCGCTCCCGCCCTTCGCTCCCGCACTTCGCTCCCGCCCTTCGCTCCCGCCCTTCGCCCCCGCCCTTAGTTCTCGTTCTTCGTTCCACCCATTACTCCGCCTTTTGCTCCGCCTCACGCTCCCTCGCAAAATAAGCTGCTGCGATGCAAGCGCTTGCGCCCTGCCGTCCTGCCATTGAGACGAACCCCTGTTGCATTGCAGGCTGCCCGCGCCCACGCCACCGCCCATGGAGCTGTTGCCGACGCTGCTCATAGATTCGCTGCTCATCGCCATCATCGCCTTCTCCGTCAACATGTCCATGGCCTCTATCTTCGCGCGCAAAGACCACTACTCCGTGGACGCCAACCAGGAGCTTCTGGCGTCGGTGAGTGGTCGGCGCCGGTCGCATACGCCTCTCTGTAGGTTTTAGATTTAGACACCCTTTTACGCCGTGAGGTATTGAAGCCCGTGAGTGACAATCTAATGAGTAGTTGATAGACGATAATAATGACGAGGGGAATGTTAGAGAAACGGTAGGACCCGAGAAATTCTGCCGATAGCGCTTTGATCACCACAAATTACACATGGATAGGTCGGAAATCGAACGCCGGATCCCGGGTGGAAGGTGTATCTTATAGTCATTACTTCACGAATCCTACCGGGAGCGGTAACTCAGTGCATCAACTGATGTCACTGCAGCGCCTCTGACAGGGAGGTCCTAGGTTCGAGTCGTGACGGCGGCAGGATTTTCGACACTAGCTTTACAGCTAGGTCGAATTCAGTCGCTGTCTGGAGGAGAATTCTAGCGGCCGGCTGCTCTGATCGGTAGTTTTCCGTGGTTTCTCCGATCAACACCAGGCGAATGCCGGAGCAGTACCCTACCAAACGGGCCACGGAGCGCGCGATCTGTCCTTCCTCTTCCTTGTCCTATCCTCTCCCCTACACACACTCACACTAACATGCACTACACTACCACTTATTCCGGGAGACCGCTCGGGAGTTTAGAGCTTGTCCCGGCCGGGACGGTGCCCCGCTGGTGGGAGAGTCCTGGTTAGGGGGAAACACCACTAGCCGACGGTAGGTCGGCGCCGGATCTCACCATCCAGCGGGGAAAGATCACCGCCATCTCCCGAGAAAAAACATGCACTACACTCACGGGAGTAATGACCAAAGCAGTTGACGCGCCCGGAAACACGAAAAAATCAAATCAAATCAGTACATACATTTCGCTTCTGAAGAGATTTCTTATGAAAAGTGTACAGAAAATGATTAGAATGCTAAAAAGTCTTCACAATGACCTCGGAGTTGAGGTGCCCGGAAGCCACCTTGAATGTGGTGCGTGCGCGTGCGTGCGCGGCGTGCGCAGGGCTTCTCCAACGTGCTGGGCTCGTTCTTCACGTGCCTGCCGTTCCCGCGTCGCGCGCGCCTCCGGTGGGGGCGGGCGCACGCAGGTGGCGTCGCTGGTCTCCTGCTCCGCGCTGCTGCTCGTGCTGCTGGTGCTGGGGCCTTACTTCGAGCCGCTGCCGAACGTGAGTCCGCGCCACCAGGGCGCCGTCCGGGGCTGCGGGGACACGCTGGCGGCGTGGGCGTGGGCTCTGCGAAGTCGCTGCCCGAGAGGTTCTTGTTGTGTGTGTTGTTCGCGACTGTCCTGTTGGCCGTGATTTCTTCCGTCTATAATAGGCGAATACTGGAGCAGTAACTTAAAGGTGGGCCACGGACTTAAAGGGCCACGGACCGTGCTTAAGGGTAACTTAAGGGGCCACGCACCGTGCGAGAACTTTCCTTCCTCACTCTTGCCTCTGCTTTCCCCTTTACTCTCTCTCTCTCTCCCTCTGTCACACACACACACACTATCATACGTTGGGACTACCACACTTTCCCACAACATTCTTGGGGTTTAGATGAGTACTGTAGTGCGTGAGCGAAGTTCGTAATCAATTCACTCATTTCGTCTCTTCATCCATCCCGGGAATTTGAGACTTCCGTCCTGGAAAAAATTGACAATTCGCACCCATATTCGTATACAACCTTTTATAGAATAAACGGCGATAATTAGAACCAACATTTCTCATAATTGGCCTAAAACTTGTTTATTTACTTAATGCCAAAAATGTTAAAACTGTATGTTACGTGCTACTATGGGGAGTAATGCAAGTGTTCATAAGCTTTAGGAATTCTACTTCTACTACCTGCTATGAGAGACACTAACAACAAGCTCTCGGAAAAAAGAGGAAAATAATTAGATCGATCCTGGATTCTAAGCAATGGGAATCAATAGAAACTGGATCATGGCTAACCTCAATTTGCTCGCAATGTGACACGTCGCGCATTCCATTAGCTTTCACAGCAAGCTATGAAAAAGAAATGTAATACCACAAGAATATTTTTGTGATGTTCGGGGAATGACCTAACAATTTGCTTTTCGAAGTATGCAAATATTAACCAAACCCTTTATGGAATTAGCGAAAATTAGATTTCCATTGAATGTGTTTATAATAAATTAGTATACAAATATTTTGAAGGACATTGACTCTGATTCACAATCACAAAAGTGCGCGAAAGGGGGCAAGGGGATTGTGTCCCCTAAAAAGTTTGAAAAGTGTCTCTTTTGGGGAACTGTAATAGAGTTGGGGAAGATGCTCTCCAAGCCATCTATCAATTCTGTAAATGATTCAACATTAAATCAATTATAGTTGGATTAAATCAATTATACATTGGATCATTAAAGTTATAATTTCATTCTCATTGAAAATATTATATTTATAAAATATAATATACAAACTGGATAAACACTGACAAGCCTTTGCATTACCACCTAACTAGTACGATGCAGTCTTTACCCCTAGAATCGCGATCAGTCGGTAAGACACCGATTCAATGATGTTATGAAAGGTATCCTGGGGTGTCTGATAGAACAATATGGCCCGTCCTCTCGTTGGCAGGCTGTATGGAACTTTGATGAACGAATCTGCCTCTACGTCAAACCATGTAAACTCATTATGGTATTTATCAAGTTTTCTGTAAGCCGGGATATTACTGTAAATTTATCATGTTGTGTACCAGTCTTTCACAATCCTGGTAGTGTGCCATAGCACATTGTCGTCTTGGAAGAGGTAGTTGTCAGTACGGAACACACGCCATGGACAGATGAACTTGGCCCACAATAATGTTTAGATATCGGATAGCTGTCAGAGAGCATCAGAATGATGAATGATTTGTATGAAAACAACGCCTGACGTGGTCTTGTTTCCCATCGTTACTTTGATGGTGCGCAAAACACCACCATGAGAACACTCAACAAGACGAGCCGTTGCCGATACGCTGGCGCCCGACCAGCCCAAGGCGCCATAAGAGCCCAACTTCAACTCTATCAGAGTCGGATAGATCAGCGGCTTTCCCAACTTGATGCTGCAAAAACTATTGAGCTTGCGAATCTACTATACTCTGTATATTGCCAGCATCGTATCACCAGTGCGTCACGTCTAACGCCTCAATTCAAACATGAAAACAGTTCCCGGATCGGGGTGGTTATCATCGGCATAAGGTTGAACTAAACAAATTGGAAATGGAAAATAATTGTGAAGGTAGCTTTGCGAGATAATTTATAAAATCCTTTAACTTTTGGATTGAGAAAATAAACGAGTGGAGCTACAACTGCATTACTCCTAACTTTTGCAATTTTCGAAAATTCAACGAAAATTGAACCTGCTCCGTTCTTTTAAGCGTCCTTTACGCTTTCTGAGGGCAAAGTTTAAGAAAAAATGGAACTGTTGTAGAGAAATTTTGAAATTATTGTTGAGGCTTGGTCGAACGGTCAGATGGCCGGGCGGCCGGACGGGCAAATGGGCAGGCAGACACGCGGGCGGGCCGAAGGAAGGCCAAACGGCCGGACGGGCAAACGGAAAGATAGTCAATCAGACAGACAAAAGTTTGCCTTCAATCGATTTTTCGGTATCAAGTATCCACAAAACGTCAATTCTGATTAAACAACGTGTTAGATGAAGTAACTACATATATGAACGTAATTTATCTCCTTTTCTTTAAATTTAGATTTTATCCATTTAGAAGTGTTTGTTTTGAAAAAAAAATCACCGATTCCCAGCGCACGATTACATTTTCTCTTCTTTTATACTAAGGCGAGGATAAAATAAAATAAAAGAGGATAAAATAAAATTGAATGAAAATAAAATAGGATCTAGATATCCGTGAAGTCGCTCTAATAACTGGAAAATTATTAATGATCATTTAATTAATATAACCTGTCATGGAGACCTACGCTACGAAGTTAGATACATTTAAGGTTGTGTTTGTAATTCTATTGCGAAGATGCTGAGTCGCATAAGAGAAAATATGTGCCTAACAAATTTTTACCGGTGTGTAAATTAATATTTGAAATGCCATTCTGGGCGAGTTAGTCATTACGAGGTGTTATATTTGAAGCAACATAACAATTGAAAATGTAGCCAAACTTGAATAGACTCGTCAGAATTTTAAGGTGTTAGGACGAGTTAAGCACGCTAGTGGTATCAATAGATGACTTGATACTAACCCTTATATCGTAATTATCGAAAATACTTGGACTAGAGAAATTACTTTTGGTGCCTAAAAGAGTTTCTGTTCCCGAAGGAATGAATATCTCTGGGATAACACGCGTGAATCGTTCTTGGAATAATGTTTCAAATGTTCTATGAGAATGAACATGTGACGAACAAGCAGTCTACACGAAAGCTACAACCATGATAAAGTGCTGTTTGAACTTATCTCCTTGTAAACGGGGCACTGATTAATTCATGAACCTCTCTTCCCTAGTAAACGGTCTTACCATCACCCTCCACAAAATGTTCTCGGCGAAGGCCCAGCAAGGCCTAATTACTCACCTGAGTAAAACATACTGCAAAATTATACTGTCAAAATTAATGAACTGTTATGTTGGCTGATCACCTGATAGGGTTTGTCAAGATTTCGGAAACAATTCTGAAAAATCATTGCGGATGATATATCACCCAAAATTGTTAAAAATTATATTTAAATACTAACTAAATTACCCTGCATTGTCCAGGTATTTATTACTCATAATCATCTATTATACGGAAAATTTCCGTCCCACCCAGGGGCAGATCCAGTCGATCATTGGGGAGGGGAGGCATCATGGGGGTAAAGAATGCTTAAAAATTGTGATCAGAGTGAATTTTCGAAAATTTCAAAAGTTAGAAATACAATATACACTGTTGCAGTACACTAGTTAAAATAACTACGAGGTATGTTTAACATAGAAGTCCCCTTTACCTTTTTTTTGCTTTACCTCATGTAAGAGTGTAATACAAGAACATGTGTAACTATTTGTTATTATGATCAGAGTGAGACCATCAAACATTTTTTTTTTTTTTTGTATTTGAAGATTCCTAGATTTGTAATAATATTCAATATTTGCTCTCATTTTTCTGCTCTTTACAATATTGTCTTCAAACAAAATATTCTTGGTGAATATACATACTGATGTAATGTTATTTGCAGTGTGTTTTAGCCTCGATTGTAGTGGTGGCTCTCAAGGGTATGCTGGTGCAGATCGTTGATTTCCCTGCCATCTGGAGGAGATCCAGAGCAGATGGGATTGTGTGGATCTGCACATTTTTCAGTGTCGTCTTAATTGATATTGATTATGGACTCTTCATTGGTATTGCATTCTCCCTTGCAAGTGTGTTGGTAATGGGTCAGAAGCCAAAAACCAGGAGACTTGGCCGTGTGCCTGGTTCAGACATCTATCTTGATTTTACTCGCTATCATTCAGTACGTAATTGTTTTATAGTATTTGTACACAATAAGAATACACAATATTGTTTCTAAGGAATAATGTAAGTGACTGTTCTTCTATAGGCTGTGGAAGTTCCTGGAGTTTGCATTGTGCAGATTGCAGGAGGATTACATTTTGCTAATAAAGATTATCTTAGCCGAAAACTTCAAAGAATAATTGCTGTTCGAGAGAAAGAAATTGCTCGTAAAATGAAGAAGGAGGTATGTATGTTATGAAACAAAGAATTTTTCCAAAGGTTTTTGAAAATAAAGATATGAAATCAAATTAGTGTACCTTGGCATTGTTCCTAAATGCAAGTAATCTTGTCATTTTCAATTGGGCTTTCATTTTTTTCTTTTATATCCACTGTTATAATGATGTTGTGATAATAATTGTGTAATATTTGACTTCCATCACAACACCACATAAAAACTTTTAATGAATTATAATTATCATTCAGTGAACATTTTTTTTTTAACCATATAATTACTTGTGTTTACTGGAACTAGATAACTGCATTCAATGATATTTTTCAGAGTTTACAAGACATTCTGAATGAATTAGAACTATTTTTGCTTACATGTTTTACATGCTTACATATGCTTACATGTTTTAGTATAATTACATATGTTTTCATATTTTACCTATTACTATATATTTCGTTAAATATTAGTATAGTTATACATCGAAACGGAACATGTCAAATGCACGTTGGCAATATGTGTTACGAATCATTTTTCTCACAAATCAAATGCAATGCTGCTGCGCCTACATGACTACCATGAATTGTCAAACTCCCCCCTTCCCACTTACTGCATACTCAGAGTAAGGATAGGTGGATTTTTATGAACAAAAGTGACTTCAACCACATGGTTGCTCATATTTCAAACAGCAAATTCATTACTCGATCGAAAACTAATGAATAATTTTAACAGAAAAATGTCTTACCACGTTGTTCGATTTGGAGGGAGGGGTATATACCCTTTAACCCATTCCTCCAGGATTCATCACTCGTTACACGGTACTACTATTACTTGTACATCGGCTTGTTGTAAACATTAAAATATATACAATGAAAGTATTTTATATTTTGAATAAAATTCTTATATCTGGTAAAGTCTAGTAAGCAATTACTTCTGTAGAGATGATTCAGCCATTCCAAATCCTTGTTAAAAACTGATTGGCGATGTTCTATAGTCGGAAAATGTTTGTAGGGAACAAAAACACTAATTTTAAACACGGATTTTTTTTATACTACATATTTTCTATTTTTTCTTGCATATTTTGGAAAAAATAAGTACATATATATGTACATATTTTGCATTTTTTTATTACAATAAATTCCGTTCCTTAGTAATGACAAATGAATTGAAATATTTCTAGGGGGACTTCAATGGTATACAAAGCAATTCTTTATTACAGTGGGTTTTGGATGTCACTTTCAACTTTTTATATATTTATTAACCATTAATTTTGTTTGTTTCAGTGACTCCTTTAATTTAAAAAAAAAAATTTTTTCCTTAAATTAATAATTGTCTAATGTTGCAAAGTCTAAACCAATTTTTTTTCCTTTTCCAAAAAAATAGTGCTTTTTAATTAAATTTTATATTTTTCAATGTATATTTAGCTCTTATCAATTATCTTCTGTTGTATATTTTTTCTAGAACTACCTAGAATTTTCAGAATTATTATTTTATAATTACAGAATGCTAATACTTCAATAACTTTGTCATGGCTATTATGTTGACTATTCCTTATTCTAATGTATTATTCTTATTTGATAGGGTGCAATAACATTAACAATGAATAAGCAAACTGAAATAGAAGCAGGAAATGACTTATCCACTAAATTGTTGGGGAAAGATGGAGATACTTCACAGGCAAAAGTAAGTTACAGCAACAGTACGTTCTCTTTTTATGTTCAATTTTTAATTGAGCAATTAATTACAAGACCACAATGGTTCACAATCTGTGAGACTAACTACCATTGAATGTTTTCACCTTCCATCTTGGAAATGTGACATTTAAAATCAAGTAATTAAAAAATTAACATAGATTACTTACTATGTGGAAAGCACTTGAAATGAATTTGAAAAAGATTTTTCTTTGTAAATTCAAATTTTAAAAATCTCACTGGATTGTTCAAAGACTATTAGACATACATACTACATTTTGAAGCACACCTATGTGAAGTTTTAAGAAGAAGCTGGGGGGAAAATATAATTTATGGGGAAGGAAGAAAGAATAATAATTTAATTTATTAGAAATTATAATGATTTAGTACAATTAAGTTAGTGAAGTGAAAAAAAAAATTAATTAATGTAAGTTTGAAATATACAGATCAATAGGATATAGAAAAGTATTAAAAAATTAATAGGTAGTATTGATGATTGATAATAGGATTAAGAAAATAAAAGGACAATGAAATGGTTTTTAAGTGGGCAGTTTTTGAACCTAATGATTTAAGAAAGTTTTCAACTGACTATTAAAGAAACTGAACATTTTGAGGGTCTTGGAAAATAAGATTCCCAAAACTAGAGATATATCAAAATTACCTTTTAAATAAAAAATTATTGTAGAAGTGAAGGTAGAAATGCTGCTGTTCTAGCCATTGATTTAATGTTAGAATTTGCTCAGATGGGGATCATACCAAGATAATGTGGAATGAGCTGAACAGTTATAATCATCCTCTGATTATTCTTAAGTATGCTCATTGTTAAAAATTGAAGTTATGAAATATCTAATTTAGGTTATAAATTTGACATTCTTGAACATTACTGCTCTCTGTGAGTTGACTATTTTATTGTGTTAATAGTATACTCAATATTGAATAACAATTTCATAAATAGATGATTAAAGAGTACCCTTCAGTAAGATGGTAAAATGTTCCCTAAAATCAATTGCCATATGAATAGCTAAACTATGACTAACATAAAATGAGATTTTTGAAAGAATCCTTAGCCCCCATCCCACCACTGCCACCCTCTGCACAAAAACATGCCTATTATTTTAATTTTTTTCATCTACTTATCATTACATTTTCTAATTGAAAAAATTTAAAATTTTTTAAAAAACTTTTGGTTTTTTTAAATTAAATTTAAACCTTTTTTAAATAAAAAAAATTAGTGTTTTATGGGCTGTCCATAAATTATGTAACACAAATTTTGAGTAGTTTGAATACCCCCTCTCTGCCCTGTAATGCCCCTATAACACGCGCTTGAACCCCCTCTAATAATTACATATAGCTTGCAACAAGACACCCTTCTCCTCAATTACAATAGGTAAAAATCAATCATAAAGCTGAAACAAGTTGTATTGATTTTACATATGTTATGTATTAAAATTTATTATAATTAACATGAGAATTTGTTGGTGGGGCAGACTGCACATAACAATATGATTGGGGAGAAGTTTTGGATGAAATGACGCATGGGTGAGAAAATTTCAATGAGTTATGAGTTTTCTAAGGTCAGGTGAGTTTTGCCAGGTCTGGAGTTTTAGAGGGATGGTTGGGGGACATACAGAGACAGATGGGTAAATAATAAGTGACAGTTTGAGGACCGATGAAGGATAGGTGGGGGACATGTGAGGAAATGAAGGGAGATGGGACCTGGATTATGTTCTTCTACAAAGAAGACCTTTTTGGATCTTCTTTTATAAATTTAAAAATTCAATTCTGTTGGATGCCCCACTCCATATAGCATGAGTGGTATGAAAAGTGCAGAAGGCAAAATCTATGTAAAATTAAATTGAAGGAATAAGACCAAAATAATCTTTCATGATAAAATTAACCCATTAAGGACCATACATTGAAATACTAATGTTTTGTAAAATAATATAATGTTTTTGCTGTAATATTATGCTAGAAAAGATAATTTACAATTTTTTAAAACTAATTGTCAATATACAACAAAATATTGCATATACACAACTTTGGGATCGAAGGGTATATCAATTCATCTAGATATGGGATGACTGAAAACACTTTGAATGGTCATGAACATCAGATTTTTTTACATTTGTAAATTGTAGTGTTTTTGCACAATTTGCACCTCCTTCTGGCATTGGTCTCTCTCTCTCCTGATCACGTGTTCTACATCAGGACTGATGATTCCGGGCATGTCAACTCCTAAATTCATTAGTCTCCTAAATGTAGTGCATGCTATCACAGAATTTGGCGGTAATTTTCCTCTGATGGATGGTGAGATTCGATGCTGATCTGTCGGCATGTCGATCGGTCTTCTGGCAAATGTTCTAGTGTGTGTGCAAGTAACAGGGGAGGGTAGGACAAGGATGGAGAAGGAATGATCACGTTCCATGGCCCATTTGTTAGGGTACTGCTCTGGTATTTGCCTGGTATTGCTTGGAGTAACCTAGGAAAATCACCAGTGAGAGCAGCGGTCCACATGAATTTTTTTTCCAGAAGTTGCAGAACTTGACCTAGCTATGTAGCTAGTGACAAGAATCTTGTCTTCGTTGGGACTCAAACACTAGGACCTCATAGTTAGAGGCACTGCAAATTACAAATTGATGCCCTGAGCCACCTCTTTCAGTATCTGTACATCATCATAACATACTTCTTTAGGTAGGGAAGTGTATTTAGGTCAACCAAAATGGTATTTTTCAGTCTCTTGTGTATTCATTGACTAATTATTGCACTCGCTTCCCTTTGCATAGTTTTCAGATTTCATTATTCATGTCTAAGTAAGAGCAAAATTATAGTTGTAACATATTTTCTGCAGTCACAATATTATACGAGTATATTTTTCATGAGTTGACAATTGCACAGTCAATCAATTTTTCTTCTTTATCCTCCAGAAGATCATGATTGTGCACAGCATCAATTGTATTTGCAGTAATAAGGTCAACATCATTCTCAAACACTGAAATAAGTTCAGCAGTTGATAGAGGCCTTTATTTTCGTCTGTCATTCCCGAAATAAGCTGAATTTTTGTAGAAGAAAAATAATTGAAGCATTGTTTATACAATGATGCAACAATGCAGGATAAGACGCTATCTCCAAGAAGAGATAATTATATTAGGAATGGATATATGAAACAGTAGTTACATGTCTGTTACTCAACGATTACATTCCAATTGCATTTGTTCTATCATGTTCGAATCATATACTCAGTAATCCCAACATTGTGTAAACACAACATTAGTGTAAATTATCAATAATAAGCTATGTAAGAACTAATATACATAAGAAATGTTTTAAAACGATAAAAGAAAGTTCAAGCAAGTTTCCTTAGCACAGTAAAAAAGTATTGTGTAATAATTTTTAAAAAATTGAATATCGGTAATACAATCCATTACATTATCTCCAAGTTTCAAAATTGAACAAAGGCAAATTTACACATGGGTATAAATGAAATGTGCAAAAACTGATCAAATAGCATTTCTTCTCACTGCGATAGTGGCACAGAACAAATTTATATCTAATAATTTTTCTTTTAAATATATTCATTTAATGTTGCATTTATGCAACATTGGGACTTAATAGGTTAAAGGGACTATTTGATTTTCTGTGCTTCTAATCTTGATGCTGAGCAAAAATAAATTCGTTTCTCTCATTCAGTACTGATCCTATAATACTGTAACACATAGTTTGGGGAATGGCTATTCAAAGTTGTGTTCTACTTTAAATCAGTTTTTAGTTTTAAAACAACTATTACTTACAAAGAGCCGAGTTTTTGCATGGGTCCAGATTGTATATTTATTAATATGTATAAAATAGTAAATACTCATCTAAAGAAAAAGATAACCTTTTCTCTAGTCTGAAACAACTACAGATGTCTTTCTTTTTAAATTTTTTATCTTTGGTTCAGTAATTGAAATAATCTAAAATAATTCACAACTGTTGTTTTGAGGGGAAGTTTTCAGATTTTTCATGCCTGTTCCCATGTTCTTAGACTGTGAAAATTAATTTTTGTAAGTATTTTTTAATTTTTTAAAATTTGAATTTGGCTCTGAGAAAATATAAAAAAAATGTATATTTGTTGGTACAAATTATTTTCTATTTCTCCATATCTTTTTAATTTGAAAAGTGAATGTTAAGTTGATAAAAAATTAAAATAAAAAAACTTGGTTTTTGACTAAAGAGGGGGGTGTGTGGTGGGATGGGGGCTAAGAAACTTTTCAGAAAACTAATTTTTAAGTTGGAGTCATAGTTTCACTACTCACATGTCATTTGGTTTTAGGAAACTTTTTACCATCTTTCCCAGGGGTGCGCTTTGTGTCGTTGAGGTGTAAATAATGGTATCTGACTTTTAAAACAAAATTGAGATTATTAGTCTTGATGAAAAAGAGGGAGTAACTGTCTATATTCCAAGGGATTTCAAGAACAGGTAATAATTGGTAGTGATAATTTGTGTGTGTGTGTTATGACATGTGCTATTCATTTTATTTAAACTGTGGTTTGACATTGCACCTACCTGTGAAACCTGGAACTTGAATACCTCATTTAATGAAATATATCCAGTAGAGAGGATTTAAGAAAAAGGCCTTCAGAGAACCAGGTCAGATAGACATAAAATTTAAATCTAATTTATAACAATTTTTCATGTGTAATGTAGAATATTAATCGATATACATAAGTATAAAATAGATTTTGTTCATTGATTACAAATTCAAACCAAACGTTTTGTCAACACAAGAAGATAATCTTCACATTTAAAATTTTGAATTCTCTTCTCCAGTTTTGCTCAACACATAATACATTGGTAGAATGTTAGTCATTAGCAACATCTTGTTCTATGTAGGGGAAACTGAAATCTTTTAAGTGTTTCTGCAGAGATTGTAGCTTATTGAAAATTTTATTTTAAAATATTAGTTAACTTTTTGTTTGGCATTGAGATTGCAGCAATTTCTGAAACTGTCCATTAGAATTTTTTCGAATGACAAAATCCAAATACTGTAAAGGACTGTTTTAGACTATTACTTCTGAGGAAAATTCAATTTTGGGAAACCAATAAATTCATTCTTGTGATCAGCAGTGACGAATACAAGATTCATTGAAATCAAATCACAACTTCATTTCTTTTTGTATTTTTGAACATTTCATGCTTCAAAATAAAAAAAAATGTGCATGTAATTTGCTGGATGTCATTTCCAAAATTTCATAATAATCAGCATGTTTCAATAATTTGTCTGCCATCTCTAAAGTACTGTCATTTCTCTCACAACTATTATTTTACTTGTTGTAGAGTGATTGAGAAATCTGTCTGTTCTCAAACATCATTCCAGTTCCTTTCCATACAGTTTATAAATATATTGGTCAATGCAATTTCAAGACAATCTTGAACTATAAAAAGGTCTGATTCTTGTTCCTTTTTTTTTTCAATATATTTTTCAATTAATTCAAGAGCATATTAAAATGAATGATTTTTTCTCTAAGTACAAGCATGAAAAACCAAAGGCTATAAATGTAATTGTGTATTAAAATATAACAAAATTCAATATTTTGTTCAAATAATCTACAAAAGACTTTTGGTGAGAGGGACTATTGCTCAGAGAACCCAGTTAGCTTATGGTGAAAGCTGACCTGTCAAATACATTACTGAACATGTCTGTATGGTGAGAGCATGGTGGAAGTAACTTCCACCATGGGTGAGAGCAGATGGAGAAGCAAGTTCTTGTTTCCCCTAGAGAGAGGACAGGATAAAAGTGTCTTCAGACCAAGATGATTTGTATTGATGATCTCTTTTGCATAAAGCAAATGACAAGATAAAAAGTATATAAGTGGAATTATAGAAAATGTATGAAAGGATCACTGAACAAATTGAAGGAGATGATGTGGGAAAATGGTGTACATCATCAGAGAATATGTTTTGTAATAAAAATGCTTAAGGTTGGGGCATTTTTCACGGACAATGTAAGGCAATATCATCCCTGCAGCTTTCTCTGCCTTCCTGCAAAATTTCTTGATGAGTAGTCTACTTGTAATTCTGTGAATTTTGCAAGAACTTGGGTTTCAGTAAGAAGTATCAGTACATTTTATCAAGAACAAGGGTCCAAGGCAAGACCATAACTTTTACCCAGCTTTTTTTATGTTTTATCAGAACTATTAGCTCGGAAACAATGATTCAATAAATTCGGAAAGACTGAAATTTAAATATCACAAGGTTATTTATAACATCCTTATTCCTTGGGAAGAGAACAAAAAATATTTTAAAATAAAAAATGGAAAAAATTAATGTAGAATCCAAACAATGGAGCTTAATACTGAGAAAAATTAAGTAAGTAAAATACAAAGTAAACGCTACTATGGAAGAGATTTGAGAAAACATGCTAATGAAAATAAATATTTTGAAATTGTAACAAAATGAAGGAAAAGGAAATAAGAACAATAATTAAGTTATTTAATTCAAAACACTGTCAAGAGTGAGTACTCAGTATAATGGAGAAAAGAAATGAAGGTAGTAAATCTGATTGGTAGTAACCATGGGTGGTATTTAATAATAAATCTAAAGTGTTAGCAAGATTATGATACATTAGTACATAAAACATCTATTAGCAAATAGAATGTTGCTAGACAATGAATCAATGAATGTAGAAGAAACAATGAATCTAGAAAATGGACATATGGATGATAAAAACAGCTGTCATATGAAATGTATGTTGAAAAAGGGATTTCTTTTGACAATATGGAATTAAATTCCTAAAAGAAGAAAAAAGAATAGATTAGGGGATCTTGATAAGAACATGTGAAGCGATCTTGAGGAAGAAGGAAATTCTTCCCAAATCTATAGAGAATGGTAGGCTACTTAAGTTGCAATAAAGTGCTGATACTATGAAATGGCACAGATGAAAATACACTATGTATTAATATAGAAATAATGACAGATCAATAAATCAGAAACAAGATCTTGACAGGATATAATTACTAACTTTACTTATAAATCCATATCTTCAGATATTGATTTAAGAGACTTTTTGCTTTTATACATTTAATAAAAGACATATTCAAATATATTTTCCTTGTTGCTAAGAGACAATTACAAATGGGAAGTCAGAATCTTCCACTTAATGGAACAAAAATTGAATGGTTATAAAATTGGAAATTCGGAGATATTCCTTTTCCTGTGCACCTAGTTACTGTTGCAAACAATTAGTTTATCTGCAGGGAAAATGTATATTTAAATTATTAATAAGCAAAATGATATATGGTAATTATCAGTTCCACAATTTTCAAGACTGCTCACTTATGTTCTTTTTTTTTCCCTTCCTTTCTGTCTTTTTGTCTCTCTCTTTCCTGGAAAGCTTAGTGTACCTGTTTTTCTTCTTGCTTTTATATAACATTATATAATATCAAAGAAAATGCAAAAATGTGAATCTGAAAAGACGATAATAGATTCAACAAATTCCAAAAGCATGAGAGGTATCCAAAAAATTAATTTTTGTGGATCTTAAGTTAACAAGAAGAAATAAAATTAAGAGTGAGAAAAAAAATACATTTTTTTTCCATCTTCACTTTACAGCTGCCTTTTACCTGTTACCATTTACCTTTTACCTAGAAAAAAAAAAAAACAGATGTATTTTTGCTCCTTATCAATATTTTTATTTTTGACAGGAAAATAATATTATTAATAGATCAGTATAACTTAATTGTTCTTTAAACACTTCAGAACCTCTATAGATTTTTTTTCAGAATTTTTCCAAGCATTCTTAGCTACAAACACATTTAAAAATGTAAAAAAGTGGGAAAAACCTGGTATTTAAAATAGAACAAATGTAAAAGTTTCAACTAAACAGAAAACAAAGCTCTGCTAATTTTCAATCGATTCCCACAAACTATATATTTCTATTATATTTTTTTGGCACTTGACAAATCAAAATATTGATTTTTTCCCTTTTATTTCTTTTTTGATTTATAACATAAATATTTCAGGGTAATGTAGAATATTGTCTTCAGTAAAAATCCAGTATTTTGAGAATGATCCAGTTGTATTAGAGTGTTGTGCAGTCAAAATATTGAGTGGGATATACATGCATTAAAATTTAAATTTTAAACTTAATTCAACAAAGGAAGCAAATATAACTGTTTAATATTTTTTAAGAAATATTTTAACTTACAAATATCAGATTGTTTTTGTGTAATAACAAAATTGTATTTTTTTTTCAATTGTTAATTTTGAATACTAATTACCTACAAATTATATCTGTAAAATTTATGGTATTAGATGATATAAGGTATTAGAAATATTTGCAGAAAAATTAAATGTAAATGTTTTATGCTTTTACTCAATTACAACTTCATGGTTTTATCTTGCCAGTGTCATTTTATTATTATTTGAAGAAGTACATACAAATTCAGAAATGAAGTGTTTATACGGTCACCTTTGGGAAGGCTTTCCCACCTGCCATAATCACATTTCCTGTCATATTCTGTCATTTCTGGCTGACCGAGGTGGTGGAGGAGCTTGCATGTGATGCAAGTATCCATTACACCTAAATTGAACACTTGCCCTGATACTTCAGTTGCATTTGTGGCATGGGTTACATTCCTGATATCTCCTGTATCCTAATCCTTCGTTAATTGCTTACCCTGATGTAAATGTGTGAGTGATTGTTTGCAATCTCTGTGCATGTAAATGAATGAAATACTGGCTCTCTACATCCGTATAAAAGAAGCAAGCACTGAGACGGGACCATAAGATATCTCAGTACAAATGTAAAGCTATAGGATCGAGGTGGGTCTTAGTTTTATCTCAGCAAAATGTTTAGGGAGCATGAGGAGGCTGCTCAAATGGAAGAGTTCCTAGAGTCCCCTGCAAGTGAATGCAAGTGTCCCTGTTAAATCTCACAGGCAACGTTAGTTGGCAGCTGGGATTCAGGACAGTCGATTCAATATTTTGACTTTATAGCACAAATACTACTTGAACATTCTCAAAATGCTGGATATTTGCTGATGACATTATTAACATTATTCTAAGTCACCCTGAAACATTTGTTACAGAAGAAAAGCGGTGAAAAATAGATTAAGTTTTTTTGATCTGTCAGGTGCAAATTACTAAATAAAAATGCAAGATTTGTGGGTATTGATTAGAAATTAGCAGTTCTTAGTTTTCTATTTAGCTGAGCTTTTAACATTTGTTTGAGCTTGTTAAATAACATGTTTTCCCCACATATTTGTGCATTTTGGAACATGATTTTAGCTGATATAATAGAGAAATATAATTAGAAAAAATAGAGCTTTCAAGACTAAAGGAGCTTGGAAAAGTTCTGATAAAACCATAGAGACTTTCTGAAATGTTTAAATTATAATGTGTTGCCAATCTATTAATAATATTATTTTTCAATCAAGTTAAAAAGAAAAATCAATAAACAGCAATAATCTCTGTTTTCATTCTACAAGTCAAAGGCAGCTGTAAATTGACAGTAAAAAAGCAAAAACTTCAATTCTTTTATTGTTTTCAAGAGATTTGTTAGTCCAGAACCCCTAGGTGGTCCTTCGTGAACCTCCAGGGCCATTTTCACTCTCTTACCCCACTTCTCTTTAGCAGATCCTAAATCTGCTAAAATCAGAGTTATAAAATTATTGGAAGAGCTCTAAAACTATTCCTGCTAATGAACATATTCCTTCATCTAACTTATTTTGCAGTTATCTACACCACTCTAAGGAATATCTCCAAAAATGTTGATAGTCCTGATTAATTTGTGTTTGATACTGGAATTTTGTATGTAGATATGTACAAATGTCAGTGTCTTTGTAAAGAAAAATCTTTTATTTTTCTTCATAAATATGTGTGTGATAGATGAGTTACAGAATCAGATACAAGAGTTGTACCCTACCCATTCCAGAATTAAAAGTTGTTCATGTTAATAATACTTGAGGTACTATCTTGGGCAGGTCATAATAATGATAATAAAAAGAAATGAATGGTAGGAGGATGATAGCTCAGAAGGAAATTTCTGCAGATAATAGAGCTCCTCATTGTGCTTCAGTAAGTCAATATGTTTTGAAAGTTATGCAATAGTTGGAGAATAATTCTGATAGAGTAAATGACATCATTGTGAAGGTACATTTCAGACATAATTTTTGACACTAGGATTTGAGGATTGAATGATTTTAAAGAATATATCATGTGTTTGTATGAATATATCATGTGATATTTATGAATTCCTTTATTATTTTCAAGTTTAAACAAAACTTCTGAATTTGAAATCTTTATTGAAATTTTAACATTTAAAAAAATAATTTTTTTTTATTTTTTTAAGAGTTGATAAATGCATACAGAAGATTACTTTCCACAATTTACCTTAACTCAACTGCAGCATACTGGAATTGAAAGTGTGTAATAAATATTATTTTAGTAACAATTTGATTTACAAATTACCTTGGCATGTCTTACAGTTCAAATGTATGTATAAGAGCTTTATTATTTATTAGATTGTAAAGATTGTACTCCCTATGATAAGGGTCAATTATAAAGAATTTTCTAGAATGAGCAATTTAAAAATGTTACACACTCCATTGTAGTGTTTGTGAAATTAATTACTGGTTACAGAAAATAGTCTTCAAGAATATTTCAGTAATTGTAGTACATACAAATACACTGTACAACAGTTCTTTACATATAAAGAATATCAAAGAAATTGGTGTTCCAAAATGAAGCACATGAATAGCAACTATTTAATGGCAGGTGCCTCTTCTTTGGAGCTTTGCTGTCACATAACATCAGCTGTGTTGTACGGTGTGAGGCACAGAGTTAAAAAATTCAGTCAGTATGTGCAGTGTGATATTAGGCGGAATCACACAAACAAATATTTGTTTATTTCTGTTCCATTGTTTTTGGGTTTTCTCAAGTCCCTTGGTATGTAATGAAACCATAGGCACCTCTCATAAGGCCAGACTGCAAGTTTTCTTTCAATGTCGGCATACATGTGAAATTAGTAATATTAGTAAATTGTCAGGAAAACAATTGTAAATAAAGAGTGTTTGTGGTATCTGACTTTAAGAAAATGGTATCAAATATTTTGGACCACCAACCTTAATGGCCTTTTATAAAGAAGAGGGAGAAATTGTGTCTATATTCCTAATGATTCCAAGAATGGGTAACAAATGGCAGTGATATGTAATATGCATCAGTATGTTTAAAACTGCTGTGTTGTTGCATTTCCCTACAAAATGTGAAATGTCAGTTACCATTATTTGCACTTGAATGCCTCAATTATTTTCATTTATTGAGGATATGAAATGGTTTGAATTGAGAAATAAATTTTGAAACCATGTGTTCTAGATATGTTATGATCTTGCTTGGATCTGAGAAAACTCCAGTATCTTTTATGCAATTTTGTGTAATAACATATGAATATAAGATCATCCCACATGCTTCAGGTAATTTTTTTTTTAATATAGTAAAACAATATTATTTTTTGTGTTTAGATTCAGTTCCTTATTTTGGACATGTCATCAGTCTGCTTTGTGGATCCTTCTTCATTGAAGGGGATGGAAACACTTTATGAAGATTTCAAAGTGAAGGGCATAGTATTATGTTTGGCAGAATGTTCTGGTAAGTCAAGCTGCAGTTTTCATTTATTGTATAACTGGTTTGAGTATAATTTTTATGTTAAGAGTAAGAATTAATTATTTTATGGTCCTGTGAGCCAAAGTGTTGCAATTATATCTTCTGAATTACCGTACCTCAATTGTAGGAAATACAACTTTTTTCTGAGAATCTTGTTTAATACCAATTGATTTATTTCCTCATGTAAAAGGCTACTACAAGGTGTCATTTGAAAAGAAATTCATGTTTTTGTCATTCATCATTCCTTTTTAAATTCAATCAACTGAATTGGAGAGGTACATTTTTACTCTCCTAATTACTAAGAATACAATGATCCATATCTAATAATTTTGCCTTTCTCTGCATATAAATCACTTATATTTTGAATTATTTAAAGGAATGCTTCCAAGATGTTGTCGTGAATTTTCATTGTATATTTTCTATTTTGCCCATTGTATGATACTTTCTTTCATTTCTAACAGTTCCTGTGTAGATTTATTGACTACATTTTAATGTAGTCAATGACTACGTTTTAATTTTCATAATAAAATAAAATTGCATAATAAAGTAAATGTAATTATTGACTACATTTTAATATAGTCAATGGTTGGAATTAGAGAGACTTTTGTACTTGAGCATTGCACTAAGAAATAACTTGTAATTAAATCTTCCAAGCAAGCAAATTGTAAACTTATTGATAGTCATTGAGAGCTTAGTAGCCGTTTGTTATGATTTTGTGAATATACGTATTGTAAAAGGCCTTCTTGGAAGATATCTATGAGCTGAGGATTGCAAGTGGAAAAAAAAAAAAAAATTAATTTATTGTGTGGCATTGGTGCCATCATCAATTGAATAAATAAATTGGGATATAAAAAGTAATGCTTCAAAAAGGTTTTAATTATATTTAACATGTTTAATTCATCACATTTTAAAAAAGGTATCTTGCTCTTCACTAAGAAGAAATTTGCTTGCCCTTTTGTGTGCAACACTTCAGACTACTGCAGTTTCATCTGACATCTTGCGTTCTAGGCTGCTCAAGCATATCAGAAAGGGGCTATGTTGGGCGTCAGGGCGGGTGAAAGGCACACATCTCGACCGTATTGATGATCAGTAGGGAACGGAATTTATTGTAATAAAAAAAGCAAAATATGAACATATTTATGTACTTATTTTTTCTAAAGTATGTAAGAAAAAATAGAAAATATGTGAAATAAAAATTCATTATAATGTTTAAAATTCCATTCTTCAAGCGTTTTCTGAGCAATGCCGATCAGATCTTAACATAGATTTAGAGAGGCTGAAAGAACGTTCTACGTCTACAGAAGCAATTATTTGCTAATTTCATCTGAAATATATAATACTTTTGTAGTATATATAATGTTGTTTTCGAGGAGCCGGTGCTTAAGCGAATAGTACCGTGTAGCCTGTGATAGAAAGAAGTGTGGGGGGGGGATTAAAGGGAGCATATGCCCCCCCCCTCCCCTAACTCCGAAAAGGAATAAGACAATGATCTGAATTTTTATTGAGTTACGCATGGGGTCCATGAAACACGAGTAAGCACGTGGTTGAAGTTCACATACATCCGCTCAACCTTAATCCAAATAATGCGGTTTCCAAGAAGCAGATGGGGGGTGGGGGAAGGTAAGATTGACAATTAATACGATGGTTCGGCGTTAATACAAGCACATTGCGTGGTTTCATAAATAAGTAAGTTTTTTAAAATTTCGAACTCGATATGAAATATTCATTCTCGACCTATAAATATATTAAAATGTAACAAAATAGTAGCAATACATAAAATATGTAAAAAAGTAATTATACAAAATAGTACAAATATGTAAAATAAAAATGGTTCCAATTCGTTCAGAATATCGTTGAGTCTAAAATATTAGAGAATGTGGTATCTTGAAGCTGTAAAAATATGTATTTACATGAAAATCCGTTCCCTAATGATCAGTAACCCAACAGTCGTTTCTTGAATTCTCCAACTGAATCGTTTACATCCTCTTGTTAGAAAGACTTCCAACGACCCACGACACTGACAAAACCGTACGAGGTGCGAACTTACCTTCCAGTGTAGAAAGGGGACATTTATGTCGCATTCTTGACATTTATATTCGTGGAGGGTTTCCCCTCTTCGTAAGCTGAAGGGATTTATTCACCAAGGGGGAGCTAATAATAGAGAGTTTATGGGTTGTTCGGTGTGATGCGTTTGTCTTCCATGGGACAAGGAATACGGAAGTGGAATATACTTAGACCGCAATTCTTCATGCCCCGAAA
Source organism: Teleogryllus oceanicus (assembly GCA_964035755.1). Lineage (NCBI taxonomy): Eukaryota > Metazoa > Arthropoda > Insecta > Orthoptera > Gryllidae > Teleogryllus > Teleogryllus oceanicus. The sequence continues at coordinate 17,434,844 of CAXIVR010000001.1, read as the reverse complement.
ACTTGGTGCTGAAAATAAGACATTCCGAAGGGAAATTCGATCGTTTTGGTTGTCAAGGTCGCTTCACTGCTCTGCGCCTTGGATAAAGCGAAGTTGCTCGGCGCCGCGCCCCGAACTACAAGAACCTGCATTTCGTATGACGTCGGAATTCATAATCTGTTGTGCTGTTAATTACTCAACAAATACCAAGAATATGGAATTGATGAATTTGTCTTCTCAAGAATTATGTATTCTTGTAAAAGAAGTATAGTGTTCTATTAAAAATACGAAATTAGTAATATCTTTAAAATAAAAAAAAGCTTTAATAAAAGCTTATAACTGTAACTAATAAGCCCCCTTATTCTGAATCGTTTGGTGAAAATTTCATCTCGATACCTTATATCCTTTAGAAAATATTCGAGGCGGCCATTTTTATTGACTAATTCTATAGACCTACTAAACGCTGGAATGTTGATTAAATGTCAAATATAAAGTATCTGTGTAATGGGTCAACGGTGGCCGCAGCAGAGCTCTGGAGCCGCATGCTTCTTTTCTAGCATTTTTGTGTGACTCCTGTAAACTTCTGAGGTTTAACTGGAAGTAAGATAATAATGTGTTGCTCGGTACGTGAGTGCCATGGTTTTGGATACTATTTTGCCACCCGTCGACAGGAATTTAAGAATCGAGTAGTTCTAACTGACGGACATTTAACTGAACTTATGCGAATGTGCCACTCTGACAGATTTCAAGCAGTTAGCAGCCGCATCGCATAGCAGTTAGCATCGGCAGACGGAAAAGTTCATGTTTATAAAAATCTTTGTAACTTAAATGTTTTATGGTGTTTCACTAATAGTGAGTGAATATTTCAGGTTGTCAGGATCAGTGGCGAAGCTACTCATGCAGTTGGGAATTCTGAAAAACTTGTCTTACACTTTTTTTGTAAATTAACTTCATCTTTTTTTTTTTTTCGTTCAGCGAAAAATCGATAATTTGTTCTTTAAAGCTGTCGTTTCTGCAAAGTTAATTTAGTAGACACTTCTCAAAAGCCAGTCTACTGAAATAACTGATCCTGATATTTCCCATGGAATTTCTCAGGAATGTCTTCATTCTCGTTAATGTAATAATATTCCTTTCACATAATGCTATAGATACAGGAAAAAATAGACTCATATCAACTGAACCGTACCTTGGTAATTTTTTTAAGATCAATTTCTCCAAGAAGTACTTGAGCAACAAATCTGCAGGCAAGTGTTTTGCATTATCAATGTATTCATTTGTCAGTTCATTTCGAAGCTTCTCTCTGTCAAAGGATGGATATTGTTTTATTAAGAAAGACAGCTTTTCTGAAGGAAAGGACGTGTGGAAAACTACTGGTGTACAACTGGTGGTGTACTATTTCTATCTTTACGTCATATTACTTGCCCCATGATTGTTGAGCGAAAACTGCATTTCGATATCATGGACCAGTGAGAAATTATTGGAGTGGCCAATAGCCGGGGGGACCTTCTTCTTAACATTAAATCTTTAGCTTCATTAATTGTTTCAATAAGACAATACGAACAAAATCACTCAAAAAATTCGCTCTACTTTCTCACAACGTTGGGTGATAAGGTGAATTTGCCTGGCCGGGACGTGGAAGTACATCGTGGTACAATTCTGGGCGCGCTGGGAGCCTAGGCTCCCTGCCCTTTGAGTGCGAGAGAGAAGGAGATAGCGTGCGCCCTCTTGTACGCATGCGCGGAAGAGCCAGCCAGTGTGTATCCACTGGCAGGCTCCCCGCTCAGCTAAAAGTCGACATTTCATTTCCTTTAACGATTCAGTAGAAAAATATCGCAAGAAAGGCACACATAACGAGAAATTTTGTTGAAAAATAATTTGGGTATTCTAAGGCTCTCAGATTACCCTTCAGCTTCGCCACAGGTCAATATAAATTTTGCTATTCAGCTTTATGACAGTTATAAATACTATATTTAAAAAGTAATTTGTTTATTCTGTGAAAAGAAAGTGTAGCTCAATATCATCGCTCCCAAAGTTTCGGTAGCTGGCCACCCTTGCTGTACGTTTTCAGCATAACGTTTGTTCCCTAATTTACTCGTATAATAACTCTGTGCCGTGAGCATTACTTTTGAGTGAGCACAGCTTTTTAAGCTGGGAGAGGAAAAGAAAGTACAAACCATGATCTATTAACTTTCGTCTGTGGAGCGTTGTGGGCTAGGTAGCCCAGATTCAGTCGTAGACTTTCGTGGCCTTCTTTAGGGCTTAAACATTTCAGTGGATCATCAGAACATTTGTCCGACGCACCGTCACTCGACAGCCGAGAGCAAACCTATTGCTCGTTTAATGAAATACCTAGAAAATTGTACAGAAAATGACTTTCAAGATTAAGATTTGCCTTCACCCTATCGAAAAATATGTTGAAATAATCGCAACCACATACTTATTTTGAAATCTGATTTGACATACATGCAGTTAATAATGCAAAAGATATCGCATCCAACGCAATGTAAGAAATATTTTTGAGTTATGATGAATTACATACGACGTTTTAATGTAGAAACGACGAATTTTCATACGAACTTTTAATGAACTTTCCACTGGTTTGCAAACCTACGGCATGAATAGTGTCTTAGAATAAATGTCACACACTTGTAGGGAATGCAGAGAGGTCACAGTTAAGACCGTTTTGTACAACAATATCAGAGCATGAAGTCACGCAAGTGACATTGGCCCCTCATTGGTAGTCAACATGTCATACACAGGTGTTTGGCAAGTACATGTTGTGACGCACTCATAGATATCTCCTGCACCTGCTAAACCCCAGAACAAGACGATTCGCCTACTAATCAGTGGTAAATGTTCCGTGTATAAATTCGTTGTGCAAGATTCATCACTTGATATTAATTGGCAAAAACTGATCGGATTTGAATCCCTTACTTGCTTTACAAATTTGTAACATTTATTCTGAGACTCCTGTATTCTTGTTTAGTCACCTCGCGGCAAAATTCTCCAAGAGACCAACCACGCCGCTAATCGCGTGCAGTGGCGGCCGGTGGGTTGCGAATTCGGAGGTGCGGCATGTATGTCCGAACTATCACATACATTTTACCTCTTCGAAATATTCCTTGAACGTGAAAAACTATGGCATGTAGAGTACAACCGATTTGCACGTATCGGGACTGTAATCCTTGTCTAAGACAACGTTTACGTTAATAACGGAAGATACAATTGTGCTCACGCGAAAATAAGGGATATTTTTAAAAAAGTATTTGCAGGAAACAAAACAGTAATTTATGAAATCAAATGAAAGAGTCGATATTTTTAGATTAGTTTATAGCCGCGGACTCTGCCGAACAAAACCCTATTAGGAGCGCGTTGCTCACACCCAACTCCCAGTACCCCAGTCTTCCTGAAGCCTTCATTGCCTCGCTTGAACCAGCTACTGACGGATCCCCGATAGTCCACGATGCTCCCCATTCCAAAAACATTTATCTTTGGCATAACCGGGCACTTAAAACTAAATTGGTCCTCAGAAATTGCGCTGGTGGTATGCACAAATTAGTCGATTTATTGCAAGTTTAATTTCTGCAACTTTTCCCTTAGTTGATTTTTTGGGAGGGCACCACCCTAGAACCCTTAAGGGGCGAGATACACCTTAAAACCTCAAAAAATTCGATTTTTGAAAACATTTTTTTCACTCTGCATTCAGGAATACTTTTGTGAAAAAAAATATTTCGATATCTGCAATAGTTTTCAAGTTATGATTGTATGTCGCTGTATGTCGTATGTCGCTGTATCATGCATCTATTAGAGTAGTGTGGTAAGCAAAGCTTAAATTACCTTTAAATTAATTTTAAAAAAAAAGGAATTAAAACACTTTACATCAATAGTTTTTGTGATAAAAAAATATAAAACTGAAAAAACATTAATAATGAATATATTAATATTTGGATTCTAATTCAAAATATTATTTATCCAGATCTAAATGAAAGATAATGGTTTTGCACCTGTGAACATTGCAAACAAATTAAAAGAAGTTTGTAAAATTCTTCAAAATTATTTGAGTTATCAGGAAAACACTGAAACAGTGCTTGAAAAACTGGTTGAATTTTGATTTTTCAGAAAAAAATTTAACTTAAAAGCAAATTTTTCCTTGCAGAAGAAAGATGTATCTGTGTGTCAGTTCATTTTCACTGCTGCGGAGTGTGATTTTAATGGACAAAAAAAGTAGAAAAATAATAAAACTGTAGCTGCTGTAAGCTGTATCTGCCACTGATCGCGTGTCTCTTCCTTTGCAGCGCAAGTGTACGAGCGGATGGTGAACTGCGACTTCTTCTGGAAGTTCCCCGACGCGCAGCTGTTCGCGGCCGTGCACGACGCGGTGCTGTTCGCGCTGCAGGCGAGCCACCCCGACGCCGACGACGTCGCCAAGAAGGCCTGAGCGCCGCTGGCCACCACCCACGCCAACGCCGCCGTCCAGCGAAGCAGCACGCGCTCTCCTGCGGCCTTTCCGCCCCGTGCCTTGGCTATCAATAGCGATATTTTTCCAACGCCCGACGAGACGCAGCGTTAAGGAAAGCATAGAGTTCTATATTTTTACTCGTGTACAATTACTCGGCGTGACGCGTGCGGGCGGCAGCAGCAGCAGCAGAATCGGCGCTGGCGCCGCTTCAAGAGCCCCGCCTCGGCGGGGCGCTCCTCCGCGGGGCGGGGCGGAAGAGGGGCGTGGGCGGGGGCGGGGGCGGGGGATCGGGCGGGGAATAAGTGGATCGCCGACGAGGGTGCGTCGGCGTCGGAGACGGCGGTGGCGGTGGCGGCGGCCTTCCCGCGCTGCCTCGCCTCCTCCGTCACTCCGCCCCGCCCCGCCCCCGCCCCCGCCACGGCCGCGGCCCCGCCCCCCTTCGCTGCAGTCTTCCGAAGCAGCTCTCGCCACGTGGTCCGCCGCCTCCTCAGCGTCTTTTAAGGCAGCGACCGCGTGCGCCGATTGCAAGAGAAAAGATTTGCGTTTCTCAGTTGTTTTTTTTTTTTTTTTCGGTCTCCAATGCATTGTGGAGTAGAGGTGATAGGGCTTCCTCAACAGAAAACTTAGTTTTATTGTGTGTACTTCAGAATGCATTCGATAAATGCGTTATTTATTGCCGTATGGGTGCTAAATAGGATTAAGTGCAGTTGACAATAACAATGAATGTATGTTAAAATGTAGTGGAGGCGTTGTGTTTTGGGCGCCGAATGAAACGAGCGAAAGAAACAAGACTAGAAGAGTCCGAAATTGTCCAGAGAGACAGAATATATATTTCAAGAATGGATTCAAATATTAGTGAAAAAGCTAACATATAAAATGCGTCGAAAAACAATGGATTTGAGCGTTCAAAACATTTCAAGAATTTTCATCCGTGCCTTTTTTTGTGGTCACGAAACTGCCGTGATTGTGAGCTTCACGAAACAGAGAAAATACATTTTGTCCCTGTCACTTCCGAAGTCATTCTCGCCGCTGACGTTAATTTATTGTCGATATTCTTTCGAGAGAGTGACAGGTGACAGTCTTCACAACACAGCACAATCTCGGAGCAGGCGTCGTTTCCCCAGTGAATTCCTTTAGGGCAGCGAGGGGTCTGGACTCTCACCAGATCCAAAGCTATTCTGCGACAGGCGGGCAAGGTGCCGCTGAACACGTTGTGGAGTCGCTCAACGATCTCACGCCGAGGCTGAAAGAGGGAGAGCAATAAAGACGGAAAATTGGTGGTGAGAAAAAGGGCACTCATTAGCATTCCGATTTCTCCTCCTTTCAAAGAAATTGGAAATCATTGCACGTGTCTCTTTTTTTGTTAAAATATTTATATGGAGGAAAAATATCTGCGAAAGGTTCCTTAGCGTTTTAATTGAGTGTACTTAAAAAAATATATTTTTAAATTGCTACTTGTACGGGAAATATCATCGTCTTTAAAAAGTATATCTGTATGTATTGTGCGTACTGAAAGTATCCGCTCACATTCTAGATACTTTTTATGACCAATGTGTTTGGATTCTTAGACAACTGTTTAGAGAAATGAAGTTCCAAGATTAAAATACCGTTTTCAAGTTATTTTAAGCGCTTCATTCTATTCTTTCTCTCAACGCCTATTCTTGTAACTACTCCACGCATAAAATACATCAACAAAGTATTAAAAAGTATTGTCGTTCAAGTAGCAATTTTACCAATGTATTAATAGCTTATTCACCAATAAATTTCTTTGAGATTATTTAAATATAACTACAAGAAGCAGGTCCCCAAAATTATGTTGCGGGAAGGGAAAAAGAAATGAAAAGAAAAGTCAAATTTGAAGTGTTTAATTATGTCAATTTCTAATCCCCTCATCATAAACATTCGTTAAACAGTGCACATTACTTAAATTATGTGATTTCAAATTTTACCTTACTGTAAAATAATGACGGTTTTAATATTCAATTCTTTACAAAATACTATCGTCATACAATGGAGGGGAAATTTCCCTACAATTCTCCCCGCCCACCCGGGATCCCATCCTCTGTAGAATGTTTTCATATAGAACGTGATTTGGGAAGGAGAGAGCGAAGTGTCGCCGAAGACTGAAAC